>JAFCMP010000517.1:0-600000 GCA_017506865.1 Tribonema minus | reverse complement strand
CACGGATGGTTACATGCTCGAGAGCAGCTGCACGGTGACCTCCCCAGCCACCACCAGCACTTCTTGTCTGCTGTGATTAGTGAGTCTGATTCTTGCGTCAGGGTTGCAGCTGGGGCATCAGCGTAGGTCTGATGGGCTTAAGTGCTCATCCCGCGCCGCCCCAAGCTCCTACACCCAACATAGCCCCCCATTCTTGTGATGGTGCAACATTCAATGTAAATAGCTTCTGCAATCAGATTCTTTTGATGTGGTCCTTGTGTGTGCTGTTTTTGTTTTGTCGCGGCTTTGCATCGCATTAACTTTGTTTGCGGTTTGTCGGATGTTGCCTGTGCTGTCATGATGTGCATGTGATGTGCGCGCGCATGCTACTGCAAATGTTGTTTAGCCCCGGCACCTGTACTTTTACATTTCAATGAATGAGACAGCAGGACTTGCATCACAATGTGATGATCACGTCCAATTATGCATGTTCGCATGCGTTTACAGCTTGTGATTGCCATGCTGGTACCACCCCAGCCCTCAATGCCAGATTGTAGGGACATGCGCTGTACTGCACTGCTGATCAGCCAATGAGAGGTGAGCAATGCCCTGCCCTTCCCTGCAGTACTACATGCAGCATCAGCAATTGCCATCCGTCCAGCCAAACTTCCTGCCCTTTAGGGTATGTTTGTAGCCCCGTGTAATGCGGCATGTCCGCATGTGCAACAGAGAGCGTGCACCGCACGAGACGTGGCTACATTCGCTGGCCTCAACGTGATGTGGCATTATGGCAGAGCACTGTGGCATTATGGTAGAGCACCGTGTACACAACAACAGGTAGTGCTACTGCTGTGTTTGCGTGCTAGCGTTGCATGCACAGGAGTGTGCGTCCAGGTGCTGACATTTTTTGACATGTGTACAAGTGCACGCACGAGCTTTTTCGCGCCCGCAAGCAAAATTTTGATTCAAACGTACATGCACACACGGCATGGTGCGCACAAACAGCTCACATATGCGGCAGCAGAGAGTGCAGTTGAATCCGTCAAATGCACCCCAAGCAGGGTGTTGCATGGCATCTCGCAGGGCATACATGTTAGGAGTTGAACAAGCACAACACGTAAAAAGCACAAAGCTGTCAACAGATGCATCGAAGGAGAAACAATGCTGGCGCACGCATTGAAGAGCAAACGCAGAAAATTGCATGTATTTGTTGCTTTCCACGCTGGTGCACATGTGTTTCTCTAATACACAAAGGGACCATTCATAACACAACATTCCAATGTGGTTTTAAAGTGAGCTGGGAGACAGGTCCATCTTGCCGACCCACTCTTCCCCAGGCTGCAGCACCTGGGGAGTGACCTTGCCGCTCTCTACGCAGATGAAGTTTTTGTAACCCATGTTGTCGTCACCAAAGGGGGACCAGATGATGGTGTCTTCGTAGCCTGCCAGGTTCTTGATCTTCAACTGCACAAGGTTGACATGGCACAAGAGAGGAGTGCAATGGCATCAGCATCTAGAGCATGGCGCAAATGATGAGGCTGTCTGGAGTCAGTGTTCATATGGCTGGGTGAAATCGAATGAGCGAGCAGTCATTCAGGCCAGTGCGAGAGGGACACCGGCAGGCAAGCAGATTATCAATCAAAGGTATGATTACAGGCGTGCTGGTGATAGTTAGCACAGCGATGATGCAAAGTAACCCAACAAACTTCACTTCCGCAAATCTAACCTGACATTGCAAGGGCTTCAACTAGAAGGGCAGAAGCACACGTCCTGCATGCTCCCAACAGCACCCGTTGAAGAGCGTGAGCGTTTCTTTACGGTGCAACAGCCGACATCAGATAACAACAACAACCCTGTGACTGCGTGCATCCCTCAAACACGACAAACTTGTAAGTTGTGACTCTCCTTGTAGAGGTTGATCTGACCAGTGCACGACGCAGCAGGTGAAGTACTGCTGTTGACAGTTCCCTGTCATCACCCATCGCAAAGCCCTCTTGCGCAGTGTCCCCGCCACCAAACGAGTGCGATGGTCTTTTTAGAGGACATGAGTGTGTCGGTACATTCACAGTCGCCACCTTACACCTGATGGCAATGCCCTACGGGTCACCTTTGCTGAAGGTCGATTGCAACTTGACCATACGAGCGAAGTCACATCATATCGACCTTGTACTTCAACTTGAGCTTCAGTGACCGCCACCCCACCTTGAGACTGCAACATCACTATTAAGCGCGTCTTACCTTGCGCCTGGCAGCAGCGTCCTCCACTGTGACCTCCCCCGATACGCCGCTGAACACGTAGTCCACAGGCTTTGAGATGGTGATGTCGCCTGTGCTCCAGGTGCTGTCCGCAGGGGGGCTGGCGGTCTTGTCCAGGTAGCTGGCAAAGAGGAAAGCGCCATTCTTCACGGTGGTTTGCTCGACGTCGCCAGTGCGGAAGTAGCTGTGCAGCGCCGTCTGGAAGTCAAAGGCGCTGTTGCCCGTGTTCTTGATCTGCAAGATAGAGTTGAGCAATACGGCGCTTGAGCAAGACGGGCTCACAAGTGCAATTCTATGTCATAATTTCTGAAGACAACATGTCGTGATGCACCTGACATGTATTTGGTGTGTTGGAAGACCTGCAAGGTCTAGCTCCACAGACACTTGAGAGGGGAGGGGCTAGTATGCATGATGCATGTTCGTGTCAAGCCTGGGCTGCTCATAAAGTGGTCCACTAAAGATGAGCTGCGCGGTAATTTTGCAATACATGCGCGTCTCAGAAGCATGGCAGTGCCCACCATGAGTGCTCAACCAGCAGCAGTGCTCAGCAATGCAGCAGTGCTCACATGGTTGAATGGCAGAAGCAAGGGTTGTATTCGCACATGTAGATCATGCACAAAAGCGTGAACAAGTTTTACTAGGCTGACGAGAGTATGCAGATGCCGAAGTACAGATTGTGACAAGCAGCAGAAGCCACCGTTGAGAACGCATGGTTTGTGATGTGTACATAGTGCACAATTGCACCTTACACATACAATTTACCACCATTCATCCCAAATTCTGACTGTTGCCTCCCATGCGCTGTTCTCAGTAGCCTTGTTTTCACTTTGCCATGGGGGAAGGAAGTTGAAGTTGACACAGGGAAAATGACACCACGCATACCCATGTCCACATTGTCTCGCTGGGTGCATTCTGCCAAACCACCGGTCCACCAGCAGGCTTCTAGGCTAGTAAAGTGGCAGTTATGGAAGAGCTGCCTGCGTACGTCATACAGGGTCAGCCCATTACTGTTGCATGACCGCATTTGCTACTTAGGGTCACGCGTTTACGACCGGTCCTGTACATGATGGAGTACTTAGTGGCTACTACTCATACATCTTGTCGTGACGACAATCACCTCATGTCACGCACGAGACGATCGCGCACTTATTTAGCTACTTAAAGCCGCCATTCCACTAGAATGCACATGGCAACGACAAGACATATTGTACCAGTGAGTCAATTCGATGACTGTAGCCACCAGCCCCCATGCGGCTCATGTTGTCCATTGTGCATGACTGTGATACACATCAACGCTTACGTACCTTGAGCGTGGTGCACAGAATGCTGGAGGAGAGGGTCACAGTGTACAGGCACTGGAACTTGTGTGGCCACATTGCCAGGGTCTCCTCGTTCTCCGTGAGCTTGAGGGTAACAGAGGGGGATGCGCCAGGCCTGCTGCTCTCCAGCTCCCACTCCAAGTTGCGTGCGAAACCGTGCTGCAGATGCAGGCAGCAAGCGCTCAAGCGGTTTAGCACCTAAATACACAGTCATGATACTACGTCAACCAGTACTGCCAGTTGACAGTTGGCCAAAAGCTGGTTTATGAGTCCCATTCATGCAGTACATGTACTTCGAAGTGTGCCATTTGTAAGTGATACATGCAGGCGCTGTCCCCAAGATATAGATGGCATCTTTGCAGTGCTCATACAGAGCCTGCACATGCACTGCTTATCTTTGCTGTAACGTGCTTCTCTGCTGTGACTTGCTGAAGGTTGAGTTGTGGTACTCAATTCTGATGCAAAGCAGACACAACTGTGCCTTGCATATTCGGTGCACCTGTGCAGTAGAACCTCATTTGCATTGCGCGCGTACGTAGTGGAAGGCGAACAGCAGTGTGTTCCTAACCCTACGTCCCTAACCATAAGCAGATCAATGATGATTAAGAGAGCGCTCAGGGTAACACACACTGGAGTGGAGCTGCATGCCTGCAAGCACACATGTACACCCTTGCGAAGCGAAATTAATAAAAGTACATCAGCGATAGTCACGAACTAGCCGTTGTGGGGAGGCCGCCAAATCAGATGCAGTGCTGCATTGATGAAGATTCAAATTCAGCCTTGTGATAACTCTGCGTTGCGGCTGGCTTATGTGATGCAACGATACAAAAGTTGACTTTGCTGCCGGTCGCAATACCCTGCCGGTACAAACGGGCCGTGAACCGCCAAACAAACTTTAAGCCCCTCTGTGATACATGATTTACTTGGGGAAGCTCTCATGAAGACATCCATCTGATAGTGGGTATTTGATACTTCAAACTTCAACATCAGCTGATAATTAGGTATGGCTGTCTCATTCCAGTATGTGATGGTGCTGGTGACACAAGCTCTGTGGCCATGGCTTGCAGGAGTAGGTGTTGATGCGTAGGTGTTGAAATGCCTAGACTACATGCATGCAGCCAACGTATCACGTTCAGCAACGAGCAAACGTGTAGAAGTATGTGTGTACATGTACTTCTCTCTATGCATATCAGCAACAAGCATACGCGTATTTGTGTACACAAACTTCTGCATACGTAAAAACCTTAAAAGAGCTGTGTGTATCTCTTGGGTGGGGCAAAGTACAGGGTAATGTAGCATCCATATGCAATGGCTTCAATTTGTAGCACCGCAAAGTGTATGTCCCCTGTATGGCATCATAGCAACACTGTCGTCGTCACCTGTTGGATTTTCCCGGGCCCAAACTGCGGGAAGCAATGCGGCAGGCCTCCCGATATAGGCTTAGACCCATCCAGCTTTGCATCCGGCCTCACAAACAGACTGTCGTAGCCGTCCACCTACAGTAACAAAGCACAGTACACAGGGTAGCATGAGTGAGATCATCAGGCATGCAATGCAAGCTGCACCTTAAGTGCACTCTGGAGAGCTGCAGTGGCATAACAGGGGGGCAGGCCTTATTTACAATAAACTGGGTATCGCCGAACAGATGCACTCCAGCTCTACTCGTCATTCGTGTGGCCTTTCAACATATTGCGTTGCTCAAATCGAGACTGAACATGCGCAGGTGACATGACACGCATGACAACACTTGCGTAAACATGCAGTCATAGCATTCATTGGTGCCGCCGTAATGTGCCGCAGCAGCCCGTGGAGTAACTCCATATCAGAAGGCAACAGTCTCAAATCAACAATCTTCAAGCCCAGTGAACACTGCCCAGCATTCCCAAGTCACTAACACTAAGATCAACACTGATTGAAAACATTGTCGGCCTGCAGACAAATGGCTTGGGGACAAATGAGTTCTGGGACATTAAACGTATCTTGTTCACCGATGCCGATGCATGCGGAAAGTACCAGCCAAAGTGATCAGACACCCCTTGCTGCAAGCCTCATACATGCTGCTGAGCATACATGAACATTACATGACAAAGCCAAAACTACTGCACGATGCCATACGCACCGTGAAGGACGTGACACAGGCACCCAGTGTGTAGATCTCAGCCTCACAGCCAGTGGACGTGTTGAGGAGGATCTTGCGCAGAGGACCAGACTCATCCACTTCCACACCCTTGGTGTTCTCAAAGTCTGTGGACCGAGAGGTGCAGGAACTGTCAGCCATTGTGATCAAAGCCTGGGTATTGTCTCGTTGACATGAGGTGCCAATTCCATAAGCTCTGCTGCCAGCTTTGTGGCATCACAAAGTCAATGTATGCATAAGTCAATGCAAACAGCAGTTGAAGAGGCGTTTCCGCCGAATCTTGTTGCAGTTGAGTGCTCTACGCACCTGTCATTGTACCAGGCTGGCTGCACTGCAGGGACTTCTATTACGTTTGTGTGAAGTACAACAAGAACACCCTCCTCTTTAGACGAGATTCAAGAACGCCAGCAGGATTCAAGAACGCGGTCGTGTGCATGTTTTCCAGCTGAGGCTTCCAGACCTGCTTGACAGCAACGAGGCTACTCATGTGGTTGCGTTGCATCGTTACTGACTGACCCTCGTGGAAGAGCGATCCCTGCGTCTCGTCTTGCATGCGGAGCGCGGTAGACCTTGCAACAGCCTGCTTGGCTGCCAGAGGTGTTCCCAGGAAGGCCTGCGACTGGCTCACGCCACACAGCAGCACAGCCAGAACAGCCTGAGACTTCATGGTTGCGGATGAGTGCGTAGTCCAGCAGCGCCTGTTGCAGGACTCTTTGTGCTCGCGTCGCGCTGGCTGATGCTATATCTTCGAGGCATGGCGCGTGCGTAGCAGCGAGTCACTCGACAAAGATGATGATGATCATTCATGGACTTGACATCAGGTGGCTATTGTTGACAAATGAGAGCGAGTTGAGTTGCCCCAGTTGTTACCATCGAGTCAACGCTGCAAGCACAAGATGCAACAGAAAGACAGCCTGTTAAAAATTAAAACACATTGTGCATGCCATGCATTTGCAGGCAAGTGACAGCTGCTGTTAATGTGCCGCGCTCAAGTGGTAGCAATGGCAGCATGCATCGTGCTTGCCGGCTGAGTTAGGAGTGTGCAGCGATGGCGGCACGTCAGACTCCGAGTGTGAAACTGTCACACGGTGTGGTGTCACTGATTGAAGTTGGCTGAGTGACAGAAGTTTGGACTTGCTTGAGTTCATGCATGCCTGCCCTGACTCCAGTGCATTGCAGTGCTGCAATACACGCACCTTGCATGCAAGAGTTCTACTGGTGGTCTCAGCGTTTTGCTTGAGCTGCAGTTTGCAATAGTGCCTTCTGTCTGGGGGCCGAGGTCCCTCATTTTCAAGTCACGTGAGGTACCGTACCTCGTTTTCAAGTTGTTTCCGATGCGGGGGACTTGCACGGGGTAGAGGTGCCGGGCGGCAGCGGTGGCGGCCTCGGTTGCAAAAAATGACAAACCAACCGCCGTCAAAAAGGGCGAAGCTGACCTCGCCAAGGTGCATGTTGAGGGAATCTGGGTGACGAAGGCTCCCACAAGTGGCACATACAAACTTTGCAAAAGTCAAACAGTGCTCAAACATCACATGGGTCTTGATTTCAGGTCAGTCATTGTACACAAACTTTACAAATGCCAAACAGTGCTCAAACATCACCAGGTCTTTGCAAGCATGCATGCATGCAGCCTCAACATGGCCTGCTGATGAGTGCATCAGCTATGGTGCCACATGAAGAATGACACAGGAAAGACGCCGGCTTTGTAATGAGTGTAGCTTGGCAATGGAGGGCGACGACAAACAAGAATGAGCTGCGTATGAAGACCAGTATCTTCGAGTTGTACGCATTTAGAATAGGCGCCTTGGACCACAGCTGGTGTGCACTATCAGAAGGACCCTCTGTGTCAATCTTAGGCTCTTTCTAATGTGTTTGTGGAGTCATCCAACTCAATTGTATGTTTCTCTCCTTCATCTCATGACGTAGCCACTAAAAATCGAGGCCACCGATCCGCAGCAGGCCTCGCGAATGTTATGCACCAGCGCTGCGTGCGCTGCTGTGTCACCAACAGTACCAGCAGCTCTAGCGGTGCCAACACATCACACTCGCGCTCTACCATGCCTCTTCCAAAATGATAGCATATGCCTGCGCTCTGAGATCAGCTGGAGCGGAACTGAACTGCCTGCCTGCAGTTCACCCAGATGCTGCACTATGCTGTGTCCCCCTCGCATCCCCGCTCCCCTCCTCTCCCCCCCCCACTGCTCTGCACTGCAGCAGCGCTCAGCTCACCAGCAATGCTCAGGGATGTGCTACCCCTATCTGCAAAACTGTTACGCCAACAGCCTGTCATGTGTGTGTGCGTGCTTATTTGTTGAGGCCCTTGTAGACGTCCTCCACGAGGCGGGCCTTGCTTGCGGGCAGCGCGTTGACGACGTTGCCGATGGTGGCGCCGACTCCTCTCGGGCCCTTGCCAAAGAGCGTCTGGACGTTGTGGCGAGAGCAAGCCAATGCGGAGTGAGCCAGTGTGCCGTTATTTGTTGGTTGAAACATGGCGCTGTGGCGATTGGGCGAATTCTGCATAAACCACCTGAGCACAGCGAGATTGCTGATTTCAGCTCACAGATAGGCTGTGCTGCAAGAGGTGGGCCATGTGAGCGATTGGGTCAGGAGCCAAGGTGCTTCATGGGAGTACTTGAAGTACTTCCTAAAACAAGAAAACAACACTCTGTGCAAACTTCAATGGGTAGTGTTAGCCTGGCCAAACCCTGTTATGTTAGGCTTGCCCAAACCCGGAAAGCTACTTGTCCAGTCACATACAATGGCAGTAGATACATGCGCGGTTGAATGCCACCATCCTTGAAATTTGTCTTGTGGTGAGTAGCTCAGTAGCTTCCGACGTCATCAGCACGGTGCGTTGACTTGCTGCTGGTGATCACTACACACAAAAATTGAGAATTACTATTCCAACTTGAAGAACTTCAGCAGCAGAGGCTGAAATGCTGCAATGTCAACACTCGACATGTGCTCTAGGATATGCTGGTTTCAGGCGGCGGTTGATGCGGTAAACTCAAAGTAAGCATAGCTCATTTTTGTTGTGTAATTCAAAAGAGTCAAGTCAGCTCCAAAAACGTGCCAGAATTTGTGCGTTGTCGTAGTCTAGGCTAGCCAAGAGTGTGCGCCGGATCAGATTATTGTACGCACACAGTGCAGTTGTCGTAGCACACAGACCATGTGGACACTATCAGCCTGAGATAAATGAAACAAGTATGAGCAACGCACGCATGATGATGTCGTCTTGGGGAGTAGGCGCTGTTCAGGGATTACCAATGGGCGCCATGCAATTGCTGCTAGCTGCTACATAGGTGTAAGACGTTGATATACACATGGCCACAGCTGCATTCAGTAGCAAGGCAACGGTCACCACATGTGACGGTGCAGGTATAACATGAGTGGAGGCTGACATTGACGTTTCAGATGCGCATCTGTCGACTCATGTCGACGTGCTCACGCGTACAACAAACAGTAGATAATGTCTGGGCATGCTTGTACGTTTTGTTGATTCTCGCTTAGGGCAAGGAAAAGAAAAAGCCCCGATGGTTCATGTCAAGCTTACTATCAGAATCGACGTGTCCCTTGTGACAAAGTGTATCAATACAAACAATTACTTCATATGTGCTTGTGCATACTTCAAATAAGAAGGCGGCTCGGCTCACCTCGAGCGTGTCGTAGTAGTTGCGCGCGTTGATCCCCCCCCTGGCGAACAGCTTGGTGCGCGCCACAAACAGGTCGTAGTTGGCAGCGCTCAGCTTCCCCTGTGCAAACGCAAACGGGTCCGCCGCCTTGGCCACCGCCCCCGCCGCAGGCGCCGGCGCCGCCTTCTTGGCCGCCCCAAACCCAAACAACCCCCCGCCCCCGCCGCTGCTAGCAACGCTCTTGGTCGGCGCAGACTTGGGCGCGGCAGCCGCTGCCGCAGCCTTGGCCTTGGCGGCATCTGCCTTCTTGACGGCGTCTTCCAGGGCGCGCCGCTTGTCCTGCTCAGGGAGGCTGGCCAGCAGCGGCTGCAGTACCTTGCTCACGTTGGCAGGGCCAAAGAGGGTCTCCACGGCGGTGTAGTAGGCGGGCGCGGCCATGAGGCCGCCGCGAAAACGGTCCGTAACTGTCTGGAACTGCTTGATCTTGGACTGGTCGCGCCTGAGGAGCGTGCTGACCTGTTGGGAGGGGGGCATGTAGAGAGGTACGGCAGGGATGTTTCAGTGTTGCGATGCAGCATGGGCAATATGCCCTGATGGGTGGTACAGATGCTGCACAGCAATGGCAGCAACCAAAGCGCAGCAACGCTCTGCTGCAGGCAGGAAGCGGTCATGCAGGTTACTGCCAAGCACCATTGCAATGCGTGCTATGGCATCCTTGATCCTGTGCATGGAAGATAAAGACAAAAACACAACATCCTGGCGACCGCATATCAATCACATGACAGGGGTCGCGATTGGAACAATCAGATGACTGCGGCAGTGAGCATCGTGCCACTGAATATGACGCGGACCAGCACGAGCAACTCCATTGCCATACAAACATAACGTACTTGCGCAATATATGATGGCTGGTGGCCATAGTGACCAGGCTGCCAACACACACCAACAAACGTAACATGTCAGGTCAACCATAGAGTGCAGTCCTGATCGAGATCGCGCTTTTCGCCCATGAAGGATGCTGCCAAGCCTTCGTGCCTGCGCACCCGCGCTGTTCACAATACACTGGCTCAAGCTGCTCATCCTACACACAAGCAATACATAAAGCTAAAAAACTGGCGATTCACCAGCCCAACCCCCGCCCCCCCTTGGAGACTGCAACCTTACACAGCAGTGCTCACCGTCTTGATGAAAGCGTCATCCATCTTCTTCTGCGTGCGCGCCGCCGCCGCCTTGGCCGTCGCCGCCTGCGACGTAGCGGCCGCCTTCACGCTCGACGTCGCCGCCGACACTGCCGACGCTGCCTTCTCCACCGGCTTCTTTGCGCCAAACAGGTTGAACCCCCCAAGCCCCCCCCCACCGGCCGCAGGCTTCTCAGGCGCGGGCGCCGCCGCCTTGGGCGTTGCTGCCTGCTCCACCTTCTTGGGCGCCGCGGCGCTGCCGCCGAACAGGGGCCTGACCGACCGCGCCGGTGCGGGCTTGGCCGCAGCCACTGGCTTGGCTGCGACGGGCTTCGTAGGCGCGGCCTCCGGCTTTGGCTCCGCGGCGGGCTTGCCGCCCCCAAAGAACCCCCCGAATATCCCCCCGCCCGTTGTCGGCGCCGGTGCTGCCTTCTGGGGGGGGGCTGCCTCCTTGGGGGCCTCCTTCTTGGCGGGCGGCGCCCTGAGCGTTGCTGCAGGCTTGGGGGGCGCCTGCGCCGTAGGCTTGGGGGGCGCCGCCGCCGCCGGCTTAGGGGCCGCGGCCTTGGGCGCCGCCGCAGGCTTGGGCGCGGGCTTGGAGGAGGAGGACCCGCCCCCAAACAGCCCAAAGAAGCCGCCGCCGCCCTCGGACTTGGGGGCCTTAGGGGCCTCCGCAGGGGGGGTGGGCGCGGGGGGTGCGGGGGGGGCCTTGGCGGCCGGCGCAGGGGGCTCTGCACGCCTGACGGGCACTGTGGTCTCTTCGTCGTCATACACCGCCTTGCCAAACATGTTGGCAAAAGGGTTCTCAACGAGGGGGGGGGCGGCCTTGACGGGGGCGGGGGCGGCGCGAGGGGGGACCACCACCTTGGCTGAGGGGGCCGGGACGGGGGCCGGGGTGGGGGCCGCTGTGAAAGGAGAAACGAATGCCACAGGCACAAGTAGAGCCGAGGTTAAAGAAGAGATTGAGGGAGGTTAAGGGGACGAAGGGTACATTTGAAGTAACCACATGTGCATACCGTATATACCATCAAGTGGAGTAAGACAAAGCTTGTGGATGAAAACAATTGCAACAGAGTTCAAACAGGGTTGGCTCATGCGTGGGGTGCTACTGCAAATGATGATGCTAATGTGGACAGACAGGTGATGGAGCAGAGAGTCCTGCAGATGAAGGGTATCTGCTCTGCTCATGCTGAGCTGTAGTTCAATTTACACCGAGTTCCAATACAGCTCGTCACCTATGTCGAAGCAGTTTAAACTAATGCAGTCACTGCGAATGATAAAGTTCAAGAAGAACGAGCTATGATGCTTGGTTCACTCGTTTCTCAACACAGAAGCGCGTTGCTGCTTTCAGCAGTCTGTATTGGACTTGCATCATCGCACAGGCCCTCCATCAGGAAGAAATGCAGCATACCAGGAGTCTGAGACTGCAAACCTGCTCCAGCGCAACTCTCTGACAAACATGATGTGGCAGATGTGCATATGCATGCCAGTGGCGGTGACGTGACGAACAGCGCGCCCATTATGGTACCAATAGCACAAGCAAGTGTAACATAAAAATGCATGTTCAGGCACGTCCACGAGACATGATCTGAAGCGTACAAGTGCCCTACTTCCTTGTTGGCGCGCGTTCGCCAGCCCCTTCCAGACTAACCCTAACCCTAACCCTGAGCCAGCCCCTTCTAGACATAAAAGCCTGAACAAAAACTTTTCAGTACTGCTTGCACGCGTGTATACTGCAACATTCACCTGCACGAGGTACTCCAGCGACTGCACACTGCACAATGCGCGTCATTCACACACCTGCTGGCTTCGCCGCCGCTGCGGGCTTCTCCTTGGGCTGCGCCGCGGCCTTGTCCCCACCACCAAACAGACCAGACAGACCCCCAAACAGGCCGCCTCCAGCAGGCTCCTCAGCCTTGGCAGCAGCCTTGGGGGCGCTCTTCTCCACTGCCTGCACGGGCGCAGGGGGCGCCTTGGGCTTCTCAGCGACCGGTGCGGGGGGGGCTGGCTTGGGGGCAGCGGGGGGCGCCTTGGCCGGCTTCTTGGCGGGCTCTTCTGACTGCTTGAAGAGACCCCCAAAGATGCCGCCAATGTCCAGCGATGGTGTGGAAGGCTGCGCCTCCGTGGCGGCTGCTGGCTTGGGGGGCGTGGTGGCCTCGGTCTTGGTCGGAGCTTCGGCCTGCACAAGCAGAGGGGAGCACAGTGAAGGTGTAAGTCACTGGGTGACGTGAGCGTGTACAGATACAGCACAGAAGTTCACCAAGAAGGGAGCTGTCTGGCTGATGAATGTTCACCTTCAATTGCATTTGGGGTCCCCAGGGGATTGCTGAGATCACAAGACGTGAGCAAACCATTTCCACTTATTGTGACGTTCAGTGGCCGTATGCTCCCCAATCTACAAGTGCCCTTACATTGAATGTGACGAGTTCAGTGACTGGAATGAGTGCAACTGACAAGGCCTCCTCCTGCATCAATCCTCACCTTGAGGTTGTTGATAATTCTGTGCTCACTGCTGCCGCGGCTACTACGCTGCACACTCTGTCAGTACATACCGCCAATATGGCTCAAAGTGTCTAGCGAATGCCAACGCAACTGAAAGCCATCATGGAACAAGCATTTGACACAGCAACACACACACACACTCCCAAGCCATTGTGTCTTGACTGGCGACACCCTAGAGACTAATTTGATCTCAGCAGTTGTTGAAAATCATGTGATAGCATTGGCGCTGCAGCGGATTGATGTGCAGTGCTTGCGCAAGTGGTCCTGGTTGAGCACTGCAAATTACAAGATCAACTTCAGAGCACTGCAAAGTTCAAAATCAACTTCAAAGTTCAAGGTGAACTTCAAGTACAGCAGTTGCTGTTGATTGTGGGCCTGAATCTAGATTTTCATCCGTCATCGCAAGCAACAGCGCTTTGCCAGAAGACAAACATTGAAGAAAAAGCATCATCTCTTCACTTGGCACTTTTTGTATGTAATGCATCAACTGGCCTGAATTCAGCTTCCAGGCACTGATGGGTAAAGGCACTGATGGGTATTGAGTATTGCATGACTGGCTGACTGTTACCAAATATCATGACTTTTTTTTTTTGCGCCACACGAACAACATTGGTGGCACGACAGGGCAACATCATTGACCGCTTCCATTTACTGATTCAATAAACTTCTGCAGGCGACTCGCACTTTTCCACCTGTTACTGCGCATAGTTTTTAGTAAACGATCGCAGCACACGCCAGCCTCATCACCTGACATGGTTGTAGAGGTATGTATTGCCGCATTGCACGCGGGCCACAAAAGGTGAGACCAAGCAAACCCGTGTAGATAGCAGCTAGGTCCGCAAAAAAGATGCGGTGAAGCAGAAAACCAGGCCAGTGCCATGCCTGAGTACAGCCGCCTACATTGGTTTGGAGTGATAGTCCGTGCCTCATATATGTACTCACTATATTGTGCTTTATTTCCACGCCCAAGCTTTGAGTGCGTACACATGACGCTGCGTACCTTAGGTTCGGGCGCCTCCTTAACCTTGTCGCGAGCTGCAATGGCGGCCTTGGCAGCCTCCTCTTCAAGCTCAGCCCACTGCTCCTTCCAGAACACCTCATTTAGCACGCCGCCACGCTCTTCCATGGCCTTGTCGAGCACTGCTTTGTCTACAGGCGGCAGGTTCTTGCCGCTGTAGTCTCCCTTGGCCTAAATGGAAGCGAGCACAGCGGAGAGTGATCATGTGAGGCCCAGAAGGGGGTGTGAAAGGTTGCATGCTGTGCTGCAAATTTCAACTTCAATCATCACGTTACAATCTCATGCACATACACCATACACCATGAATCGAAGTTTGGTTGGAATCATGCGGTAGCAGCATTTGCATTAATCATGTTTACTTGAGATACAGTAGGGGCCCACCTCAATTCATAGCACCGGCGGCCACATTGCAGGAACAACGCAGGTGTGTATGGAGCAGACAGGGAATGCCATTGCTGAGCGTCATTGCTTAGGTCTTGCAAGAAGATGAACCACTTTATTACAGTGACACTGCTAGCATATTGACAAGAGTGTTGTGTGTGAAGGCAGATACATGCATCTCGCCAGCTTGAAAACCAGACGCCACCTGCATGCTTCACTCCCCCCCCCCCCCTCTGTGATCACCTGGTCACAGCTCAGTCCACAATATCACTGTGCCAACAATCGTGTCAGGATCAACTGCGCCAGGTGTTGAACAGTAACGAGATAGGCATGCAGCTCCATGTCAGGAAAGCACAAAGTTACATGTGCTTCGATGAGTATGCACAAGCGTTCCTTGGCAGCAATGTGGCTGCAGGTGCATCCTCAGCGCCACGTAGAACACAACTACTTCGAAGTATGTATACTGGAACACAACTTTGTATACTGGTCATGTGCTGGGGCCATATACACCCCAAGTGTCCTGCCTGCTGCAATAACCTCAGATTCGTTGTAGCTTTCTGATGCAGCATTCTGATGAACGTGGAACTCCAGTGCGCACACTGTATCATTGATGCTGACCACACCACCCCCCTGCTGGGATTCTGACACGGGGGTTCCAGATTGGTGCACATATGAGGGGGCAAACAAAGTACTTCGAAGCATCCGACAACGTGTCCCAGCAGGTGTGGTTTCACGATGAGTCAGCAGCAGGTCATGGCGACAAGTACAATCAGCATACCTTGCTCAGCATCCCGCGCGCAGTGGGGTCCGTCTGAGGGTCGCGCACCGCCGCAGGGCCCTTGACGTCAAACAGTCCCCCCAGCAGCTTGCTGATGCCCCCTGCAGCCCCCGCAACCGCTTCGCCCGCCTTCTCCACCCTGCTAGCCTTGGGCGGCGCATCGGGGCTGGCAGTCTTGGCAACGCTCAGCTTGGGAGGCGCCGCTGGTGCCTGGGGCTTCTTGGCAGGCACCGCCACTGCCGGCTTGGGTGCTGCTGCAGGCTTAGCCGGCTTGGCGGCGGCGGGAGGCTTGACGGCAGCAGCCGGCTTCGCTGGCGCAGATTTGGCGGCTGCCACCGGCTTCTCAGCTCTGGGCTTCTCAGCCTTGGGCTTCTCCGCCTTTGGCTTCTCAGCCTCAAGCTTCTCAGCCTTGGGCTTTTCCGCCTTAACCTTCTCCACGAGGGCCTCCTCCTTGGGCTGCACTGCCGGCTTCAGCTTCTCCTCGACTGCAGCCTTCGCCCCAGCTACGCCCTCCTTGACCGCCTCTGCCGCTGCTGCCGCCTCCTCCTTGACCTTCTTCTCAGCGGCCTGCTCCAGTTCCTGCGCCTCGTCCAGAATCTCCTTGACGCTCTCTACAATGTCCTCCTCCACTTCGGCGCCGGATTCTTCCTCCGCCTTGGAGTCTACAGCGGTGGCCGCAGCTGCAGGTTTGGGCCTGGGCACCTCAGCAGCAGGGGCCTTGGTTGCAGGCTTCGCGGGTGCAGCTGGCTTGGCCTTGGCAGCTGGCTTGTCGCCAGTGTCGACGACCTCGACGTACTGGAAAGGGTTAAGGGAGTTGATATAGTCCTGCAGAGCGTTGACGGGTGGACCCTGTCAAAGTATCAAGAGAAGAATGAGGAAACATACATTTCATGATCCAAACAGTCTTGTAGCAACATCAACTGCCCAGATCCAAGGGATGTTCTGCTTGAGCGACGCGTGATGGCTAACTTGTTGCATGCAGGCTGAATGAACAAAGGTGAGGATTTGAGGCATTGCACCACATGAGTTCCACGTCCAGGCCTGACATGCAATGCATGAGCCCTGGACTTCCACCTAGCACATTTCGTACCTGTGGATCCGGCTTCGATGCCGCCTTCTTGGCCGCAGGTTTGGGCGCAGCAGCGGATTTGGGCGGCGCAGCGGCTTTGGCAGCCTTAGGCGCGCTTATAACCTCCTCCTCTACTTTGACAGCAGCAGGAGGGGCATCCTCCTTAGCCTTCGGTTCAGGCTCTGAGTCGCCGCCTTCGGACGTCATGCGCAATGGCACGCATCTTGCTGCGTAGCCAGCGTGTGTGCTGACGCTGCGCGATGCCGACGGCCGGCTTGCGGTGTTGCAAGAGCCTGCCGGTGCATGAAAGGAGTTGCCCTGCGCAGCAGTAAGAGCAGCGAGCAAGGAACGCGTGCATGAATTTGAGGCCCTGATCGAGGTGCATGCCGGGACAAGAGAGGAACGCGGAGCTTGAGCAGTAGATGCACGTACCGTTTGAGCGATGGCCAGTGCCACCGCCGACGTTGTCAACGTCCTGCGCATGGCTACAGCCTGCAGCGGCTTTGCTGTATAACTCTATTGCAAGTCGAGGTGCCACGTTTTTGCGTCAAACTAGGTCAGCTAGGGTTAGCTATGAGTGAGACGTGCACTCACATTGGCATATGCTCTGTGCACTGTAGCCATTACTGGGGATTGACATTTAGCTATGTAAGCTATGGAGGGACCCCCATAGAGTTCAATCACGCGTGCAACGGTGTACCTTGAGATCCAAGTGGGTAGCTGCTTGGTGCCAGTGCGTAGAGCACAGCATTGGCCCCATGCGCTTCTCTGTCTGCAGCTCCACGTGGCTTACTCTTATGTAAGTAAATAGCCTCATAGCGGAGTCAAATGACAACGACAGACGGACGAGGCTTACGACATTGACATGTTGCGCATTGACCGTTGTGTCACTTCATGACGAGACACAGACCCCTTGTACAGCTGTGGCAAGCACGTTAGTGTAGTTAGCGTCATGCTGATCACCGGGGCTTCCCTGACGTGCTCTGCAAGGATGAAGAGGTACTACACAGTGCGAGGATTAATACAAAGTACACAGTGCGCAAAAGTTGCACTGTAAGTTAGGTACTTTGATCTTGCATCAAGCAGCCCCTCGAGTGGGCTGCTCAGGGTTTGCGGCATCAAGTGCGTAGGGTGCTTTTAAGATGCTTTTAGTCAAGCATGAAAGATGCAAACTTCCATGGTTCGCAAAAGAAGCTACTTATAAAGTACACTTAGGCAAGCACCGCCATATGACATAAATGAAGCATGTGCGGAGACAGCATAGAAGTATGTCGCTCTTACAGCAGTCATGTCATTTGCCAGCGGTCATGCTGCTTTGTGCCATGTCAGAAAAGTTTCAGTGCAACAGCGCTGCAACGACAAACGGCGTGCATTCCAGAGATTAGCGTGTGATGTCAGATGCATGTGGCCTGGCACACTTGTATACATGTAAGTGTGTCAAGGGTGCAGCGGAAACAAATTTACACCGGCACCTGCTACCCGCCGGACTACGCCGGTCAGCAGTGCACGCGTGCCTGCCCATCAATGCTCACACTCACCTCCGTTCAAACACTTGACTGAACATGATATGCACATGAATGCAAAGGTTGGCAGTCAACAAAGCGTAGGACAACAAAAGTGTCAGTGCTCGGCATGTGAAGAAGTTGCACATTGGTGCTGGCAAGCAAGCCAACCAACGACAAGCGAGCAACACAGCTCAGGGCAAGTGGACAATATCTTGGGGCAGGAGCTGGACCTCGATCCGAGGTAAGCTATTGCGAAGTCAAGCTGCAAGTGCATGGCGAATTGCAGGCTGTGTGCAAACGCAGACAGACCACTGTGAATACCAACACCAGCATACCGGCGACAGAGCAAGGCAGGCAATGTGCGACAAACATGCTGTGTATGCGGCGGAAAAAAAATGTATCATTGCTTGCAGACGGACACACTTCGGCTAGAGGGACAGCAAGCGTCATGGACTCGAGGCACCTGATGCCGAAAAATAGTTATGCAGAACCAGTATCATCTTGGGTGTGCGCACAACTCACACAACACCCCACCACTGCACAAGGACTCACAAAATTGGCGGGCCGCGACGTGCGGGCCCGGGTGCGACGGCCCATAGAGGGTTGATAGCTACTGCTACAGCGGTTGCTATGGTCTACAGGTACACAACAGAAACACACTAGTTGTGTGCGGATTTTGCACAGGTGTACCAGGGGCGGGGACGAGGGAAGCACGCGCAACCTCTCCCTGACGCGCCCCTGTAGCTGCTGAATTGGGTCTCTTGATTTGTACGTTTGTCGTCCAAGGCAGCCTGTATGATGGCCTGCCGCTGGCAGCGATGGGTGCCCATGGGCAATAGCACCGAGGCCGGGTCTCGTGCGCATGATAAGGCAGCCGGCATGCTGGCCTTCTGTAAGCCCGGACGCTGGATAAACCGGTACCTTGCCTTACAATGCGGTTGGTTGGCATCGCGCCCTGGGAGAAGGCACGGGCACCGGCTTGCTGCCGCTGGACTCATCGCTTCTGACGGAGCTAGGGCTGCTGCTGGGAGCAGAAAGTCGGTGCACGATCCTCGCCTCTCGCTGCAAGGGGCCCTCCTGGCTGCCTCCGCCGCCACATAGTGGGTTCGGCTCGTAGCGGCAAACGCCAGGGCGCAGGCCCGGATAGTTGGCTCCTCTAATTACAGCCGTGATCCTGTGGGAAAGATACAAAAGGGCGATAAGTGTGAATAAAACAGGTTGGAGGAAGCGACACAGCTACAGAAGACGCTTGCTAGCAGGGAGTGAACGCTGCAGAACATAATCAGCCACAGGTTGCGAGGACTGGAGCTAGTGCCCATGTGCGCTCGCACAAGCGCGCGCGGGGAGGTGTGTGCTGTGCTACTCCGAGGCCTCACTGACCTGCAATCCCCAGAGCAGAAGTGGCTGTCGCTGGAGTCGGCAAGGAACTCGTAGCCGCAATTCCGGCATCGACAGCGCTGCTGTCGTGAATGCATCATCCCTTGCTGTTGATGGCGTCGCTGTGCTGCGTCGGGCATCGCAAAGATGGTGGATGTCATGACGTCTAGTTGCTGTGCCGGACGGGAGGGCAACTTCTGCAGGGTGTTCTGTGTTGGCCAGCTGCACACAGGGGTAAGGCCCAGTGCACCACACTCTCCGGTACTGCTGTGCAGCAGCAGACGATGGCAGTGTAGTGTGCAGCTGGCTGACAGAATCTCGCAGTCGCACACTTCCAAATGATCTCTCGTCTCGCACTGCCATGCTTCAAATGGAACTTTGGCCAAAGGACGACTGACATTTTTGAGACGAGAAGGCCTTGCCGTCACGAGCTCATCCCGAGACGACGCGTCTATGATCAAAAAATGATCACAATTGATCGGGAGGAGACGGGTGGTTGGCCTGAAGCATCACCGTCTGTGCCTTGCACACAGCAGCACTGCCTATGGTAGGTGGGCTGGCATAGCTGCTTGAGTCTGCACAATGCTGCATAGCAACGGTTCGCTTTTGCGCAGGGACATTAGCCATCTTCTTCTAATTCAATATGAATTCCACTTCAAATTGGAGCCGGCAGATTGCCACGCGGTGTGTGAGCTGGCGCGAATGGCCGGGTAGTTCATTTTTTGAGCTAAAAAACGCAGCTCTTGGTGATGTGGCCTGAGTGCACTTGCGGGCAAGCAGCAGCTGCAGCAGCAACCAGAGCTGGAGGGGCCGTGCTCGGCAAAGTTGTTGGATCTGGACGCCTGCAAGGCAGCAGCTGCATGCTATCCCGTACAGGGGTTGAGCATCCTGTCAACACAGGCAGCGTAGTACAAGTATCTTTTTGGATGCAGAAGCTTCGAGCCGCCACTCCTGCAGATCTCATCGGAAGCAGCTGCATGCATGAATCAGCATGCGCACTGCTCATTGCTGCCGTCGTGATTGATTCATTCCTTCCCTTTGGTAGGGTTAGGCAGCAAAGTGCACCAGAGTCGTGGACAGGATCTTTGTACACCACGTACTACTGAATTGAAAATCCATCTTGCATGTAAGTCACTGAATGCAAGGCACCGAACTCAGGATTGTCAGCCAGCAGGTGCTGCAGTAGCCTCTTGTACAAACGGTTAGTTTATGCCTGGAGCTGGTGCTGATGTATTCACCAAGGTTTCAAAACTTCTGTGTTTCAGCCAGTTGCTTCAGCTAGGTGCCCCAATACTGTAGGTGTACCACATTCATGAATGAAACATACTTTATATTGCTTGTGGTAACGTGCTCGTTGTGCGGGCACAGCCCACTTTCACGCTGCTTGTCAGGGTGCCATTGAGGGGGGGCAGAAAGTGCTACCAGGAGCGAGCAGCAGCAATGCAGCAGCCGCTGCTGAGCGCAGAGGCAGGCGCAGTTTGTGCATCTGAGGCAGGCGCAACTGCGCTCTGTACGTGCGGCAGGGGGCACTATCAGTGCGCTTGTGCTCTGCTTGGCAGCACGTTGCATGCCCCTGCGCTCTGCTCCAGTGCCAGGCGCATTGCGCGCGCCTGCGCTTTCTGGCGGCGGGGGTGCATCACCTGCGCCTATGCTGTTCTTGGCTTCAGGCATGTGCAACACACAGTGCGCTGTGGCTTGGCGTTCGGCGCACTAATGTGCGCCGGCGCTTTTGCTGGGCGGCGGGCGCACTATGCGCGCCTGCGCTCCGGCTGGCGTTTGTGCACCTTGTGCACTCATCTGGCAGCTGGTGCATTGCACGGACCTGGCCATGCGAATAACGGCTGCGTAGCAGTGAGCACGCGCCTGGCCATGCGAACAACAGTGACATAGAAAGTGGAGGCAGTCAAGACATCCCAAGTATCGCTTTTGTATGTTCCTGTCAGCCCATGATACCCCCCTGGAAGAGCGCCGGAGCCTTCGCTAGGAGCACGGGGAGGGGGGTGATGTCGCTGCTACAGTAGTGCCACTAGGGTCGTCACATTGTTTGCTCCATAGAGCCATGCCTGCTCGAATGAGTGGAATATGTTTGCCTGGGATCTAGTGGTGTTTGGTGTACTGCTGCTCGCACAGCACAGTATTGTTTATCCAATGGTGGTTTGAGGCTGCATTCTAAACCTGGAAATTCAATCCTTGTGGCTGCGTTTCTGAACACTAAGCAAACAAGCCCCCCCCCCCCCCCTCCCAGGCCGTGTACACTCAAAGCTTGAACCTGCCCAAATGCATGTAGGCATGCTACTGGCATGAGTCACAATGCTTGGAAGCTTACACAATAGCTTCCTCATGGCATGCTTGCTCAAGAAGTTTCATCTAGCAGCCCATGCACGCAGCCTATACGCTGAGCGCATGCTCGACACGGGGCAGGTATACTTGTTGGGTGAGAAGTGCCATGGACAACATACTAGCTCTGTGATCGTGGCATGAGATATGATGCTGCATAAACATGCTGGTTCTGCCAATGCATTGTGCCATGCACATGCGACAACAATGTGATGAAGACTGGTAGAGCATACTTGCATGAAATGGGAATCAGGAAACTCATCGCGTGTGAGCCGCACTGTTGTACTGTCAGCAGGTGATGAAACCGAAGCACTTGACAGCACTACCGCCAATGAGTTGCAGCAATCACATCATTTGGCAATGATCACGATTACATCAATAATTACACATATTTGTATCAACGCAAAAGACAGTCACCGCGGCTACTTTGCAGGGGCACATCTGCACACATTCCCATGCAGGCATCGATACCGGTTGCTGATCATTGAAGCATTGCTGCCGGCAGTAAGTGCTCACTAAAAGCGCCTATCGCTTCTACCTGACTAAGTGGTTGGATTTGCAGCAACTTCTTGATGTATTTGATCTGTCTGGTTGATAGCATGCTAAATAGTCGCTGGAGACTGTGTCCTACAGTCAGAGGCTAGACTTCTTTAAAAGGTGATTGTCATGACAATAAGTGCAATTCTGATGTGTGGAGAGCTCGATAGATGCATGGACATCTGCAGCGGCTCCTGCTCCAGCAGACGTGCTTGACAAGCCCGTGCAGCATTGCGTTCCGTCATGCGCTCACACCTGCTGTCATTGCCACCGAGATGGTGCCCACCAGCACTGGCGCCATCGCTGTGCTGTCACCCAATTCACCAGTACCGACGTGATCGCTGAACATCTTCCATTCTCCACCGTTTCTGCTGCAAATTCTGCAAAAGACGACATGCCCATGGCCATGACGTGTATACTTGTGCCACCACCACTGCCCCCCAATTTTGGCAATCTGCCTTCACCAAAGCTTGTGCACAGTGTATCCTGCGCTGAAGTCGTTTTTTCGTTTGGTGCTGGTGGGATTGGGTCCTGGGCTCATGTACGATCTGTAAGCTACGTCGCTAAGCTTCCAAACTCCAGCGGCTCAATAGCGCCGAGAACTACTTATGTGCACTGGAGAGAGCTACACCGAATCGCGTTTTGGAGCGCCAACTTGGACAGTCTGCTTCGCTGTCACAAACGTCACCATCACGGGGTGTGTGCCAATCAAACATGCACCGCCGCGGTCTCTCGCGAAGAGCACCCAGCTGCTGTCTCAAAAGATCACTGCACAAACACATCACCTGCTGTGCTCCGCTCTGCTCAGGCAATGCAGGAGCGCCAACTGCTGGTGTTTTATCAGGCCGACCACCACCCGCGAATGCCTCTGACTAATGCGCCGGTCTGCACGTGATCTTACACAACGAGGCGCTGGCGTGCCTGCTGTGGCCTCCTTGTCCACTTAGCTTGGAGCACGAGCGCGACAATGGCTCTTGAACTGAACTCGTCGCCTGACGTACCAGGAGTGCTGAACCTCTCTTGCTGGTGCCCATCCCTGCTTTCCATTTGTGCGACACAGAGACACACAGAGAGGTTCTTCAAGTCCTAACTTCATGTTGCAGTTGCAGTTGCGTGAAGTTTTGGCGAAAGACCTAACCGCCGAAACGGCCACTCACGTTTGATTCAGCTTTCTGGAACCGATGGCATGGCTGAGTGTTCTGCAGCATTTGAGGGCTACATGTCATCGTCCTGGATCCCTATGCATGGCATGGCAAATTCGACGAAAATTTGTGTGTTTGATGTACGCCATCAGACACAGCACCACACTGAACGCTGCTGCGTGTGTATACATGCACCGCAGCCAGCAAGCAGGTCAGCTGAGTACATGAACAGGCTCCAGCAGACCTAACCCTAGAAAAGCACACTGACATGTTTCTGGATCAAAGTCAGCACTGAATTCGAAGTGTGCCAGGCACATTTGATTGCCACGGACGTAGGCAACTTTGTATTTGTGGATCATCGAACAGCTGTGGTTGATGGCAAGCAAGAGCGCTGCAGCAAAGCAGGAAATGACATCACAGAACTGTCCTCATGGTGCCCAAAGTTCATTATGCTGGACAACCCTCCCTCACTTGGGCAAGGCACGTGTGCAGCAGGTATGAGGGCACACAGCGATGAGTGTTGGAGGCACGCCAAAGCATGTGCGAAATCACACCAGAATTTGGATGTGCCATAAACGATCGCAATGTGCACACAACCTTCTGACTCCTCATCACCACAGGCTAGCTCTTTTGGCTCGTGAATCCTGCAAATGATGTCCCCAATAACGTGTGCACGCTGCTATCGATATGGCACTGAACTCGGCTGCTGCGACAATTGTGCGCCATGGGCTCAAGACTGCTTTCCTGCAGGTTCAAAGTCCACATATCGCCACTCCCCGTTGACATCGTCTACAGCCACGCGCTGCTGCGCCCGCTTGCCCTCCTCATATTGATTCATCAGAAGCTCCAGGGCCCACTGCTTTGTGTTGAGGCCACGTTAAAGGAAGCAGTATCCGCAGCCATCGTCAGTGACAGTCCACGCCAGGTCCTGTGCAACCCACACGGCAGCAACAAAAAAAAAAGATGTCAGGCGCCATGTAATCCACATCATGATCTGAGCGCATCCAAAGAACACGTACTTTGCACACCCCATGACAGAGACCAGATGCAGGGAGTACTGCCATGCACAGCGGGCTCAAACGTCCCAACAAGCATTGGCACCCATTGCACCGGGTACGCTAAAAAGGAAGTGAGTCACACATGTTGCGGAGGTGCACAAGAAGTCATGCCTTGTAGCACTGTGACACTTCTGTATCATCATCACGGCCCTCTCAGCTTCCTGTGCGTCAAGACCTTTTTAGCGGAAGGTCTCAGCTGTGCCTTTAACACTGACCTTCACAGGCATGTTGTCCATTTTCCAGAGGCAGTCCTTGTAGCCTGTCACCCGCATGCTTTGGCCCACTTGGTCACTTCAGCCTTTATCTTGCACTTGTTGAGACCTGCAGCATGGCACATGCAGTGTATATACAAGAAATGACGCACATGAGCTTGGCTGATGTTACCTGCCATACATCTGTATCGTGACTGAGCTGTCAGATAAGCAAGCCTTATACAACTGTATGCCTTGGCGCCAATGGCAAACGCTTGCTCACTGTATAGGTAAACTACAACTTGATATGCTACCATAGTTTGCATGCGCACACTCTTTCTGCGCCCTTTCCAACTGGCTCGCATGAACGCAACGAGGTCAATTGCACCACGTGCATCAACGCGCGGGCATGATCTTGTAATTACTAATAGAAAGGCAAGGACTCACATGCAGCAAAGGGCATGCCAACTTCAAGTACTCACAGCAAGGACTTTCACACGAAGCAAAAGGAAGTCAACTTCACCAGTAACCTGTATGCGTGTCCTTCGCGCACCCCAATGTGCAGTGCTCTGGGGCGCAGCAATGACTTGTTTGCGGCGTCGGCGGCTGCGCCAAACACACATGCACCGTTCCCACGATGCTCCCACAACACAACCTGTGCTTGGGTCAACGATAGCCAGTGTGTCATCTGCTGCACAGACAATGCTGGAGAAGTGAACGCTGCAGAACATAATCAGCCACAGGTAGCGAGGACTGGGGCTAGTGCCCATGTGCGCTCGCACAAGCGCGCGCGGGGAGGTGTGTGCTGTGCTACTCCCGAGGCCTCACTGACCTGCAATCCCCAGAGCAGAAGTGGCTGTCGCTGGAGTCGGCAAGGAACTCGTAGCCGCAATTCCGGCATCGACAGCGCTGCTGTCGTGAACGCATCATCCCTTGCTGTTGGTGGCGTCGCTGTGCTGCATCGGGCATTGCAAAGATGGTGGATGCCATGACGTCTAGTTGCTGTGCCGGACGGGAGGGCAACTTCTGCAGGGTGTTCTGTGTTGGCCAGCTGCACACAGGGGTAAGGCCCAGTGCACCACACTCTCCGGTACTGCTGTGCAGCAGCAGACGATGGAAGTGTAGTGTGCAGCTGGCTGACAGACTCTCGCAGTCGCACACTTCCAAATGATCTCTCGTCTCGCACTGCCATGCTTCAAATGGAACTTTGGCCAAAGGATGACATTTTTGAGACGAGAAGGCCTTGCCGTCACGAGCTCATCCCGAGACGACGCGTCTATGATCAAAAAATGATCACAATTGATCGGGAGGAGACGGGTGGTTGGCCTGAAGCATCACCGTCTGTGCCTTGCACACAGCAGCACTGCCTATGGTAGGTGGGCTGGCATAGCTGCTTGAGTCTGCACAATGCTGCATAGCAACGGTTCGCTTTTGCGCAGGGACATTAGCCATCTTCATCTAATTCAATATGAATTCCACTTCATATTGGAGCCGGCAGATTGCCACGCGGTGTGTGAGCTGGCGCGAATGGCCGGGTAGTTCATTTTTTGAGCTAAAAAAACGCAGCTCTTGGTGATGTGGCCTGAGTGCACTTGCGGGCAAGCAGCAGCTGCAGATGTGGCCTGAGTGCACTTGCGGGCAAGCAGCAGCTGCAGCACCAACCAGAGCTGGAGGGGCCGTGCTCGGCAAAGTTGTTGGATCCGGACGCCTGCAAGGCAGCAGCTGCATGCTATCCTGAGTACAGGCGTTACGCATGCTGTCATGTCAACACACAGGCAGCGTAGTATCTTTTTGGATGCAGAAGTTTGGAGCCGGGCACGGCACTCCTGCAGATCTCCTCGTCAGCAAACGTTGACGCTGCCATCATTTGGGACGGATTGGCATTACATGAACAAACTCGTGTCACAGAGGCAAGCAACCGAACACATTTCAACACATGTCGTGGCGTATGACTAGCTGTCCTGGTTCGGTGCTCTCTACAAGTGGTGCCATGCACAGCACATAGATAGTCTATGTGTACAGCAAGCTCTTCAAAGCAAGTTCAACTTCAAGCCCAAGCAAGTTGCCAGCCAAAGAAAGCACAAGCGCAAACAGATTGTGCAACAGACGCACACACCCCTGTGCTTCATGTACATGTGTTCACAATGATTTGTGTGGATCAAACGTGGAAATCACGGTCCGGGCTGAACGCCCTGCCAGCGCCATTGCTGTTGAACCCCAGCGACAAGGGCTTTGCTGGCATTGGCGCAGAAACCGACATGAGCTCACGATCAGACATGCCTATTCCAAAATTGAGCCTCTCGGCGCCTGTGGGCGCATAAGCAAACGCTAACGTCCAAATGTAGAGGTTGTACAGACCGTGGAACCCCAGGAATGTGATGCCGCTGGTCGACCATGGATAGAATGCTGCCGTGAAAACTCCCACTATGCTAATGAAGAAAGTGACCATGGTGATCGAGTAGAGGAACTGGTACGCGGCCGACAGGCGCTGCACGTACACGCACCCGCGCAGTATCGCAACCGCTAGCCACACCAGGTAGACGGCCATGAGCGTCCCCAGCAGCCCCGCAAACACCTTGGCCTGCGTCTTGGCGTCGCTCACGCCGTCGTACTCCGGCGACACCGTCTTGGTGTAGCGGTAGTAGAAGTACGCGCCCGCGTTGACCAGCGTGATGCCCGCCACGAGTATGGCCTTGGGCGCCCAGTAGCAGCGCCCGTGCAGCTGCAGCGCTGAGCCCTGCCCCCCGCCCGCCCCCTCGCGCGCGCCTATGAGGACCATGTCCGAGAACACGCACAGCCACCACAGCAGCAGCATGGACATGAAGGCCAGGACGCACAGCATGTAGAAGGCCGTGAAGCCCAGCTGCGTGCCCCCCTCACTGTACACGCGCGCCGCAAAGAAGGGGTCGTTGAACCAGAAGAGCCCTATGAGCAGGGTCAGGGTCCACTTCTGCTGGAAGCTCCACGTGCTGCGGCGCGTCGTGCGCAGCTTCATGTAGTACCCCCACCGCGGCAGCAGCGCCGCGACGAACGTCACCACGACAAAGAAGTACTTCCACCCCATCTCAAACTTGGTGTACGCGTCGTTGACGTACCAGACCTGCGTCTCCACTCTCACCGACGCCGGCTGCACGGTGTGAAGCGCGGTGTCGTTTAGCTGATAGAGCGTCCAGTAGTCGGGCCCTATGAGCCACCCCGTGATGACATACTGCGTGGCGTCAATGAGGTCAACCGTGTACGTGTCAAACCACGAGCACCACTGCGTGCCGTTCTCCGAGGGCGCGTCTGGGTAGCAGTGTATGTCCCTGTATACGGTCTCCCCGTCCACCACGTCTTTGCCGTCCGCAGTGACCGTCAACTCCAGCCCCAGAGTCGCTGAAATGTGCTGCAGTGAGCGAAGGACAATGACATGTGACAGAGAAGCAGAGTCAGTTTCTCCAGCAGTCATGAGGGTGTCCTGTGTCCTTTGAATAATGTAACGATGAACCGTCACATCGCGCATTTTAGAGCATGCGTCATGCACAGAAAAGTGCCACCCTCCTTCTGCACTCCTGCATTCTTGAGTGTCATATGTGTACAGGTAGCTGCCTAGTAGCAGTAGTCTAATGGCGGACAAGAGCGCTAGCGCTGGCGTTTTGTGCTACTGTAGCAGCACTTCAACACAACATGTCAGCAACTTGAAGTGTACTGAATGCCATTGCGGTGCTCAGCGGTGATCCCTGCCATGAACATCTGAGTCACAATATGTTGCGCATCAAGCAGAAGCTACTGCAAGTCAGCTGCATTTGCTGAGGCTGAATCGCAGGTGCATATGATTACCCGTTAATTGACAACTGCACGTAATGGAATCAGAAACCAAATGCATACAGTAATACATAGGCATCAGGCATTCCGTGGAAATGTCAACAATTTTGTAATTAAAAAAAGCCATGACCTACATGTTCACGTATGATTGTAAACAATGGCAGCAATGGGAATTGATGGTAGCGTTCTCAATGGCAGCAATGAGACTTGATAGCAGCGGTGAATAGCAACAAGACGTTTACCGTGACTATTTATAAACTAGCAGAATAAAGCCATATAGATCGATCTGCACCGGACTTCATTATCTATCTTACTGCAGCATGCCACTATGTTGCATCAGCTCACAAGTTGACTTCAAGTGAAGCTCAAGTGGAGAGGTGTATAGCTCCAATATGTGCCTGGCTCGGTGAGAGAGCAGCCCAGGCAGGAGCTGAGCATTAGGGTAAGGGCAGCACATCCTATTCTGGTCCACGTCATTGGAGCCACTCGGTGTGTTGACAGTTGAGCATTTGTAACATACTACTTCATCAAACCCTATGAAACATGTCCAATAGCAAACATGAAAGGAATTAAAAATGTGGTTCAGTCAGGCATATGCCCAGCGCTCGGCATCTCTGCTGACTTCGTCTTTAACCAGCAGGGGACAGAGATTGACAGTTTGCTATTGAATTTTGAAACGCCAGTGCTGAGCCACGCAACCAAGTCGATTCAAAGTGCGAGCAAGATACATCAAAAGTACCTAGTGTAACACAGATCACGCGTATGACAGAATAAACCATGGCCAAGTAGAGAATGCGCACTGTACAAGACTGTCTTGAGTTGCTTACAAGATGCACCTTCTCAATGAGGCTTTATGACCTGCACGCAGCACTGCATTTCATTTGCCTCTGGCAAAAGCCCCTCAATTGCAGTATGCGCAGTTCCATCAGGCTCATGACACAGCCACTGTGGCATCGAATGATGTCATTGGTTCTCTGCTATTCCAGGGTATGTGTCTGTGAGCACTTGATGTGCAGCCGCGGCTGCTGACGATCGCCTGCTCTGATTTGACACAGGGGGGGCAATGATTTGACAAACCAGCTCGCTGTGCGTCCATCGCATGCAGCTATGTGCTTTTAAATACGCAGAATGCGAACACCACAGAGCGTCTAAGTCTTTGGCTGTAGACATCAGGGGTTAAGGGTAATGCATGTCTGGTATCATCGATGCAAAAACAAAGTTGTCCGAGTGCTGTGCACACTTCAATTGCAATGCACACCTCCTTGCTGACGGTTTCATGTTCAAGGGCTCGGGGGCGGGGGGGGTGACCAACAGTTGAGGAATGCATGACAGTCAATAATCCTGCGAACAGAATAACACATGACTTGACTGCCCAAGAGCTGCCACCTTCTGGCGTAATCAAACATCCTGTGTGGGGTCCAGAGTTGACTTTCAAAACCTCAAAAGGAAACAATCCCTCTGACACAGCTGTACCTAAGATGTGGGCTTCTATTCATTGTGCAAATAGAGGATCCGTTTATCACTGTTTATTGAATTTGGTGCTTCTATGTGACATATCATGATGGAAGATTGTTAAAAGGCAGAGTGAAAAATCACTAGGTGAATGCAACTCACCGTGTCCGTGGTGTTGATACCAGCAAAGACAGGTTTGCTGATGCGGGAATTGACCGAGAATATCTGGTTCTCCTGCTTGATCGTCCGATCCTTGCCAAAGGGGTTGCTAGTGGATCCAGCTACCAGAGTCACTGTTGCGCTCTCATTGGTGCCCTCCACCACCCACACGTCCGGCCCGCCCGCTCCTATCGCCAGCAGCAGTATGAATGCTCCAAAAAATGTCAGCCCCAAGCACAGCAGTCTCGGCTTGGAGAAGGCGGAACCCTCTATGCGCACGTTGCTGTATCCATCGTGCTCCATGGCTGGCTCCCAGCGCCAAGATGCCGGCGACCGCCCCCTCTGCTCGAGGCAGGCTCTGCTGTGTCACCTCGTGATATATCAATGCGGCGAGCTGGTGAACTTTGGGGCCGCTAACTCTCCTGCTATGTAGGTCTTGAAGTTTTCCGTCGTAGAAAACGGACGTGTGGCAGCGCTCAGCTCGCCTGTCAGCCCCCCCCCCCCCCCCCCGAGAGCCGCTGAGCTCGTACTTGCAGTGACTTGCTGCAGGCCCTGGAGCGGGGAGGCGCAGCTTGAAGCAGCTGCTGCCACATGCCGCCAGGCGGCGCGTGGTGAACTCGAGGAGTGGAGCACTTGGCAGACGAGGAGGGGGCAGTCATGTCGACCAGTCTCCGTGGCGCAATGGCAGCGCGCTCGACAGAGAGCCTCAGAGTAGCGGCGGCACCGGCGCTTGCCAGTGAGAAGCCCAGCGCGTAGTGCCGCCAGCAGTCTCCGTGATGATGTTGGCCTCTGTTGCGACGCGCGCCGCGCAGCGGCGGGCAGCACGCACTGACGAGCGACGGCCAGGCAAGCGCTACCGGACGCAGCCGCTGCCGCTGCGGCAGCTGAGCTGGCTGGCTGGCTGGCTGGGCGCCCCCCCCATCAGACTGAGTCACGCCGCGGGGTACAGATGCTACTGCAGGCGTCGTACACCAAGTTGAAGTACTGGTCTCCGTGGCGCAATGGCAGCGCGCTCGACAGAGAGCCTCAGAGTAGCGGCGGCGCCGGCACTTGTCAGTGAGAAGCGAGAAGCCCAGCGCGTAGTGCCGCCAGCAGTCTCCGTGATGATGTTGGCCTCTGCCGCGACGCGCGCCGCCCAGCGGCAGGCAGCACGCCCTGAGCGACGGTCGGGCAAGCGCTGCAGTATGCCGGACGCCGCTGCGGCAGCTGAGCTGGCTGGCTGGCTGTAGCGAGCGCCCCCCCGTCAGTCACACCTGGGGGTACAGATGCTCATGCAGGCGTCGTACACCAAGTTGAAGTACCGGTCTCCGTGGCGCAATGGCAGCGCGCTCGACAGCGAGTGTAGCGGCGGCACTGGTCAGTGAGAAGCCCAGTACGTTGTGCCACCAGCAGATGCGATGCATCAGTGGATGATGTGGGCCTCTGCCGCGACGCGCGCCGCCCAGCGGCGGGCAGCACGCCCTGAGCGACGGTCGGGCAAGCGCTGCAGTATGCCGGACGCCGCTGCGGCAGCTGAGCTGGCTGGCTGGCTGTAGCGAGCGCCCCCCCATCTGATCCAGTCACACCTGGGGGGGTACAGATGCTCATGCAGGCGTCGTACACCAAGTTGAAGTACCGGTCTCCGTGGCGCAATGGCAGCGCGCTCGACAGAGAGTGTAGCGGCGGCACTGGTCAGTGAGAAGCCCAGTACGTAGTGCCACCAGCAGATGCGATGCATCAGTGGACGATGTGGGCCTCTGCCGCGACGCGCGCCGCCCAGCGGCGGGCAGCACGCCCTGAGCGACGGTCGGGCAAGCGCTGCAGTATGCCGGACGCCGCTGCGGCAGCTGAGCTGGCTGGCTGGCTGTAGCGAGCGCCCCCCCGTCAGTCACACCTGGGGGTACAGATGCTCATGCAGGCGTCGTACACCAAGTTGAAGTACCGGTCTCCGTGGCGCAATGGCAGCGCGCTCGACAGCGAGTGTAGCGGCGGCACTGGTCAGTGAGAAGCCCAGTACGTAGTGCCACCAGCAGATGCGATGCATCAGTGGATGATGTGGGCCTCTGCCGCGACGCGCGCCGCCCAGCGGCGGGCAGCACGCCCTGAGCGACGGTCGGGCAAGCGCTGCAGTATGCCGGACGCCGCTGCGGCAGCTGAGCTGGCTGGCTGGCTGTAAGGAGCGCCCCCCCGTCAGTCACACCTGGGGGTACAGATGCTCATGCAGGCGTCGTACACCAAGTTGAAGTACCGGTCTCCGTGGCGCAATGGCAGCGCGCTCGACAGCGAGTGTAGCGGCGGCACTGGTCAGTGAGAAGCCCAGTACGTAGTGCCGCCAGTAGATGCGATGCATCAGGGGATGATGTGGGCCTCTGCCGCGACGTTGAAGGGGGGTAGGGTCTGCCTCACTACAGAGCAGCTGCCTAGATCCTCGAGCGGACAGGCGCAGCTGAGTGCACTGCAAGACTGGCAGCCCCCTGACAGCAACACCGCATGGTCCACGCGCAAGCAGTTTGCAGCCATGGTGGATCACCCTGGCGATCTGCTTGTTGCACGGCCCACATGTGCCGCTACCGCACCCAGCGAGCGCTGCATTCTCGTAGACTTCCACCGCCTACTGGTGAGCCTGGTGCTCGATCGCTGCGCGCTGGACGGGGTTTTCTACGAGTGGGTTGACGGGCAGCTGTGCGAGGTGGCGGGGCACAAGGTCATCATGCTGCACGGGCGCTGCTGCCAGGGCAAGAGGCCCTGGATGCGGGTGCAGCTGCCTGGCACTGGCACTGGCAGGCGCGGCGGCCGTTCCGGTATCAACGGCTGTGCTGTAGTGCTAGTGAGCGCGTGGCTGGGGGGGCTCACTGCTGCAAAGCCAGTGGCCGACGGAGCGGTGTTCTATGTGAGGGGGGATCTACGGATCAGGCCCGCCGCAGCCGCCGCGACGGCAACGTAGAGTGCGCACTGCATGCGGTCACGCGAACGGCGGTCATGGCGTCGAGTGCCAGATGCTACAGACTGAGTGTGTTACCCCTCCCCTCATTGGCCTTTACCGTCAACTTGAAGGTAGATGCTTGTAGTCACAGCTGTGGAGTGCTCAGCCTTTCAAAGTTACTGCATACGGCAGCACTACAGGGCACATTGATTCTGGTTGCGGTGACGGACATTTGTTCTCACAACGGTGGTGTCGCAAAACACAGTTGCATGCAGAACACCACTTGACACATTTGGAGGCACCGATTGAGACATGAGAGGCCTCCTTGCAACGACCATGACAACAACACGCGGACGGTGATTGTCAAAACACTTGCACATGCCCCTTCTGCCATTGCTACTTCAGTTTGCTGTGCTCTGTTCATACGTTGTACTTTTGTTGGCACATCTGCTATATCTGATTATACCACTGGAAGCTTCAGCACACATCTTTGCACTCACTGCTAGAGTCTCGCTTGCATGTGCCTGTGATTTTGACAGCTGACAGTGTGTTCATGTGGCACCAGGCGCTGGCTGACTTAGAGGCTTAGGCTGCTCAGTAGTGCTGTGTTGCTTGTTCTAATAACGAGCGCATTCCGTGTGTGAACCTTGTCGGCTGTGCGTGCTACTAGTAGGTCTAGCTGGTGAGGCTCCAATGCGTGCGACTCTGTATGTGTAGTGCGTCATTGAGCCACATGCTGATGAGGCTGCGGCATTGAACTTCGATGATTGTCAGTCAATTGTGACACAGGCCGCCTGTGGTGTTGCAACGGAAGGTTACGTAAGGTTACGGTTTGTGCCAAACGCCTACTGCATGCCGCACATGGTAATATTTGGTGTTCGAGGCGATCTGCAGCCGGGGCTGTTATGGACGTTGTAGCATACAGCAATGCAAAGTGCGCAATCTACATGTCTACATATTGGGTCTGTCATACTGAGTTTCATGACAATTCGTCTTAAGATTGCTGGTGCGTCATTTGCGCGCAGCAACATGCACGCCCTAGTGATAAAGTGCACGTGACTGTGAATGGCTCACAGTGTGTCACGCATTTGCGGCCCACACAGCTGGCATGCCGCCAACACGCAGTGCATGTGACCACGATGGTGTAACGGTTGCTTTCGGCAGGTGCGCGCATCCGTGCCCACGACTCAGCAAAGAGCCTTTGAGGCAGGCCCTTGGCAAACTCTTGTGGATCGACACCTGCTTCCCAAGCTTGGGTCGGTGACTGCATGCCTTACATAGACGATGACATGCATGGTCGCGCACACATGTGCGCGCATGCAGCGCAAACACCGTGGTACACTGGACGTGCCCACATAACAGACGTTGCATGCTGCTCGCCTCTGTCAATGACGTAACGTCCGCCCCAGGCAAGATTGCCTTCATTCTCAAGTTACTCCTGATACCACCAACAATGATGCTGTGCTGTTGGGAAATGATTTAAAATCGCACCAGAGGGTCTGAACCGTTCAGCATGAGCCAAGTTGAACTTTCTTGTAACCGTTTCGTTTGTCAATGTGTGCGGTAGCTGTTTTTAAAGTGCACACGTTTGGGCGGCTTGCCAATTGGCAACCCAATTAATTCAAGCGAAGTGTGGGGAGTGTGCATTTTGCTTGCAATGTTCCCTGCCATTCTATGAGTTAGTCTACACAGGTACTCCGAGGGGGGGGGTCGGGGGCCACATCGCCGACCTTTCCTTGTCGCAGAACTTGCAGCCAACTCGTGCGAGCATAAGTTGGCGGCGACATGGCTGCGATGGTTCCCAGTTCGTGAGAAGTGCCGAGGTGAATGCATCGCTGGGTATCGGCACAGCATCGTCAGTGTACGATGTGGCCGTGAAGCAAATCATCGTGGAGCAGATGGCGAGTTCAGCACGTCGCTGGTGCATCGGTGGCGTGGCAGCGCGCATTGCATCAACAGCAGTTACTGAAAGCAGTTGTAGTGTACATCGCTGCTCGCACTGTGTGGTGTGAGAGCAGTGCGGCAGCAAAATTTACCTCGCCCGGCTTTGGTGTGGCGCTTTTAACTTGAGCTTGGCATGGCGCGCTGGTGCGAGCACTTGCAGGAACGGATGCAGCGCCAGCAGAAGGAACGGATGCAGCACCGAGGCAGTACCGTGCTACTCCTGAGGTCGAGTGATGTCTCATAGTGGATAATCGTCAAGGCGATCGAGGTGAGAGACTTGCCAAGTACGTCGTCAAGCGGTCTCATCAGCTCTTCGCCTGCTCGTATGTAGTGCTGTAGCAGGTACCTAGTCAGCTAAATTACGTCCGTGTGTCTGCAGCATGTGGCAAAATAGCAGGCGTTGCAGGGCCAGCAAGAGCCGTGTTGGCTGTTTGGTACAAGCATCAATATACGACACCACAACCAGAGCCAGCTAGACGAAAGCTACTTGTATATATCAGGTTCCTGTATGCTGCTTGTCTTGTGTACAAGTGCCTGGCGTACGTATGACATGTCACCGTGCAGCGCGTCCACAGCACACAAGTCTGCTCCCCAGTTGGCAAAATATTCAGATAGGAAGCAACCCTTCAATTTTGGTATTTATAGTGGCGGATGCCATTGGCATACGCGCACTACATGAGACAGCGCGTTCGGCCTCCGATGCAACGGCCGCCGCACCGGCGCGCGCGCGCCGCCCGGCATCCCCTGCGAGACTTCACGCACCGCATTGGTCAGCGACAGGAACAGCGCGGCATCCCAGTAGAGCGCGCAGCTCATCTCTTGCAAAGGGATGCCGCGCCTACCAAGCAGCACCGCAATAGTGTCCTAGGCAAATGCGGGCAGCCTTGCGAGCGCGGCCTGCGACGCGCGCGGGGGGGGGGGGGGGGGGGGGGGCGGTCTAGCGCACTATCTTCTGTGTGATACAGCAACGCTGCCTGCGTGCGCCACTCCTGCGTGCGTACATGCTGCCAACATGGGGAGTGTGGACACACGCACATGTGCATGCCATGTGCAGTTTTTAAGGCGCACCTCTCATTCAACACGGGGGAATAGTATAATAGATATTGTGAATTTGCAAACGCTGGGCTGTATTGTGCGAATTTGTTGGCCACCTGTGCGCTCAAACCGCCGCCTGTCCACTACAAAAGTGAACGTACCAGTTTTCAGAAGTAATAACCAATGTCATGTTTACAACTTGACACATCACCAGCTTCCTGAAGTTAGCACTAGCGCATTGCCGTCCTGTTTGTCAACAAAGACCGACATAGCGCGTTGCACATGCTGCAGCGTTGTGGACAACGCTCACACATTGAGGGTCAATTGCCATACGGACCATGCTTCATGTGATAATCCCCCTTGCCCGCAGTTCTGGATGGTTAATATACATAGAGTTCTCAACAATGACTATGGCACGTCTCATTGCACATTGCATTGTGAGTTGAAGTTTAGGCTACCCATGTTTAGCGCATGAACACTGCATCCCAGTCCAGTTTACAAAAGACGCATGCAGAAATCAACAGTCATGAGCACTGGCTGCAGAAGACATGACGCTCACAGCATTTTGCATACACCTCTTGACCCTCATGAGGACATGCTGTGCACTGCACTATCAACAAGCAATGTAGACACTGCCGTATCAACAAGCTTGGTAGACACCACCGTCGGAGGTGGATTGCATTATGAACAGAGCGTGCTAGTGCTGCCGTGGCTGAAACGCTGTTTGGCTCATTAGCATACTACTTTCAACTTGAATCATGTACACCCGGCAAGTGCAGTGCTAATGAACAAATGCACATTTGAACGCGTGAGACTGTCATGCGAACAAATGTGCAGGAGGTTGCCGCTGCAGCAACAACAGCTCAACAGAAGTGCCCAGACAAATATGTGGTCAGGCCAATTGCATTGTGAAAAATGTGTTGGGAAAACATGACTCAGTGAAACATACTTCCATTTACAACGACTGCAACAGGGCAAGCGTAGACTACAATGCTGCACCATGTTCACATTCTGTGTCCAGGCGCGCCTGCAACGCTGCGATTCGCTTGCGCTTTAACTCTTCCTCATAGCATGTGTGAGAATTGTACAGGTACACCTCAACAGCGGCAGCGCTGTTGTGCCCCATGATGTCTTGGCCGCTGTTGCCTTTGATGGGCCGACAAGCGCCAGCATTGCTGTAGTGGCAGTGATGCATCAGCTGCACATGCATCATGATGCAGGACACGGGGAAGATCTCAATGGCTGTGCCTAATGCATATGGAAACTCTCCTGACACATCATCCTGCACATGAGTAGAGCGCGTCTTGTGCGCTTTGAAAGGCAGTACAGCAACCCAGTGCACTTCTTTCGCCTGAGCAGCTGCACAATGCTGCATGGCTATGGGTACATTTGGCGTGTGCCTGAAGAGAAACAGGATACGGCACATGATGCACCAATCTACAGGGCCGCTTCCACCAACTATTGCGTCAAGTGCACCTGTGTCAGAGCCAATCTCTGCAGGAGCACATCATGCCCCGCCCAGTAATGCACCCTGTGAGGCTGCCCACCGTAATCCTGCTTGATGTATGCAAGCAGCCCAACAGTGGGCCTGGCACCTTTGTAGAAGCCAAGCCTGCCAGTAAGCACCGTGTACGCTATTGGCTGCAAGTAGGTGATGCTAACCCAGTGCCCTGCCACCTTTGCAAACCAGTACTGGTATGCACCAAGCAACATTGCCGCCGTCACCATGCCCACCTCTGGCTGAACGCTGCTGGTGCGGGCAAGGTGTAGAGCCCAGCTGGTGCGGCCGCACAGCAGTGCAGTAGGTGCTGGTGGTGGGCACCCGGGGACTAGTGCTGGAAATTTGTTGAGCAGATCCACCAGCTTGGTACCTGGCTGTACTTCCGTTTTGTTTGACTCTCTGCTAGCTGTGTCGTACTTGATGGCCGTGTAAGCCTGTCCTTCCGCACTTGTCATGACGCCAAATGCTGTGTTGCGCCGCCTCATGTAGTGCTGAGTGGCGTTGCGGTGACAGCTTGACTTGTTGGTGACCTTGCTATCTTGGTGACCAGCTTCGCAGTTGGAAGAGTCTGGCACCTTACCTGTGCAAAGAAGGTCAACAAATCCCCCGTCCGTACATGGTGAGATGCGCAGATGTGTACAGACAGATGTGTATGCATGTACTTCGAAGTACATGTTCGCATGGCAATGAGTGAATATGTACTGCATTTGAACTCTCGCCGAAGCTGCTGTGTACTTGAGTTCACGCCAAAGCTGCAGTACTTTAAGTTAACGGCTGAAGCAGTGGTTTGAGCATTAGTGCAATTGCTGAAGCAGTCTCTGTTCATGTACACCTTACTTCCATGCTTTTGACAATGTTATTGCCTAATAATATATTTGCTGCACTGATAGACTAGTCCTGCGGTCTTCACTTGAAGTTCAAAAGTCAGCGTCTTTGAGCCTACACATCAATGGTGCACACATAATGCGCAATTGTTTTGTACCATAAAGCAAGTGCATGCATGTGACCACATCAGCAAAGCTTCAGCTTTGCTCCATAATACGAACACGAGGAGCTGGCAGGGCTACACACTTACAGTGAACCTGAGCTCTGCCATGGTCTTTGACGCCGCTGCTGTCGTGTTATAGGCTGCGCAAAAATGTAAGTATGAACTTGACAAGTCCGTGCTTCAAACTACCATCTGACAATCCGCTGGCTACAGCACTCACCAAAGTCAACAATGGCACGCGGGACGTGCTTGCTCTGATGGTTGACAGACTTAGCAATGTTCATCTTCTTCTTGCGGCGCCGCTGCGCTGCCGTCCCTTGTGTGCCCCCATGCTCCTGATGATCCCCCCCATGTTCCAGTGGTGCTGCGTCAGCTGCCCCTCTCCTGTGTGCATGTGCGGCAGCAGCGGAAGACTCCTCCGTGGCAGGGGCACCAATCACGTCCACGAGCATCTGCATTCGCTCTTTCAGTCGAAGCGTTAACGATCCTCTGACCTCCTCCACTGTTGTGCTCGGTTGCTTGAGAGCCCAGGTGCAAACAGCTGCTGACCGGCAAACGTTCGCTAGCTTGGCACAAACATCCCGCTCATCTACCAATGCACCGCCTAACGAGGTTGCCAACCCTGCCTTCAGGCGCCCTCCCCTGATCTTATTTGCTTCACGGTCCTCCTGCAGTGCATCCATGCAACATTAAGTCGGATGTACTGTCAGGCTTTGTGCCATTTGCATGGTCCAGAGTGAGGTCCGAGCATGCAGCATCAGCTAGCAACTGGAATTGTGCCATATCTGATGTGCATCTTTCCGCAACTATATGTATAACATTGTGTTCAACATGTACAAGAGACCATCAATAGATGTACAAAGCTGCCAACTTGAAGGTTCCAGTCACGGTGGTCGTGCCATGTGTGCAGCCTGCCGCCTGCAGGTTAAAGGGTTACTAGCCCCTTGACTGAGCGACAGCGCCATGAATACCATGCCAGTGGTTACTCAAATATGGGGAGCGTATTCAATAAGTTACCGGCACCACCACTGCGCACAGCGTGCACTGGCTCAATGCTGCGCGCATGCCCCGTCCATGCAGGGCCACTGCGCATAACGCGTGCCTGCTGCCTACGTAGGATTTAACGGTTGGGTTGAGATACGATTAGGGTCAGGGCTAAAGTTGCTGCGCAGGTGCTGGTGGCACATGCAGCGCAGCGGTTGTTTGCAGGTGGACAGAGTCAAGTTCGGACATGATACAAGCTTAATAACGCTAAGGGGGGCGAGCCGCGGCGCGGGGTGAGTGCAAACAGCTCACGCTCGCGCCTTGCCTGCCGCGCACTTCAACATCTGGAGGCCTCGTGAGCGCAGGTGCTGGTGGCAGTGCACGTGTTGCAGCGGCTGATTACCGGTTAATTCAGTCAAGTTCAGACATAATACAAGCTTAATAGCATGTAGGGGGGCGAGCCGCAGCGCGGGGTGGGTGACCAAACGTCACCGGCAACCTTGCCTGCCTCAGACTTGAAGACTGCGGAATCTCAGTGAGCGAAGCTGTGTGTCGCAGCACATGCAGCACGGCGGTTGTCTGCAGGTGGAAAGAGTCAAGTTCAGAAATGATGCAAGCTTAATAACACGTAGGGGGGCGAGCCGCGGCGCGGGGTGAGTGCAAACAGCTCACGCTCGCGCCTTGCCTGCCGCACACTTCAACATCTGGAGGCCTCGTGAGCGCAGGTGCTGGTGGCAGTGCACGTGTTGCGGTGGCTGATTACCGGTTAATTCAGTCAAGTTCAGACATGGTACAAGCTTAAAAACACGTAGGGGGGCGAGCCGCAGCGCGGGGTGGGTGACCAAACGTCACCGGCAACCTTGCCTGCCTCAGATTAGAAGACTGCGGAATCTCAGTGAGCGAAGCTGTGTGTCGCAGCACATGCAGCGCGGCGATTGTTGGCAGGTGGAGAGAGTCAAGTTCAGACATGATACAAGCTTAATAACACGTAGGGGGGCGAGCCGCGGCGCGGGGTGAGTGCAAGCTTTGTTATGATACCATGCATGCAATGCCATGCTCTAAGCTAGACACATCATTAATAGTTTGCCTGAGGCGTCTTGTGATAGCATATGTCAAGCATTAATTTATCATAATGCTCGGGCCTACTACAGTGCGTACTGCTCAACTGAAGTGGTCAAGAGAGCGCAAGTCCCACACTATTTGACTGTCAAAAATAAGGTAACTGTGCATACATTCACAAGCGTTTCAAGATGTTTCTGCGCCACAGTGACTTACCGATCTATTAGCGAGCACAGGCGTGAGCAGAATGTGCCATAAGCACGCGAAGAGCTCTTGTTCCTTGGCCTTCCACCCGGCCCTGTTGAATGGGTCTAGCCGCTGCTGAGTGCCAACTGGCCACTCGTTGCACATGGCTCTCAGCCATCTCTTCCCCTCACTGCATGGGCATGACGCATGCTTTTGAAAGTCAAGGGTATGCTTGGTTTTGCATGTGCGGGGCGGAAGTCTGACTTGCTTGTGCAACATTGTCAAGTCAAAGGATGTTACAACTGCTATATCAGAAATGTGCTTTGATGACAACTTTGAAGCACCAACCATCATGGTGTGATGCACACAGTTCATTCAAGCATCACCATCAAGTCTTAGAGCAACCAGTGGCATGTTGACAGGTTCAAGAAATCGAGGAGTACCACTGAAGTCAACAGCACCCTACCGCTGGCGTGCATGTATGCTTAGTCTCACAAGGTTACTGCAGGTGCCCACCATCTCTGCTGCTCACTGATAATTCTGCAAGCAGCTGCAACATGCATTGCAGAGCATGCTGGCAATGTGTGACCATATACACTCGAACTCATGTTTTTTTGCATGCTGCCACATGCACACCGTCAATGCCTAACCTTGTTACTGGCACTTACTCGTTGAGGCAGTCCAGGACCAGCGGGAACACGATCATGCCTTTCATGTTCTGCATGCAGCAAGGAAAGAAGCAGCAGAATAATGGCACCAGCAGATCAGATACAGCGGCAATGTGTTACTTTGGTAGCACTACGTTGATGCGCCTAGACTAGAGCTGACTCATATGAGAAAGAAGTTGTGGTTGGAAGGAGTCAAGCAAATCATCGTGGTCTTTCCATTGTAGCATCGTAGCAGCAACATGTCTTTGTTTCCCGGGGAAGCTTTCAAAGCTGCTTTGAGGTCAAGCGGTTTGCCAAACTACCTCATGGCGTCAATGCCGGTTCATGCAGCCTTGACGGATCATGATTGGTTATGCGGCCTTATAAAGCATGGTCAGTACTTGTTGCACGTGCGATGTGCATCAGGGCAATGTGCGTCAGGGCAAAGACCTTATGTAGTACTTGAACACTGCCGGCGCCATTGAAGTGTCAATGAGGATTCAAGTGAGGCCAGGCACAACTGGCACCACTGGCACAACTGCTGTCAAGGCCTATATTGCTTCTGCAAGGCTTATCAGGGTCTTGTACACCTAAATAAGGTCTCAGGAGTAGCTCAGCACTCACTCTAGCTACAATCGCAACCCTAGGTGACACTCAGGTGTAAGCTCCTGGATCACAGTTATACTTTGAATTCAGAAGTACTCTGCTCGTTAGCACCGAGAGGTGCGGCAGCGCTCGCGGTGGCGCTGATGGTGGCGAGGGTGCATCAGGCAGCAAGGGGATGGGAGATGCTGGCTGTGAGCAGGAGCTGCGGAGTCGCGTGTGGTGAGGATACGGCTTTGGGCAGCAGCAGGGGATATTGGAACATGGGGATACGGATAGCATCAGGGCACACTGTAGATCGTTTGCTTGAACACGCAAGAAAGAGAACCTCGGCCAGGCACGTCAGCGGCGTGCTTAGGCAAGGAATCGAGGACCGGGCGCCTCTGGCCCAGATGTATACTAGAGGCATAACCGCGGTCCTCCGGCGTTTTCGCTCAAGAGATGGAGACATCGGCTACGATAGGTGTGGCTCAGACTGGGTGCCGCTGTGTCTGCCCCCCATGAGTCTAGTACAAGCCTGCAACGTAGGGCTCTAAGGGCCCGTCCGATTTTAGTTTTTTGCAATCTTATCCAACGCATCAAGCCCACCTTGGGGCTGCTGTAAATACAAGATCATAAGTACTATTGGGAATGAGCTTGCTAGCCGTGGCTGTGCGCGTTTTTAGTGAGCGAGCGCCCCACCATTCACGCCTGAGCCTGAGGTTCTAGGTGCTCATGCAGGCGCCATACACCAAGTTGAAGTTTACGGGTCTCCGTGGCGCAATGGCAGCGCGCTCGACTTTTAATCGAGTGGTTGCGGGTTCGAGCCCCGCCGGTGATGAAATATCGATTTCGTTTTTTCTTTTTTTCGGCCTTTTTATTTTTTTAAGGGTTAGGATTAAGGTTATTATTTTTCTGACTCATGAAGACTCGGTGTTTGACTGTTCTGTCGTTCGCTTATCTCCACCTCGTGATCACCAGTGCCGGCAAATGCGAGGACGGCATTGATAAGCAATGGGCTTTCAGCGCCTCATTTGGTGCTGGAGTGGAAAAGTAGGAAATACAGCCAGCAGTGCACTTTACAGTGACTACACAGCCCCAAGTGGATCTATATTCTGAGTTGTTGCCACAGGGGCCCCCCTAACGGCAGCACAGGTGTCAGCTGCTGCTGCTTCAACAGCGTCACTGCAGCGGCAGTCGGAGGCGCAGCTGCTCCAGCAACAGCAGCTGCAGCTGCAGCTGCAGCTGCAGCGCAGCCTGCGCTGCTGCTACGACGCCGTTGCGACGCCGGCAGCGGCAGCGTTGCCCTGCTGCCCTGCTGCCCTGCACTGCTGCCCTGCGCTGCCGCTGCCGGCTTCGCAGTGACGTCACGGCAGCGCTGCTGCCGCGGCAGCAGCGGCAGGCCGCCCTGCTGCCGCGGCAGCAGAGGCAGGCCGCGCTGCCGCCCGGCGGCTGGACGTGCTGCAGGGCCAGCGGCAGCGGCCGCAGCGCGCGCAGTCGCTCCAATGCCGCTGCATTTGCGGGCACAGGTGACACAGCACCGTGACCGCCAGGAGTTACTGCTGCTGCTGCAGCAGGCCCTGTTGAACAGGCCCGGGCCTGGGCCTGTTGCTGCTGCTGCGACAGGGACAGCGGCAGCAGGCGGTGCCTTGAACGGAGTGACGGCGGTTGTGGCAGCGGTGACGGCAAGGACCATCGGTGACCGCTGCAACAGGGGCCGCAACTGCCGCGGCGGCAGCAGCAGCACCATCATGGTTGCCGTCGCAGCGGCGGCATGTTACGGCGGCGCAACCGCTGTTCCGGCGCCTGCAGCAGCGGCAGCGCCGAAGCGTTCCGCTTCTGGGCCAACAATCCTACCAGGCGACGCGCAGCTACATTAGAGATGGCACACCTGCCCCTATGCAGACGATTCATTGCCGCAGTTGCCACATGGCTGCGTGCGGCAACTGGTGACAAGCTGGCACATATGCTTCCAGCAGCCCTATCTCCCCTGCAGCAGCAACAGCAGCAACAGCTGTCATCAACAGCACCGTCACTCACCCTGCACTGCAACATCCTGCCAGTGCGCAGCTCCCGGTGGCATCAACGCCACTGGCAGCTCCGCCGGCACAGGTACTACTAATTGTAGCAAGCCTCTGGGTCAGCGCAATCGAGCAGGAAGTGAGCAGCAGTCGAATTCAGCCGTTTTCCGTTGTGGGCGAAAGCGACGTAATTGGCGCTGTATAGCTTACTCGTGATGCACCACCATCGTCGGCGGAGATGCAAGCCAGGAAACTTGAAGGCTCATACTTGCGCAGCGTCAGGTCACCCTCCATGCATGCCATGCCTCACTCACCATCAACAACCCAACATTCACTTTGAGCTTCTTTGTGACACTTGTGTTTAGTTGAGTTAGGGTTAAGCTTACTATTAGATGGCAGCACATGTGCACCACGCTCATTGAGGTTTTGGGTATGCAGGTAGCAGTACTGAAGATGCCAGCAGCACTGCTGACTCTTTTGTAGCACGCAACACACCAGTGGGCATCTGTGGCATGTGGAGATGCCAGCAGCACCAGCTGTTTTGCCTCGTTTGCAGCACACGTTCATGCATTCATGCAACGTTCGTGCATTCATGCATGTTGAGCGTATTCATCAAAAGCGTCATGTGCGCTAATATAATAGCATTTCATGCTGAGTTGGGCACTTTACAAACACGCGTCAGTATCACGCTTGCGCGTTTTGCCGCAGCTGTGGCAACACAGCCCTGCCACTGAGACCCACAGCCATCTGCTTTGCTTTCAAAATATCAGGAAATCAAGAAGCTAGGGACAGATCAGTTAGATTTTGAAAGTGACGTTGACGGCGGAAGTCCGCACACACTGCACATGAGCAAGAGTGATGCCGCAATCAACAGGGCTTTCACCAACAGCAAGCACAGCCAGCTTGCCTTGAAGACCAGAACTTTGGCCAAACTTGTACTTGAAAATAAAACTGGGAATAACGGATCTCGAGTGTGTGTGTGCGTTCCACCACGATGCCCTACAGCGGTGAGGCAATCAGAGTTGAAGCATGCACTGTTTTGCTACAGTGCATACTGATTTGTACACAGAGGCCAGAAAACTATACTGCTACATAGGTGACATCTGTCCACAATACAACAAGTCTCACTTGATGAGGGTGGTGGAGAGTCACTCGGTGATGTAGGAGTAGGAAATGTGGGTTTCTTGGAAAAGTCTGAGAGAGGGGCAAGCGACACAACACCAGAGACACACTTAAATCAACATACAGAATGACATGGCATTGCATGGATCACCTGTACTTGTTGACCCTAGCCAGCCTATGTAGACACCCCAAGGTGCAGATGGGAGGGTGCTCTCAGTCTTGCTTCCCAGCCAGCCAGACAAGTGAATCTGACCAGCCAAGATATTCTAAGGTTGTAATTTGGAAGTATCTGGAACGGCCCATGTTGTGACATCATACAAGCACTCCCTGGTAATCAGAACTCGCTGGTGATATGCACCCTTGCTAACCAATGCGCATACTCGACGCCGCAACAATAATCCTCAATGCGCTGACCAAGGAAGCCATGTAGTCAAGCATTCAGACGAAGTAATGCCGTTGACGGCCTTGCAGCAGTGCACAACTACTACATACTCATGCTTGGCTGTTGCACACATTGCTGCGGATGTGCATGACCGGCAGCACATTCGTTTGCACAATCAAGTTGATGTGCGCACTGCATTCTGTTGCTTGTTTCATCAAACTTGCGAAGCTATATCTATTCCTGTTTGTGTGGTACTTTTGTGGCTAGTCAAAACTGGGTCAGGTCGGCTTGCCTTCATCCCAATCGATATTGCTCACAAGTGCGGCTTGCCTTCATCCCAATCGATGTTGCTCACAAGTGTACTGCTGCATCACAATCATAGTTCAAAGCCACAAGTGGAATACTTGAAGTATAAAAGCACATTGCAGTGCTGCAAGCGCTCTTGACATGGAAAGAATATGCTGCGCGGCGGATGGGCATTACAGGAGCCCTTCACAGGGGCCCTTCTGAAAATAGCAAGCGAACGCTGCAAGATGCATATTCTTGGAATTCAGAATCTCCAGACACATCAGCAGGAGCCGACCGCGCACTACTGCAGCACATAAGCTGGCCAGCAGTTTGCATGCCCCCAGGGGCGTTCACAGATGCTTATTGAGATTGACATCAATTTGTAGTGCGTCAACACATTGCCCTGGTGACGACCGCTGCCCTCTACTGTTGTTGCTCGGTTCATGCACCACCTGCAGCGGACGGCGTTAAGCGAGTACGCAGGTAATCAGCAGCTGCCAACCTGTACTAGTTCTACAGGACAGGGTTGAGATTGCGCTCATATTTGTGCATGACACTGACAGAGCATATCGACTGCGCCAATGTTGTAGAGTAAACGTGCAAACAGGTGGTGATGTGTCACAAGCACCATATGTAACCTGCGTTTGCTGTATAATTGGCCTCTCAGGTCAATGCTGATTCAGCAATGTGCTCATGAATTGTGCTTCAACCTGCAGCATGAAGGGGTGGAAGGTGGCTTGACTTGTAGAAGCGTGCACACGACACATCAGCACAAGCTGACCTCAGTGATGAGCTGATGTCTGGGATTGCCACACGCTTATGCTGCTCTGTGCATGTCCACTTCAGTCAGTAAGGGGACTGTGGCCGATGACCTGCATACAAGTACAGTCGAAGAGCGTCATGGAGATGAGTGTTAGATAGTGTTGAAATATTGCGGCTTGGTACAAGTGAGATTTGTATGATCAAAGCTGCAAGCCCTTACGCACAGTGTCGGCTGGCCGCAGCGGCAAAGCAATCAACATCACCAGGTGTCGCCTTTGCACCATAGATGGCCACACTGAAATTATTACCGATTACTTGCACCAACCTCAACAGCCACACTGGCGTGCTGCTGTCTTAATAGCGTGTCACATGGAATGTTGTGATGCGATGCCCTCACCGCCCTCCAAACTGCAGTGCAGCATGATCTCTGGCACGTAAGCAAAGTGTTTGCAGAAGAGACTGGGCAGACTTGGGCGCAAGCTTGAACGACTTCGTGTGGGTACGCTTCCCAATCTCTACCATTTTTTAGGTGCGGCACCATCACCGCGCACTGCTGAGCAATTGACATGTATTCAATATTGTGTATGTAGCAGCTGACCCTGGCTATTTTGCACAAACCCAGGTGAGCAGCATCAGCAGGGTGTGTTAGTTGATGTATTCAACATGAGGTGATGTTGCACTGAGCAAGAGACGCGCACTGAGTTGCAGGCCAAGGAACGCCAAACGTCTGAGCTCTATACAGCTGTGCTTACCGCTTCCAGACTGGCATGCTTTTCTCAGCTCCCGCATCCAGCGATCAGCACGGTATGGTGATTGACATGAAAAGTAGGGCCGGCATGGGGGGAATGCGCAGCTGCGCTGTGCCATGGTTGGTCAAAAAAATAGGTCCACACCGCATGTTCCAAGAAACCGGACTTTGATTGGCGTCGATGTGGTCGCGGACGACGCCCACGCTTCAAGCTTGCTCTGAGGACGTATACTAGCTGCCCAACCCGGGGAATATTGCTGGCGAAGAAGGGGGGCAGCGTCAACTGAAGTGGCCTGTTAGACCGCGATCCCGAGCAACGTCGAAAGTATGCTCCCATGATTGAAGTTGAAGCATTATGTGTCGTCACCTCGCTGGCCGGCACGTTCCTAGCGGTCACCACCATAGGCCGATCATATGCACTCGGCAACGCAAAGCCCACCTGTGTTGTCCTCTCTTCGTGTCACATCAGCAAACATCTCTGAGACAGAGCAGCTCCCGCCTGAAGTTTTCGCCTCGCGCAGCGCACTTTCTTGACAAGCTTGTGCAAACGCCACATGCTGGCCGGTGAAACGCATGGTAGCTGGTGCAGCCTGTGTCAATCTTCGGGCTTTGCCACGAAAGAGTCCCATGTGATGGGTTTCGATTCAAGGCCCCCGTTTATTCCCAGGTTGAAGTTTCCCGCGCTTCGCGTGGGCAGGAGCAGTTTTATGAGAAGCGAGAGCTCAGTTGTCGACGATAGCCACAAGAGCGGTTCAGCGCGCGTGCTGGCAGGAGGCAACAGCAGATCACCAAACCTAATTGGCTCAAGGTGACTACGTGAGGCCGAGGGTGAGAAGACGGACCGCTAAGCAGGACGGCCCTCAGAGCTGCAGGTGCCGGCTTCATGCGCAGAATATCCAGATGAAGGTTAGAGGCAGTCGCAGTCACAACTACATGTACTTGGTGAAATTTTCTCAGGCGGCTGCAGCACCTTGGCAGCTTTGAAGAGCAGTTCAGGGGGCACAGCAGGCATCGTGCAACAATGATGTCCGACAACAGCGAAAGTTTTGTGCTCTTACATAGGAGCAGACTTGGTCGAAACACAGCAGGTTTGGCACACAACGGTTGTGATGACACATTTGATAGCAAAGGCACTCCAAAAGTTTTGTTGAGATAGATGCTGCAGCTGGAGTACATATAATTTGCAGTACTTCCTTCACGGGCTTGCTACGCCATATTTTGGTCTGTGAATTGTACGGAGGCTGATAGAGGCCAGTGTTACTTTCGGGCTCTAGCGCAGGAGACACTAGTTCCCCATGGTGCCTGCATCGGGTTTGTCTTGTTTAAACGCACTTCTGTCAAAATGTGCTCAACCGCGCTTTTCGCCCACTGCAAGCGTAAAGTTGCGCCCTTTTTGCTTGATGACGGGTCCGGATCCACCGTGGACTTTCAGCTCACAGAACGACTTCACGTAAACAGTGATCGCAGAACGTGTTTGCTGCTGGCGCAGGTCCTGAAGGTTTGCTAAAAGCTCACAGGAGGGAGCGCTGCTGCTGCTTTGAGGACATCACGAGAGCTGATGCAGAGGCGGGCGGTGCTCGTGGCAAACCTGGTCAGACCGCACCAGCTCTCAAGGTGACTAGTAGTATTTATGGTGTTGAGAAAGAGTGTACCACGCGCAGCAAAAGTGTTTTGCTGATGCGGAGCGAGCATGACCAGCACATGTGGGCATAGGCACGGCACTGATCGGCATGGTCTCTGGTGTTTTTTTGTTACGAATGAGACTTACAACATTGCACCCAGTCATGCAGGGCACTCCTTTGTTTGCATGTGCAACACGACACCAAAACTTTGTGCAGGGGGATGTATGCCCTTGGCGCCTACTGCTTGTTTGTCCCGGTCCTTAATCCTCCTGCTCCCCCTCTCTTTTCTCCTCCTTTCTCCCTTCCTTTTCTCTCTCCTCAGTCAACTAATACCCGTCTCTGCCGGGTATGGGTGATTTTGACAATCAACTTGAATGTACACTCCAATATGGGTAGCCTCAGCAGTGCAATCCTGCACGACGCCAACACCAAAAAGTGTTACGCACAGTTCATGCTCGCGCAGTGCAGCCACCGATCACCGCCATCTGAACATCTGAGGTTCTTGGTGCCAGCGCTCAGGTAGGTGTCGCGCAGAGGTGTCAGCGCTCAGCGCAGCGGACTTTTCTCGTTCTGAAGAGGTTGCGCTCAGATTGTGCCGCCTGCGGGCGGCGGGGCGGAGCTTGCGTGCATGGCCGATGCCTACAGGGCAACATGCTGCTGCCACAACCTGCAGCCGTCCTCCGCACCCGGCAGCAGCAGCTCATACGTCACGGCGTACCGCACATCCACAGTCAAGCGACTACAGCAACAATTACCATGCCGGCGGCCGCATTTGGTGAGTACTGAATCAACGCAATTGTCACACCATTCTATGAGAGCCCGCACTTGCTGCTCTCCCAGGGTCGCTGCTAGACTGCGCTGCTCGGAGCGCTGCCTCTGTATCTTTGTAGCAGGCGGCTCCCTGTGTGCTAGAAATCACTAAACTTCCTCACACCCTGAAACCTTAGACTATGCAATGTCGTAGTCAGGCTTGTGCAGCACAGGCAGGCCGCTAAGACACAGCAGGTCGCGCAGTGTTGCACGGATCCACAGTTTAGAATTTTCTAAATTCGTCGTCGCCTTGCTGTCTGCCCTGCTATATCTGCCCTGCTGTCCTTCGCAGCTGCGCTCTCTCCGATTACAGCTCCAGTGGCACTGCTGTGCCTGGTAGCTGCCACAGCCATAGCAGCGCTGTGGACCCACAGCAACCGGCGTCAATGGAACAAGGAGCTCGTCGAACTCAAGAGTGTGGCCTCGCAGGCGCTCAGCAAGGACAGCAAGCTCCTTGATGTCGATCGATTGCTGGCCACCAACCCTGCCTACAAGCGTGATCACGTCTTCCACGACACCCTCAACCACTATCAAGGCGTGCAGTGCCCCTACGTCACCTACGACAGGGACAGCAACAGCCTCAAAGCTGTGGTCCGATTTGGAGAGCAAACGCGCGGGCACCCCAACCTGGTGCACGGGGGTATCACGTCTCTCACATTCGATAATTTGTTGGGCTGGTTACAGTTTTTGGAAGGGCGGATGGCAGTGCTCACCGCCTACCTGCATGTAGATTTTAAGGCCCCCCTGCCTACCACAACGCAGACGATGGTGGAGGTAAAGATGGACAGGCAGGAGGGCCGCAAGCTGTTCATGGTGGGGGCCATCATGAGCCTCGACGGCAACATCACATATGCCACTTGCACTAGTCTTTTCGTGATACCGAAGGATGCCAGGCTTCCCGGTGCTATGGCCGCTGCGCCGTGAGTTGCGTAATGGCAGTCACAGATGACATGCCACAGCGGCAAACTTTGCTGCACTCAGTGGATTGCATTTGAGGGGCAGGGGCATCTACAGTGCCGCGGTGTGTTGTATTTCAGGAGGTCCGATAAGGTTGATTAGTGTCCTGCACGTCTTTGCAGCTCTTTGTCAGCTCATGCGGTTTCTGTACGAAGGAGCCTACTCTCTTGAGGAGAGGCACGGGTAGCATTCGGCATGATCGTTGTCCCATTTGTTGTAAGTACAGCTCCCTGACAATGAATAATCAGTTGCACAAGAACTATCTGTGTTCTGCTCTCTGTGCTTTCAGCTTTGAAATTTCTTGCCACTGCGTCAGCCTGCTGCGTTTGGTTGTCGCGCTCCCCTGTGCAGCACAGCATGGCATGGTGCAAAGCAGCCAGTTTGGTTTTGACCCGCTGGACTATGTTGATTCTTCTTTTGTTCAAATGGTATGTGCTGCACTGTGTTCAACAACATCTGATTTTGCTACATGAGCCGGCTTGGCAGGTGTACAATTGCTTCTAGCCTTGCATGCTAATCGAGTGTTGGGCGGCAGTTTCTTAAAAGACGTATGCATCCATTGTGTGACTTTTAAAAAAAATCAAATCAGATGCCAACAGAGCACTGTCAGTACTCATGTATGCACAGACTGCAGTAGTTCAAAGTAGAGCAGATACTGAGCCACACACAGTGACGACGGTAGATTCACGTGTGGATGTCATGTTGTGTGTGTAAGGCGGGAGGGGGAGAGACGCAGGTGAGCATGAGTACGGAGTTGGTGAGCTCGCATGTCAGCTTCAAAGTGTACACAGCAAGTCAACATCGCACATGGAGCTTCAAGCTCGTTGCAGCATGAACCACGTTCAATGAGAGTCGCTTGCAATGACAATGTGCAAAATATGCTGCATCAAATGTGTGGATCGCTCATGATCATGCTGGGTATATGCCATGCTCATGATGCCGCACTTTATTTGCGGAGTTGTCGACATCGAATTGAGGAAGTTGACAGTGCCATTCAAACCGGCCAGGACGATGTTACCTGTCGAATTCTGCAAAATGAGGAGTTACGAGATGAGTGAGTACATTTGACAGGTGACACGCATCACTGTGACATGAAAACACTCACAGTTCCGAGTCCCGACATGTGTGCGGCGGTGATGTGGTGGTGGCGACGCTTTGCCTGCTGCAACATTTTATTCAAGGTGAAAACACAGACGATAAGCCATGCTGCATCAGCATGGAGTTGTTGAACAAGGTATGTCAAGGCAGCTAGCTGGACACTTCCACTGAAAATCAATAGGCAACTATGGCAAGCCAGCAGGCACAGCTGGAGACCTTTGGGCTTAAAGGTTCAACTCAAGTTACCAAAAGCGTGGACATGCTCTATGGACATGATCCAACAGGCAGGTATGTGCGGTTGATGACACATGTGAAGCAGCAATGTGAAGTTCCATGGGAACGAGCACAGCACATAAGTCCAGTGCACGGTAGTGCATGGTGGCAATGTGGGTGCCATGATTCACCAAACATACATTTGCTGCCCAGTGACAGCGATGCCAAGAGTGCCAGAATGCAACCAGAGCGTGCAGCCGCAAGCACCAGCTTCCGTCTAAAGTGTACTAGGTACATGTTGAAGAAAATCTTGATGTTGCTATAATTCATCCACATTAACAGCTGCCAATTCCGCCCTAAACCATGATGTGAACTTGTGTGGTTCAGCTGCCACTTCCTTGACAAGTCGCTCCTTGCTCCAGTATGCAGTCTCTGCCACCTCATTGGGATCATGGCACACAATGCCGCTGAAAGCTCGCAGCACGTATGTCTCTGTGAATTCCTTGTCCTGTAATCCCTGCTCAATGCAGACGAAAATGAGTGCGTGTTTTTCACCATGTTGCGCCTCTTAACCTCAACAAAAGAGTGTCAGCATGGACCTCAATGCACTGCTTCCAGCTCATCGCAGCTTGCAAACATCTGTGCAATCTGCAACGGAGAAAGTGCATCGTACAAAACAAGCTCATGGCAAAAAGCATTTGTTTTCTGCAGCTGGTTCACATGCTGGCAACCGCCATCCCTGATGCTCCCATGTGTGCGTTTGGGTATCGCACACAATGATATTTGCACGCTAGCATAATACGTTCATGGCATGAGCAGCCTGTCTCCAAATTTGTGCAGACCTAGTGCATATGCACATCACATGCCTGTTACACATGCATTGAATGTGCATCCAGGGTGCTGTAGTGAAGCGTGCTGGCTAAACATCAAAGCATGCAGAAGAGGCAGGGTTGAAATGTGGTGTGGGTAAGACTTGCTTGCCAGAGTAGTACGGCATGCACATGAGGTGGTGGTGAGCAATGCTATGCTCCACCAAAGGTGCATGCTGCCACATAAATGTGTAGGAACGACAGAGGTGTAACTGCTGTTGACATGACCGTGTGGCCATGAATACTTCAACATGTGTTCCAGGCACTGGATTGTGACAGGTCACAGATCAAACAGGGTTGACGCCAGATGCAGGCGCAATGATGACAGCATTGGCCAGCCACAACATGCCATGCTTCAATGCTCCTGATTTTTTGACTTGCAACAAATTGGTGTTAAATACCATGTTTAAGGGTGTTGACTAATTGCCTCGACGCGCATGGCGGTTTCCACAACAGTAGTACATTTGCGGCTGCACAATGCACCAGCTGACTCACTCACCTTTTCTGGGTAGATCTCTTCGTGTGTATATGCGGCCCTCAGCCTATGCAGCTTGTCAGCAGTGGTCTCTATGCCTAGTTCTTCCTTGAGCCCCCTCACAGCTCCCTGCAAGTAGCTTTCGCCTGTGCTCAGATGCTCTGCGCAGCTCAAGTCCCAGCAGCCTGCTTCTAGAGCCTTCTTGTCACTACGCCTCTGAAGCAGCACGCGTCCGTGATCTGGATCGAGAGGAGTCAGGCACAGTGGCAAGTGGAAGCTGGCACTCGTGAGAGACCCAGTTCGCCTTTTGCTGGCTTGTTGGTGTCGATTACTACATCGTGCTGTGAGCGCACAAGCAGCATGGTTGCCATATGTGCTTGATGCATTCTCCTTCACTAATTGACTTTGTACACCACATCTCAGTTAACACGACTGAGAATGCCACAGATCAAACATCGTGCGTTCAGTCACCTGCAAGATGGAGCAGCAACGTACATGGCGCGTGCAGACGCGACAGCAAGCAGCACTTTTCAAGGCACTGGTATTTGGTAACCCACCGTCAGTGACAAAGATGTGCACACTTCGATGCCAGAGCCCGAGCTTGTGGACGACATCTCTTCTCTCCTGACGGACAACCCTATCGTGCTCATCTACTACGTCGAAAATCTCAGCCCAGTCATCAGCTCCGTGCCCCCCTTCATCGCTTGCTTCTGGCATTTTCTGTTCAACTCCGGAGGACACAACTTCAAAGTGCAACTTCAGCAAAGAATAAAAAATGAAACTGTAAACGCTGTGTAATCTATGCTCTCGGCACTTGACGGCAGCTGAGTTACGAAACTTGTGGCATCATGGTGATGGTAGGACATGGCATGACTGGATCGCTGAGGACTTACAGCACGGCAGTGCTCTGCGGCAACTGGAATGAGGATCGCATCGGCCGGGAGCTTGCCGGCAAGCTGCAGTCTGCAGATTGCAGCAAGTGGGCGTCCACGACACAGGACTTGTTCAAGACACTTCAGCAGCCGCAACAATCTAGTACAGGCTACACTGCCCGCGGAACGCGCGTGGTAAGCCATGTCGACTTTGAGAGCGTGCGCGCGAAACATAGTGTCAGGCCCTTATAATATTCGTTTATGCAGCTCCTAAAGTAAAACACCGGCGTGGTGCACAACAGGTGGCCATGTGCATCAACATCCGTTTCAGATCCGCTTCCTGACTTTCTTAGCTGCTACCTGCCCCTGCTCCATCACAGCAAATTAAGGAACGGATGAGGGGCGTGCCCAGCAAGCTGCTCTTCGCGCACGTGGTTAACCCAGATGACGGCGACAAGCTCGATCAGGTATGTGCATGCAGTGAGCAGCCATACTGGAGTTGCCGAATTCCTCCGCCATGTATGCTCTTGTTGTCATCCTATGTGGTAGCAAGGGTGCACGGAGATGAACCAGTGCACTTTCAGAGCAGAAGCATTTGCGTACGTTGCGGCAACACTGCAGTGGCTGGTGCTGCAGCGCTGTCAGGGCTTCAGCTTTAGCAGATCCACTACCGGCCATTACTGGCAGCATTGGGTTCAAGGGTGCACACGCGTGGGCCTCCCGGGCTTCATCACAGGTCAAACTGGCGCGTCACCCACACATACGGGTTGAACAATAATCCTGAAAAACTAATCGTAAACCCTACAGCAAGCCATCATGCAAAAGAACATGTCACAGATTTGATGCTGAGCAGCGACTTTGTGTGTCGTTAGTGACTTGCTTGTGGCTATAGATTGTGAACCTGAAAAGGAGGGGCCAGAAGCAGCAAGCCTTGCAAAAGCTGCAATGTTAACACTGATACCGCGGAGCCACACTTTGTGGCCTCTGGCGCAGGCTGGGTAGACTTGCAATGCCAATTGCTGACTAAGTGCTGACAATTTGGTCGTGCTCTGCCCTCACAGGAGCGGTTCAAAACGACATCAGCCACATCTTTTGCGGGTGGCGACTTTGCGGGGTTAGACAAGGGCCAGCGGGCCAGGCAACGAGAGGCTGCTGTGGCACGTGAGAAGCGAGCCTCGGAGGCATATGCAACCACCACAAGCCTCATGGCGAGGCGGCGATGAGCGTCACCAGCTTGTATCTATTTGAAGTACTGAACTGCAAGTTGACGAGGCATGGTACACGACATACCCCAAAGCATCAACATTGCTTGCGAGCGACAGGTGGCTGTGGGCGTCTACTGCTACAGCCATGTTCCCCTTCTGTATAGTGTTCGTTCTCCAAGGCAATGCATGCAGAAACTGGTTTTCACAAAAAATCTTATGCCTCCTGTTGATGCATTGCATGCATGTATATGTCTGCCAGCCCCGCATTTTGCTCAAGAAATGACAGAACATGTGACAGAGCAATGCAGTCCTGATTCCTCTGCGCCAACGAGTTCAGGAATGTCCAGTGCACAACAATACTTCAGGACCATGGGTGTATGTGAACAACAGCTTTGCCGCACTTCGTAAAGCGGCTGATCTGGATCACACGTGATCTTAGCGTGTGCTTCCCTGTAGAAACAGCGATCAAGAGCTAACGACACAAGCAGCTGAAGAATCAGATGAGTCAGGTGCATATGAAGTGCAGCACCAGTACAGTGGACCACGGTCAAACACCAGCCATGTTGAAAAGCTAGCCTTTCACTGCCTGACCCAAATTGATCGAGTCAATTCTCGCACATGTGATAAAGTGCCTCTATGAGCAAGTCAGCCTGCTACAGACTGAAGAGCACATGAGCGGACCCATTGTTTAGCTGCAGCTACTTGCATATCTGTAACAGCAATGCAACCGCAAGGCGGGAGCCATGCTGCCGGGGCGGACAGTAGCAAGCAAATAAACTGCTTTCGCAGCAGCTGCAGCAGCCTGACGCGACCGGTAATACGCAGCATCTATGAAAAGAAACCAGGACAATAGCGGAATGCAAGCATTTCATATTCAGAGGTCGGGGAAAGACGGCGCCTCGTTGCGCATGCGCGCCTGCACGCTGATGGGGACGTCCTTTGAGCGCAGCATGATGGCGTTCCACAGCGCCTGGTGCTTCAGCGAGTCCGCAACGCTGTGGTCGCGCGCGTAGTTGAGGTGCAGCTTGGTCCCCTGAACTGCAACTGGTGACTTGCCGGCGATGGTCGTCGCCAGCTCCAGCGCGGCTTCGCGCATCTGGGCTGCGTCATCAAGTACCTTGCTCACTAGACCGCAGGACAGCGCTTCGCTCGCGGGCAGCTTGCGAGCCGTGTATACAAGCTCCCTGGGGGCAGTTGGTGCGGATTACCAAGCGTGTGTGAGTTTGAGGTGTTGCACTTGCCACGACATGCAGCTTTGGAAAGCCTCAGTTGAAGATGGGCGTATGGCGCTGGCGGCCTGTGCTGTGTCTCTCGTGCATTTGCAGCTGATGCTCTTGTGGGCATTGTGACAGCCTGCCCGGTGGTGTGGATGACCTTGACAGTCTGGTACAGTCCAACGGGGAACCTACCTGCAGCATGATCTATTACTGTATAGCAGGCGCTGTGAGCAATGTTGCAGCACTGCAACGCCGTGCATGATTTGTCAAAGACCTGCTGAATGAAGAACATGGGTGTTTCTGCGAGTATGCCTTGCAGGCTAGCACCACCAGTTGTGTTGAGAAGCAGCTGCCGCAAGATTACCATTACAGAGAGTTAGGGTTACATTAGGGTTAGGGGTAGGGCTGATCAATGCACATGCTTACCTTGCAAGACTGTCGCTGCCAACAGCCTTGGGCAGCAGCTGCAGTGTTCCCATGTCTGCGCAGATGCCAATGTCCACCTCCTTGACGCAGAAGTGTGCATCCCGTGTGCACAGCCTCATGTCAGCCGCTAGAACCAGGTCAACTCCTAATTGATGGTCAGCGTTCACAAGAGCAGCATGTGAGTGCCCAGTTGTCATGAACAGGTGGTTGTACATTGTGCCGGTGCAAATACGAGTTTGAGGGGACGTGCACGAGGCTCAAAACTTGCGCACGTCCCGTGTGGGAACAAGGTGACAACATGGGTTAACAACACACTACTTACGCGAAGTGGGTGATGATGTGCATAGTGCATGACTTTGAACGCTCTGCATTGATCGTGAGGCTTAAGGCTTCATTTGGGCCGCTTGGGTGCAGCAGCAGGCGTGCATGCATGTGCTGTACATAGGCTGTCAAAGCCTACACGCTCGCAATGTCAGCAGTACTCAGCAAAGAGCAGTCAATAAAACTTGCAACTCACAATCGCAGTTGACTCGCATGGCTGCACGTATGGTTGGTGCTACAGCACAGGTACTGTATAGGCAACCGCTTGGCACCCACCGTTGTACTGAACAGAGCAAAGTGGTATGGGTGCTCCACCAGTGCAGAGTGCAGTGACCCTCATCATACACGTTGATGCAATCATGCGACAAAGCAGTTTAACCCCTTACCTCCGCCAACGCACGCCCCTTGCACCGCAGCAATGACGGGTTTTGAGCAGGCAGTGACTGCAGCGAAGCTGTCTTGGAGGCCGCTGACAAAGTTGAGCATGCCACACGCGTCTCTGGCAACATCAAAGGCCTGAGTGTTCTTCGGCATGAGGAGGTCACGAAAGTCCTCCAGATCGAGTCCCGCGCTGAAGTGCTTCCCTGCACACAACAGATGGTGTCGTAATGTGATTTGACTTCAACAGCAAAGCCCATATTTTTGCGCAAAAGCAGCATTTTACGGGCGGTTTTCATCTTGCTTATGACATTTTCGCATAGATGTGACAAAGGTCATGGCACCACTGACATCGCACGTGAAGGTCAGGTCGCTGCATCACACAATTCGGTTGAGTGGATCTTTCTTCTGTATCTTACCTTCTGCCGACAGCACCACGACTCTAATGGAGGGATCCTTCGATGCAGCTGTGAAGAACGCACGCACGTCCTCGAAAAAATCCCTGTTCATGGCGTTCATCCTGTCGGGGCGATTGATTGTGACCTGCGCGACATGCTTCAACTCAGTAGAAACCATGAGCGTCCCATAGCCACGCTGAGCTGCGCTGAAACTGATGGCAGCACCAGCTGCTCTGCAATTATGGCATGCTCGCAGCGCTTGCGACGCGGACTTGAACATAGTGGCAAACTGCTGCGTGTGAACACAACAGACATTAATGTTCAACTTAAAGTTAGCTTCAACTTGAAGAGTGACACTGCAACACTTAATCTGCAACATGTGTCAAGCACAAATGATGGCATCTGCACTGCAGTGATGAAACATGCACCAAGACGTGGAGACCGATGGCAACATGGCGAGCGACAATTGTCCTTGCAGACGGATCAGAATTACACTCAGGTATGCAAATTCTTCCAGCAATACATGGAGGCAATACAAGGGACACAAGAAATACAAGCAGAAGCACACAGGGATGGATGTGATTGTGTGTGATTTGTTGGTGGCTAGTGTCAGCCACATCAGACGCACATGGAGCAGCCTTGAAACAGAACGTCAACACATATTGGCCTGATGCCAGAGGCATCATAGCGAGCAGGGGCCTATGCCATGCCCGCTTACGAACATGTTCCACCCCCAATGTAGTAGAGGGATGACAGCCACCATGCTGACTCAACCCCCTTGCGGGTACGACGAATCACCCCACAAAAGACACGGCACCGCCTTCCTTCACTTGCCACACACAGGCAAGGGCATATATGCGAGCCGTTGAAAGCACCTTACTGGCCTCCAGGAGGCAGCCGGGCGGCAGCATCGGTTTACTTTAGTTGTCATTTCCTTCTTCACCCCCTTCTCCCTCCCCCCCCTCCTTCCCCTCCCCCTCCTCCCCCTCCCCCTCCCCCTCCCCCTCCTCCTGCCCCTCCCCCTCCCCCTCCTCGTCGTCCTCCGCCGCGGCAGCAGCCTCCGCATCCGCGCGCCTCTCCGCGTCCGCAGCCTCGTCCTGGTCGTCAATGTCCGCATCAAAGCCCTCGCCGAACATCTCCCTGTTGAGCGCAATGTAGTCCACGCTGCGGCGCGTGCGCGACCCCTGCAGTATGTTGGCAGCGTCGAGATTGCCGCCCGCCTCCAGCGCCGCCGCCGCCGCCGCGCGCTTCGCCGCCAGCTTGTCCTTCTTCGCAGCGGCTTTCTGCCGCAGCTCCTCCTCCGCCACCAGCCGCAGCGCGCGCAGCAGCTCCTCGCGCGTCATGGTCACCGCCGCGCCGTTCTGGTCCAGCGCGCAGCGCCACGCGCGCTTGGCGGCGTCGTACGCGTCCACGGTGCCCAGCATGAGGAAGCCCTTGCGCACGTGCGCGACGCGCCGCCCCACGTCCGCCTCCCCGCTCACGCTGATGTCCGCCAGCACCTTGGCCTCGATGGAGCCCGCGCTGCGCCGCATCTTGACGCGGTTGCCCACCGTCAGCTTGCCGCCCGCCGCCGCCGCAGCGCCGCTGCCGGCGTCGCTTGCCGCCTCGCTGCCGCCCCCTTCGCCGCCCCCTTCACCGCCGCCTTCGCCTTTGCCCTCAGACTCCTCCCCCGCTGACGACTCGCTGCTGTCGAATGACACATCGCTGAGCACTGCCACTTCCAGGTTGCCGTCGCCGATGCTCTCCACGCTCGTGTCCGTGTCCGCGCTGTTGTAGCCCTCGCTGTCGGAGTCGCCTGACTCCTCCGGTGCGCTGCCAGCTTTGCCGCCTTCGCCTTCTCCGCCCCCTTCGCTGTCATCGTCGCTGCCTTCGCTTCCGTCGCTAGACCCCGCCTCTCCGCCTGCCGCCTTTCTGGCAGCCGCTTTGGCGCGCAGCTTCTCGGGATCGTAGTCTTCGTCGCTGCTGGGATCGTCTGAGTCCTCATCCATTGCAGTACCGTTGGTGGCATGCGCGTCGCTTGCAGCCTCGGGGAACACATCCTGCAGAGTGGGTGACAACAGACATGGCGCTTAGGTTTAGCGATGAGGTTACGTCACAGTGCGCCGCTTCTGCGACTGTGTGTGTCATCCACAGCAGTGCAATGTAAGATGGTGCTCATGATGCAAGTGCAGCCATCTACTCGCAATGCCAACGGCCTAGATCTGTTGTGCTATTTGAAGATCATCATACAGGCGCATTACGTGTGTGACAGATATTGGTGCACCGTGCACTGATGTACCTTTGACCTCAATCAAATTCTACAGAGCACCTCATAGCTTTTGAGCGTGCTGCAAAAGTGCACTTGTTGAGGCACTCCTCATTGTGTTCAGAACGCTCAAGTAATGGGGGGGTCACACGACTTCCCCCTACATGCTTTTTTGGAAGCATTGCAGGCTTGGGGAATGACATGTACTTTGAAGTATGGCAATTAATAATGGCAAGAATGCAGTCAAATGTTCTTCCAGAGTGGATGACATTCACCACAACTTCAACATCAAATCGGTCCCCCTGCATGCATGCATTGTGTATGTACTATTACGTGCACATACTGCTATACATGCTCAAATTCAAGTAGCCGGTCACCTCCGCATCAGTCCCCCTGTATTGTCAGTGTACTCAATCCCCAAATGCAGATGCATGACTGCTCAGAAAGTGAATGGCATGGGTGAGTCACAGCAGTGTGATGAGGTGATGCACACAATAGCACTGAGCGACTTGGCACTCCATCAAATGCACGCCACGTTGAAGGTGTTGGTCCGTGTCTTGTGGTGCCGCATTGTGTGCTGCTTGTTTTGAAAAACCAGTACTATGCAGTAGTCTAGCCAGTACTCTGAAGCACATCATTGGGGCATGCAGGTACTGAGGCATGACATCACACACTATGATGCCAATCACTACCTGAACTTTTGTACACAAGGTTGTTTGACTCGTGGCCAACGACTACAACAGCAGCAACCACGGTTACTGGTGGAAGGCACTTGCGGCTAACCACTCCTTGTCATCTAATGCTCTACGCTCTTTTGATTAATTTCCATTGGCCTATCAGGGATTAGAAATTAGTTTCTCGCAACCTGGGACTGCAAGTATGAAGGGTGTGGTGCGCACTTGCCTGCCACTTGTCAAAATCCTGGTGCTTGCCATTGGCACTTTCCTCCTCCCTTTCCACCAGCTCCAGACAGTCCAGCAGGCACTCGCATTGCCAGCAAAACCAGTCAGCACCTTCATCCTCAAATACGCTGGCAGCCATTGGCGGTTTCAAGCACGCCTGTGATGCAGCGCAGACAAGGGGCACAAGTGAGTTTTGCGGTGGAACTTTTGAGTGTTGCCGAACAAGAGTAGAGCACTTGGGGAGAGCAGCACTCGGTGGTCACACACAACTCTGCAAACAGAAGCCTGGGCCATTTGAATGTAATATATTCAGCCAGTCATAGAAACGCATGTCCCGATAGTGTTGTATCAGTTCCTACTCGAGTAGTATCGCGAACTGTACAATTGCAGCCTTGCACAACACACTGTCTGATGCGTTATCACAAACTCTTCGTCAAAAACAAGGGCCCAACAGCTTATAGGTCTCATACATGAACGGACGTCGAAAAGCAGCAGCGCTGTCGCAGCATTAACATCAGACTTACGACAGCAAAATGACCGCTGTGAGGCTCCGTTGCTGTAATTACGGCAGTTCACAAAAGCGGCCGACAAGGCGGCAATAGCCAACGTCCAAGATGCCACAGTTGTCACATCCCTTTTCTCAAAGAAGCAGATGCAGATCTAGAGTGTGCGTGTTATGCGAGCATCAGCATATGCCAGCAAACACAGCGCATACATGCTGGCGTGTTGCATAGCTCAGGCAGCCTAGCTTTCTTGAGTGCTGCGGCATACACAATGCTGTCACCTGTAGGCAGCCTGGATTGTAAGCGTTGGTGGCCCATGCTGTAACATGGTGCCCATTAGAAAGCCTTCAATTCATGGGGTCTGGAGTCGATGCTTTCAGCTCCGACAGCATCAGCGATCGACCACGGCGCTCATGAATCAATGAATATCAGTTTTCTGAAGTATGTAGCGTGCAGGTGAGCAGCACAGGCAAAGCATAACTGACCTGATGATAAGCCCTGAAGCAGCCCTCCATGTCACACAAGACAATGTCATTGCCCTCTGTGCTCTCATCACTGCCGCACTCCGTGCAAGCCACCTCCTCCAGCTCAATCTGCCCATCCTCATCCGGCTGCAAGTGGTCCCACCGTGGTCCAGAGCTGTTCATCTCCGTCAACTCCTTCAGCGTAGAACGTACCTGTGCTTGCCAGACATGGCAATCATTGCATGGGGGTCTGTTTTGAGAAAAGTCACGGGTGAATACCAGCAGCGGTGCAGCACAGACAAAGCTATATCATGGCGCTTACTTGCCGACCTAACCCAGAAAGTACGTTTCGTATCTGCCAACTATGCAGGCAACACATGTGACATAGGGGGTGCGCCTTGACGTGCAGCGGGTGCAGTACGCCATGTTGTACTGGTCAAACATGGTGAAAGGACTTGCGGCACTTACATTATTAGTTTGCGGTGCAGCGCGCACTACAGCAGCATCTACCGCAGGCTATGGAATCAAAGTTTAGGCGAGTCATAATGATGAGTTACCCCAACTGAAGGCCATGATATTGCTAAGTGCACAGTCTGTTGATAGCCCCTTTCTGCATATGAGTAGCTCACTGGTGTGACATACCTCAAGCTTCGTTTGCCGGATACGCTCCTCCAACTTGGCCTGCTCCTGACGCTGGGCCATCTTCTTGCTACTGGCGGTGCGTGAGGCATCCTGGTTGTACACGTCCAGCTGATAGTTGTCTCGCCGCAACTTGGTGAGCAGATTCTTGACCTTGGTCCTTATTTGATCATATGGATTGTCGACACCGGATGTGGCGCTGGTGTTGCGGCTCCGCTTCCTGTCACCGGATAAGCCATGACAAGCGCTGAAATGTGTCGGCGGCTGCTCTCAGTGGATGTATAATGCATACAGCAGTCCAAGTCAGCGCTAAGCATGCTCGACGGGGCTCGCGTGTGCGGGCTTTTTGAATTTGAAGCATCGTTTCACCATCTAAAAGAGGAGCTGCACTCAGACAAAGGTACATTGCCGCAAGCAGCCATCAACATCGAGTATGGAGTGCTTTTCGCAGAGGATCGCTGCTGACCTGCCGCCCTTGCCATTGGCACTGACGCCCTCGTCCTTGTCTTCTCTCCGTTGGCGCTTCTTGGCAGGTGAATGATTAACGGTGAAGTGCTGCAAGGGCTTCACTGACCTCCTTGGCCTGGACGCAGCTGCTGCACCATTAGAGCTCATCTGGCAATCACAGCAGCGCACACTAGTGGCACAAGGCACCGCCCGGTGAAAGAAAGAACTTGCGGTCCCAAAGGTGAACTTGAGCTCGGACTCGGACTCTCTAGAACCGAGTTCCTGCATAAATAACGGAAATCAAGATCTCGGTGTTCATATCCGAATCCTGCAAGACAGACAGAGGATGGGGCAGTAGTCTCGTCATGGGAGTTGTCAAAACGTTCTGTTGTGTGGCGTGGGCCACGGCTTTGGCCTGTGTGCTCGCGCAGGAGCCCGTTGTGTCCGTCGACAACCTCGACTTCCCGCAGTTTTTCGTAGCCCATGCAGTGCCTGGCGTACCTGCCATAGTGAAGCGCATAGAGGACATAGACCGTTTTGATCTGTGGAGTACAAGCGATGGCCAGGTGGTGGATCCAGCAGACAGCCAGGCCCTCCCTGCCTCGCTACTGTCGATCATTCACTCCTGCTACGAGCAGGACACATCTGGGCCCGTCAAGAGCCGCTGCCCGTCCGTCGCAGCAAGGGTGATTATGCCAAGGTAAGGTGCAGGACTTTGCCGTGCAGGGACGGTATCTCATGAATACTAGAGCAACAATGTAAGAACGTCATTACCATCATGCCTGCGAACTGCGAATGGGCAAAAGCAGAACTCACATCCTTGCAGCCGTGAATGCAGTCAAGTCCCACCTTGGTTTCACAAGAGCCTTGCTTTTACGATGAGGCAAACTATGTATGGGAGCAATGCATCTTGTGATGTCTTTAGTTAATTGTGTGCTTGTGATCAGAGCTGTTGCATAGCACAGAGTGCTTACGCGCTCTTGCGCGTTGCTCTGGTGCTCATCGTGCAACGCCCAGGATCACTGTCAACGACTACATGCTGAGGCTCAGGGGGCCTGCGTTCACCAGCAGCAGCTCAGCAACGCGCCAGTGGCCGGCACTGCAGCGGCTGTCTAGCACAGCGGGTCAGGCTACGCTGCAGTGCCCTTACAGCATGCACATGCTCATAACGATCATAGATGGAGCCATCGGCGCAACGCTGCTGCCTTCCGCAGCCTCCGACGCAGCTCTCCATACTTCATCGGCAGAGGCGCTGGCTGTCTCGCGCGCAACAGCCCGCGCACAAGGCGAGAATGCCACGGCAGACGTCAGCCAAGGCGACGCGCTCTTCGTTCCGAGCGGCTACACCACAACTGTGGTTGCGGCAACGGACGTGACACTGCTGCAGCACTGCTACGTGGACGCCTCCAACTTCAACAGAGTCAAGGCGACCCTGGCTGGGCAGGCGGAGGCGGGGGACACGGAGCAGCTGGCACTGCTGGCGGCACTAGACTCGCCATCATTTGACACGAGCATGCGGCGAACGGCGGAGGGCGAGGTGCTCCAAGCGCTGTGGGACAACGTGTACACATCGCTGCCCAGTTCCGGCACCACCAGCAGCAGCGCCTCGGCCAGCGGCAGCAGCAGCAGCAGCGGCGGCGACGAAGCCAGCGGCGGCGGCGGCGGCGGCCTCGGCGCGCGGCGGCCGCGCAAGTCTTTCCGCGAGTGGCAGGACGCCAGCCGCTGGAACCACCTCGTCCTGTCGCTGACGCTGCCGATCCCCGGCGCGCCGCGCGTGACGTCCATCGGGCGGCGCACGGCGTCGCTGGAGTGGGCGAGCACCTTTGAGCAGCGCAAGGACGACCAGAGCGAGGTCCGCTTCAACGTCACCTGGTGCCCCATCGCTCAGACCGATGCTGCCGCCGCCGCCGCTGCTGCCAGCGCCATCGCGCCCGCATCAGCTGCTGCATCGAGCGGCGGCGGCGCGTGCGACGGCGGCGGCTTTGCGGAGGTATCGCTGGCCGCTGCCCTGGCGGAGGCAGCTACTGCCGCGGCGGTGGAGCCCAGCGGGCTGGTGGTGACGCGGCGGGGGGGCGCGCGCAGGCTGGCGCACGCTCTCGAAAACGCCCCCCTCACGCCCGGCACCCTGTACACGTTCCAGGTGGCACTGACGTACGGCGCGGGGGCGGCGGCGGCGACGCCGTTCTCGCTGCCGTCGGCGCCCGCGCTCACGCTGCCCGTGACGGTGCCCTCCGGCATGGCGGCGCTGCCGGTCAAGGCCATGGCGGGCACGCAGGCGGTGACGCTGGCGATAGACAACCCCGCGGACGACGGCGGCGCGCCCGTGCAGTTCTGGCACGTCGTCATGCAGGTGGGGGAGCGCGCGGGGCGGGAGTGGGAGTTTGTGGGGGTCTTCCCCGCGACGCAGGTCCCCCCCGGCGTCCCCCACTGGACGACGGACTCCGTGGTCGTCAACAACCTCGCGCCGGGCGTGCCGCACACGTTCGCGGCGTGCGCGCAGAACGCCGTCGGCACCAGCGACTGGTCGCGCAACAGCGCGCCCGTCACGCCCGCCGCCGCCGCCGCCGGCGACGCCCCCACCGCGCTGGCGCGGCGCCAGCTGGCGGTGCAGGGCATCCACGGCAACGCGCCGCTGCAGCCGCTGCCGACGCCGCGCGACCCGGCCGTCCGTTACGCGGACTTCGGGGGGGCGCCGATCGTGGGCCTGCACGCGCACGCGGAGCGCATGGCGCGCGGCCCCACCGTGACGCTGGACGCGGCGCGCGAGCGCGTGCACGTGGCCGACGACAGGGGGCCCCTGGCCATCGCGCTGGGCGGCGCGGACGTGCCCGTGTGGGCGGGGCACTTCTCGCCACGCACGCACCTCGTCACCGCGGAGCTCATCCCCGCGGACCCGCCCGACGCCGCGGCGCCGGAGCTGCGCAACGCGTCGTTCGTGCGCGGCCGCATCGCGCTCGTGACGCGCGGCGCCGTGCCGCTCGTGCACAAGGTCATGGCGGCGCAGCGCGCGCGCGCGCTGGCGGTGGTCATTGCGGACGACGGCAGCTGCACGCACGCAGGCGGCTTCAGCCAGTTCTGCATGCCCGGGAGCAGCCCCCCGGATGGCTGGGCGCGGGAGGACAGCGAGGGGCCGTGGCGGGAGGTTCGAATACCGCACGTGTTGATGTTGAAGGAGCACGCCGCTGTGCTGCTGGCGGCGGTACCGGAGAGCGGGCGGGGGCAGGCTGCGGCACCGGGCGCGGATGATCATGTGGACAATACGGCAGTTCAATGACGAGGTTCTGGTGCATAGCATTGCTCTAGGAGCTTTGCTGTTTGACACTTTTGCATGTTGCTTGACACAGGTGGCGTGCCTGCTTTGCATAGCTCATGCTGGTCGCTGCTGCAAGTGGCAGGTGTGCTTGATAGCATATGGTAGGCTTGCCATTGGCTGTGTGTAATTGTAATGTGAAAACTTTGACAAAATTATCATATACGATCTCTTCCTATGGTGGTCAGCGCACCGATAATGCTACATATGTGTACCTACATTGCTGCATGACATTTTTAAAACATCTGGGACTGATGAGATACTGATGTTCCATATACTTAGTCATTTACAACAGCACCATCAGCTGTGCAGATCTCGCGGCTATCTTGCATGACATGTTGAGGAGCAAACGCTTTCATGGAGAGGACATGACCTTTTGTCTACACTTCAAACATGAAGAATCTCTTCTTCAAGTCACACTTGAAGTTCAATCAGCATCTCTTGCGGTGTGACTTTCAGACGCGTAGCAATGATACGGTTGACATTTCTGTTCTCTCTGCTTTACGTCGATGCCGCTCTCGGCTTCGTTCCAGCTCCTGCCTTAAGAGCATGTCGGCAAGCCAGGCAGGCAACTGCAACGTGCGGCAGCAGATCAACCCAGGTAAGTTTTGGCGTGCTGTGATACGATGTTACGCCTGACTAACTTCGGGTTCGCCATACGGCGCGTCCTAGAAATCAAGTATCGTATCATCATGATGCTAAGACATTGGCCGCTTCCCGCAGATTCGATCTCTCACTTCATAAGCGCAAATGGAGTGTCATGTTGATCAAGCCCTTCCCGTTGTCAACATGTGATGCTGCTTGCAGATGGTAGCTCAGATGGAGCAGACAGGGCTGCACGGTACCGGCAGCCGCTTCCTGCCAATTGTACAGATAGGAGCCCGGGAGCACTATCCGCGCACCGTATGCATCGCTGGAGCCTACCCTGGCCTCACAGCTGAGGTGAGCTTGTTCGGCAATTGCCCAAGTCTTCATTCGTGCGGTGCGGATGTACGCACTTCTGTTTGAACCGCCGACGTCATGAATTGCACGTGCATGTGTGCACTGGCGCCAATGTGATGCGGTTCGTCGCAGCATGTGCACCCGCCATACTAACCTACTTGTACATCCACATGTATGCACCCCTGTTAGGCCGCTTCTCGACCTCCCTCAACCTATAAGCCCTAACTCATCCACACGTACTATCAGCAATGCCTATCCCTTGGCCCAATATGTGATTTAGTCGATTTTTCTTTGGCATGTTGGCGCGCTTGCTTGCAGGATATCGCGGCGCCCACGAGCGGAGAGCCTGCGGAGCAGGGTACATGGCAGTACGACTTTACGGACCCTGAGGGGCCGCAGATGGGGACGGTGGCACTGCCTGGCGGTGACACCGTGACGGACTTGATTGACCCTGTCATCATCGTGGCAGCCAGTGACTCGCTGGGGATATCGCTGCCGCAGGACGCGGTGAGTGCATGCATACACAGTACGTACATAAAGTATGTTATACCGTACCGTGATGGACCTGTCATCATCGTGGCAGCCAGTGACGCGTTGGGCATCTCGCTGCCGCAGGACGCAGTGAGTGCTTGTGCATACATACATACAGTGTGTTACTTATAGCATACATCTACATGTGTTGCTGAGAGGAGAGCTCGCGTGTACCGGGTGCTGGCCCTGGAGGTCATTGTCAGGGTTTAAGTACAGCTGTTTAGCGCAGCACATAAAGGTGTTGAGACCGGCATCGTTCTGCAGAGCAAAGAAAGTAACGGCCGTCGTTGGTGCCTGCATTTGGCAATATGCAGATGCTTATTCTTCAGTAAACAGAAATTGAGTACACTTGTTGTTGCGCGCATCTCACCTGATCATGACCTGCGTTGTGTGCGTGCGGTGTCTTCACAGACGACGGAAGTGCTGGCGGTGGTGGACCGTGCAGAGGTGGACTTCCAGGAGGGCAAGTTCTTTGTGTGGCAGGCACCGGACAAGAGCGTCATCATCAGGTGGTTCAAACAGGTGAGCCTGCAGCAGTACCTACATGTAACATTTATCTGTGGTTTGAGAGGACTGGCTGAAGGCGTGCTGATTAGCTGGTATGTTCCAAGTAGCGGTTTTCAATGCAACTTGATGCCGGGCTACTTCAATTCCGCGACATGATGAATGTCGCACAGTCTCAGCCTGTGCCAAGCACTGCCACATGACCTGACTGTGTATGCCTGATGTGACTATCAATGCGCATGCGACAGGACAGAAATGAGGTGCATGTTGAACTACTGTCGTTGTGATCTACCACTGTATTGCATTGGTCAAGCACCATGACGCCAGCAGTCAGCTGCAGCGGCAATGAACGTTCTGTTTTTGGCGCTGCGCAACATGTGATCAGGCATCAGACATGAATCACTCTCAGAGTACTCCGTGCACTGCCTAGAAAGTCAAAGGCTCTGCCAGCACACAGTGGCAAATGGCAGCAAGATGCGCCGACGCAGGGTTAGGGTTAGCGCCGACGCAGAATGAGGTGAAAATCTGGGTGTAGTGGCTTGGATCGGATCATCAGCCTCCAAATCTTGGATTGCTGGTAAGCCCCGCTGTGCTGAGCTAACGCCTGCTTGCCCTGTGTGCCCTTGATGTGCCCTTGTTCAGGAGCCGCAGGGGTACCAGTGCCTGGGGCGGGTGGTATTTGTCCATGTGCCATTCCTGGATGTCATGAAGAAGCCCTCCAGTGGTTTCGAAGAGGAAATGGATGATTTTTAAGGCGGCCTTACTTGCAGAGAGAGCATCTGCCTACAGCAATACTACACATTACTTGAATGCCGTTACACAGCTGAAGTTGTTATGATGTGCGTGCGGCACTTCTGGTGACGTACATCTAGTTCTGTCTTGCCACTGCTTTTCTTGCCACTGCTTTGTGCTGGTGGGGGTCTTCATGGCATTTTGCTTGCTCGGAGAGTTGCCAACTTAAAGATAAATTTCAATCCAAACCTAGAAGAAAAAGTGAGGCGGCAGCGGTACAGACCCTAGCGCTTCACAACTGTCGTCGCTTCTCACGTGCGAAGTACACTGCCAGCACTGTGGCCTCGCCAACACTCCTGCTCTTCTTGACGCAGCCACACATTGCTGCAGTGCTTGCGTGCCAAACTGCGCAAAGGATTGCGGCACTGGTGCAACTCCTTAAGCTGGCCTGCACAAGGCATTCTTCCTCAGTTCTGTCATGAAATTTCACAAGGCTGAACTTATGTTGTGTTGGGATTCTGAGGTCATCAGGAATGGACATATGCATGTGTATCCCCTGCAACTCCTTCACTACTTAAAAGGGGTGCTGGCACCCCATCCAGCGGCCATCATTGGCGTGCTTCAACCAACAAGATAGCATCCATACGTGTGGTTCACTTGCCATCAAATGCAGCCATCATGATGCCGCTGGTTCTTCCTCACAAACATTGTATATGGCATACATCAATGATTCAGACAGGGGGGTAGAAAACGTCCCACTCGCCAGCCAGCAGAAACAAAATGCGGTTTACATTTGTGAATGGTGCACCATGAAGTGCCAACGCCTTCCATAGGCCTTTTCTTGACTTTAGCAGACGAAATGTGCCTTGGCAGCTTGCTCGTTGATGGATTGTGCCTTGGCACCTTGCTTGGTGACACAGTGCACAGAGTGCAGGTGCTTTCTGTAATTTGAATCATCCTTTCTGTAAACCAATCGCAAATTTACCCAAACAATATTGATGGATTACACGCTGTCTCCACTTCACACTCAGAGGTCTGGGTGCTGGCAGCTTTTGCATATGCCGCTTTGCCTTCACGGTTCAGGAAGTGCCTCTCAGTGTAGAAAAAGACACATTTGACACAGCTTGCTGTGCAGGTAACGCGATGAGCGTTCCAGGGTCGCGCTGCCTAGTCGGTGGGCGTGAGCATGAGCGGTGTGACAACGCTCAGCTCACTTGAATCATCATCATCACCATCTACCACCTTCTGCAGTTCCTCGTCAAACACCTTGTTGGCGCGTGCGACACACACCTCCGACAGGCACACAACATCGCCACCCGGCTCAGCAGGCCTGGCCAAGTGGTCCGTAAACGCTGCCCGCCTGATGTTGTCGCTCCCGACCTGCTTGGAGTACTTGACAAATTGAAGTCGGATTTCAGCGAGGCGGAGCGTAATGGGCGCGGCGCTCGAAGTTTCAACCGCTTTTTGGAGCTCCTCTTCGAACACCCTGTCGACGCGCGCTTGGCACACGGCAGACAGCCCGGGCCAGTAGTTGAGGTGTCCTACTGGCCTCACCAGAAACAGCCTGAACTCGTCGTGCGATATGTTTTCGGCGCCCACCTCCGCGGCGTACTGGCGGAACTGCGCCTGGATGTGGCCGAGCGTGTGCGTGATGGGCCTGTGGTCCTCGCTGATGCGCTGCACGGTGAAGACGCCGCTGACGCACTCGCGCATGGACCATATGAAGATGGCCGTGCCGCTGAGCATGATGACCAGGAACACCACCATGGCGGCGGTGGTGCGCGCGGCTACGCAACCTGTCGGATTGCGGTGTGGCAAACGTGCAAGTAATGCGTTAGTGGAAGTAGATGTTTCAGCAAAGATGCTTGTGCACTGGGCCAACAACAGGAGCTCATTATGTTTGCACATGAAGCTCCTCAAACTTGAGGGCTAGAGGTAAGCATCTCACCTTGTACATAAAACCCGGAACCCCAGCCGAAGAGCCCCGTGAAGAAGAAGTACCAGGGTGCGCTGAGCCAGTGGCCGAAGTGCGCCTGTAACGAGTGCACTTTGCTGGCAGTGCCTGCCTCGTTCGCCGCGAGTAGGTAGAACACAGAGCCGACCGTAGCAAAGCCAAAACCCATGCACGCAATGCCAAACAGCACAATCTGGAGGTCGATCCAGACGTGCGTTTCGATGTTGACATCACGCCACGCATCATCCATGTCCATGACGCCGTAGAAGGAGCTCCACGCCATGGTCAGGAGCAAAGCGTTGATGAGACCGAGCTGCAGGGGCAGAACCGCAACAGTAGGCAGAATGGAATGGATGTGTGCATTGTGCTGACAAACAGCTATGACGTCTCAGGTGGTAGGGCAAGGCACGGGTACGCATCGCCTGTCTGGCTGGTGCAACGACTTGCATGCTGTGCTAGCGCAAGCACTGCTGCAGGGGGCTGGGAGTCCTTGACTGCAGCATCAAGCAACAGTTCTCGGCCATTCACATGTGAGGGCCGCTGACTTTCCTCCTGCTGTCCTGCTCTCAGCAAGCTTATCATGAATCTGCCAAAATGCATGATGTTCCTCTGATTCTGGCGGCAGTTTCTTGAAGGCTCTGGGTTTTGAATTTTTGTCAGGTTCACGTCAATGCACCAGGCTACTCTAAATTTCTCAGATTTGGAGCTTTCACTGCTGTGACGGCACAGTGCTGAGTACTAGATCCGGGGATGTAAAGGATGTGTGCTGTTATGTCTGCTGCTGCTTGTGCTCACAGTTTTTGGCGTGTCGCTCTGCGAGCAAGTGGTCTATGAGTACGCAATCAAGAGCTGCAGCTTTTGCATGCACGCCTTGCGCTAAAAATCATCAGTCTACTGATAGTGCCAAATTGATGCATGCACAACGCTAATTTTCAGACTGCGGTTGAAATGGCGATGCACTGCTTTGTGCATGTTGCATAGTACAGCTCCCGCCCCCCGGGGGCGCCTCCGAGGAGTCCTTCACGTTACATAACTAATCAGTAGGTGTCGAGCGTAACAGCTGCTGAAGCATACCTGTGTGTTCTCGTTGATGAATTGCTCCGCTATGTCATCTCCGCCCAGCAGCGAGTCGTTGACGTGAAGCCAAGCATCATTGAACTGCACAGTGCAAGGAATGAATGCACGTCTCTCGTCGGCTCTTGAGTATATGGCGAGGCTTGACAAACCGTGGTATTTGACATTGACAAGAAGCAACAACTGATAGTGACAGGATATACCATGGCTTGCAGGAGATCGAAGCCATGCGGAACATGAGTCTTGGTCAGCTTTAGGCTGGCAGCCCCAACGAAACTCGCGCGCTGGCCTGCCTGCCTCGCATCAGACGGCGCGGGAGCGACACTCGCTCGCTCGCACATTGTAAGTACGTCACGCTGTGGCACCGCCAGATTGGCGAACACCCGAATTAGCGTCGCGTACCCTCGCCAACTTGACCAAAAACGTTGACGGTTTCACGACCCTGAAACCGAGGGCTGATCAGTTTTCAACTTTATTTACCTGAAAAAAGAGAAAAAAAGCGCGCTGTGGGCGCTGCAAAATCTCAACTGACGTTGTAGCATATGTTGCCTCCGACGAACCGCGGAGCTGACATCACCCACTGGCAGAAGCACAAAGTTGCTGGAGGTGCGCACTGTAAACTGCACGAGACGCCACAGTCTCTATGATCTTGACCTGTCAACATGCATGTGCAATGGCAGCCAGCAGAATGCTGGTTGTGTAGTCACTAACAGCCACCACCAGGTCATGTACGTATGGACTTGTATTTATGTACCGCACGCAGCAAATTCGGCACCAGAAAGGTGCTGTGAGACTCCGTCATTCAAGCATGCCAGCAATTATAGTATGCCCCCGACAGCCCTCCAGACGACTTCGCGCGAAGTGATTGCACCAGCGTTGACACCCTCATGTGCCATTGACACGTCCTGCTCTACTCAGATGCATACCAGACAAAAAAAGAACTGGCTGCTGGTGCTGCTGCTGCTGCTGCTGCTGTTGTCAGACTTACTTTTTTGACATCAGTCCAAGACTTGCAGCATCCTGCAGTGATTGCAGCATCTGTGTCAAAGTCGGGTCACAAAAACATTATGATGAACTTGAACTTTCCAATGAAGTTGAACTTAATTGAACTTGGACATATACAACTTGAACCTCGGACTTGAACTATCGAATCCACACAGAACCTTTGGGGCCACAGGATGTCGCGGCACAGGGCCTTCCGCAACAGGAACTACAGCTATGACGACGATGTGAGTGACAACAGTCTCTCTTAAAAGGTTCTGTGTCAGGTGTACGCATGACTGTGCTCGGATGCAATCTTCGTCGCGTTCACGTTGAGCTACTCACTCGCCCTTATGTGTTCATGCATATGCGGTGTCTGCTCTTGATGCTGCTGCACTGCAGTACTACGATGAGGACTACGACGACGGCTACGAGGCAGGCCGCCTGTACACAGCCGACGATGCGTACGAAATGGACACTGCAGCGGAGCAGGCGGCTACGGAAGCGGAAGTGGTCGATGATCTGGCTGAAGTCGTAGTCGCCGACTTGCAGTCGCGCCTCGCAGCAAGTGCCGCTGCTGACAGCACCACCGCCACATATAGCCACACGCAAATGGTAGAGGCTGCTCAAAGCAGCGGCTATGATGTGGATATGGCGCTGGCGATACTCATCAGCAGCGCCGATGCAGTGCCGGCAGGGACCCCTGCTGCGCAGCAACAAGCAGCAGCGCCAGCAATCATGTCAGCGGCTGCCATCGGCTCGCGTGGCGGCCTCGTGCCCGTCGTAATCCCCGCCGCAGCTGAAAAAGTAAAGTCTCCCAAAGCCGCACCAGCGACGCAGGCGCATGCGGGACCTGCTGGCTACGGCACGCCAGTGGCAACGCCCAAGGGCAGTGCCAAGAAGGGGACTGCGGGGAAGGCAAAGAAGGGGGCGGACGGCGCGGCAGCGGCAGCAGCGGCGGGGGGGACAGGCGCTGACAGCAGGCCTTCTAGCACTGTGTCGTCGCCTGCGCCTGCGGGGCGCAGCGGCTTGAGGTTTGAGGAGCAAGTGCGCACTTCGCCTGGGAGGGACTCCGCTGCGATGGACGCCGCGATAGCGGAGGACGATGAGGGGAGGGAGGAGGTGGAGGAGGCGGAGCCTGCGGGTGCCAAGCGTGAGTCACTCGTTGGCCACCATGAATCATTGACATGAGTCCTTAGTCATGAGTCGTTTGCCATGGTGCCATTCCTTGGCTGTGTTGCAAACAGTGCATGACGTCAACATTGGTAAGCGTAATTGTAGGCCATCATCGGAACGGATTGAGATGTCTGCAGGGTTAGCAACAGGCCAAGAGAGTCGCAACATTCTTCTGAGCAGTTTACTTCGTCCAGCGGTGTCATCAGGCTTAATTTATAGGGTAGGTAACCCTCTTTGTCTATCAACGCTGGACGTTCCGTGAGGGCACTAAGAATTACCCAAGCTGTTGTCTCAAGCACGGACATCAGACAGGCTAATGGGGGTTAGGGTTAGGCTAACGCAGGGCTCCTGACAAATTGATGTGTGATGTGCGCTTTGGTGGTGCTCAATAAGTTTTGCATATGAGCATGACTTGTAGGACGTCGAGTGGTTTGTAGGGCGTCAAGTGGTTGTGTGTCGTGACAATCAAGTCACCAACGGCGCCAAAGCCACATCTAGTTAGCGCTGAGGCCTGGGCCATACAGAGCCGAGTGCAGCCAATACACCGTCTGGTATGTACAAGTCCGTGTGCTGGCGCATTCACATTGTACTCTTTGCCAGCAGTACGTAGAACATGAAGTCACAGAACACCCACCAGTCCTAACCCAAATGTCTGCGAGGAAGTTTGACCCATGTGCTCATCGGCACAAAGCGGGGTGGCGCTGATAGCTTCGGCAATAGGGTAGCAGCGTTGGTAGGTATACTTGATGTGCTGACAAGTGTTATCTGAAAATGCTTGCACGCGACGTCAGGAGCAGTCTTGAGTTGAGACAACGTCTGTGTTGAACTTCGACAATGTGGTCATTAGGGCATGTGCGAGGAGCTGCCCGTTGCATGGACACAACATGTCACCTTCAGAGAGACTTAGTTTATGGCGGATGACAATGCACCGAAATCTTTGCTGCCCATTGGGACTTTCATCAGCATTCTGAGTCCTTGAAATAGAGGCGGCGTACACTAACCCTACGGTAGTTCTTACCTCACTCAAATTATCAACATTCTGAACTGATGTTGAGTCAGTCCTTGGCAGCTTGAACTGTATGATGTGATGTAAACATACTTCGAAGTACATGATAAGCAAAGTACAGCATTAATGCATCACTGGCAAGGCGGTCAGATAATCAGCATCGCCAGCAGGCCGCACACTGTCGACAGCATGGCCGGCGGGAATCATGAAAAAAAAATGAATTTTCTTGGTCCCTACAACATGCGGCTCTTCCACTCCTGCTCAGGCAGACTGGCCGAGCAGCGTTACCACATCTTTCGTCTGCAAGTCTTTGTCCATGTTGAAGTTTTGTGTTGACGTTGAGGTTGTGCCAGTACTACACGACGCTGGAAGCACCTCTCTTCTCCAACCGACGTCGAACTTAAATCGTGCACGCCATGGCTTTGTGTTTTTGATGATGCAGAACGGTTGAGCATGGTTGTGGTGGGCCATGTGGACGCTGGCAAGAGCACACTCATGGGGCAGGTGCTCGTCAAAATGGGACACGTATCACAGGTAATGCATTCATGCATGAATCCGTAAAGCAGTCTGTGATCACCATGGTGATGCATCGCAATTGCAGCACCTGAAAGAAGAAGTTCACAGCAAACAACGGCAGAAGGCACACAAACGCTGTTTTTTTTCTAGAGTTGCGGCGTCACTGCTTCATTGATTTGGTTTGGTTACATGTTGAGCCAGATTTGTGACCTTCTACTGTCTGTGCGCGGTGTTCAGCAAGAACCAGTGCTGACCCTAGGTCAGCCAGCATGCACGCCATGGCTTCTGAAAAGCATTGCCACAGTACAGCAAGGCTGGTCGTGGGTCCTTGATATTCGGGCAGCATCTGACACCAAATCGCTATCATGCCGGCTTATGTGTTGAGCTCTACACATGCTGCCTGAGACTTACGTAGTAGTACAGCTGACGAGTACCCATTTGTGACATGTTGAAATCTCAGTTCCTGATCCCACCTGATGACAGAGTGTGCCTGGCTGTTTGTGTGTCTTGTCGAGCATCATACTTGTGCATCATCACATTGCTCACGATGATGGACTTGCTTGCTGAGCGCTGCTGTGTGTTGGTGTGCACTGCTCCTGCTGCAGCGCGTCTTGCACAAGCATGAGAGGGAGGCACGTGAGCAAGGGAAGGCATCCTTTTACCTGGCTTGGATCATGGACGAAGACGAAGAGGTCAGCTGCCCCACCTGATTATGTTTGGTTACTCTTGGAAGCATGTAAATAATGTTACTGCCAGTGTTCATATGCAGGCTTTTCAATGCGCATGTTTGGTTAACATTAACATCAAAAAGCGCATTGCCAGTTTGATTGAGGGAAGTTCACTGTTCGCACCTTGCTTGGATCATGGATGAAGACGAAGAGGTGAGTTGTGCCACCTAAACTGATGATGTTGGCCTACTTTTCAAAACACGTGCATGGATGTTAATGCCAGTCCTTACATGAAGCTATTAATGATTGGCTCGTCAATGCGCTGTGGAGTTTTGAACCTTTTAAAGTTCATCACCATTGTGGTTGAGGGAAGTTTACTGCTCGCACCGTGTGCTCAGCAAAAACTCAAGAGCTCCACACAGCATCCCACCTCCCCGACGTGCTGATTGCCATTTGTACCATACGCAAGTATGGTAGGTAAGCCTGAAAGCTGAACACAAAGAGTAAGCTGATGTGACACCCTTGCCGCGCATGAATGAGACTTGCTCTCGTTACTTACGTGTCCTGCATACTACTGTAGTTACTTGCTCACGTAGTATGCGTACTGTGTAGTTACTTCAAAGACTCACTTGTGTGTATACAAGTCACTCGGGCACATGGCCTCGCCTGCATGGTGATGCGCTCCATTTTGCAATGCGCACGCAGACAACAACTAATCTGATACGAATGTCTGTAATATCTCTAGCAACTGTAAGTGCGCAAATATCTTACCAGGACCAGCGCTGGTTTGGCAGCTGCACCTAAGCCGCACGCCTCATCACAAGTCATGGCTAGATGGCTGACATTACAACACATTTTTTAAAACGAGTCATACAAGTATGATGTGTGCTGAGCAGTGTGGGTCAGGCACACTTGAACTTCAAACCGCTGCTGGTGATGTACTTGTAGGCTCTTGCTTGTGCGCTTGCAGTGGCTTGTGTCATGTATTGCTCTGCCAAATATTTCTCAACGGCCAGTTGGATCTGTATTTTGGGAGGTGTCAAAGCAGGGGTCTGAATCAGCAAGTCAGCAACGGTTGATGCCATGTGCGCCCTTGAAAGTTTCAAGGGGACAAGGCGAACCTTGCAGTGCTGCGGTCATACGGTTGATGTGACTGATATAGAGTAAAATGCTCATGGAGCACCATAATTCGATATGGCGTGCTGCAACACATCTGCTGTGATGTTGTGTTCTGTTTGTGAAGTCTCCAACCACAGACAATTGACACCTACTGATGCCTGAAATCCCTCCTTTTCTACAACTAAAGTAGTTAACTTTGGCATGAACGCTCAAAGCATACATCTTGCCACTGTTCAAGAGCTGCTGCTCGTGGACTGACTGAAGTATACATTTACAAACAGCTGATTGTCTACTTCCTGGCGAGTGCCCCTTGCTCATTGATCCACAGCGGCGCTGCACATTATTCCCCATTCATTTCAAACGTACTCTTCTCATCTTTCACCAAATTTTCACTTTTCCTGTTGTGCTGTCTGTATGTATGGCAGGAGCGTGCCCATGGCGTGACCATAGACGTCGCACAAAAACACGTTGTCACGGAGACCAAGCTCATCACGCTCTTGGACGCGCCAGGGCACAGGCAAGCTGAGCACTGTGACTTTGATCAAGTTCGGATTTAGCATACACCCAACTTCAACGCTCGCGCAAACCGTTGTCTCCCCGCTCGCCTCAGGGCTTTGTGGCTTGAGGCTTGTGCAGCATTGCTGTTTGCGGTGTTTATTTCCAGTGTATGATTATGCCATGTGCAGCATGTATCACACATGTATGCCTGAAGAAGTGACGCAAGGGGATGCGTGTCGGCACGACAACATGTTGGCACAACAACACATGTGGCACGGCGCGTCAGCCGGTGCATCAGATGCGTTTTGGTTCTGTCCGCTTTAGCACTGAGCAGCTTGGCTGACTGTCCGCGCACCTCATGCATCAACGCTCAGCTGATCGCTTGTACAGGTCGCAAACGCCTGCAAGTGTGCTTCATGTGGGGGCATGAGCTGTAACTGGGGCCTTGTCAACATTATCATGACACCCACGCGCAGTGTCACAGGCATGATGCCATACCGAGTCTTTGAGAGCATCGCATCGCTGCTCTGCGTTTATGCTTTCACTTGAGGCGCGAAGAAGCGCGTGAGCACTCCAATTGCAGCACTCCGTCTCCTCAATGGTGTGCATGTGCCACATTTATGGTATATTGCAGGGACTTCATCCCCAAGATGATATCCGGCGCGTGTGCAGCAGATGTGGCAGTGCTGGTTGTGCCAGCCACACCGGGCGAGTTTGAGTCGTGCTTTGAGTCCAGCGGGCAGACGAAGGAGCACGCACTGCTGGTCAAGGTGCGTGAAGAGATTTCACGTGTTCTTCCTGCCTATGCGCAGTGTTGACCTATTACCAAGGCGGTTGCGCTCGGCACTGAACGGCCTGCACTGAGTGTGATGATGTATGATTGCATGCATATAGAAATCCTACAAGCATGTTGTTTCGACAGGCGTAAACTCGAGTCAAGCTTTGAGTCCCGCGGGGAGACGAAGGAACCTCCAGTACAGGAACGTCAACTCCTGAAGTTTGTGCCTGGGAAGGGGCGAATTATGCTTTGGTCCAGCAGGCAGACGAAGGCGCAAGTCTTGCTGTTCAGGAGAGCATCAATTTTTGCTGGGACAAGTTGCTCCGACTCTTGGCAATCAAGTGGTGCGGGGTTCTCACACGCATGTATGCATGCATGTATGCGTGAGCATGAGGATTCTCTACTTTTGTTGATTTCTGCAAAGGTGGGTTGTATGGGAGCCCTCGGTACAGCTCAACCACAAGCAGTACAAGGAAATGAGATTGTTTGATGAACAAGTAAGTTTGCTTCGTTGGTTACGGGACAGCAGTGCTCAGCAGTGCTCTGTCAGTCATGTGCACCCCTGCAACGATGTGGATCATGTGGCATCAACAATTTTTGCATTGAGGCAAGTGTCAGCTTTGACGCAGAGCCTGATAAGAGCCTGGATAATACTTATATGACCTGGTTGTGTATGAGCACCGGCATCTGGTTCTATACTCGCCCCCTGAGCGTACATCTGCTTTTAGAAATGCGTGTGCTGTCTTTTTTTCATGCTGCGCATTTTCAAAGCCAGGTCCCCGTGTTTGTCGTGAAGTCTTCATGGTTTTGAGCGTTGTGAAGAGCAGTTACTGAAGCCGTTGAAGTTTTTGCCACAGTAATATTGCAGCTTTCAAGCGTGAGCCGGTAGTACATTTGAGTGCGCATTGAGACACCTTTGAGTTGTTACACTGTACAAGACTGTAAACTTCAATCTCTCTGCACCAGGTGCGTGGAGTGCACACCCGCTGGCACCCCACTGCATGCCCCTTGTACCTGCTCACTTGAACAAAGTGAATGCCGTGAACGTGCCAGCAACTCACGAAACACTGCGCATTGCGGGGATTTGATTGGTCTTAGTCACTCTCCACAATACTGCATGCCCGTGATGCCGCGCGCCGAGCAGTGCCACCATGAACGTCATGCCGGGGCACCAGTCTGCAGCGCAGTAGCCAAAGTCGCTGCATGGCTTCAGCTTCAACAATGCTGCATCAAACTGTGCACGCACGAACAGCCGCTGACATGGACCTGTCCCATGATACACATAGGTCCTGGTAGCAAGCTTGACATCAATCATCTGGGCTTTTTCGCGCCCTGAGCGAGAATTCAATCAAAAGCACTTTCCAGGCCGTACTGAACACCACCGTTGCTGCGCCAAATTGCTGAATGCCATGCGGCACACATGCTTCATTCAGTTCAGCTTTCACCCTACCAAGTGCAACAGCACACAATCAGCAGTGAAATGGTATCGGCATCAGTCCTGTTTTCATTGCGTGATTGCCTCACTCACATTGCTTTGGGGCAGCGGATCAGCCGCCTTTCACAGATGGCTCATGAGTTACGCTTCTACTTTGCAGTGTATACTTTGAGGTATGAAATAAATGCCATCTGATGCCTCGTTTTGATGCCCCTGCTGTTTCTTACATCTACTTTAAAGTATGAGTCATCTAATGCATTATTCCGATGCTTCTTGGTGCTCGTTGCCATGCCCCCCCCAGGCACTTGGTGTCAACCAGGTGGTGGTGGCAGTAAACAAGCTTGATGCAGCCGTCCCCCCTTGGGACGAGGGGCGGTATGAGGCTATCAAGGCATCTGTGGAGCCATTCTTGAGACAGATTGGGTTCAAGGCTGGCAAGGCAAGTCGTGATGATGCACATTTTGACTTGCGCCTGCTGTCCTGCTGCACGACTGAATAGGTTAGACTGAGTGCACATGCGGCAGGCAGGTAAAGTGTTGAGTCGTGTGGCTGTGGGCGAGCAGGTCACGGCAAAATGCGAAATGGAATTTTCAATTAGTGAAGAAAGCGCACGAGACTTGCACTCAGCCCCCTATCGCGCTTCAGTTTGGCTATTCAGTGCTGAACCCGGATAAGCCAGCGTTACAGTTACAATTGCAGCCTGTGGGCATGCTCAGCCTATAATCATGTGACTGTTGTAACAGCAGCGCACGTATACGAGTTATTGGTTTCTCACTGCGCTGCGTGTGAGTTGACAGAGAGTGGATGTGGAGCATCGCTGCTCACAGCGCAGCCACTGTTGAGCATCATTGTGAGTTGATATTCGCCGTGCAGGTGACGCCCCATGTGATGAAGTTCGCAAACTAGACGTTGCTCTTCGTGTAGCTGGCAGTGTATGTCAAGCACAGCGCTCAGCATATTTCCGCAGGATTCAATGGTGGGCTTTTTCCCGCCACTGCCAATTTGGATGCCGCGTTACCAGGCAACTTGTCAGCATTCATCTTGTTTGTGGGCTTTTGGTAAGCATGAGGCTGGAATGCGGGTTAATTTCCCTGCTTGAAAAGCCCCATGTCTGTGCCAGCATGTCAACCAGTTGCCGTGTACTCCTACGTGGCGCGTCACTTCTTGCAGGTGCGGTTTGTGCCTGTGAGTGGACTCAGCGGCGAAAATGTGGCAGCGCTCAGCAGCGACTGCCCCCTCAGCACCTGGTACAGGGGCGACACCTTTCTGCAGGCCATCGACCGCTTCACGGCGGCACCGCGCGCAGTGCTGAAGCCCATGCGCATGTGAGTGGGTCGCGATGAGGGTGATGCTCAACAGTTGCACTGCTCCTAAACGCGTCCCATTCCCACCCAACTACAGCCACCACTACGCTTGCGTTGGCGTGCGCGACAGGTCTGCGTCTGTTGGCAGTGACTGTTGCCGTCATTGCTGTCACAGGTGTGCATGTCACAGTCAGGAGCACACAGCACACAGCGTTTAGTCAACACCTTGCTAGCGCGACGTACCTGCGTTCGATGGGCTGCCATCAGGCTGCAGCCAGTCAGCAGGCAAAGCCGTTGTGGCATGCACCAACCTTTCCCCCCCCCCCCTGCCAAAAACAACCTGCCTTGTTATGTTGCCAGGGTCTGCTCGGACATAGCGCCCACCGGCAAAGGCGTTGTCGTTTCCGGCAGACTTCTGCAGGGTCGCCTGCAACAGGGCAACCGCGTCCTGGTCATGCCCATAGGCGACCTCGCGACAGCATCACGCGTGGAGAAAGGGGGCGCACAGCCGGGGCCCGCGCGCGCCGGTGACTCGGTTGAAGTTACCCTCACCGGCGTTGATGTTACGAGGATGGTGCCGGGGAGCTGCCTGTGCAAGGCGCGGTCGCCTGTGCCGGTGGCGGAGAAGCTGGAGGCGCAGGTGGCAACGCTCGACGCGCTCGCGGTGCCGCTCATCAGGTCAGCAACTTCACACTTGAAGTAGTATATTTTGAAGTACAACATCAGGTGTCCGCTCAAGCAGAAGTAAATAAAGTACAACACCAGTAGCAGTAGAAGGTGAAATCAAGTGGCATAGGCGTCTTTCTGTGTCGCTGTTGTCAGTCGCAGCTAAGCACATGGATGCACAAGTCTGCATTGCATCTGCATGCGGCCCTGGGCCGATGACCTCACAGCCGTTTGTCCACCATACTGTTTATCCAGATGTTTAGAGGTGTGGTCAGCAACGTGCGCAATGCAGGTGCTGCTTCTCGGCGTACCATTGGGTCACCTGGCATACTTCGAAGTATTGTTTTTACCTTTTATGAAGCTGCGTGAATGCATTTACATGCTGCTTGTGGCATGTACCAAGAAGCACTGCACGTGTGATGCAATCGCCAATGCCTTTGATGGCCTTTGAGCTGGTGAGCATCTTGATTACACGCGGCGTCACACGCCCCTATGCTTGTGAATCCGTTCCTTTCGGTGTACATGGCGCAGGCGCTCTCTTGTTGCAGGATAACTGACACGGCACAATTGAGCCTTAAAGTGATAGGAGAGAGCCTCCCTGCATGAGTCTTTCCCGCCGTGTCGTGTGATTTGCAGCACAGCTGCAGTGCACCTGAAACCCACGCCCTGTCATCCACCAAACGACCTGCTTGCTTCGGCTCCACACACCAGCTGATATGTACAACGCTTTTTTGGGACCGACAAGCACATTACAAGCACCGCACACCGCTGTCAACGCCTCATCATCCTACACCGCCTTGTCACCCCTGCAGAGGCACGGAGTTCCTGCTTCACCTTCAGGGCGTTGACATCACGGCGCACGTCAGCAAGCTCATCGCCCTGACCAACAGCGCAGGGACCGTCATCAAAGCCAGGCCGCGCTGCGTGCCGTCAGGCGCGACCGCGCATGTGCAGCTCACACTGTCGCGACCCATCTGTGTGGAGCGGTATTCCGACTGCCGGGCGCTGGGGCGTTTTGTGTTGCGACAGAAGGGGCAAACGGTTGCTGTAGGTCTGGTGCTCGAGCTGAAAGCGTAGCGATTGGTGCCCTCTGCTGGGGCAGATGCGGCAGGGCTGGGGTTTTTTATCGCAGTACAAAAGTGCAGTACAGAAGTGCAGGACTTGTAGATGTTGCTGCGTGTGCATGATAAACACCTATGAGGTGCTGACGCCCCCAGCATTAATGACCAGATCACAGCAGAGCGCCCTCGCAATGCAATGGCACTTTCTTGCTGCTACTGTTGACGTCAGTCAATCTTTGTTGGGAGTACTGCTTGTGTGCATTCATGGCCAATTAAATGCAGATTTTGGGTCCTAACGCTGCGGGTGTCGTGTACCATGTCACATCCTAAAAAAGATCCTGCATCAGCCGAATCCGATCCTTCGAGAGCCTAGCGGTGGTGGCGAGACAAGATTGGCCCATCGAATGCTGTGTTTGAGCAGCTTGATGCTTCACGACAGATGTAATTTTCAAGGCATGTTGCATTGGTGGTACACATACATTTCTCGTAAAATTGAGCCACGAATGTCGAGTCGGCATCAACCGTATCGGTTTCGTCAAGCGTACCGGTTTGGCGGTTACAAAGTCAAGTGAACCACGCTAGCTGTGAGCAGTGTGTTCTGGCTGCAGCAGGCGCTGCGTTCGGAGCTGATGCGTAGCACTACAGTTGGCGGAGGCTACGGCGGACGGGTGGCAGAGCGAACGATCACACCACGGCCAAAATACAGAGGTGATGTAGTGCAGCAGGACGACGATGCCCTGACAGAGCCCGACACCGACGACTACTATCCCATCAACATACACCAGGACCCACGAGTAGCGCGCGTTAATACGTACGCTCGACGACCTGTTCTGCCGCCTATTGGCACGGCGAGTTCGTCGAAGAAGAGGGTCAAGCCAGGCAGGGTCGTGAGCATCGCAAGCCAGCGCGCGGCTCTGTCGGCGCAGCTGTACGACCCCAACTATGGCACCTACAACAATCAGAAACAAGAGTTAGACTTGAGCAAATACCTTGTGGCACCAGAGCCGCAGATCGAAGACGACGCCAGCGAGCGCATCAATCGGCAGCGCGCGCCAGCGAGCATGCCTTTCTACGGCTTCAGCGACAGCGTGACGCAAACAGATGAATTCGCAGAGAAGCCGGACGAAGTCTACTACAAGCAGCCACTGGGCGGAGCCGACGCTGCGACGGAGGTCATCAACACGGAACTATTTGATTTCGACCGCGAAATCAAGCCCCTGCTGGACGTGCTCATCGGCAAGACCCTAGAGCAGGCCAAGCTGGAGGTGGAGCGGAGCTGGGAACTTCAGCAGATTGCGCAGGCCACGGACCGCTTCAACGCGGAGCGCGTCGCCGAGGCGCGCGCGCAGGAGCAGCTGGAGGCGGCCGCAATCGAGCGGCGGCGTGCGGAGGAGGCGCAGCGCCGCGCCGCAGCCGCAGCAGCGCTCAGTCGCTGGCAGGCCACGCAGAAGGTCGCCGCCGTGTGCATGATGCGCCAGTGCTGGCCGGGCGTGCTGCGCGGCGCGTGCGAGGCGCTTCGCGCGGCGGGGCGGTGGTGCGAGCCCAGGGCCATCGATATTGCCGATGAGTTCATGCCGTGGCTGCTGGACAGTGTCGGCGCGCGTGCGGGGGCGCTCTCGGCTGCCTACGCAGTGACGGACGGCCTGTGCGAAGAGGCGCTGAGGAGAGGGGAGGCGTTGGCGGAGGCGCACGAGGCGGCGGTGCGTGAGGCCGCAAGGGGGAGGGCGGCGGCGGCAGCAGCGGCCGCGGCGGCGGCGAAAGCGGCGGCGGAAGCGGCAGAGCGGGAGGCGAAGGAGGCGGCCGCCGCCAGTGCTGCCGCCGGTGCGACGACGCAGTTGTGGGTGGAAGGGGCGGCAGTGGGGTTGGAAGGGGGTAAACTGGGCCCGGTAACTGTCACTAATGATAGCTCCATCGCGGCAGTAGAGAAGTCAATCGCAGACTGGTTTGAGGAAAATGGCCTGGCAGCAGAGGTGCCAGAGGGCGGTTTCCTGTCACTGTCTTTTGACTGCTCTGGGGTGGACGCAGAGAGTGTGACGCTAACAGAGCTCAAGGAGCGGGGCGGGCTTGCGGAAGCGGAGCAAGTGACGTTGGGGAGCGCTTAGCATTTGATACATACCTGCCTGATTGTACACACTCTGTGATTTTGTTTCAATGTACTGATGCAGGCTCTGAAATGCGCCCCTGCAGCCTCTGCATTACTGGTGCTTGTGTTTTTGAGCGCTCGTGTCATGTTGAATAGCCCATGCCGTTGATAGCTCATGCCATCTTCAAGTTGAGGCATTTGTTTTATTTGTAAGCAAACGCCGCTGGTAGGCTCATCCAATGTGCATAGTGGTCCATGCCTGGCACTGTCGAGGCTCTCACGTGGTGTTGTGCAGCACAACAGCAACACGTAAGGACAAGGTCAAACTGCACCTTCAAGAGCGACAGTAAATGCAAGTCCTATTGCCATCAATGTGGTTGCATTCGCTCAAAGCAGCTGATGAGAGACCCATGAACTTCAACTTTTGTGGCTGGCAGAAGGGCAAGCCGAATCATTTTCCTAGGTTTAACCCTCACCTTAAACCTACCCTAAGATGATCGCCGCGACAAGCAGTATATGGGCCTTCCTCAGCTAGTGCTGCAGGCAAGCTGCGGGTGCTCTGGTGCTTTATAACCTTAACCCTAACCCTAGGGTTACAGGTGCGCTCAACATGCAAGCAGAGAGCTCAAGCCGTGCGTGTGCCTGCTGGTGAAACATGGCTACATCTGGAGCGTCAGTTTGCGTTACTCAGCTGAGCACTGAAGTTTTGTGCGCTGTGGATCCAACGGCCGCTAGAGCAGATAGCAGATGTCAGGCAGGCGTTACAGCTGAGCTTATGAAAACAATAGACATATCAGGCAATCCTGACTTCGACGGCAGCATTTGAATACTAGTTGGGTATGCCGTGCAGTACGTTGCAGAACAAACTGACCAGGCAGGCGGTTTCAATGCAAATGTGCAGAGGGGCGCAAACAATACGCAGCGAGAACTTGAACTGCCCCAAATCACCATGCACATTGGTCCACGCTGTGTGAAGGCCAGCGACAGGCATGCGCATCACAGCAAACAGGGCACAGCACACACACACACACACGTATTGGCACCACATGCAGCCCATCTGTAAATACCAGGTTATGTACATGTACGCCTACGTGGCGACGCGCCCACTACCACTGCTCAGCGCCTACGACACGTCCAGCAGCAGCGCGACGCCCGCCAGTATCCAGCGCGCCGCCGGCGACTTGGTCTTGAGCTGCGCGGAGAAGACATACGTGGGGCCGCGCTGCTCCGTCTTGTACGTCGGGCACAGGTAGACGCCCTGCGTGTCGGCGCGATCGGCGCTGACCCCGCGCACATTCATGACCGGCATGGGCGAGAACATCTCCTTGGGGCGCGACTTCTCTATGGAGCCCGTGACCGTGTCCCAGCGCGCGCCCTGCATGCTCGCGCCGCAGACGTACGCGCCGTCGCGGCTGGCGCTCTCCACCTCCTCCGCGCCCATCTTCTTGAGCACGTCCGTCTGCGTGACGAGCTTGTCGAGCTCCCACGCGTTGCGCTGCGCGGTGACCTGGCAGATGGCCGTGAGGAAGGACTGCGGGTTGACGAGGCCGCTGAGCCACGTCACGCGCGGTATGTCGGCGGGGTTCGCCTGCCACTCGTCGAGCTGCGCGAGGCGCGCCGTGAGGTCTGTGAGCCAGCTGCTGAGGGGGCGCAGCGACGGCCACGCCATCTTCATCCACGCCGCCGGGACCTTGTCCAGGTAGAGGGCGTCCATAAGGCGCTCCATCGCGTCTGACATGGTCAGCTCGCCCGCAAAGCCCTGGGGGATTCAGAGGGGAGGGGGGAAGCGGCTCGACGGTTGAGTACGGAGGTCGCTGGGGGAATCATGTGTGCCGTCCGCAGCAAGTTTGGTGGTGGACGCTCACAGTGGAATAGGCACATGAGCAGTCACAGTTCAGCGGAGGAAAATGAAACTGCACATCGCAATGCTCAGCAGCAACTACGCTCACGCAGGTCGCCATCATATCATCACCTCACGCAGATATTCCACTGTCATCATACAGCACATGAAAACACAGTTTGCTCTCTCAACGACCCTCGCCGTCAGCACGCGCAGCAGCCCTCCGCTCTCTCACCTGCTGCAGCTCCTTGAGGGAGCGCACGACCTCCGCCAGCAGCGTGTTCATCACGTCCATCTCCTGCATGAAGACGTTCTGGTACGGCCCCGCCTCCTCCAGGCCGCGCGCGATATCCTCCACGTCGAAGCGCTTCTCAGCAAACCTCTCCAGGACGCTGTCCGCGAGGGCGCCGACCATCTGCTCCGGCGACTGAGCATCGCCACCGCCCGCGGCGTCGCGCGGCTGCAGCTCCATGAGCGTCTCAAACATGGCGTCGCTCTGCTGCGTGCGGAAGTCGATCTCGGCGTTGGGGTGGAGGCCGAAGGCGATGGGGGTGTCGGCCCCCATGGCCGTGTCGATGTGCTCCAGGTACTTGTCGTAGCTGGTGGGGGCGGGGGAGGGGAAGGAGACCCCCTTCTCCTCCTCGGCGAAGGGGTACATCTCGGTTTCGTCCAGGAGCTCGTCCTTCATGTACCAGTCGAGGTACGTGTTGGCGAGCAGGCGGTCAAAGTCATTGACGATGTGGCCGCCGTACATGATCTCGCCGAATATGTACTTCAAGTCCTGCCACGGGATCTTGCCGCCGCCGCTATTCTCCATATAGTTGGCGAGGCACACGGCAGAGTCCTTGAGATCGCCGACCGAGAACGGGTACATCATGTTGAAGCCCATGGGGCCGTACAGCTTGCGCTCCATCATGACGGCGTGGAAGTGGCACAGGCCAAACAGGATGGACTTGGTCTTGCTGTCCGCCTCCTCGATGTACTCGCGGCTGAAGTTGGCGAAGGCGCGCTTGAGGTTCGCCTTGAGACCCGCGGGCGGCTCGTTGGTGAGCTTGATGCAGCGCGACAGTATGCCTATCGGTATCGCGTTGCTGGGGTCCGAGCTGAGGTACAGGCGGAAGCGGTCGTGGCTCCCCTCCAGCGCAAACTCGTCGAGCTTCTTCTCCAGCTCCACGAGCCAGCGCGGCATGAGGTGGATGTTGTTGAGGATGACCCAGTGGCCGTTGCGGTGCGCGGTCTCTAGGCACGCCGTCGCGACTACGTCCTGCCCCTGCCCCATGGACACGTTGTGGTAGGACTCGTTCTTGATGAAGCCGTACTTGTCGGCCAGACGGTCCAGGTCGCCCACCACGTTGGCGCCGGGGCTGCGCGTGATTGAGAGTTGGGAGCAACAGCAAGGTTTAACGCAAGGGTTGTGTTCGGCGACGGTGGGCGCGAGCGCTGGGTATGTTGGTATATTATATTATGTAGGTTCAGGTCTGGGTGTGAAGCATGGTGTAGCTGAGGCATGGATCCCGGTGACAACCACTGGTTGTAAGAGTTCACAGGGACACTAAGACTATTGCTCCACGCCGTCAATGCGCCATGATACAGTGTGCAGGCCATCTACATCATTAAACTTGTGCCACACCCTGAACGTGGCTGTGCCTCTGACTGTTACTGTAACGGTAGGTGTACCTGTAACAGTAACTGTGACTTTGAGCTGCAATCGTAACCCTCTTGAACCGTAATTGCAAAGTTTGTGCACTCAGTCAGTGCTCCCCGTGGGGCCTGAGCAGCTGTGGTCACATCAAGAAGCTGACCCTCAGCGGCCTAATCAATTGAAACATTTGCACAGAGCACATGCTGCCCCGTGGCTGATCTTGTGAAACAAGTCAACCTCGCATACCTGAGGATGAAATAAATGGGAGTAGTGGTGGTGCTGTCCGCAAAGCTCTCATCCAGGATCTGGAACGAGTTGAGGGTGGAGTCGCAGTCTGCATACGAGTTGCCGTTGGGCAACACGCCACGGATGAAGTTGCTGAGCGATGATGTCATTCTATCCGGCCGCAGCGCTCGCACGACAAGCATCTTCTGGAAGGGGACCCTGCGTGCACAGGCAGCAATTGAAGTGGAAGGCGAATGTGAGATGCTGCAGTACATGTGCCGGGTGCGTAAGCAGATTCTCCGTTAGGAGTAGGGTTAGGGTTGGGAGTAGGGTTAGGGTTAGGCCTCTCAAAGTGCAGTGAGGTGAGCTATAGTGCCCAGTGTAGGTGACGACACTTGTTGTTTGATACTACATAGTGCAGTGCAAGCACAAGTAATGCATGCCCTGACGTATCACTACGCTTTTCTGCTGTTTTGGCCACCTCCTGTGCCTGAGCACTGTTGTCAGGTATGTATGTATGCAGTCAAGCACGCCAATGCGCTGAAGTTTTAGCTCCTGCCCCAAGCAGCATGCGGTTGAACCACTGGTGTTTTTCACCACAGTGCCTTTCGTCACATTCAAACCCTTGCTGCCAAGCACGTCACACTACCTACCCCAGCATTGCAATGGCGCGCACATACATACGTAGAAGTACATACATACATACATGCACACACACATACATATATACTACATGCCTGTCCAGGCCACTCCAGTCCAGTGGCAGCTTTTCCGTCTCTGGCGTGATGTGGTTGAACCACTCTCTGAAGCGCGGCGCGGCCTCCATCAGGTCCGAGGAAAACTTGCTGAACTCTTCCATCTCGCTGAGGGCTGCGCACGCTTGCCACGCGCTCTCGGGCAGCCATTGCAGGGTATTGGGCTGCAGACATAGGGGAGCAGTGTCACAGTGCATGAAGCAATGAGCAGTGGCTTGTGCGTTTGTAGATTTCCACACAGAAGTGCTGTTAGGGGTAAGCTTATGAGTTTGTGCACACTCGCGGGTGGCCGTTGCAGGGTGAAGGGCCGCACGAGGAGGAGCACTGTTGCAGTGTGCGAGGGAACAATCACAGACTGCTTTGATGGTTGCGCCGTGCCAGGCAGTAATAAGCTCTCATTCAAGTACAGGAGCATTGCCAGAAACAACCTCATTGCTCAGCAACCGCATTCTGCCATGCTATTTGGAGCAGACTGGCAGACATGCCCGACAGCACCGACTAAATGTGTACACTGCTTGCGCATGTGAACGCGCAATGCTCAGCAGAGAATGTCCACTTCTCAACAGCAATGCTGCTCTTGCTACAGAGTGTTCCAGCACCATAGCATTTGAAAGTGGTGTACATTTCAGCATAGCACTGCGCAACGGTGTGTACTATATGTACGCAAGAGCACTCACATCGCCCAGCTTGCGCGGGCCGCGCATGAGGTAGCGGAAGTGCGCCTCATTCACCAGGTTCTCCTCGCCCAGGATGCCGCGCTTCATGAGGTTGAACGCCAGCTGCGACAAGAAGATGAGCTTGTGCCTCTCAAACAGACCCCTGCTGACCCACGAGTACACCGTCATGCGCAGCGCCTCGCGCAGGTTCAGCACGCGCTGATCGATGCCATCGGCCGCGGCGGCCTTGGCGATGGACTTGACAAAGAACGTGACGTAGCTGTCGAGGCTGTACTGGTACATGTGGTCGATGGTGCAGAGCTTGGTGAGGAGGAAGTAGAGCATGGCGCCCTCTGTTGCCTGGCGGCGGTAGAGCTCGCGCGCCACGTTGATCTCCTTCTCCGTCTCCTTGCCCGTCTCGACGGCGGCGGCGATTTCCTTGGCGGTTGCCTTGGTGGCCTCCAAGCCCTGCGGTACAGGTGATTGCGGTGAGATTAGGCGTAGTTAGGGTTGGGGGCAGGGTTGGGGCTAGGGAGAATATGTGACAATTGCCACAGTTGTGCACTAGTACTTGTGTACTTGGGGTTAGGTTCAGGGCCAAGCCCTGCGGTACGGGTAATTGCGGTGAGGTAAGGTGTGGTTAGGGCAAGGATGAGGGTGGAGGAAGAAAGATAATAGTGAGGGGTCTCCCGTTGCATGCAAAGCAAGATTTCACTTGCAGCCGGTTACCGTAAAAACATTGCCCAGTTGTTCGGTCGGTCGTACGGTTCACAAGCCTCTTTGCACGGAAGGCGGCCATGAATGAGATCATGTGCACATTTGCACGCCCTGGATCAGCACCTCCAGTGCATTCAGTAAGGAGCTGCATCCACACCAAACTTCAAACGCATGTCATGCGCTTCATTGCATCACAGCCCCAATGTGCACAATGCATCATCACTATGACCATGTTATCGATGAGCATCATCACAATACGTCCGTGTCGCACCTCGATGAGCAGCACATCAGACAGGATGTCCTCGGGCGCGTTGAGCATCACCATGTTATTGATGATCATCATCCTACATTCCTCAGGCGCATTGATCATGGCCATGTCGTTGATGAGCATCACCATCTCACCTCGATGAGCGGCACGTCAGACAGGATGTCTTCAGGCGCATTGGCAAGACGCTCCAATAGGTCGTCCTCCAGCTGCACCAGCTGCATCTTGTACGTCTGGAACGCAAGCTGCAGCTCCTGCGCCTGCTTCTCCAGCTCGGGCCTCTCGACCCCCACCACTCGCGCAAGCAGTTGATCTTCAAGACCACGCTCTGTGGCAATGAAGTTGATGAGGGTGCACTGCGCGGCGATCTCGGGCTTGTAGTGCGGGTTGCTGAGCTTGGTCTGCAGGTACAGTTGAAAGCCGGGGTCGTATTCCACCTCCTCGCCTGCGGCGGCGTCACGGAGTGAGAGTGAGTGAACATGATGACTTGAGGATTGATGCAAGTGGCTTCAATCAAGGGTGCTCGCTTTGGCTCCAGTTGATCAATTGGGCTTTAAGGTCCAGTTTCAAGCAAGAGGGGGAGGCGATCATGCGCGCATGGCACGGATGGTATGACATCAATATGTCATGTGAGTAAGCACGCGTGCTGGCCTACGTACACGCATATGTGCTCAGCAGCCACGTACACGCCGCAATGACAATGTCACTGAGGACGCACAATGAACGCAACTGCCATTGTCCAGCCATTGTATTCAGGGCCAGTGCCACACGGCCATGCTACACTTTCACAAGTGGCACATCGCGCTCTGGCACTGCGCCTTCTTTTGAAATGGTCACAATTAGGCAAGCCTAGCTATTGTGTCACTTGCGAGCGCCCTGCCTCGCGCACCTGCTACTAACGGAGATATGCTGCGGGCTGCAACGCCGCAACAGAGCATGTGTCAATACCACTAACCCTGTGTCAATATCAATTAGCAGACGAGCCTGCCCACTACCATCACAGATATGGTGCCAGCTGAAATGCAGGGTACGTTTGTATATCAGACACCAGCATGCCTACCCACTATCGCCGCAGGTAGCTGCAGTAGCTGGCGGCTGCAACGCCACAGACAGGGCATGTACCAGCCACCTGTAATCAGCAGCATACCAGCCTACCCCAACTCACCTGCGAGCTTCAGGTACAGGGCGCGCCCCTTCTTGTAGATGGCGCGCGCGAGCACGGGCTCCAGCGTGGCGTCAATGTCCTCGCCAATGTTCTCAATGATGAGCGTGGAGCCGTTAGTGATGGCAGATTCCACGGCGCGCAGCCAGTTGCGCTGCGTGAGCTGCACCACGGCCAGGCCCGCGCCGGCCTTCTCTTCGCGCCGCCGCAGCCACTTGATGCCCTGCGCGTGGGGTGAGGGTTAGGGGCGGGGTCAGTCTATGTAGGGCTAGCTGAGGGGGGTATGTGTAGGGTTAGGTTTTAAGTTGGCGCTCTTCTATTTGCGCCGCCACAGCCACTTGATGCCCTGTGCATGGGGTCAGAGTTAGGGCTGGGGTCAGACTAGGGCTACATCTGAGAGGGGTACATGTAAGGTCAGGCCTAACCTAGCGCTCTTCTTCTCACACTGCCACAGGCATTTCATGCCCTGCACTTAGGGGTAGGGGAAGGACTGGGGCCAAGCAGGGGCTAGATTAGAGAGGTACATGTAGGGTTAGAGCTAACCAAACCCTAGCCCCAACTGAGCACCTTTACTGCGCGACTGCTATTGGCGCCACGAAGTGACATGTCTTAGCAGCAGCAAGCAAGTGGGGATGGGCAGTTGCAGAGAGTGCACTGGTGAAGTGTGAAGAGCGCGCCGTGCACAACTGCGCGCGCCTACAGTCCGAAAGTGACATGTGCTCAAGGCTTACAAGATCAGGTACATATAAAGCTGTCTCATCTGCAGAAGCGTGGACCAGCCCATGTGAGTCACATATGACTCACGTGCTGCGGTTGATCGTGATGACGCCCATGAGCACACTCCATGACAGTGTGATTGACAGTATCACCTGCTTCAGCTTACGACAAGCTTGCCTGCAACCTACAGTCAGCATGTGGAATACGCTAATGGCTGGTGCCACGCCGCAAGACCACATTCACTCATAACTTACGTTCACTTATCATTTGATTGTAATCTAACACTTGAAGCGCTATCGCCTATATCATCTCACCTGCGCCTGCGGGTCGATGATGAGCGGCCAGCGCTTGCAGGACGTGATGATGGAGCCGTTCTCAATGGAGATGCGGTCTGCGGGCAGGCCCTCGCTGATCATGCGCGCGTTGTTGCCGTCGTTGGTGAGCAGCGCCAAGGGATCCACGCCAGGAGTTAGGGGGATACGCTTGGCCTCCAAATCGGGCATCCAGATACCGCGCCACAGCGCGTTTCTGAAGGGGGCATGGGAGTGGGCAGGGGGGGATTAGGGTTAGGATTAGAATTGAGGTTTGGGGGTGGTATGGGGAGGGGGTCAGGTGCGCGTGATGGCAGCCGCCGCTGTGCATCATGGCAGAAACTGGCATTTTGCGTTGCAGTGGCTTTGGCTTAATGACATGACATGCTGCTCGAGTGAAGCAACGGCCGTAGCAGAGCGTACTTGCATACTTCGCAAATTGCAGATGGTACTGGCAAGTGTAGCTTTGCGTGAACTTTCAAGGACTCGGTACCAACACATTTTGGGACTGTATTCCGCATATGCAGCATTGTGCCACTACCACCACCACCACCACTACCACTGCTGCTACACGTCTTTTTCTCACTGCTGCCAAGCCTCTGCCATCGCTCTGACCTGTTGTCCGAGTCGAAGGCGCCCACGTACGACACGAACCCCGCGGCGATCATGCAGTCGCCAACCAGCGTCGTCGCATTGTCCTTGAGCTTCTCAATCTCGCGCCCCCAGCGCTCGTTCTCGCTCGACAGCCCCCCCACGAGTCTCTCCGCAAGGCCCAACCGCGCGAGACACGCGGCAGCCTCCGCCTCCACTCGCGCCTTGTCTTCAGTGGCCTCGGTGAAACGGTCTTCAAGTTGCTTGAGCCGCGCTTCGACGCCCGCCACGGCCTCGGTAGAGATTCGCAGAGATTCGTCGGCGGCGGCCTTGGACGCGCGCGCGGACTCGAGGGAGTCCATGAGCGGCTTGACCTTGACGTAGATGCGGTTGAAGGTGTAGATGGAGATGACCCACGAGCAGAGGTTGGCGGCGGCGGCGGACTTGGCCTTCATGTTCTCAACCGTGAACTCGGGGTCGCTCAGGATGGGCTCCACCTGACGTGTCAGGGTATTGGGGGGGGGGAGAGGGGGGGTCAAGGGTACTGTGAGTTTGTCTGTGATGCCTGCGTATTGATCTGAATGGCGTGTACGTGTCCAGTAGTGTGTGCTTACATACACGTGGCATGCAGCATGGTGTAGTGTATGCATGAGACCTCTGGTGAAGAGAGCGGTAGCTGCCGCAGCGGCGCTGCACGCTCTTGCGAACAACAAGCTGACATTCAAATACAGCACTGTACAACATCAGGCACCAGAAAACAAAATGCAGCGAACCTGTAGCCTCACGGCACCACCACAATGACTGTCCGCTCACCTTGGCAATTTCGTTCTCAGTGATGTCTTCGCCGCGGAAGGCGACGAGCGAGTTCTTGAAGGCGTCGACGTTGGCCATCATCTTCTTGGCGCGGTCCCACGTGTGCGTCTTGAACTCCTTCTCCACCAGGATGAGCACTGCCTTGGTGACCTTGTCCACGCCCTGTGTGGCACGCAGGGAGAAGTGTGGCATCAGTGCAGCAGCGCTCAGCACCAGTGCTAGGGCAGTGGCAGTGCTCTGCAATTGTGAGTGCAATTGATGCAGCTGCTGATGCGGAGACCAGCCGCTTTGCAAAGGAGTGCGTAAGGAATGAGATACGGCTTCAAAAGGACTGTTCCTATGAAAGTGCCATGTGTAGCCCCTTCCATGACAGCAGACAGCTCCTGTGAAGCTTGTCAATCTATGCTCAGTCAAGGCTGCTTATTAGCCTCTTTAAAGATGCCAAAACAGCACACAAGCACGCCCACCTTCATCGAGTGTACTGTTCTTCTCGCAGTTTTCGTAGCGCAAGCCGTGATCTGTGCAAGCAAGTCATCATTGATCTGGCAAATACGCAACCTGCGGTTGCAGCGCCCGTGGTGGCCTCAGCGGCATTGTGTGCGTTGCCGCCACACAGCTGCGCACACGTCGCAGCAACCCCTGCTTCCCGCACGTCCCTTCGCACAACACTACACTGGAGCAGTACACATCGCGCAGCGTACCTGCGGCGGCTTGGGCAGCGACTTGAGCTCCGTGAGCATGCTCTTGGACAGGCAGTCCACCGCCGCGGCGGCGGCCTTCATGGCGGGTTCAGCAGCGCTCAGTTCGGTCTCCGCCTCCTTCTCAATGCGCGACGCGCTTGCGCTAGCACTGGCAGCCTTCTCCGCCTCTATGCTAGCTGCTGCGCGCTGACGCTCTGCGTCTTCACGTTGCACGCCCATCTCTACGAGGAGTTCGTCGGTGGCGGCCTTCTTCTCCTCCACCTTGACCATGGTGTGCTTGAGGTCCACCTGACAGGTGAGGGGGGGCAGAGTTGCGGTGGGTGTGGGATGGGTATTGGGATCAGATCGTGTGCTTATTATTGTGCCGCAGCAAGAGGAGGTAGCGGTGAGAGGTGAGGGTACTTGCGCTCGCAGCCAACAACCCATGCGCAGAGTGCAACACCCGTGCGCAGAGTGCAACACCCGCGGTGCGTCACCCATATGCAGTTCTGTGTCTTGCGCAGCGTACAATATTTTGAGTTTAAACTCATGTCAAAGCGAACTTGTGGGGAACATAATTGTTCAATCATCAATCCAAGGGCCCAGTCCATCAACTGCAACAGCAACAGCCGTGGTGCGTTACCCACCTGGAGTTCCGCGACGTCGGCGGCCGTCTTGCGCAGCATGTGATAGAAGCATTCAAGTATGACCTTACAAAAAGGAAGAAATTGGGGGAATCAAAACTATCTCAAAACAAAACCGGCTCCGGCAAGACCAGTAACTGCAACAATAACTGTTGTGCGTCGCCTACCTGAAGTTCCGCGACGTCGGCGGCCGTCTTGCGCAGCGTGCTCAGGCCGACGTCCAGGCGGTCAATCTGGCGCTGCACCTCCGATCGTTTCTGGTCCAGCAGGAACTTGTAGAAGCCAATAAGCTCCAAATAGGACTTGGGCGTGACGTAGTTGTATCGGCGCTGCGTATCGTAGTAGTCCTTGCTGGTCTGCGTGACGCTAAGGTGCTCTTCGGCCATGTGCAGCGCTAGAGACGTCTTGGTCTCCTGCGGTGACAAGCGAGCAGTGGCCGTGATGAGCGGTGAGATGCCACTTATGTTATTGACAATGATGGCCATTCGTTATAGTCATCAGTGATCTGTAAGTTTTAATTAAAGCTAGGGGCTAGGGGTATGCTAACCCTAACCCTTAGTGAGATCACCATGCCAATGACGTGCCTGCGTCAACTCAAGATCCTGCAGTGGGCAAGTAGCGATAGCTGAGTTTACACATGTGAACCTGGGTTCGCAACATTGATAGTTGTGCTTTCAGTGGTGCTGACAATGACACTGCCCTTCCTATGGACCTTATTGCTGAGCCAAAGACACAATCATGCATTCAGCGCAGTCAGCCTTTTAGACTTTGCATGAATGACAGAGCCAGCCTGAGCGGTTATTGCATGCCTGACTCCGCACAGATTGCACTGACCTCTTGAGCGAAGCGGTCTCTCTTCATTACCTTCAAGCTAGGATTAGGGCTGGCCCTGACCCTACCTCTAAACCATGAGCGCTTTGCATGCGTGACACACTCGCTCATACACAAACTGCAACCTCATACAGCTAAACCGTAAGTGTAGACGTTTTAATTTGAAGTGTATACATCAATAGAATACATGCATCAAAAGTATGCATGTATGTACACATATATACGTGCATCACTCACCTTGTCACCGACGTCGACGTCTGCCTGAAGCACGCATGTATATTCATATTCATCATACTTCGAAGTACTCATTAGTGTTGTGCACCTCGTCCACTGAAATTCAAGCAAATGCAAATTGCTGCAATGTAGAAAGTGCAACTGCTATATACTCACTATACTTAATGTGTTGTGCACCAGTACATACAGAAAAGTACTTCAAAGTATACTTCAAAGTATACTTGAAGTGTGAAAAAGTACCTCGTCGCCGAGGTCGACATCCGCCAAGAAGCGGCTGGCCACAGAGATGAGCGCCTCGCGCGGCCACGGGTGGAAGAAGTCAATGGTGGTGCAGTTGATGAGCCCGGGGAAGCGGCGCGCGCGTATGCGGAACACGTCGCCCACCGGGCTGAAGCACAGCACCACGTGCAGGTTGGCCTGACAAAGAAGATAGGGGGGGGCGGGGGGGGGGGGGTAAGGCAGGGTTAATGTGGCTGCTGAGAGTGCAAGGATGAGCCGCGTGTGCTGATTTCATGGCAATTATGGGATTTGAGCTGAGTGCAGATTGGCCTGGCGGGGAAGGGGAGAAGGGGAGGGGGGGGGCGGGGGGGGGGGGGGGGGGGGGCGTCCCCCACTTCTCATCATGAACTGGTGTTGCACACAACTGCGGTCAGCGACACAGCTTTGCCCATCAGGGTTGAGGTCTACCTTATGGTAAAAAAACTCAACATGTAGCACACCTTTGACGCTGCACTACGATATCCAAAAGTGTTCTACGGCGCGCACCCGCCTGACCCATGATAACCTCAATCTTGAAGCCCTGACCTGTCTAGCCTACCCTTCACCCTAAAGCCCTGCTTTGAAAATCACACCCTAATGCACTGCATGCCGGAGTGCATGCTGTCCCGGATGCCCGGCACGCTGCGCAACCTACCCCTAACTACAACCCTAGTAGCCCTACCCATGTAGCATATATACCTCGACGCACTGCACAGGGCAGTGAGTACATGCTGTCCCGCATGTCTGGCACACCGCGCAACCTACCCCTACAGCCCTAGCCCTGCTTATGTAGCATACCTTGACACGCTGCACGAGGAAGTCCATCATGCTCTCCGGCGTGTCGGGCACGCCGCACGCCTTGGCCTCATTCCTGAGGCCCCCAAGCAACTGGTCGACCTCGTCCTTGGCAAACAGGTCGCTGACCCAGCCGTTGGCCAGGATCGCGTTGATGCTAATAAGGAAGTGGTCGTCCACAATCTGGCCGTCTGTCATGAGGAGCATGAGAGGGTTGCCCTTGACGCCTGCCGTCCTGAACATCTCGCGCAGGGCCTCCTTCAGGTCCTCCACCTGAGGCAGGCGTGGCAATGTGCGGACATTGTGCGCGTAATGCGTTAATGGTCAGTACACCCAGGTTGTTGCAGGTACGTTTGGCCAAGTTTCACAGTGCGCCTAAAGTTGAAAAGATTATGATGTTGTACAGGCCTGCTTCGGGGCTTGCACCGTCGATTTCATGACCGACCGACATTGCGCGTGTGATAAGCTCAAATCACAGCTGCAGCATGCCGGCGGCATGCACAACTGTGTGATCCCTGTTGAGCACATGGACCTTTCTTCATGAAGATGATACTGTCTGCATTGCGCCGCTGTGCTGCGTTTAAAAAACGTTGTCACCAACCAGTCTACGATGCATGTCATCTTACATTGTGATCCTGATGCTGGCAATGGTACCAAACAGGGCCTCTTTTGACTTAAGTTACCACTGCAGCACACAGGCATTGCACGCGTGACGCACCTACATACCCGCTGGGGCAGGTGGCCTTGCATGTCGCTATGATGCTTAATATGGTCATCAGCGGCTCCGTCATGAAATAACGCCACCGCACAAGGAGGCCGAGCACCATTCTGCCTTGACGTCGCTTTTGAAAAAAGGTCATGATGGATGAAGAATGAGCGCGACTGCCGGATACTTGGTTGCCGCAGAGCAAAAGCAAATGCAGAGTAAAGGCAAATTGCACATCACCAGTGTGCAACTTCAACAACAACCTCACAAAGCACGCACCTTGAAGCTGGCCGTCACCGCCAGCTGGCGCACGTCGAAGCCGCAGATGAAGGCCGACAGCCTGCTGAGCGACTGCTTGCCGCTGCCGCCGACGCCTATGAGCATGGCGTTGCCGGATGGGCGCCCTATGATGCGACAGATGCGCGTCACGTGCTCCATGGCTTGCTCAAACAGGACGAGGTCCATCATGGCGTTGGACTCGTTGTACTCCTGGAGCTTGCCATCGAGGACCTGGGTTGAGAATGTACGTGCGAATTGCAATTATTCAGTGTCGTGTGTTGTGTAAATATGATAGTGGCAAACACTGTATTTTGCCAACCAGAACCTGGCGCGAATGCGCGCGCGCATTGCAATTCTTGAGCGGAAGAGCATTGTGATTAAAATTTGAGAGTAGCAAACACTGTATTGACGTAGGGAGCTTGTCGTCCAAGACCTGGGTGAGGATGCGTGCAAATTGCAGTTTTTCAGGGTAAGTGTGTTGTGCTCAGGGTTTAGGGTTAGGGTTAGTAGCAAACACTGTATTTTGAAAGTAGGGAGCTTGCCGTCCAGGACCTGGGTGAGAACGCGTGCGCGCGTTGCAGTGTGGTGAGTGACGTGTATCGTGCACAATGTGGAAGTAGTGTACGCTATTGTGAAGTGAGCCTGTGACGCTCCACATTGCTCATGCTGCTGGCGCTTGCTCGACCAACTTCAACAAGTACTTGTGCCTGCCCGCGCACACACCGGCGGTGATTGCATGCTGCACGTGCTCGTACCTCGATTACAACTCTGTGGGCACAGTGGCAGCGCTTCTCAACCGCAGAGCACTGCTGCTGCCCCCCTCCCCCCCTCCATAACACCCAACACCCCCCCCACACACAATAGCAGCACCCCTCACCTGCTTGAGCTTGGCGATGGACGGCACCGCAGAGTAGTCGCCGCCACCGCCCGATGCCTTCCCCGCAAAGTCCGTAAACACCACGGGGCGCTCGAACATGCCAGTCTGCAGCTCCGTCAGGTGCTTCTTGGACACGTCCTGTAGCATCACGTCAAACCCCGCGAGGTCCTCCTCGGTGAGCAGGCGGTCGCGGAAGACGCGCTCGCACTCGTGCAGCCACAGCCGCGCCAGCGCGAGCGGCGCGCCGCCGCCGGAGCCCGGCGTCGCCAACAACATGCCCGCAAACACATTGCTCAGCTCACGCATGTTCCAGTTGTACGTGAACTTGACGGCGCTCGGCAGGAATTTCTCGGCAACGAGGCGGTGCAGCGCGATGGAGGCGTCCACTATGCGCTCGCTCATGGCGGCGGCCGCGGCGGGGAAGCCCGTGAGGTGCCCCGCAAAGATGGAGCCGTAGATGCCGCGCAGGTCCGCGGTGGAGGGCATGCTGGCGCAGAAGGTGGCAAAGTGGCGCTGGAGGCGCTCGCAGATCTCAAAGGACCCTGCGGGCGGGGGGGGGGGAGGAGACGGAAGCGATTTGGGGGTGAGGTATGTGTGTACAAGGGGGGAAGTCGCTGGGAGGGTGCACAATGGGGGATTGCGGATTGGCCACTCTGCAAAGCACTGTGCAAGCATCACACCGCCCCTTTTCACTGCAGCAACTCTGTGTAGCTGGCGCACATGGCAACTGAAGCTGCTTCAATAGCACCATCAGTGCACAATGGCATTCAAACTGAAGTTTGCAGCAAGCTCAGGCGTCGCACACTGCATCTCATGCTCAAATGCAAATGGCGCGTCACCAGTTGACCACGCCACTGCGCCAGATGCAACAACACCCGCACGCCGCATCAGCGCTCACCTGCGGTGGGGTTCATGGCGCTGACAAACTGCACGTCCACAATCTCCTTGCGGAAGCCGAGGTCCGTCCTGTCGAAAATGGTGCCGTAGCCGACCAGCTGCGTGAGCAGCGCGATGGCATTCTGCGTGCCGTACGTCTCCACGTAGGGCAGGTTCACGTCGTCCACAAAGTACACCATGCGCTTGGTGGCGGGCGGGCCGAAGCGCCGCCCGGAGCGCTTGTCGATGTGAAGTTCGAGCTCCTGCTGCAGCGCGGCGGAGTCGCTGTAGTAGCTCATGTTGATGTTGACGCTGAGCAGGCCGTCGGCGTCCTTGTCGAGCCCCCCGAGGTAGTTCTTGATGATGCTCGTCTTGCCGGTGCCCGCGGTTCCCACCAGCATCATGAAGCGGCCGCGCCGCACCAGCAGGTCCATGAGCGTGCTGAGCCGCACCGTGTCGGTCGTGGCAACGCTCAGCTGACTGAAGGGGGTCTCCCCCGCGCCCGTGCCTATGGGCACCGCGACGTAGGGGGGAACCTTGGTGGCCCAGCTCGCAAAGGCGTTGGCGGCGGGGTCGAAGAAGCAGTCGAAGACCGTGGCGTCCTTGGGGAAGTGCGACGCGGCAAAGGGGAACGTGCTGCAGAGCTCCTCCGAGAACTTGCGCCGGTAGTCCGCGGCCTTGTCCACGACCATGGGCCCCCCGAACGCCCAGCACAGCGCAAAGACAAAGAGGTTCTCCAGCAGGTCGGGGGCCCCCTTGGACTCCGGCGCTACCCCCTCTAGCAGCCCCTCCAGGAGGTACACGATCGTGCAGACCTTGTTGAGGACGCGCAGCGGCGTCACCTCCTTGTAGCCCTTGCGCACGAGCATGCTGGTGGCGTCAACGTACTTGGAGAACAGTCCCAGGAGCGCGGCGCGTTCCGCGGCGTCCTCGCGCTTGGCGGCCCAGCTCTCCACGAAGGGGCGCCAGCCGACGTCGGACTCATTGATGAAGAGGATGCCCGCACGCGAGACAGTGGCGGGCGTGGCGTTCTTGAGGGAGTTGATCTCAAAGACCATGCGCATGGCGTCGCTCAGCGGCACGCGCTCGTTTGACACCAACGTCAGCACCTGCGCGCAGGTGAGGCGGAATAGGGGCAGGCGTTGAGGGTTAAAGCGCACATGCCGCAGCAGCAGAGGGGTACATGCACTTATTGGACACCAGCGACAGCACCTGCGCGCAGGGTTGGCGGACTAGGGGCAGGCGTTGAGGTTCGGAGTGTACGGTAGCAGCAGCAGTGCGGTACATGCACTTGTTGGAGACCAGCGTCAGCACCTGCGGGCGCGTGCAAAGATATAGGGCAGGCGTTGAGGACTGAAGCGTACGGTAACAGCAGGGGTATGTAGGCATGCCGCAGCAGACCCTGAGTCTTGGTGTATGCTCCTTGGATATGCACTAGGTAAACACAAATGGCACCAATGTAATTTTGTGGGCGTGACTTGGGATAGCTTGGTTTTGACACATGTCTTCTGGCGCGATCTTGCACACACTGCACTTGAGTAGAGATTACTGTTGTAGTGTGACCAGGAACACAGACGCACGGTGACTTTTAAATCGCCTTCAAATCATACTTGAAGTGACACTTTAAGTGACACTTGAAGTGCCAAGGTTGGTTTCCGTTGAATGTCACTATACAACCGCTTCCTCCTGCTTGATTTTTCCAGCCCTCCTTGCAGCGCTTCACACATGGCAGGCACAAAATGACCACTTGCGAATGCTGCCCGCTTTTGGTGCAAGGGATGCTTTGAGCTCTGCTGTGACTGCAGCCTCAAGCTGATATGCCTTCATTTGAGGCTACATTAAAAAATGCATACATACATACCTACAGGTGCGACCGAAGCACCAACTCTGCAGGCCAGTCTGCGGTCAGTACCAGCTTTACTGACCTTGTTGTCGTCCATGACAGTGTTCATGGACTCGATCCACACCGCGTCGATGTCGCCATCCAAGACCACCCACTTGTACGTCTGGTACTCGTAGAACCCCTGGTCGCTGAAGTTTTTGGACATGCCGCGCATGATGATGCTCAGCACGCCATCCTTCCAGTCCTGCGCACGTCCACACGAGTACACGGCAGTCCAGTTGAGTGCACGCATGTACTCGCATTGGCATGTGCACATACATTGTGTGCAGCCTGGCTTTTATCAGGGCGCTTTACTACTGAATGCTTTTAGGTGGGGTGGTTTTTAGGGGCCAGGGCTACTCGCCCCAACTGCACATTTCACAAGGAATGGTATTTCTTCATGAAATTACTTGTAAATCACAGCGCAAGACGACACATGCGGTAGAGTTTGCTGCAGAAGTGGAGGCAGTGCAGGGTGCAATGACTGGCCAGGCCCTGGCGTGCTGGTCTGCTGTACGTCAAAACAGTGGCGCATAAGTGCGTGTGCGCAGGGTAGCATCATAGCCACACGCCTGCTACAGCAACAATGCATTGGGGTTGGGAGCTGTTATCCCAAGCATGAACTGCTTCAAAACGATGACAGCACAGCTTTCATGTGTCCATACAAAGGGAGTGGCGCGCAGTTGCACGCGCAGTGGAATTGATTTGTGCGCACCGAGCTCTACACAGCCTACCGACAAACAATGCATGTGCAGTACACAATCTTAATGCAGCATTGATTTTAGAGCCTTCAATTCGCTGACATCCCAACCTCTGCATGCCGTTAGGAATGAAGCCTGCCTGCACTCAGGCCCTCACACCCCCATACCCCCCCCCCCGTCCCTACTAGTACCCCCAACCTCAACCCACCAGACACACCGCCAAAGACCTCTGCCCCCTCCGCTCCCTTTTCTGAGGACAATGCAGCCGTACCGTCTTGTCTATAATCAAGGACACTGGACGGCTTTTTTGTTTCCGCGTAAAAAGGGGGGGTGGACGTCCTTTTCGCGCAGCTGATTAAAAGGGGTGGACGCATTTTAAGAAGAGCACGAAGATCGACTTCGATGCGCTACGTTCTTCTTCAGGGATGATTATCGCTCGCTCTCTCACGAAACAGTGGAGCCGCAAAAAAACGTCTCGCGCCCGATCGCCAGTTTTGTCAGGGTCCGCGTGCCGCAACAGCCTTCGAAGTACCAAAGTGCTACATGTATCCATTGAACAGTGGTCAAAGCTGGTAAACAGAGTCTATTAGGCTTCGAGCCAGTCATGCAGCAACGTACAGCAGCACCGCCTAGCCCAGCTCCAGCACCACGAGCAAGTTCAGCTTTGCTCTGAACACGGCGTGAACATAGTAATTGGACTGTGTGGCACACAAAGAGGGGTGAACATCTTATTGTTGAAGCAATTGAATACGGGGTGGACATCTTTTTGATGCAGCAATTAAAAGGGTGTCCTGTGTTTTGGTTCTGGCGTTAAAACCTACAAAAAAGCCGTCCAGTGTCCTTAATTATAGACAAGACGGTAGAGCTCAACTGACATGGTGCATTTGCACCTTTCACAATGGTTTCCATGCCCGCCAGTCCACTGGCTGACATCTTCACCCATCTATGCCGCCATCGAACATGCCCGCCTGCACACCCCCAACCCTACCCCCATATTCAACCACCTGTCCTATCGCCAACTAGCCTCTACTCACCTTACTGAGGGTCATGTAGCCATAGAGCTCATCGCCGGACACACTCTTGGGGTTGACGGTCTCGTGAACGCACGTCTTCTTGGCCTTGTCCAGGTTGTGCGCTGCCGCGAGCGTGCGCCATATGGTGGTCTTGGCACAGCCCGCGGGGCCCAGCAGCATGACGGAGTGCCTGACGTCCAGCAGTTCCTGGGGGGTTCACATGCAGTACACGTGCGGTACACGTGCAGTACACACGCGTTGAGCGATGCTGCAAGTGGGCGCTGGGGGCTGCGGGGGTGGCACTCCCGTCCAAAGAATGATGCAGTACGCATCGGAACAATCAGCTGCACAGCAATCAGCAGCACACAGTAGCAAGGACAACTGGGTCCTGTTGTGTCGAGGGCAGGCTCACTATCTTAAACCAGGCTAATAAGCAGTTTGTGTTCCACATGCAGCGGCAGCCAACGCAGCACTGATCAGACACACACACAGAGCACACCTCAGTACCTGGAAAACTGCACGGTCTTGACAACACACACAGAGTACACCACATTACCTGGAACTGCACGGTCTTGTTGAGGAAGGTGTCGTCGCGCTGGAACCCCAGCGTCTGCGCGGCGCGCGCGCACTTGGCTTTGAGCGCCTCATTGACCTTCGTCGGCACCTCCAAACCCATAAACAAGTCAGCGATGAGCCGCAGGAAGATGGCCGTGTCGTGCGCGGGGATCTTGGGGGTGTTGAAGTCTCGCAACGCGCGCATGAGGATCTGCGCCTCGTCAAGTTGAGGTTCGCCGCGCTTCAACATTCCCGCGACTCTGAGCACTGACTTTACGGCGCGCAGCCCCCAGTCGTAGTGGAACTGCTTGCTGAGGAGCTCGCTGGAGAGCTGGTAGAGGGTGACGAACTTGATGGCGAGCGTGCGCGCCTTCTGGAAGCCCTCCGACATGAGCATGTTCTCGCATATGGGCTTGAGGTCGGGCCGGATCATGGCGCACGAGCGGAACAGGGCCTGGCGGTGGGTAGAGTCGCAGTCAGAGTCACAGGGGAGAGAGGAGTCAGCGGCGGTCAGGGCCGGCTCAAGGTTCATGGCTACATTCTAGAAGGAAGTGTATGGTGGCGAGGGACTAGGGTTGGGGTTAGGGTTTAGAACAAGGGCTGTGTGTCACTGTCCCACATGGCCCAACAGGCTATGGAGCATGGTGACGTATCAACCACTTCCGTGGCCGAGACATCTTCGCAGCGTGACATTACAGCAAGTTGCTAGTCCTGCTGCTGTTCGAGTCGCATGCTCAATCACATAAAAGTCATTCTGAGCCAAATGTATGCCAACAGAACTTCAAAAGCCATGCCACGCTTCGCAGGCAGCTCAAAAGCCATCCTCACGGCAACACGCATGTCACACAAGCAGACACATCAGCACCTGCGTACTTTAAGTAGCACTTGCCTTGAGGTTCTCAGGCAGCTCGGTGCGGCCCGCGTAGCCGGGGTTCATGGTGATGAAGAAGCCGCACGTCGGGATGAGGCTGATCAGGTCGCCGCAGAAGTCAAATGTGCCCACCTGCAGTTGCAGTGACATAACTTCGCGTTGAGCAACCTCAACTGGTATGAGGGCGATGCGTATTGAAGTTGCCTGAGGTGACGTGGGCAACCTGCAATTTGTCACTGGGCGCATGCAGTGTGCTCAGCGGCTGTGCGCGTGTGCGTAAAAACAAAAAAGAGTGCGGGCATGCAGCCTTGGAGACGATGCATGTTCGAGCGACACCAGCCAACAAACCTAAACACGTGCGCCCACCAGTTGTTGCAATGTTGGTGGGAAAATTTCTTGTCACCAACAGTCAGGGAGGCTGTGATTTATTGCCAGCTCATATGTATACGTGAGAGCACTACATACAGCAGTGCAATGTTCACGGGCAAGAGGTCATTTTCCTCAAGAGTCAGAGAGGCTTTGCCGTGTCCTGCTCAATCCGTGCGCGAGCGCACTACCTACCTCCGTACTCGCATGTCATAACCATACATACCTTGGCATACCCCCGACCAAGTGCAATACCTACATACCTTGCAAGGCCTACCTTACTGACACACCAGCATACCTTGCACGTGTCCGTAGATGCCTCCCATAGCAGACTTGCAAGCGTATGCGATACCTACGTACCTTGCACGGCGGCGTGCCCGCCGGCCGCGACTGGTACTCCGGCTCCCTGTTGGCGCACACCGAAAACTTGACGATGGCGTCCTGTACCGTCTTGACCTGTGTGGCCACCACCGACAGCACCTCAATAGGGATGCGATTGAACTCATCAAAGCAGCCCCACGCGCCCGTCTGCGCGAGGCCGCGGAAGATGTCCGCCATGGTCTGGTAGTTCATCTGGTCGGAGCAGTTGAAGACGTAGCAGGGCAGGGCCAGCGCGCGCGCCAGATCCTGGGTGATTGCGGCAACGACAATAGGCACCGGCAGTAGATAGGGATGAGTTTGTGGTACATACAGGTAGGGGGCAGTGTGACGTTTTGCAGTTCTCCACTTTTCGCGCGGCAGATGAGGTGTGCAGGGGGTCATCAAGAATGGGCAGAGAGTGAGTGCAACAAGTGAGATAAGGGGTGGTATAAAGAGTCGCAGTCGCGTGCGTTCTGGCCTCTCGCAAGTGCTGCGCACACATAGCTGCTCCTGGTATCAACTGCTGTACACTACTGTACACGCTCTGTACCGCATCAACAAATTACTCTGTTTCAACATGCCACCATTAAGTGCAAGCGCCGTGCCCCGACGGTCTCAGCACTCACAATCACCACGTGCCTAACACCTTGAAATACAGACACGCTCCCAACAACACACCAACACGCACCCGCAAAATATGTTCTACCAAGTTTCCCGATATGCCCACAAGCGCCTGCCGTACATACCTTGGTGGTCTCGGTCTTGCCCGTGCCGGCGGGCCCCGCGGGCGCGCCTCCCAGGAACAGCCGCAGCCCCATGGTCAGCGTGATGTAGCAGCGATCCGTGAGGGGGGTGATGACGAGGCGCCCCGTGTTGCCGATCCACTCATAGAAGTACTTGCAGCGGAAGTCGGTGATGCGGATGTCGACGTCAAGCGTCGGCTGCGCCCAGTAGAAGCGCAGCTGCTGCTGCCAGAGGAAGGCGGCGGGGCCCTCCGTCTTGTCGTCGATGAGCTTCTGCACGACGTCGCGCGCGTGCACGTCCAGCGTGATGAGCGAGATGATCTTGCAGCGGTCCGCGGACGTGAGCTCGCCCAGGACGAGGTCGATCAGGTGGTTCAGCCGCGTATTGCACACGCCTGCAGAGGAGGGGGAAGAGGGGGGGGAGAATACAAGTGGGGGTGCTGTGAGGTTTTGTGTACTGAAGGTGTTGGAATTTGCGCAATGCTGCTGCCCTGCCTCACGATACCTGTGCAGCACACGCACATATGTGTACCATGTGTACTTAATCACACTGGCCAGCCTCGAGGCATCACCAATCACACTTCGACAAACTCGCCCACAGTCTGCTGCACAATACTACTGAGGCACTGCTTACCCCCCTACATGCACATGCACCCCCCCCCCCCCCCCCAACCACAGTTATTTTTACCAGACATACGTACCGAGGTAGCGCTTGACGGCGTCCTCCTGCCCCCCCTCAAACTCCTCCAGCGCGGCCTCCGTCTCCTCCGTCCAGTAGATCTGCGTACCCGTCAAAACCACCTGAGCAGGGTAGTCAAACAGCCACACGTGCCGCGGCTTCTCCACCTCCCAGTTCACCGCGGTGTCGATGCCGTCGTTGAGCTTCTGCTTCAATGTCAGCACCATGATGTCTGTTAGGCGGTTGAGGTAGCCCTCGACTTCGCCCTCCATGGTGAAGGGGGTGCACAGGGGGACGACCTCGCGGTCCTTGGCCACCATCTTGTCCACCGTCTTAGTGCTGCGCAGCAGAAGGGCAACAGTGCTCAGCATCAGTAGCGGGAGGAGGTGTTGTACTTAAAATTAACCGTAACTGCTGTGCTCATGCGTCTGAAGTCCTCAGAAAACATATTGTCCACCGTCTTGGTGCTGCGCGCCAAGCGAGCGGGCAGTATCAGTGCTCAGCGCAAAAAAACGCATACGTACATACCTGGCGGGCTCGCCTGCTGTGCAGCAGAACAAATGTCAGGTCTGACAGCATGCCATTGCAGCCGCACGGTCACAGCACGCGCGCACCTTGACGTCTGACTCCTAACCCTAACCCTAACCTGCAGTACCCCAAGCATTTGTGTAATGTCATTCATACTGCAGATGCCTGCCTCAATGGTCTTTGCCTAATGAACCCCCGTTGTGGGGTATCATTTTTCCCTGTGACTAGTCAGTTGACAAGCATACATACATACATACCTGTCGGCCTCGCCCTCCGCGCCCTTGACAAACGTCAAGTTTGCCAGCGAGTCGTAGCAGTCGCCGAGATATGGCATGATCTTGGGTGGGTTGGTGCCGTTGGCCAACATGTCGAGCAGTGCCACGTTGGACACAAAGTAGAAGCGCGGGAAGATCTTCTTCTTCATGTCCAAGTACTCGTTGAGGGACTTCTGGCACATCTCCAGGCGCTGCATGCAGGACTTCAGGCCCTCTGCGCGGCCTTCCACACTGCATGCTTCAACGGCATTGGGGACGCCTGCAGTTGCGATGGTAGGTATGTAGAGTGTCTTGTTCAAATGCAATGTCATGTGTGTCAGCGGCAGCGCATGCAACAGGTGTCGTTACTGAGGCGGGCATTAACCTTCAGTTCATAGCTGTTTTGAGAGTTGTTGGGTTTTTGATGTACTTCTATGTTTCTAGCATCATACTTGAGGCCATCCGCACGGCCCTCCACGCTGCATGCCTCAACGGCGTTGGGGACGCCTGCATATGTATGTGTGTGGTATTGTGTTGTGAAGTCATGTGGGTCAGCGGCAGCAGTATGCAGCAGGTGTTGATGCTGAAGCACAGGCCAACCTTCAGTCCTTGGCAACTTTGAGTAGACATCAAGTGTATTATACTTTGACGTATAGAAGCATCCTAATTTGGGGGCCGTGTGTGCAGACGCGCCGATTTTTACGCATGGTTTGTTATTTGGTGCAGGTTTCGTGCACAACAAGCAAGAGCCAGCAAGCCAAATGTGAAGCAACAGGCAATGCATGTGAATGCTGAAAAACAGTGCACACCATTCGGCCAACTGTTGATCGTATAACAGTTTTCAAGAGCTTGTTGATTCTATTGGCGCTTCATTCTGCACTCAGACTTGCAATTTTACTGCATACCACCATGCCCGTACCATATGGACTGGAGGCAAGTTGCATAGTCCACCTGCCCTGACACCACAACGGGAGCGCTGTCACTGCCAGTGCAACAATCTCACCGCGCCCGGTGCATCCCGCCCCTTGTCACTCAAAACGCTGGCAAGTACAGGCCAACACATGCCAAACTTCCAAGTACATACTGTAGACAACAGCAGCTGGACCAGGAAAACAAAACTTCAACTTGAAGTTGCACTCACCGATGGCCTCCTTCATGAGCTCCTTGAACTCGGAGTCGATGCCCTCGAAGCGCTTCGTGTCATCGGGCAGCTGACTCCTAATGTCCGCGGACGCCAGGAAGATGCTCTCCAGCGAAGCCCACGCGCGCGACACGTTGACCCACAGCTTGAGAACCTCTTCCAGGTTGCCGAGGGTGGACTGCCAGTGGTTGACGCGGTTTCTGAAGAAGTCGACAAATTTGCCCATGCCGACCATGGTTTGAAGCTCCATCTGGTGCGCTTCGAGGCTCTCTACGAGCTCCTCGGAGGGCTTGACGACTGACATCTCGGTGTCCTGGGGGCACAGCGATTACAGTTACAGGTTGACAGTTACAGAGTGAGGTGGGAAGCTGATGCGATGCACAGCGGGCCGCATTGGTGTACACGCTCTTGTACATACATGATGTTCGTTGTACATACATTAATGATGTTCATTGCACATGAATACTCGCCTTATACATGTGCGCAGCCGTTCATTAGGGAAAAGCAAGCAGCGTCATGGTCAGGCCGCTGGGAGGCTGAGCACCGGGCGTGTCCGGACCAAGACTTCAAGTCGCAGCAGCATATGCCAGGTGAGTATACATATTCCATACCTCAAAGCACTATACTTCAACATTTATTTACGCTGACTATGCGGCTCGTCGTCACTTAGCGTTAGGGTTAGGGTTAGGACTTCGCGCACGCCATACATTCCATGTCCAGGGTATGTTCGCAACAGAGCAGTGGTGACGCTAATCATGGTATGGCCTCAGCAATGCTAATAGACGGCGCTCTCTCGTTACAATGCAGCGCCACACTGCATGCTCCAGTGTTACCCACCGCTTTCAGCAGCTCCCATCGCAGCATGCTCACCGAGCGACAATACAGTGGGTGCCTACATAACTTATCGGAGAGCTAGTGCAGTCGGAGCTGATCCGACAGCGCAGCTCTCAACCAGTGCACTCACCGTATGAAACAGCGAATGTGAAGTGCAAATATACTATGCCGTATGGCGATGTCGTTTGGAAGTTATTGGAAATGCGCATCGATACATCTCCAAGGTGTTCACAAAGACACATGTAGATACTGGTTGCAAGCTGGACATCCACCGTCGGGGCTTTTTCGCGCCCTGAGCGAGAATACTTCGAAGTAAATGAAAAGTACAAATAGCCCTGCATACACACATACCTTGTGGGGGACGTAGTCCAGCGAGAGCTTGGCCCATGCGGCCTCGATGATGCTCAGCTTGTTCTCAATCTTCAGCTCCTTCTGCGCCGTCTCCACCACCTCGCTCACGTCCTCCACGTGCCGGTGCAGGTGCAGCGCCATCATGTCATCAAGCGCAAACTTGGGGTCGTTGGGATCCACGGCGCGCACGTGGCAGACCTTGGCCAGGCTCTGCCAGTGCCTGTCGCGCATGGCGGGGCTGTGGAGGTCGTTGACGAGCGGCAGGACGATGGCCATATCCTTGATCATCTCCTCGATGTCGCGGTAGACCTGCCAGCCCTTGACGACGGCGGCGTCGCTGCCGTGCTTGCGCAGCTGCTTGAGCATGTGCTTGTTCTCGTCGTCCAGGGCCTCCGTGTCCACCTGCACATGTGCATACATGAGATGTGTGTGATTTGTTGCACAATCAGCAGAGTAACAAATGATTCCAAGTACAGGTAAAGCTGGTGAAGTTTGTGCTTGTTATTGTCGTCCAGAGCCTCCGTGTCCACCTGCGCGTGCGCGTGCGCGCGTGCATACAGGAGACGTGTATGATGTGCTGTACAATCAGCAGAAAAGCAAACAATTCAAAGTAGAGGAACAGGTGGTTAAGCACGTGCTTGTTCGCATCGTCCAGGGCCTCCGTGTCCACCTGCACGCGCGTGAGTGCATGAGACGTGTATGACGTATTGTTTACTACTAAAATCGTTGAGTAGAACTAACATTCTTCTACTTCAAAAGTATTCACATTCAGCACCTGGCACTGGCGGCGGTGATGCAGCGTGCACCTCTGACATCTCAATGCACTTTATGAGGTCCCAACCAAGCATAACTCTGCTCCCTAATTTTGCCCTAGCTCTGACACAGGGCATGGGTCCGGTTTGTAGGTGAGAACACTAACCCTAACCCTAATCCTACATGTAGGTGCTGATCCTCACTTTAATCCTAACCCTACATGTGCCATCTTCATAGCACTCCGTGCGCGTGCGACTCTGTTTGAAATCTGTGAGATGCATACAACGCCGATGTTAGGGCCAGCTCTGCTCACTCCAGCAACACTCCGCCAAATGTTGCGATACGACTTTCAAAACCTCCCCTTAACCCTAGCCCTAATCCTAACCCCAGGGATGCTCACCTGCGTCCAGAGTGCAGTGCGCCAGCTGGCGTAGACGCTAGCGAGCATGGCCTTGAAGTCCCAGAGCGCCTTGAGCAGGCGCAGCTCCTCACGCGTCTCACGCGTCTCGGGGTACTTGCTCATCTGCAGCTCAAACAGGTCTTCCAGCTCGTTGTAGCGCCGCACCTGAGGAGACACACACAAGTGCGCATATGCGGCTTCATTTGAGTTCTTGTTTACTTTGCCTTTACTTAAAGTGTTGTTGAGCCATTGCATCCCTGCTTGGGCGCCTGCTGGTCTCGCAGGGCAAAGGGGTTATTCAAATCCAGCGTCATCACGTGATGCACTCATAGGTGGATGCATGAGCTTGCTTCAGCCAGGCAGCTCAGTGTCGTTTCGTGATGCACTCCACCAACTGACCATCATTGTATCAGCTTGCTTCAACTTCAACCAGGCAGGCAGTGGCGGTGTGCTCAAACCAATAACAGCATGCAATACGATCGCAAATATGCAAATGCTAGCCTCTAGCTAGACAAGGCATTGCTCAGCACCTGCCGAGACCCCCTCTGCATATGCCTGAGCGCCTAGACTCAAAGTAGATCGGCCTTCGCAGGGAGATCACGAACGCGCTACTCTGTCCCACAGACTGCTCCAAACCCACCCCTGCTCAGCACATTTAGGGACATCATCATCAGCAGCAGTGCTCGGCAGCAGTGCTCGTCACCTCTCAATGCTGTCGAGCACGTGCAGCATCGCTCAGCAAACAGCGGCAGCACTGCTCAGCACCCACACGTTCTTCTCGGCGCGCGCGAGCGTGCGCATCTTTACCGCGCTCACCACTATCAATCAGCGACGCTCAACAGCAGCAGCGGCACCAGCAGCAGCAGCAGGCGCAGCAGCAGGGAGCAGCAGTGCTCAGCAGCAGCAGCGCTCAACCTCACCTGCGCCTCCTTCTCTACGAGCTTGAGGGCGTGCATCTCCATGCGCGCGTAGGCCTCCTCGATGGTGCCGCTGAACGCAAACGGCGCCTCCGAACGGAACGCGCTTCGGAACTCGCGCATGCTCAGGTAGAAGGACTCGAGCTCGACCTTGAGGGCATCGACCTCCGCCATTTGCAGGGGCAGGATCTCCTCCTTCTTGCGGAAGGTCTTTTTCACGAGTGCGTCCCACGCCATGGGGGCCTCTTCCAGGTAGTCCTGTGCATAAGAGCGATGAGGCACAATCGTGTAAGTTGAGCAAGTTGTAACGTTGTAACAAATAATGATGCATATATGAACTTGACTGTGTGGGATGCAACGGGACTACAAGAAGTGATGATCATGTACCTGAAGGCTGTAAGTCAAGTTGAAGTCGAGGGATTACTATTCATAAAACAACTTCCACACCAGATGCCACAACAGGTGGCCCTGTATTCTTGTACCGCCAGTGCGGCAAGGCAACATAATAGCGCATGTTATGTCAGGGCGCGCAGCAGTGCTCAGGAGGTACGCACCTACCTACCTACCTACCTACCTACCTACCTACCTCATTGTACACGGCTGCGCACAACCGTATGCGATACTGCAAACTTTTGATAGACATACGCGCACATCGAACAAGTCACAGAGCGCTGGCAGCAGATCTTCATGCTGCATGCTGGTGACCTCATTGTACAAAGGTCACACTTCAACTTCAGATCTACACATGTGCATCCAGACTTTTCGCGCGGCGTCCCCTGCCCCCTCGCACTTCAACTGCACAGTCCACTACATTACACTTCAACTGCCAGTCTATTCATTGGGCCAGCCCCTCCCGCCGTCGCTAACAACCCCGCAACATCAATTACGCACCGAAACACCACCTGCTCCGGACACACTCTACGTCTTTGCCACATGTCAAAGCACACACTGTTGTACACCTCATATACTTCACTGAAGTGTTAATCCTAACCTAACTCTAACCCTAACCCTCACCCTCACCCTGACCATGCATGTATGCACATGCACTGCATAATGCGCGCGCACCTGGACCTCGCGCGGCGTCCCCTCCCCAACTACGACCCCGGTGACGTCCACGCCGTCATGTACTTCATTGAAGTATACTTCATTCAAGTATATACTACATGTTGTGGACATACATTCATGTATGCACATGCGCACGCACCTGGACCTCGCGCGGCGTCCCCTCCCCGACCATGACCCCGGTGACGTCTACGCCGTGCTGCTTGAGCAGGACGACCGTCTGGCGCAGCGGCTCAAACATCTCCTGCGTGGAGTCCATGGCCTTGCGCACGTCGGCAATGTCGCGCATCACCAGCATCAACGCGGCCTTGCCCTCGGCGCCCTCTACGACTTCAGCATCGAGGCCGCGCGACGTTGACGCCACAAACCTGGAATTGTTTCACGACAGCAGTACGTGTATATTGACGGATCATTAATCAACATTCATGAATTGTAATGGGTATGGTTGCGCATCACCAGCATCAGCGCGGCCTTGCCCTCCGCGCCCTCTACGACTTCGGCGTCGAGGCCGCGCGACGTTGACGCCACAAACCTGAAATTCATTCACGACAGCAGTACGTGTACCGATCATTCGTCAACATTCATGAATTGAATTGGGTATGGTTGCGCAACACCAGCATGGGCGCGACCTTGCCCTCGGCGCCCTCTGCGACTTCGGCGTCGAGGCCGCGCGACGTTGATGCCACAAACCTGGAATTCATTCAAATCAGCAGTATAGTAATGGATCATTAATTGATGTTCATGGATTCAATGGGTATGGTTGTCCATAGCCAGCATGAGCGCCGCCTGACCCTCCACAACGCCATGAACCTTCAGTCAATCATAAATTCATAAGTCGATCATCAACGATCACGGATGAATCACCAAGAAGGCCGCAAGAGGGGGACGCCCTGGCTCTGAGCACTGTCACGTCATCACCGCAGCGCTGAGCTCACCCACACAGGCAGCAACGCTCAATGTTCACCTGTCGAGCGCGCTGAGCTTCTGGACTGAGGGTAAGGGTTAGGGTTGGCTTGAGACGAGTGCGGCGCGACGCGAACACGTCACCACCAGCTGAGCACTGACACAACATCATCACTGAAAACAACTGTTGCGCGCGAGGCAGCAGCAGCGCTCACCTGTCGAGCGCGCTGAGCTTCTCCACGAGCGTGGGTGCAAGGCAAACACGCTACAACCATAGCGCTGAGCACTGACACAACATTAATACTGAGCACTGACACGTGCGAGGCACGCAGCATCGCTCCGCGGCTCACCTGTCCAGCGCGCTGAGCTTCTCCACGAGCGTGCGCTGCAGGTGCGAGGTGAAGACGTGCGCCCACTTGGCGCTCCACGTGAGCAGCGCCTGCTTCATGGGCGTGACGTTGATGCGCAGCCAGCCCACGTCCTGCGGCGAAGCGAGCCTCTTCACCGCCGCCTGCACGCCCTCGTACTTGCGGATCGCCTCCTCGAACTTGCGCGTGTCGGTGAGGCGCTGGCCGAGCGCCGTCTCGACGACGGCGTCCTCGCAGAACGCCGCGAAGTGCGACTCCATGGGCGTGCGCCACAGGAAGGAGTACTTGTCGTACGCGGCGCGCAGCGTGTCGGCGGCGGCCTCGCTGTCTGCGAGCGCGTCGTTGAGCTGCGCCAGCAGGGACTGCACGGCGACGTCGCTGGTCATCTCGCGCAGGTACGAGCCCTCGTTGTCCAGCCGCTTGAACAGGTTGGCCACCTGGGTGTGCACGCAGGGGGGGGGGGGGGGGGGGGGGGGTTGAGGTCACCACATTGTGAGTATTGGCATTGTGTGCCAGTAGTATGCAACCGTGAGCCAGAAACAGGCGCATACAACTAAGGTTCATGCTGAGACCTGAGCCCGGCCTTAGCCATGTCGGCAGTGCTAAACCCGACCCTAACAACCTCTTGGCAGCGCCAGCCCTACTGCTGCTACCGCATGCAAGCACCCCAGCTGTCGCACGCATGCACCCTAGCCCTAGCCACTGATACGCAGCATCACCCTTCAAGCCCCCCCCCCCCTGAGCACTGCCGCATCTGCCCCCCCCCCCCCCCCCGCGCAACCGCCCACCTGCAGAAACCCGCCCACCCAGCCGTGCACGAGCTCGCGCACGCTCTTGCCGCCGCCGCCGCCGCGCCCCCCCCCCGGCGGCGGCGTGCCGACCTCTGGCGTGAACACCACGTCCTCATCGCTCAGCTCCATCTTGATCTCCAGCATGGGCAGGAGGCCGGCGCGGCGCATGGCGTCGGCGTCGATCTGGTCCAGGAGGAAGGCGAGGGAGCCGGAGACGCACTTGGCCAGGCCGTCGACCACGACATTGTTGACAAAGTCCACGTAGGCGCGCCAGTCGGGGGATGCGTTGCTGCGCGCGCGGCGGAGGCGGGGGGGGGGCGGCGGGGAGGGGGAGGGGGAGGGGGGGGGCGTCACTTCTTGTCATTGCAGTCTATGCCTTTAGCTTTAAGAGCAGCTGCTTCGCTTCGACATTTACACATATAGTTCATCACAGATAGAAGGGAAAGGCAGGAGTTGAAGTGACAGAACTTACAGTTTCAGGCTACCTTCAAGGCTGCTGCCAGCATTGCGCCCCCCCCCCCCCCCCCCCCTTTCTTCCCCCGCAAACACACACGCACCTGCAGCGCAAGACCTTGTTGGTCTCCTTGAGCATGTTGTGAATCTCGCGCCCGCCCTCCTTGATGGCGGCGTAGCGCGCGGTGCGGCAGTTCTTGAGGCCGCGCTCAAACTCGTCGCGATCCACGGGCTTGGGCTTGCGCTCCATGAGCGGCTCGTCCCACGTCTTGAGAACGCGCTGGACGTCGGCCAGGTTGGCCTTCATGCAGCGCGCGACCTCGTGCACGCCGCGCACCTGCCAGTAACAAGGGGTAGGGCTAGGGTCAGTCAAGGGTTATGTAGGGTTAGGGTTGCGCTTCATGCAGCGCGCGACTTCGTGCACGCCGCACATCTGCCGGTACCAACAGCAGTTAGGGTTAGGGTCAGTGAAGGGCTAGGGTTAGGGTTGAGTGTTATGCAGTGCGCCACCTCGTGCACGCCACGCACCTGCCAGTAACAGCAACGGTCAGGGTTAGGGTAAGTCAGGGCTAGAGGTAGGGCTAGGATTAGGGTTGTCCGCAAAGCATGCCTCGCACAGGCCATGAAGAGGGTTAGGGTTAGGGCTAGTGGCGGGTCAGGGCTGAGGTGAGGATGGGTGCGCCCCCCAGCATGGATTAGGGTTAGGGTGCAGGCAAGGGTTAGGGCTAGGGTTAGGTCAGTGAAAGAAGGGTCTGGGCAAATGTGCACGTGCAGGTTCCGATGCGCGCAACAACAGCGTCGCGTGCTCTGGCGGCAAGAGGTACAGCTACGCTAGTCCTGCGCTCTACTCTAAGCCTGGCTGCCTGTTAAATCAGCGCGCCGCAATCCTAACCTGCTTGCATGCGACGATGAACTTAGCAGCAAAACTGCACCAGCAGCGCAATGCTCCACCGCGCCGCTACGCTACCCCTAGCATCCCACTCAAACCTGGCATAGGGTTAGGGTTAGGGCCGAATCAAAGCGCTCCGCTGACGCCAACTCATTGCGTTACGCGCCTGTGGCCTGCTCCGTGCGCACGGCAATAAACACCGAATAATGAAATCAACAGCCGAATCAGACATACACTGCCTGACATTACCGCCATTACCGCCTGACATTACAGTACCGCCATTACCACACGGCGCGCAACCGACCTGCTCCGTGCACGCAGCGATGAACTCCTCGATGGCGGCGCCGTCGCTGCGCCAGCTCAGCTGCCCCACGCCCTGCGCCACGGCCTTGTCAAACTTGTCCAGGTACGGCCGCACCAGCGGCTTCTCCACGGGCAGCAGCTCCTGCAGCACCTCGTTGTTGATGTTGACGACCAGTTCAAGGTTGCCCGTCCAGCGCCGGAATGTCTCCACCTGCAAGGCATATATACATACATACATGGATACATACGCCGCGTATTGTCAGCAGTGCTCAGCTAGAGGCCACTGGGGCCACGATCACATCGCACGTGGCGTGTTGTTTGCACGGTGTAATCATATACATGGCGTGTGGCATCAACCAGTGTGCTCCGCTACACTGAGCTGCTGCAGTTGTGGCACCAGTGTTGCGTGCTGCCGCTCGGGCGGGCCACAGCATACATACATGCATACATTGGCGTGGTGTCAGCAGCGCTCAGCTAAGCACTGGGGCAATGATCGCAGCGCGCGTGTCGTGCATCAATGGACAGCGCCGCCTCACACCGTTGCTGAGCAACGCCACCATCATCACTGAGCGGTGCGACGATTATTGGTGAGCAGTGCCATCACCACCATTGCTGATCGATGCCACCACGGAGCAATGCCACAGCCGCTACTGAGCAATGCGACCACCATCACGCAGAAGTGTGCCACAATGACTTACTGCGCAGTGCTGCCAAGGTTTAAGGGTAGAGCTAGGTTTAGGGTTAGGGTTACATGACCCTCGCCAATCAATCACATTACCCTGAGCTCAGCCACCACCATCACCGAGCACTGCGACAGTTTGATTAACGAGCAGCGCCACCACACAATTGCTGAGCACTGCCACAACCACCGCTGAACAATGCCGCGCACCTGGTCGTAGATCCTCAGCGCGGACTCCGGGACGTTGAGGTTGAGCAGCAGGAAGTATTTGACCTCGCGCAGCAACTTCACCAGCGCGGCGTCGAAGTTGACGCTGAGAAGTTGACGCTCCCCGTCGCGCACCAGCAGCGGCAGCTTGAGCTTGGCCTGGGAGCTGGCCTCGACGTCGCGCCCCCACTCCTCGATCTTCTGGGATTCGTAGTCGTTGAGCGTTGACATGATGGTGTTGTACACCTTGGCCACCTGCGCGCGCGCGTGGCAGTGGCGACGGTGGCACCAGTGAGACTCATGTTTAAGTATGATTTCACCATCTGTAACGTCAATCCTTACTTGTAATATGAATATTAACAAGTACAGCTGTTGTGCCAATGGTAAGCAGATCTGTCGGTAGTTGTACGGAAAGATCTCCGGGGGTAACGGCGCACAGCACGCAGCAGTGCTCTGCAAGGTTGTTTGCATGATAAGCGCATAGTGTTTAGCAGAACAGAATGTCATAATTCATGATTGAGCCCTGCTCTGGGACTGTCAGTGTCACAGAACGCATGCCTTATGGGCAAAAAAAAAAAAAAAATTCACAACGTGAGACATGTGCGCGCAAGCGGCGCACGGCTTTGCGTGCTCACAGTATGCATGCCGCCCAGATGCTCAATATAGCATAACATCACATCAGCGAACAGCTTCCTCAAGGGGACTGAGCACTGCGGCGCTAGCACTGAGCATGAGGAATATGTTGAACATGGAATGCTCCAGTGCTCAGCATGATATAACATCAGCGAGAAGTTTCAACACTTTGTGAACCGGCCTGGCCCTAAGGCGGCAGGTAACGTGTGTGATGGTAGCCGTAGGCAACAGGACGGACAAGCCGCACTGCATGGGTCACCAGCAGTGTTGCTCATTGCCCACTGCTTAAGCTGCATGCAGCTGGGCCACATGATATGATCTCATCATTGCACTAAGCTGATGTGGATGGCAACTCTGTGACGCACGTCACACAGCTAATGACGTACAGCAATGCTCAGCGTTGTTACTCTTGGTGTGCTCTTGTGAGTGTGGTGTGCATCCCCACTTGACAGCTGCGCAAGCTAAAGAAATGCTGTTTGGCTCAGTGCGATGGCGCTGCCCTGTCTTTATGTTATACTTAATAGCAGGATTGCCAATGCTCTCACCGCGCTTACTTGGTGCTAGTTTGACCAGAAGCCCTCTACCCAGCTGACGCAAAACACCCACGGCACCTGTACCCTTAGCGCTTTCACAACTAACCCCACATCCACTACACTGTCACCTCTCACAGCCCTCTGCCAACCGCTAGAGTCACAGTTGAAGTGTGCCTAACATGTACTTCAACTTCTCGCTCGCGCGCGCGCGCGCGCGCGTTGCAGCAGCGCTCACCTCCTTGGCCTCCTCCCTGTCCAGTATGCTCCGATCCAGCTGCTGCAGCTTCCCCATGGGTATGCATATGCGCTCCACCAGACCGCGGCACCACGCCAGCGCGCCGGCGATCGGCGGCAGGTTCCACGATATCGGCGGCGCCTCGCGGTAGTGCAGGAAGAGCTCCTGCACGAGGCGCAGGTCCGCGCCGTAGCTCTGGACCAGCCCCACGTACTTCTTCTCCAACTCGTCCTGTATGATGGGGCGCTCTAGCAGGCCCTCGAAGGAGTCGAGGAGCTTGAAGCGGCCGTAGACGGTGGAGCAGTCATCGAACGCGAGCGAGACGACGGCGCCGAGGCGGTGCTCCAGCTCCTTCACCGTGCAGTGGAAGGCGTAGAAGTCGTCGTCGAACTGCTTGGCGGCGACGTCCGTCATGTCGTACGGCACGCACTTGAAGCGCCCCACGGCGCCCTCGAAGTCCGCATGGATCTGCTTGATGCTCGCCGTGAGCGCGCTGCCCTTGGTGCCGCCGATCTCGATCTTGGACAGCTTGCTGAACTGGACGATCGTCTGCGTGAGGTCGAGGATGTCGTGGCAGCGCTCGAGAAACGAGTCGAGGCGCATGAACAGCGCGTTGTTCTGGATGCGCCAGGGGTTCGCGGGGCACTCCGCGTTGGCCGTCGCCTTGTAGTCAAAGTATGTGGACTTGAAGCTGCTGCAGACGAGGAGCGTCATCTTCAACTGCTCCACGGCCTTGGCGGCGTCGTCCTGTTCGATGAGCGCGAAGACCTGCTCGCCGCTGCTGTACTTGCACGCCTGCGCGATGAGCGAGTTGCAGATCTCGCGCATGAGGACCACGAGCCGCGCCGGCGTGTTGTAGTGCTTGCTGTTCTTCCAGATGAGCAGGATGATGTGCATCATGGGCTTGAACAGCTCCAGCAGGCGCGGGAAATCGGCCTCGCCGTTGAGCTTGTCGAACCAGTCCTCGAGCGTGCGCAGGTACTTGATGTTGTCGTTCGCCTCGAGCCGCGCCGTGAAGACCTCCTTGCACAGCCGCGCGAACGTCGTGCAGTAGGTGCTCTTGCTCTGGTCGAGCGCGCGCAGCACGCGCCGGATGCTCGGCCCTTGAAGTTGCTCGAAGATGGAGTTGAGGTTGCTGGCCTTGGACTTCCAGAATTCAATCTCCACGTCCGGCGTCGGGTGCATGCCCTGCTTGAGCTGCCCCTCCGGGTCCTGCTTGAGCACGCTCTTGATCTGCTTGGTCCAGGTGATGATGGCCCCCTCCAGCAGCGAGATGCGGTTCTTGCCCTGCTGAGCGCCGCTGCCGACGTCCATGGGCGGCATCGGCAGGCGCGTCTCGCCGCGGATCTGGCCGCACAGTATGGTGCTGCTGGACAGGAACGAGTAGAACTTGTCCATGATCTCGCGCGTGGGCACCTCGCCCCACCGCGCCTGGTTGGGGCCGTTGCTGAGCACTGGGAGGAAGACCTCCTGCGCCATCAGCTCCACGTGCTCAAAGGGGGTGCTGCCCCCCACCTCCACCGCGAGCACCTCCGCGCTGATCCTGTCGGCGGCGATGGGGTTGCCGTCGTTGATCTTGATGAAGACCAGGGACTTCCCCTTGGGCAGCTTTTTGGGCATGCCCGTGTCTAGCCGGATGGTGTCCGGGCAGTACAGGAAGGGCTTGGTGAGGTCGGAACCATCCAGGAACTCCAGCAGTTTCGTCTGCGAGTCCTCTGCGGTCCAGCCCTTCTCAAACTTAGGCCCCGCCATCTTTGGGAAAGTGCTGAGGGCGCGGTTGCGAATGTACTCAACCCGAGAGTCCATCCGCTTTCCGCCATCCTCGCGGTCCCCCATGGCTGCAGCAGCTGCGATCCGCTCCTATGTAGCGCCCCTATCAGCCGCGCTTGTTTTCAAACAGCAGAGCGCTGTTCAAACCGCTGGTCCCGCCCGCTATACGCCTTGCGTGCTCCGGTACAGCCACTCCTCGATTGCAAACTGGCAAAATTGTAGGACAGGTGTGACCGCGAGGCTATTCCTCTAGTGCACACCGACTAATGCAGCTATCTCTCCACCAGTGATTGGCGTCTCTCTACAGGTCTACCATGTAATCGACGTAGACCACAGTGCCGCTGGCGAGCAAAGCACAGCCTTTTGTGCTGAAGCAAAAAAACAAAGGCGACCGTTATGCCCAACAGTCGCAGTGAAATTCGGCCACGTGGCTGCCTCCAAAGGGATGCCAGTAGATACTTCCGTGCAGTGTGCCAGAGCTTGCTGATCATGAGACTGCAGGTATTAGCGGTGGCATGCCTCGTGGCGCTGCACCAAGGCGTCGTGTTGGCCTTTGTTCCGCCCTCGCTCAGTACCGCACATGGCCTTCGACACAAGAGTGCGCAACCTCATGCAGGTGGTGTAGTCATGGCGATGAACCCCAATGGAAAGCGGGCTGCCATCAGGCGATTCATCTTTGGCTCACAACAGGAGCAACAAGCGCAGCCGCAGCAACAGCAGCCGGGGCGAAAGCGAAGGCTGGTCCCAGCTTCTGTTCGCAAGATGACAGCGGGGGTGGTGGCGGCAGTGGCGCTAAGGGTGGCGATGGGAAGCCCTGCAGTGGCGAATGCGGCGCCAGCAGCAACGGTCGAGCGGTCTGTTGATGTGAGTGGTGCCTCTCTGCGTGCGCGAAGTTTGTGTCTGCATGATCTTTGTTCAGTTTGTTTGGCACCTTTTGCAAAAGCCATGTCTTATGTTTCTTGAGGTTGGACCCACTGCATCCGGCACTGATTGCTGCAAAATGTGCTATTGGCATGCATAGTCGCAATGTGCCGGCGTGCCCGTGTCGTTGTATGACATGTATCTTCCAGTTGAACTCGCCAGGCGCTCATAGCCTTGCAGTTCGCAAGACCAAAGTACATGAACAGAGTATCAATCTTTGTCACATGTGATTCACTCCGCACAGGTTTGATTCAATGATTACAATTGATGGCACGTATGTACTGGGAGCAGCCGTGGCCCTCTTGGCTGTTGCATCTTTAATCATAACAGTCCGTTTTCCGCACACAAGACACGGCGGTGGTGGTATTTTGCAAGCATCCATTTTCACAACAACCGAGTTCACCCAAGTTGCGGACCAACGTGTGCACTGTAAGCTATTCAGCATCCCTGGCGCGAGGTGATGGCGATGACCTCATGTCACACTCATGATCTCGGGTAACTCTTTGCAGCTTACGGCAACGGAGAAGCACTGTCTCACCAACGCCACCATGTTCCGCGAGGGCAGGTGGACGATGACTTCTTTGGCGGTGACCTGGAGGTGGAGGACAAATATGAGGAAGTGGTGGAGCAGCCCGTGGAATCGGAGGTGGCAAAGAAGAAGAAGGAGCCTATCAAGCTCGGCCCCACGCTGATTGGCGGAGGCACTTTGGCGTATGTAATGTACCGCTGCTCCGTTATCAGCGCCACGGACATGAACGCCCAGCGGAAGCGGATCAGGGAGGAGAACACAAAGTTTCAGCAGGTGCGTCACTCTGGTGTGAACTTCAACTTGCAGTCCGAAGGTGTCAGCAATGGCGGTGCTGGCGTGAATGTGTGCGTGCACACTGCTTCTATGATGCAACATGCACGCTCTCTGTCAACTATGAGCCAGCATTTCATGGTTTCGTACTCACTCGAGTTCACACATGGACGGTTAGCATTCCACCACTGTTGAGGAAAGTTGGGACTGTCCCCTTTTGGGATTGGACATTGCTCAACGCTTGCTGCTGTGTTCTCCGCGGAGCTGCTTGCGGAGTATACATCGGTCATGGAGCACAGCAGCTGTCCTCATCACATTGCGACAATTGATCTGACCCCTGAAAGAACCTGTTGCCGCTGCCCCAGCACGGCGCATTTTGAGGTGATGCTCAGCTTGTAACGTGCTCATTCAAAATTGAAGTTGAACATGGTGTGGCTGACAATGCGAAGTAGCATATGGCAGGGGGTGTTTTTGCCATCAGACGATGCACATCTGCACACTGTTTTGATCTGATCACATGTTCACTGCGTGCATGCGTTGCGCAAGACAGAACCCAGAGGAGCACATGTCGCGTGCACGAAGACCGCATGCTCTCGAGTATTGCTCATAAGATTATGCTCAAACTTAGCAGCCTGAGACTTGTTTTTTCCTTCACAATTGGTCAGTGTCATACATTGTGCAGCACAACGACATCCCCATACCTGAGATGATGCTCAACCTGGTGTTGACTGCATGCTTGCGCGCTGCGCGCAGAACGCGGAGGAGCACATGGTGGAGGGCGAGGTCGCGTACAACGAGGACCTCATGCGCGAGCTGCGGCGCATGAAGGAGGAGAACGTCGGGCCCGGCGACAAGTACGCCAAGGAGACGCGCCGCTACAACCCCGAGTTTGCCGCAACGCACGAGCCGCTCGACGGACCTACCGAGATGCAGACGGGGGGGGGTGCGAACAGTGAGGATGAGGATTTGCTGGGGCAGGAGGCGCGCGCGGCGGACGCGGCCAAGGCTAAGGCGGAGGAGGACAGGCTCAAGGCGGAAAAGGCTGCCGCGATTCAGAAGCTGTACCAGCAGTCGCCGGAGTCGGGGGACGACGATGACCTCCTTAGCTAGGGGGGCGGGAATGTTAGGGTTTTGAATGATTTATAGGGGTAGGGATGGAGGGGGTCTTCATAGGATGTGCTGCTGATGCCAACGTGCTGTATACGGGTATGCTATGGTAGGCAGTCAGGGCAGCCGGGTGGCGCTCCCACTTGTGCTGCCGTGGTAATAGAGCTGGGCTACACTGTATGAATGCCATGACAACTCTCATGTACTTCTACGTCGAAACGCTTGACTTCGACCAGGGTGTCTTGCTGTGCCTCAGGCGTTGCAAGCATGAGCTTATTGTATGGAACTTGGACAATTGCCTGTGCTCGGTGGCGCTTGCAGCTCTGCGTCATGAAACAAATGCCATTCAACATCCGTTGCCCGTCATCGCTGGCCCAATGTGGGGTCCCTGCGGTGATAGTTTGCGTGAATGATGTGTATCTATCACTCACGTCAAGGGGGTCTCATATAGTCTGCAACAATCTGTGCTGCGCATCTCAGCATATACAGTTCCAATCAGCAATATTCGCAGCCCAGGTTGACGCTTGAGGGTGCGACTTCTACTTTACCTGCAAGCTCATACTTGGAAGTATACAAAGTACTGGAAGTATGATAAGCTTGCTGCATCCAGAAGGGATTGCAGTGCTGCTGTCAGCCTGCGTCAACCTCATGATGCTACCCTCAGTGGCCGGTATTCTACAGCACGATGCCTCGGTGCTCGATCGCATGCGTGCTGCCAATGCACACTGAGTCGAAGCCTACATGCATTAAAGCCACAGTAGAGGCTCCAAGCGCGGCCAGCTATTGGATGCGCATGTGATATGGGTATTGTGCGGCTGCATCAATACTATTGCGGCAGCACATAGTGTGGCTGATCAATACTATTGCGGCAGCACAAGACAAGAGCATACAGCTTGCAGAGCACACAGCCCTAGTCAGCTACAGCGGTGCATGTTGAGCAGCAGAGTGCAAAGAAGCATTAACGTTCCACCGGAAGTGAATGCAATGATGCACATCCAGTCCCTGGTGTTGACAGCATACCATGCAGCTATCCAGCAAAGCACGCAAACCAGTAAACATACTGGGGGGAGGGACTCATGATACCATGGTGCCGTGCAGCTGATGCATGCCGGCAGTTACTGCGCTGAATACTCTGTATAATCAAATCCAGATTGTGAGTAGTCGGCTAGCGGGCACCCAATGCTGCATCACAGGGGCAGCGACAGTCACACACGTTGTCACTGTCATCCAAGTCGACTGCATCGAAGGGCCCTCAGTGAGCAATGATGATGAACAAACAAATGCGCTCAGGCACTGTGTTCACGAGGTCAGCCGCCATCATCATGCACACTGCAAGGATCAAACTCTCCTGTGTTTCCCGATTCTGTACTACAGTAGTGGCACACATGCAGCAGAAAACGTAAGCACCGATCGCACCATAGTATTTACAAGTGTATTTGCGTCATTGCTTTATGAACAGGATGTGTACAGCCATCAGCAGGCATGATACGCTTACGTAGGGGCTAATGCGCTCTCCTATTCTGCTGAACTTCCAGCACAGTCCCTTGAAGCCCGTATGCCGGTGTGGCTCCGCTGAGTTGTCAAAGATGCCCGATCTGAAGCCTCGCAGGTACGTGCATGTACATATCAGCAGCAACAGCACTGTGATGAGGCTGGAGAAGTCGAATATAGCGGACTGCTCAGCGGCAGCAACGGCGGATCAGGAAGGAGCGAAGGCACAAGAAGTCAGTACCCACCGATGAGCAAGCGCAAGCAAGGTGATCAAGTTGTTCAAAAAGCAGACTCACCATTTCGCACCCTCAGCTGGAATCGCCGTTGCCGCGGCCACGCAACAGCCAGCCTCGCCCCTCTGCCACCCAGAAGCCAGCCTGCCTCTCTCTTCTCTCTGCCACGCTGCCTCGCGATCTTCCAGGTTTGAGGTTGGCGAAACTGTTTTGAACTTTGATTGAAGTTGAACAAAAGGGTTAAAAAAAAAAAAGGTACCAGCCTCAATGTGATTGTTGGCAGATAACTGCAGCAGCAAAATTCTGGAAGCAGATCTCTGATGAACAGGTCTTTTTCTGCAGGTACCCCAACTCGATGCATTTGCAGACATTTGTTTCATGTATTTGTCCGCGCTGTAAATTGTTTCAGGTCTTTTGCCTGAAATCACATGCAATGCTGTGCTGTTGCAGTCGCTTGCGTGCATCAGATAGAAAGCTTGAAATATGCATCGGCCAAGCCAATGTCAACAACATGAGCCATCAAACATGTACGCACAGCTGACATGAGATGATTGCCGCCCCAAGCAAAGCATCAATGCTTGCATTGCTCTTGCTGATTCTGGAGCATCTTAAAAACAATGGGGTGATGCACAAAAAAATGCTTACGCAGTGGCGTGATGCACGCACCAATAAAAAGGCATAAACAGGGGGCATGATCACTACAGGAACATCACAGTTGCAGCAACGACACTGTCGACACACAACAAAAACTGCCATATACTTTGAGGTATTTAGACAGATCACACCATTGTGTTGTGCATTCATTGGTCGATACACAAGTATTCACCGTCGCACATGTGCTTGTGCCAGTGTGCACGCATCTGTCCACGCAGTCACACGCCGCATCTAACGTTCCATCACTGCCCTATGGTATATGAGAGCAGCGCTGCCTCAGGCTATCGCATGTCTTTGCAAGATTTCATCCTCAACGTAAACCCAAACCGCGTCCTTGTCACTTGATGCTCTTTTCCTCAGCACATCTATGAGCTCTCCCACAGCACAGGTGATATGTGCGTATGGAGCTCATGCACTTTTGCGGGGTTGTTGATCGTGACAGCCTGGTGCCTGCTCTCGGAGCATACTCTGCATGCGCACTGCTGCGCCCTTCTAGGTCACCTTCTGGCCTTTACAAGAGTAGATCACAGCTTGCATGCGCCTTCAACTCTGCCACCGACACTCGGCAGGCCTGAGCCTCAGGATAGTGCTTGTATTCCTGCTACATTGAAACGTACCACTTCCTGCATCGCAGTATATTTACAGCGATCACCCCTGTCGTCGTGTGCACGCCTTCGCTTCGTCTTTGTCCCTCGCTCACCGACGCGGCCGTTGCTGCCCGCGCATCAAGCGCTGACGAAGCGCCTGGCCGGCTTTCTGGCCCTCTTGCCCAGCTTCAGAACCGGCTCTATGGTGGGGGCGTCCTTGTTGGCTGTCAGCTTGAGCACACTATCCGCAATTTTCTTAGCTGCGTCCAGCGCCTCCTTCTCATGTCGCTCGTGCACCTCCTTCTCCAGCTCCATGTGCTGAATGTGCTCCTCCTCACGCATCCAGCGCGCCACCAGCGTTGTGGCTCTGTAGTTGCGGCGCGACGTCTGAGTGATGGCGGCCGAAGCCGTGCGCCCCAGAGCAGACATCATGTTTGACTTCTGTTAATGCTTGTCGGAAGTGGCTGATGGTGGATTCTCGCTAGTACCGAGGCTAAAGTAAACCTGTGATGCTCCTTTGGCTGTGTCCTGAGGCGTCCGGTGCTGTCCCTGCTAAAGTTCTCGAGTTCAAGTTGCCATGGAGAAAAAACTAGAATCTAGATCACCGCTAACAACATCCTCGAGGCTCGGGCTTGGCTTCAATCTAGCGAGTGCAGCATGAGGGTGCTTGGAGCAACCTGTGGCACCTTGCTGCTCGCAGCGCAGCCAAAACATGTCTGCAGCTTTGCCCGCCCAGCGCTGGCGCTCAGGCGTCACGCGCCGACTCAACACATGAGACAACAGAGCCACAGGATCTTGCGCATGGAAGCTGCGACAGCTGCTGCGACACAGCTGGGCAGCGGCAGCATAGAGTACTCAGCACAGGAGCTCAGTGTGGAGGACACTATCATGGTGCATTACACCCCCCCACGCGAGTTCTTTCGCGAGGAATCGGGACTGTTCTATTGCGGAGGGTACAATGGGTGGGATGGCGAGGAGACCCCTGTCATGGTGCCTCTGCTGCGGCAGCGGGACGGCCGCTACAAGGCATCCATCACCATACCTAACTTTGCAAAGGTGAGATTCGCTGCGACTGGCTTAGCAGTGCGACAGGAGGCTGATGTAGGATGTGATGTAACATGATCCAACTGCAACATAATTGACCCTTTTGGATCAAGCGAGTCTAGGGTGCAAATTTAGCCCATTGGCAAAAATATGTGACTTGAGAACTCGGTTCAGTTATTTGCAAGAAGGTCATTGCCCCAGTTTGGTCATGTATGAGTGTGGCAGTTTTCGAAGGATCCAAAACAAAGTCAAATGACAAGCTGAGTCATGATAGTGTGAACTGCTATACTTTGCAGTGCTGACTGCATCATCATCCCAGATCACTGTAACTCTGCATTGCCTGCTGCTTTAGCAGCTGCTCACAAAAGAGTTGGTGCGTCGCTAGATCAAGTGTGCACCCCACCTCTCAATCTTTAAAAAGTTGAACTCCTGTAGCTTGACAGCATGCATGCCTGCTGATGTGCATGCTTCAGAAGTTCAGGGGCAAGTCGACAATCATGGCCCGTTCATCATCGTGCAGGCTTCGTCGCCTACACTTGAGCTGGTGCTGCAATTTTCACTGCAAGGCGGGCAAGGCACACTCGAACTCTTGAATACGATTCATTCACACCGATGTCCATGTGTTGTTGCATTCACCTGGGACTGCAGCACGCCGCGCGGAGATGCATCCCTAACCCTAACCCTACCACGTCGCGTTCCCCTCACCCTCATCTTAACCCTAATGCAGCGTACTGCGCTCCAGGCACCACCACCCTCCAAATCGTCACCTCAACCTCAAGATTTTTACGAAACAGAGCCCGCATGCCAGCGCTGAACCTCCACGTGCGCCATGCATTTGCCCCATTTTTTGCTGGTCAGACCCTGGACTTCACCGTCACGGACGGCATCCGGTACGACATGGGACCCGATGACGCCTTCTACCACATCCGCGTGACGCACATTCGCGAGGAGGACGACGCGGGCAACATCAGGCTCTACCGCCAGGACGAGGACGGGACGCTGACGTATGAGGGCATGATTGAGACGTTTGACCCACAGGAGCTGGAGCGCATGATAGACGAGGGCATCGACAAGGTGGCGGAGAACATCAAGGTGAGTCGCAACAGTAAATTGAAGTTTCCAGCAGTAAGTCGAAGATTCAAGTTGAACAGTATGGCAGGCGACCGTGCCGTGGTGTGTTGGGGGGGTTACGGTGTCCGTTGACAGTAAATTGAAGTTTCCAGCAGTAAGTCGAAGATTCAAGTTGAACAGTATGGCAGGCGACCGTGCCGTGGTGTGTTGGGGGGGTTACGGTGTCCGTTGAGAGGGGGAATTGTGGTTGTAGTGGTGTTGTGCAGGCAAGCAGGTGCAAGCCCTGGCGATTATCCAAGAGACGTGCCCTGGTCGGCGTATCATAACACTTGGTCAAGAAAGCTGTTTCTCTTTGTGTTGCTCCTTTAGTGGAAACGCACATGCGACCGTGTGCCAGCCTCTGTGATCTGGTGGACTGCATTCCCACAAGCCCTGAACTTCATGCCCAAAACATCGTCTAGCCACCCCATCAACAACATGTTTCAAGCAATCCGGATCGAAATTCATGCGCGGTTTTGTTGTGACTGATGCCTGTGCCTGCATTGTGCAAGCGCTCAAGCGCACAAGCTGCGGCGCAGTGAAAGCTGCTCTGTACATGCAGACGCTTGCCACTTGTGCAGCAGCAGCAGCGGCAGCATGGTGCAGTAAATGTGTGCGCATGTCCTTTTTCCAGAGCTGCGAATGGTGCTGCCTGCATGTGCTCAAAGTCTCTGTTTGTCATGACCCCACACTGTCAGGTTGAGACGCTCAGCACGGAGGAGCAGCAGGCAGTGCAGGTGATGAGGGCTGAGGCATCCATCCTGGGGGAGAAGCTGGGGCTGGGCAATATGCAGGTAGCCAAATATCTCACCAGCTCTATCTGTGCACAACGATTATTGCTGGAAAGCTTGAGGCGTGTCAGTATCGGCGTGCCGGGTATGCTGTGGTGAAGGCTAATACTTCGAAGTAACGTAGTTGCTGTATGGTGTTCAAATGGGCAATAACGGTCAACTGGAGTTGGGTTTTGAGGTTGGCTGCACATCCATTCTGCCGTAAGTGATAGTTCTAGGTGTTGGGATCTGGCGCAAACCGATCGTGGTATCACTTGATGCCTTGGTGTTGAAAACTGCTGCTCTGATGCTGCCAGCGCAGCATGCGCACGATATTGACGTGCACCACATTACGTAGTCTGTAGCGTGTGATCATTGCTGTATTGTTTATCATATTGTTTATCATGCAGCACCCTAGGTATCACTTCTATCCACTGGCACACACCTTGTGCTTAGGGTCATGGTACAGTGGTACAGTGGCGCACTGCCGACAACCACCTTGGATTCAAGTGTACAAGTGTGCACGCAGCTGATCAGATCATTGATGTTGTTGGCACGTACTCGGTGCAGCAATCTGCAGTCAGCGTGACATACTTGCAGTAAGAGTTGAATCAACACAAGCATTTCATTTCAGCCGCTCTCATGGCGCACAGGGCACATTCATGTATGTATGCATCTCCTTGCTCAGACATCCCCAGGCCAAGACTGTGTTTTCATGCATGCAGCAGATGGCTGCACAGCCCACGACGTCTCCTCTGCGCTGCATGCCGAACCTCACCAACTTGACCTGTGCTCACTGTGACACATTTCAGGTCAGCGAGGCGCGCGACGCGTTTGACTTCTTTGACGACGAGACGACGGGCGAACTTCAAGTTGAACATCTGGGCCTCGTCCTCGACCGCATGGGCCTCACCCTGGACGCAGACGAGATTGCGGGCCTGCTCGAGCGGCACACGTATGCCACGCGGCCCGAGGCGACCACCGTCAGGCTCAGCGAATACATGCACATGTGGTCAGAGCTTGACCAGGCCGACACTGGCATCGACATCATTTAGAGCGGCCTTCGGGGCGTGTCCACTGACATGGTTTGCATTTTGTCGCGGTAGCTTGGGGCTGCTTAGAGGTGGGAGTTTTCAAATGGTGAGGGGGGGGGGACTGTAGAGGGATACTTTGCCGTTTGCGCACGCGCTGACGCAGCCATTGTGTTGGAACTCATCACAAATACACCGTTTCTCCCTGCTTTGTGGTCCGCGCGCTGGCTGTGTGCGCAGAGGGTACGGTGTTGTTGTTTTGCCTTGCACCATATGTCATCTGCTCGTTTGCATGAGTCACCAGAGATGCATGCTGAGGGCATTCCTGCAAGTGCTCAGGCGATTCAAGCAAGCAACAGCAGCTGCTCTCTAGCCAAGCGAAGACTTGGTGCACCGCGTAAGGTTGGCGCTGTTCCCATGTTGATCATACATGGTATAGTGGGACCATGGCAGTAGATATGTTGCGCCCTGTATGGTGAGTCACTCACGGATCCTCGCTCGAATTCACAGCGTCCAGTAATCACCAGGTATGACTGATGAACACTGTAGTATCTGATGCTGTCGTTTTGCAAAGAGCCATTCCAAGATGTGCACAACACGATTTCGTACAAGTACTGAGATGCGTTGCCTCGACACTATTATTGCAGCACAGGTACCGAGATGCGTTGCATTGACAACACCTAGGCGCACACGTCTATGGTCGGCGGCGCTTCGCCGGCAGCGAACTCGCATCGTGGCTGCGCATTGTGCGCCATGATGTCAGTGCGCAAAACCAGCACACTCTGACCCCAACGTATGCATGTGCAGAAAACGCTGCAAGGTGTGTACTAGTAGGCTAGACGGTGGCACAGCAGATGGGGCAGCTGCATGTGGGTGGGCACTGCGTGCAGCTGAGCAGGCGATGCGTCTTGAGCAGCCGCAGGCGATGGCGACATGTTGACATCATCACTTGCAGTCCAGACACCAACAATTAAAACACGCAGGCATCATATCTTTGTAAAATCAGAGAGGCAGTGGCTGATCATAGCACATGCAAATGCCACAGACCAACACTGTGGTGCCGAAGCAGCTTTATGTACCACGGCGCCGTGTGCATTCGTTGCAACGATTGCGCCGCTTGCCATGGTCACATATGCCCGGCCCACCACACTCCCTGCAGTGGTACCGCTGCCTGTTGTGTTCGCAAATGCCCGACCCCCCACAGTCCTTGCACCGGTGCCGCTGCCTGCCGTGCTCGCATATACCCCCGCCGCCGCAATCCTTGCACCAGCTGCGAAGCCTGCCGTGCTCACATACGCCCGTGCCACCACACTTCTTGCACTGGTTTTGCACCCTGCCGTGCTGGCATAAACCCGTGCCGGCACAGTCCTTGCACCTGCTGCGTTGCCTGCCATGCTCACAATTGCCTGCGCCACCACAGTCCTTGCAGGAGTACCGGAGCCTGCCGTGCTCGCAGATCCCCGCACCGCCACAGTCCTTGCAGCTGTATTGTTGCCTGCCGTGCGGGCACAATTTGCGCTGCTGCTTCGGGTGCGGACGCTTGGCACTCCGTTTACCCTTCGCCTTCCCTGTCGTTCCCCGGGCTGGGTCTCCAGCGCTGCCGGGTGTGGGGGGCGATCGCGAAGCACTGGATGCGGCTGCTGCACGTCGGCGAGGGATGCCGTTTGTGGGACCGGCAATACGTGCGCACTTCCTCGCTGGCGTCACGTTGTTGCTGCTATCGGAGTCCCAGGCGTCGCTGCTTGCGCCACTGCCAGCGTCGCCCGCCGAACGCTTGTCGCAGGTGCTGCCAGCACGTTCTCCGGAGTCGCTGTCGATGTAGGTGCTGTCGGAGGCGTCCGAGCCACCAGCATCGGTGTCCACCTCGCTTTCTTGATGGCTGTTCTCGGCTTCGTCTTGGCTGACGCTGCTGTCAGCCTCGGTCTCGTCGTCCAGTGAGTGGACGCTGTGGTCGTCGCCGCTGCCGTCGTCGTCGCCTCCGCCGGCGCCACGCGCAGCTGACGCCCACCTCACCAGCTTGGTGACCGCCGCTGCATGGGCTTTGGTTGCGTCCTCCAGCTGCCGCAGCCTCTCCTGGTGCTGCCCGTTTTGCTGTTGAAGGTCTCGAACTGCGATACCGTGCTCATCCTCCAGTTCTGAATTTTAGTGCGCTGCTGCCGGTTCTCCTCCAGCATGAGGCTCATCGCGTGCTGCTGTTGCTCTTGCGCCTTGCATTGCTGCTGATGACGCTGTTGCTCCTGCTGCTGTTGCTCTTCCTGCTGCTCAAGCTTCTGCAAGAGCTCCGCCAGCTGCGCCATGATCGCCCTAGTTTGCTGCGCCAGCGACGGGCCTTGAGTCCTGTCACGCGCTGACATGAGGGCACCGTCACTCATCTGCGCTTCACGGCCCGTGAAAGTGCTCCAGCTACTAGCCCACCTGTGAGTGGCGTCTCTCGTTGCGCGTTCAACCTTGAAGCTCACGTGCAGCGATGACTCGCCTGTTTGCCGATGAAAGAGTTGACTCGCCACTCCAGCTTGCAGACTCACCCGTAAGTTTTGAACGTCATGGGTGTGTTGCATAATCACTTTGCGTGAGCTGCCATCCCTCTCGCCAGTCTCAATCTCGTACTCCTGACTTCATCAGTCAAGGATTTTTCTTGTGTGTATGAAGATGGTACTACAGTTCAATTTGCAGTTGAATTGACTTCCATGTCGAAAAAAAAAACACTTCACCAGGCTCATGAGCGTTGAAGCCTGCGCAGAGATAGGAGAGTAGCCACGCCTCTAATTTGAAGCTCGCTGTGCGGAAACTACATGTCGTGTGACAGTCTGAAATTTCAAAAGTGTCTCAATGACAACCTCAAACGCCGCAAAGTGTCTCAATGACAACCTCAAACGCCGCCGCCGCCAAATGGCATCTCGAGATCCTCCCCATGTGCCCCCCCCCCCTGGATTCTGCCATGTGTGTCATCACACGGCCAGAGTACGCCATGCGGAGCGCTGCCGACAGTGCCGAGCCTTAAGACCTTAAGGGCGCTTTGTACTTTTTTGGCTCAGCACGCGCGTTACTGTACTTTTTTCATTGTTCAATGCTACCTACTTAGAGTGGTATGTAGGTGCCAAAAAAATGGTGTCATCCAGAGCATATGCAGTATAGACCATACCGATATGTATATATATAGCGACTGGCTCACAGCGCACGTAGGGTGCACCTCGTCCCCACCCAAATACAGCTACCACTACTACATACCCTCCCTGGCAGTTGCAGCTGCTTTGCGGTGCTCAAGGTCCACTCCAGCGTCGTTGTAATTGCAGCATTTCTAGGCGCCATCAGCCCCCCGCGATATGTGCCCTCACAGGTAGGTCCGGAAAAGCTGCCGTGCTGCTGCTGGCAAGCGCGCAAAACGTAATGCGCTCCAGCCCCCACTGCATCCTGATGTGGGCAACACTCCACAGGAGTGGTCGTAGCAATCATGGGCCATTATATATAATCCATAGGCCCCAAGATGGTGCTTTTGCATGAGGTGCAAAACGAATGCAGGTCCCGCTGGCGCAGCTGCTGCTGCTGCTGCCAACGAGTCCACAAGCGCGCTTCAATAGCTAGCAGCGCCCCAAGGGCTGCTGTTGCTGGCAGCAACCCCACAAGCGCGCTCCGCCCCCAGCTTTGTCCTCTGCATCTCCACAAGCGCGCTCCGCCCCCAGCTTTGTCCTCTGCATCTGGGCAACATTCTAAAGGAGTGGGCATCGCAATCCTGGGCGCCAACGGGCGCCAGTGCCTCTACACAGCACTGCAGACGCTCCGAGCGCGCTGCACTTCATAGGTGCATCCTGAGCTGCCGACGCTGCTGCTGCGGCAGCGGCTGGCGGCGATCCCACAAGCGAGCCCCAGCCACAAGCCCCGTCGCCTGCTTAATGGGCAACATTCCCGAGGAGTAGATGTAGCAAAATCGTGAGCGCCACGATCATCAGCCCATAATAGCGCCTCTGTACGAGGTTACTGCTGTGATGCTGGTGCTGCTGCTGCTGCTGGTGGTGCTGTCGGCTCTGCTGTTGCGCTGCTGGCATGGCTGACGCTCCCAACAACTCCGTGAGCGCGCGCCAACCTTCAGCACGTCCTGAGCTGCTGGCACTGCTGCTTTTCAACGCACTCCAGCAGAGTAGAAATTCCGGGCGCCAACAAGGCGCCAGCACGACGTCGTCAGGTGCTTTGAACTGCTCTTCCTGTCAACATTGCAGGTGCAGCTCCAGGTCTTGACGATAGCTGTTGCCACTGACGTCGCGTAGCCTGCTTGCAGCTGCTTCCTGCTTTGCTGTACGGTGTGGGCGCTGATGACGGTGGCAGGAGTGGAGGTCACCGGCTGAGCGTGCGACACGTGTCAAAATAACACGCGTCACAGTGAATCTGTCTAGTGAAAGCCCTCTGAGCCTGTCCACGTGTCAATTCAAGAGCCTCGTTTTCGCCAGTCCCCTAGGTTCTCGCCCAAGCCCCAGCCGCCAGCGCCTCTCGGCCTAAGTCGCCAAATCGTTCTGCACACGGCACGTCGTCCTAGTCCTACCTACCTACCTACGACCCAGAAACTTCAAGGTTGAAGTGAAATCCTTGGTGTCTTTTTGTAACGTTGGTGTTGTTCCCATGTTGATCATGCATGTACAATGGGACTATGACAATAGGTATGTGCCCCCTGTATGGTGATCCTCAAATTCATTCTTTTTACGGCGTTCAGTAAATATCAGGTATGACTGATGGGCACTGTAGTATCTCATACGATCGATTCGCAAAGAGTCATTCACAAGATATGCATACAACATGATTTCGTACAGGTACCAGTGCAGCCATTCCGGCAACACACGACGCAGCTGCCGCTGGATCAGGGGCCGCGGCGGCAGCACAGGCGGCACCAGCGGCAGCAGCAGCGGCGGCGCACGGCGCAACTACTCCGGCGGCAGCAGCAGCGGCGGCAGCAGCAGCTGCTCCAGCATCAGAGGCTGCTGCAGCAGCGGCAGCGCATGTTGCACCTCAAGTGGCCTCGGCGGCATCACTGACTGCAGCATCAACAGCAGCGGCTGCGGGCATAGGCAACACAGCTGCTCCAGGCCCTACTAGCCTAAGGGCTACTGCAGCACCTGCAACAGGAGCAGCATCGGCAGGCGGCGCCGCAACCGTGCCGGCTGCGAAAGCGGCAATGGCGGTGGCAGCGGCCAATGCGGCAGGTGCTGCACCAACACCTGCGGCAGCAGCAACACCACTGGCAGCAGCAGCAACGGCAGGCGGCGCAGCTGCAGCACCAGCGCACGCAGCAGCGGCCGCCGTCAATGCAGGCGCTGCGCGTTCCACACCAGCAATGCTACAAGGCGCAGCAGCAGCACAGATGGCGCGCCTGCCCCTCATGCGGACGATCGCCACAGCTGCCGCATCTCTACGTGCAGCAACAGGTGACAAGCTGGAACATATACTGCCACCAGCGCTAACGCCACTGCAGCAGCAACCACCTATGCAGCAGCCGCCGCTGCGGCCGACAGCAGGTGGTGGCACTGGTGCGGATGCTGCTTGCGTACTTGACGCCAGTGCTCTGCAGCTGCAGTGTAGCCTGAAGCGCCCCAATCAGAGTGCGCTTGCAGATGCCGTCGCTACCGAGCTTGCAGATAAGGTGGAGGCGGACCTGCAACAGCTGCCGCAGGGCACGCAACGCACGCAAGCACTGGCTCGATTCCGGTCGCAGCGCCACATGCACTCGATCGGCATGGCATTCCTCAACGAGCCCATGTACTCTACAACGGCTTCGTTCGATGGCCTATCCTGGCAGCTGGCCGTCAAACGCGCCATCGGAGTAGAGGAGCAGACGGCAGGCTGCAAGCTGTGCGGGAAGTCGCCGGGCGGCACCCTGCATGCACGGCTGTGTCAAGCGCCACGCGTCAAGGCGCACGACACCATCGTCCACAATAGCGTCAAGAGGGCCACGCAGCGCATGCTGCGGCAATACCTCAAAACGGGACTGGTGGGCGAGGACTACACGCCACTTCTGGGATCCGCCGGGCCGCCGGGGAGTCGCAGGATGGACATCGTGCTGCCTGCCAACGCCTTCCCGGTGACCGGCTACGACGACCCGACACGCCACCTACCGCTCATGGTGGACGTTACCTGCTTCGAGGCACAGGTGGCGTCGCGGGCGGCGAAGACTGCAGCAGACCCCGAGCGATGCTGCCGCGACCAAGAGGACGCCAAGACTACCCACTATTCTGGTCATTATGATCAGAATTGCTACAAACTTGCCACTTTGGCAATAGGGTCATTTGGCAGCATCGGGGAGCAGGGGCGGAAGCTGCTGGAGGCTGTGGCGACGGAGTATGCCAGCAGGATGTCAGTGCCCGGAGGAGCGCGCCCTAAAGCTCTCAAGGGCATCGCCCTGGCGCGCTTACGCTCGGCACTGTCGGCAGCGCTCCACATGGCGTACTCTGGCCGTGTCATGACACACATGGCAGAATCCAGGGGGGGGGGCACATGGAGGAGGACGTAGGGGAGGACCCCGAGATGCCATTTGGCGGCGGCGGCGTTTGAGTGGTTGTCGTTGCGACACTTTCAGACTGTCATACGACATGTAGATTCCTTACAGCTAGATGCCAATCATCTGGGCTTTTTCGCGCCCTGAGCGAGAATTAATGAAAAGTACATACTCTCTTCGGAGAAGGAATGTTGCATTGAGTGCACATCCAAAGAGAGGGCTTTTCGCGCCCCTTGCGAAGCGAAATTAATAAAAGTACATACCGAGATGCGTTGCCTCGACACTATTATTGCAGCACAGGTACCGAGATGCGTTGCATCGACAACACCTAGGCACACATGTCTACGGTCGGCGGCGCTTTGCCGGCAGCGAACTCGCATTCAAGTTGTGGCTGCGCATTGTGCGGCTGATTGCAGCACATGCAAAAGTGACAGACCAATACCGTGGTGCTGAAGCATCTCCATGTACCGCGGCGCCGTTTGCAGTCGTATTGCATCTGCAAACCTCAAATACATGCGTGCACCCGATCATGTGACTGAGCAAGAAGCTACCTCATGATGCATACTGTATGCTGTTCTTGCAGGCATCGTGAACCATTAGTAACTAGGCACATGCACACCAATTTAGGCGAGTTCAGCCACAGCTATGCAAGGGCGGCTAAGCTGTGGAACTGCACAGCCAATGGATTGATTGTGTGGGTAGTCAAAGCAGGCGAGGCATGCAGAGCAAACGCAGGCAATGGCAACACATTGATGACAAATGCGAAAGAACAAAAAAGCCACACAAACTTTGCAGCAAGCATTAATCCAATGTGGCACGTTTAGAAGTGACATATTAAGCGCATGGTGCCAAAGTGTCCTCATGCATTGCTGTGCTGTTAAAGTTAGCAGTCTTTGCAGTAGCGACGTTGCTTGCCATGGTTGCATATCCCCGGTCCACCGCACTCCCTGCAGTGGTACCGCTGCCTGTTGTGTTCGCAAATGCCCGACCCCCCACAGTCCTTGCACCGGTGCCGCTGCCTGCCGTGCTCGCATATACCCCCGCCGCCGCAATCCTTGCACCAGCCTGCCGTGCTCACATACGCCCGTGCCACCACACTCCTTGCAAAGGTACTTTTGCCTGTTGTGCTCGCAAACGCCCGACCCCCCACAGTCCCTGCAGGCGTACCGCTGCCTGCCGTGCTTGCATACACTCACACCGCCACAGTCCTTGCACCTGCTGCGTCGTCTGCCGTGCTCGCAGATCCCCGCACCACCACAATCCTTGCAGGAGTATCGTTGCCTGCCGTGCGGGCACAATTTGCGCTGCTGCTTCGGTGGTGGACGCTCGGCACTCCCTTTGCCCTTCGCCTTCCCTGTCCTTCCCCCGGCTGCTTCTCCAGCGCTGCCAGTTGAAGCGGGCAACCGCGAAGCACTGGATGCGGGTGCTGCACGTCGGCGAGGGATGCCGTTCGCGGGACCGGCGATACGCGCGCACTTTCTCGCCAGCGTCACGCTGTTGCTGCTATCGGAGTCCCAGGCGTCGCTGCTTGCGCCACTGCCAGCGTCGCCCGCCGGACGCTTGTCGCAGGTGCTGCCAGCACGCTCGCCGGAGTCGCTGTCGATGTAGGTGCTGTCCGCCTCGCTTTCTTGACAACTGATCTGGGCTTCCTCTTGGCTGACGCTGCTGTTTGCTTCGGCGTCGTCATCCAGTGAGTGGATGTTGTGGTCATCGCCGCTGCAGTCGTCGTCGCCTTCGCCGGCGCCAGGCGCAGTCAGCGCCTCCCTCACCAGTCCGGTGACGGCCGCTGTATGAGCGTCGCCGCCGCCACTGCTGCTGGTAGTTGCTGTTGTCGACGGCTGCGGATTGCGTTTTGCCGGGGACGGTAGCGGCGAAATCTGACGGTAGCCTTGAACGCCCCCTCCGAGCATGCCCGCATGCTGCGGCGCCCTGAATTTCACCCCGTGCGCCGTCCGCACCCCATTTGTTACCTGCCGTTGCTGCCGCTGCTGAGCCTCCGTCGCGCGCTGCTGGTTTCCGATTGCGAGCTGCCTGTTCTGCTCTTCCAGCTCACGCAGCCTGCCCTGCTGCTGCTCGCTCGCGACTCGCTGCTGCTTGTTCACCTCCTGCAGCTGCCGCAGCCTTTCCTGTTGCTGCCCGTTTTGCCGTTGAAGGTCTCGAACTGCGATACCGTGCTCATCCTCCAGTTCTGAATTTTAGTGCGCTGCTGCCGGTTCTCCTCCAGCATGAGGCTCATCGCGTGCTGCTGTTGCTCTTGCGCCTTGCATTGCTGCTGATGACGCTGTTGCTCCTGCTGCTGTTGCTCTTCCTGCTGCTCAAGCTTCTGCAAGAGCTCCGCCAGCTGCGCCATGATCGCCCTAGTTTGCTGCGCCAGCGACGGGCCTTGAGTCCTGTCACGCGCTGACATGAGGGCACCATCGCTCATCTGCGCTTCACGGCCTGTGGAAGTGCTTCAGCTACTACCGCACCCTATTGTGAGGCCCTCTCTCAACCTTGAAGCTCACGGCAGGCGCATGACTCGCGTGTTTGCCTGTGACTAGTTTGCCGTGATCAGCGGCTTCAAGAAGAGATGCTTCACACGTGACCTTTCCACCCTTCCACTCAGCTGCAGTTGAAGCTCATCTAAACATGTTGCACGCTCACCGATTTGCATCACAAACTTCAAGTTGAAGTGTTTTGTTCTAATGAAGTAAAGCGCGTGCTCTCTGCTCTGAATGGCAGTTCTTGAGAGGCTACATCAGCTAAGCGTGTCCGCCAGGTAAGCTGTGCATATGCCTGATACAGTGCCCTGAGCGATCTGGCGATCTGTACTGCTTCGCGTGTTTGTGTTTGTGCAGCAGGAGAAGCTGCGTTTTCAAAAGCGTTTGAGTAAAGCGTTTGACTACTGACCCAACGCATGTAAATTCAGTCAGGGTGCCTTTCTTTGTCTTACACAGTATCCGAGTAGCGAAAACGTTAGCCGTCTTGTCGATAGTTGAGGTCACTGGACATATTCTTCTTGTTGGGGATCAACGGCGACCTTCATTGAGCTGCATGAAAGTCCCACATTCTCATGTTAGCAGCGGCTGCGCCACGCAGCTTCACGCGCAGCAGCGTTGGTGCGATGCTTCCTGCTGCTGCAAGCAGCTAAATTGAAGCCTAAGAACGCTGCTTGTATGCAGCAATGGCTGATGTCGCAGCAGCCTTGGCTGAATTAGAGCCTGGTTACATTGGTTTTATAAATAGATTAAGAAGGGCCGATTGCAGGCTAAAATACATTTGACTAGGCCGAGTCGAGTGCATTATTCCTCATGCCCTATGCTCGTCTGCTCGAGTATTCTGCTGTCATGTTGTATCAACTATGCGTTTTGACACAGCTTGTACCAGCCAGAGTTAGAACTGAGTCTCTCGTCCCCCGGCATCATTGCACACAAACAGATGCACGCCCCCCCCCCCCTTGCTGCTGCGCACAGGCTGCTGCACGTCAGCCGCTGCCATGATGCGCCTGGCGTCAGCCATAGCGGTGGCCCTGGCAGGCGCCGTCATCTTCGCTCTCAATGAGCTCTACTGGGGCCGCATGCCCGTACTCGAGTTCTCAACATACATGGCGGTGCTGCTGTTCTCGCTACTGGGGCTGGGAGCAGTGCTCAGCGAAAAGGGGCAGCTGGCGGTCTTTCCGTCCGAACCAGAGGGGCCGGAGCCGGAGGTGGTGCAGAGCGATACTGCTGACAGGGTAGTGCTGGATCTCGATGCGGATGCTCTGGGCAGATTGAGCCCAGAGGACACGAGCGCACCTCTGACGGACGAGCAATTAGGAGAGGAGATCAGTAGGGAGCGCTCTCACACGCTCACGGAGAGGATCATACAGGGGATACACGGGTGACAGGCGGCGCTGCTGCGTTCAGCGGCGTGTGCGCGGTGGCGGCAGTGGCGGCGCTGCCCGGATGTCAAAATAGCTGTACATACGCACCCTGCATGCGTGCATGCAGATAGATGTATACTAATAGTGCAGTCGTTCCTAGTCTCCTGGACGTTGTTGCCGCTGCCGCCCTTCGTTTGCCTGCGGCCACAATGTGTGCATGTACGCAATGGGGAGCACACATAGCACATTTTGGCTCCATCGATGGTGTCTTGCTTATGGTTGTATTTATGAGTGGCAGCATGTGATGCTGGATGACTATGTTGTTGATGACTTCGATATCTGCAATGCACAAGCAGGTGCCTTTGGAGTTGATGCACCTGCGATACAAGAGCATGCATTAAACCACATGCAACAGCCACTGCCGTTCAGCTCTGACAACGGCATGGTAGCATGACACAAGGTCGAGACCAGCTTGTAGCTGCGCGCATGCAGCCAGGACTGTTGACTCGCAAACCCTAGGAACACACTGGATACCTGGCCTCCCTTGGGGCTTTTAGTTTTTAAAAAAGTGGTTGTGGAACAGGTCATGTGCGCGCGCAGGCCATGCGTTGCCAGAGATGGCAGACTGCTTGCTAGAAATCAAGCACATCATGCCATTTGTGATGCTGAACAGGACGTAATATTATGCTACCGACATGGCGAGAAGAGATCGCGTGCAGCCGCGATGCGTTCACAATCCTGCTGATCAATGCGCACGAAGCAGACGCATGGACACACTATGTAGGGCCAAATGTGGCAATTGAGTGATGGCACTTTGACAAATGAGTTGATAGCACTTTGGCACATGACACGAAGCACGCGGCGCAGAAAACGCGCAGAAAAAGTGCGAGGGCAGCAGCAGGTGCAGAATCACTGCGCACACACAAGACGAGAGTTACAGAAGCTCAGCTCCGCAGGATGCATTTGATCTTCACAAAAGCCACACAGGTAAATGTCCTGGTTTGAGCACTGACCCCGCCAAAGAGCCGTGGCAAATTGCAAAGCAGCATAAAGCACTGGGTAAACATAGCACTACGCAGCAGGCCCAACAAATGTGGCACCAGCACCAGTTGCACCACCCTGTTGGCATCAGCATGAGAGCACAAAGCCTCATGCGATACCCAGGACAACCTGCAATCTGACACTTACAAATCAACCTCACAAATACCCTCGTCTGGCACAGACAACCATTGGACCATTGAGCCTCCCCCCCCCTTGCCTCTTCCCCTCCTCCTCCCCAGCTGCTGTGGCATTGCTCCGCAGCAGAGGCGGCACGAAAACGTCGCCGCCAAGCTGCATCCGCACACTGCATCCGCACACCGCTTGCGGCGCACGGGGTGCTTGTCCTCAGTAGCCAGGGAAAGTATAGAACGCTTTTTCGCCAAGGCGCCGGCATGTTGGATAACGTTCATCTGGAAAATAGGGAGTCTGCTAAGGCTTCAACAGCACAGTCGTGCTCTCTCGAACCTTGCATAGGGAAGTTGAAGTTGCGCACAGCGGCTTGAGCGGACTCTCCGTTGTCCAGTCTCATCTAGACCTGTGCGCAGTGACGCCGACTGATACCCGGGCGCCTGAGCACATTGCCTGAGCGCTGCAACAAAGCTGAGCGCTGTGACAGCAGTGAGCACACACGCTGCCCCGATCGCCGCGGCCGCGATGGCAGCGAGCACACCCCCGCCCTGCACACATCGCGGCAGCCATCACCGCCGCCGCCGCTGACCACTGCAACAGAGCATCATCATGCTGTCGCCAACTGAGCGCTGCCGCTGCCTCACATGGCCGCCTGCTCCGCGACCGCCTCCCTGAACGACGGGCGCGCCTCGGGCTCCGCGGCGAGGCAGCGGCGCATGAGCGCCTCGTGCGACGCGGCGCGCGCGACGTTGGCGTCGCTCACACTGTCCGCCGGCAGCGGCGGCTGGTCGCCGCGCAGCACCGCCGCCACGAGCTCGCCCATCTGCTGCTGGATCCAGCGCCGCGCCTGCGGGGCGGCGCGCGCGGCGTCCGCCACCAGCACCTCCCACACAACGATGCCGTAGGAGTAGACGTCGGACTTGAAGGTGAAGTTGCTGCGGTGGCCGCCGCCGACGCGCGGCTTGAAGACCTCTGGAGCTGTCCACGCGAGCTGTTGCCATGTGCGCAAGAGACAGCATGCAAGAGAGACATCAACACCAAGTCAACGGAGATGGACGAGTTGAACTATGCCCTACGCAGCTGAGTACATGCACATTATCACTGGAAACGGGCAACAAGCACCAGCAAATTCAAGCCGACAACGAAACAAAGCGGTACAGATGCGAGCACGCCAGCAGCTCACCGTGCCACCCGCGTAGGTGGACTTGGCATGCGTGGCGGCGGTGATGGCGCTGCACGTCTTGCTCATGCCAAAGTCCGTGAGGACGGCGCGCCAGTCGTCCGTCAGGAGAACGTTGTGGCTGCAAAATGGGGGTGCGGGGGGTGGGAGGGGGGGCGTGAGTAGGACGTAGGCATGGCTCCACATAACAAGGTCCAAAATTCAAGAGTGACATGAAGGGAGCGCAGGGGGGGACATGTTGAAGTACAAGGTTGTGTGTCTTATGAAATTACTCATGTCACTGTAGTAGGGGTCAGCAAGAGTGACACTCGCTCAACGCGCAACTGTATGAACGCACGTTCTTTCAAACATCAGTGATTGGACAATGTTTGTCGCTATGTATGGTGGATTGTGCTTCAACAAAAGCTTTCAATCATCGTGCAACCCACAACACAGACGCAAGCAAGTGTCGTGGTCAACCTGCTGCAGAAGCCGAACTCGCTGCATGCAACCACGCGACACAGATATGAGCCTCTGGCAAGTCACCTCTTGAGGTCCCTGTGGTAGACGTTGCGGTCGTGCAGGTACTGCATGCCCTGCGCCACATCGCACAGGAGCCTGTGGCGCATCTCAGGCGTCACCTCGCGCCACGCATTCTCTGAGCACAGCACGCGGTTCAGGCTGCCGCGCCTCATGTACTGCATCACCAGCGTCAGGTCCTCCGTGGTGCTGGCGCAGGCGTAGAGCGGCACGATGCGCGGACTCTGCAGCGTGGACAGGATGTAGACCTCGCGCGAGAAGCGCATGTAGACCCGCTGAAGCTGCTCGGCGGTCATGCCGGCCAGGTGCACCACCTGCGCGTGCGAACATTGCACGCGGTGATGCTCAGCGCGTGTGTGTACCGCTGCGTACTGCTGCTGAACGCTTGTGTACTGCTGTGCCGGCCAGGGGTGTGAGTGTGTGTGTATATGTGGGCGATGATGCTCAGCACAAGGCTGTGCTGCTGCGTACTGCTGGTGAGCACACGCGGAGGCAAGTGTGTGTGTGTGTGTGTGTGTTTGTGTGTGTATTGAATGTTGAATGTGCAAGCTACAATGGTGAGTGCATGTGTGTACTGCTATGTACTCCTGATGAACACCTGTATACTGCAGGTGAGCTGAGACGTGTCTCCATCCGTACACTAGTTTGTAGCTGAATGCGAGCAGCTGCTGCCATTGTGCTTCTTGCTGCCATGGCAGTCTGGTGGCAGTTGCCACACATGACCGGCAGTACTAGCGCGCTGAGACATGCAGTAAAACAAGCATGCTTCGCCAGTTGCCCTTGAGCTAGGTTGGAGGACCAGGCTAGGGTTTGACTAACTAGCGGTAGGCTGGCGAGATGTCAGCGCGGTGACTACCCCTGCATACACAGGCTGTTGTGTATTTGAACAACACATCGCACAATGTGAAAGAATATGCAAGATGTCAGCTTTGCAGGAGCCTCCTGAATGGCCAATGCGCAAGTCGCTTCTGGACCACAAATGAGTCAGATCGCGCCATGACGACACTAGCAACAGAACCGATCTTCGTCAGCAACACAGCAGGAGCCATCTTAATCCGCATGACACAGTGTAGCAACCTCATGCTCACCTTGGCCGCGCATATCCTGCCCCTGTAATTGACTTCGTAGACCTTGGAAAACGCGCCGCTGCCAATGGGACCAGAAGCAGTCTTCCTGATTTGTGACGGTGGAACCTGGGATACGACACAAACACACAGTACATTGCACAACAGTTCAGGTCAGGAAGGAAGGCCACCTGGTTTTTCATTCTGACTGGACGGCAAGGGATAGGCATTTCCCTTTGCGACTGCGTTAGCAAGGCAAGCGCAGCGACCAGGGAGGCGCTATCCCTCACCCGCTACAGCGTCCGCCTACATCCAGCCACTGCACTCTTCGACATTCAGGCGACTGCCATCATCTACCAGGATGCGCATCTGGAGGTTTTGGGGGATGCGCCTTCCGTGCTGGCTGTTTTACTGCCTTCGCCGTTGCATGCTGGCTGTTTCACCGCCTTCGCCACACGCGGAAAGGAGCACCCCTCAAACCCCCATATGGGCGTCTTGGGGGATGATTGCGGTTGCAGCGTGAGCATCGAGGAGCGTAGTGGCTGGATGTACGCAGTTGCTGTATTGGGCGGGAACAGCCTGTCTCTCACCACTGCGCTTGCCTTGCCAAGGCAATCGCGATGGGAGATGACGGCAGATAAACGCTGTGGCCTGTGTTGCACAGGCGTGCGGCGATGCGTGCAGCGCGACACAAGTTGACAACACATGACATTGTCATCAAACTTCAAGGTTCTTTCAACATTCACGTTCTCATCAGCAACGGCCTGGACCCGCGTCCTTTGCCCTGATGGTGTGTAGGCCATGACAGTACATGTCTGCAGTCACCATTACGACAGCCGCCGGTGCTACCATGAGCGCAATCACAATGCCCATCATGAGGCTTTGTGTACCTTACTTAGTGCTCACAGCGGCACCTGTTCTGGGTCTGCGCACGTGAGGAGCTGCGGGATGAACGCAGCATGCGGATGCAATAGAGAGCACCTCAAGCTTAAAGCCAACTCCACACCCCAACGCCCCTACGCACATCCAACTCTACCCCTCACTCACCCCAAACCCTACACACCCAACAGGTACCCCCCACCTCAACCCTAACCCCCACCCCAACCCTGACCCCACCCCACCACCGAGCCCTGACCCTAAGAGTCCAGCACCCGACCTCCTTGCGCACCCAACCCTACCCCCCCCCCCCCCCCCCCCCCGGCATTAACCCCTACCCGACCTCCCTATGCACTCAACCCCCCCCCCCCCCCGCGCCCTGACCCCCACCCACAATCCTGCCAGTTCCTGACACTAAGCCCTAACCCTAATTAGCGCACCTGCAGCCGCTCCAGCGCCCCCGTGATGGCGCTGCTCTCCACAGCGCTCAGCGGCGGCCCCGCCCCCGCCCCCGCCCCTGCGCTGTTGCCGCCGCTCGACGTCAGGCTCTCCGTGAAGAAGCTGCCGTCCGTCACCTCAGTGCCGAGGCTGTCCTCGGGCACCGCGCCCGCCTGCAGCTCCGCCTCGGTGATGGGCGGCAGCGCGGCGGCGGCGGACGGCGCTCTCGCCGCCGCTGCCGCTGCCGCTGCTGCCGCGGGGTGTGATGCCGCGGCAGTGCTCTGCGAGGAGTAGCTGGAGGAGGAGTGGCTGGCGGAGAGCGTGGTCTCGATGCGCTGCAGACAGGTGCCAAACGTGCTGAGCTTGACCTGGAGCTCGTCGATCTTGCTGAGGCGCCCGTGGAAGGCCTCCATGGACCTGCGCAGGGGGGATGGATAGAGGGGGTGACCATCAATGGATTTGGCATTAGGAGATGTTTCTGGCTAAAGGGAGGCGGTGGTATGCACGCGTTTATGGAGAGAAGGACATGCTGCAGAGGGTAGCAATCCCTGTAAACAGCTGCACAGCGTACACGACTTGGCCTACGACGCTATGTTGAAGCAGCAGTAGTGAAGATCAAGGACGCATAGCCAGTAGCGGCCTGTTACCTGCAAACGCACCCACGTAAAGCCTACACCCAACAACGCGACCTATCCACACACCGAAGACATACAGGCAGGCATGTGCGCACACACACAGACCGTGCAGGGTTAGGGTTAGGGTTAGGCTCACACCGGTCTCCCAGCACCAGCAGCAATACCGCGCTACCGCTTTACACCAACAACGCGCGCGACAATTCGCTAGTACAGCGCGTTGCCTGCTTCTGAATTACACCACCAGCACAAGCGACTAGCTTGCTTGAGCAGCTCAAACCGACATTCTGTTTCCACATAAGGACCAACACATGATGCGTAGCACTGACTCACTCCAGCAGCGTGTTGACGTTCTGGTCGATGCGCAGGCTCACAGCGAGCCCCGCGGTGCTGACCCCCAGCTGCAGCCCCTCAAAGGCCCTGTCCAGACACCTTGAAGCTTCCTGCAACAGGTCGCGAACGCGCCCCGACATGGCAAACTGCACCAGGAAGTTGCTGCGCTGGTGCTTGTGTGCGAGCGCTTGGACTTGGCCCAGGGTCTCTGTGGCGCGTTTCATGAGGGCCATGTTGACGCGTGCTTCCGCCTGCGGCATGGTCTCGAGATGCATACCCACGACGTGGAGGAGCTCCTGCGCAGGGGGTACGGAAGTTTACAGGCAGTTGAAGTTGAAGTTGGCCAAACGTCATCTTGAGTGTACATGGAAATGGACCTTGTGCTGTGCATTGGTTGGCATGACTACATTGAGTTATGGCCATGTTGACGGGCGCCTCTGCTTGTGGCATGATCTCGAGATGCATGCCGACTACATGCAGGAGCTCCTGTGCGCAGGAAGAAGCAGGGATTGTGAGTTGAGGTTGACCATAATGTCAATGTGGAGCGGATATAAACAAGGGCCCAATGCTGGTTATTGCTACATGCGTTAGCAAAGATGCTGTAATGGCCATGTTGACGCGCGCCTCGGCCTGCGGCATGGTTCTCCAGGTGCATGGAGGAGCTCCTGCGCCGCGCGGGTGTTGAGGTTGAGCGTGAGTGGTTTGAAGTTGTCTTGAAATACTTAGACTTGAACATGAGCGATTGAAGTTCTACTGCACAAAATAAAATTCCTCGACAAAAACAACAACTCAAACGCCTGAGTCATGACGAACACTGCAGGTGTGAAGTTGAGCACTGACGTCGTCATCAGTACCTACACACCGCACCACCCGCAGACCATGCTCACAATGTCCTTGCAGTTGTAGTTGGCGTCAGCACTTGGCGCACACCAGGCAAGGGCAGCAGAAGCAAGGCTAGTGCAACTGCAAGTGCAACTGCAACTAGTATCACTTTCGCATCATCATTTGCGCGCCGCGCGCGTACCTGCACGTCCATCCCCCAGCGCGCAATCTCCTTGCAGTTGGCGTCGACGATGCCGTGCTGGTCAAATGCGTCCACAATGTCGCTGCACATGGAGTACACAATGCCGATCCACGGTAGGTTGCGCGCGACCAGCCCCATGCCCTCCCACGCAGGGCGCGTCGTCGCCGCCGCCGCCCCTATCATCGTCGCCATCACAGACTCCGTCTGCTGCACCGCCGCCATGGTGGACCGGGACTCCGACTCCGACTCCCTCGGCGCCGACACGGACCGAGTCTGACTCTGCGTCGGCGCGGCGGCGGCGGCTGCTGCGCCTGCGGCGGCGCCGCTGAATGCGGGCGCACGCGCGAGCTGCGGGTGGCTGTCGACAAGTGGCGCTTGCTGCTGCGGTGGCGGCGGCGGCTGCGTTGGCGCTTCGGAGTCGACGTCGGGGATGGAGGCAACGATGGGGGGTGCGGCGCCTGCTGCGGCACGCGTCGCGGCGGATGGTGATGAGTATGTAATTATGATACTTCGAAGTATGATTGTGGCGGTAGCTGCAGCAGTAGTGCTGCCCGGGCCCCTCAGAGCCAGTTGATACATAGGCGTAGTCAAGACACATGAGCAACCTGCGCTGCACGCATGCGCGCATACTGTCTACATAGAAGTACCTCTGGACCTCAGACTTCCCCAGCGCGAGCTGTGTACACGCTCTGCAGCACCCTTGCAAGCACACCGTTGACACAATAGCTACCTACTCTTGCATGCGCGCTTACGTGCCTACCTCTGGACCTGAGGCGGCCCCGCTGCTAGGTGCCGTACTGGCTCTGCAGTGCCCTTGCAGTCACACCGTTGACACACCAGCTGCGTACCCCGCGTAGGATTAGGGGATAGGGTTAGGGTTCGGCACACCAACACTTAGGGTTAGGGTTAACACTGTGCATACATGCGTACATACCTCTGGACATGAGGCTGCTCCAGCGCGAGCTGTTGAACACGCTCCGCAGCTCCGTCTGCCCGCCCTGCGTCTGCCGCTTGTGCCGCCGGTAGCACTTCACAGACACCGCCGCCAACACCAGCGCCGCCACCCCGCCCACAACCCCCAAAATTATCGGCAGCAGGCTCGTGCCCCCCCCTCCCCCCCCCCCGCCCCCCCCTTGCGCGGGGTCGGGGGCGCTGGTCCCGCCTTCGGTAGTTACGAGCGCTGAGGCGGTGATGGGCGTCGCGCTGAGCCCTGACGCGTTCACGTTCGAGCGGAACGCCGTGAGCAGATCGCCATCGGCGGAGGCAGCGACGAGTTGGCGCGAGACTGCGGCGGCGGCGGCGGGCCCCGGGATGTTGGTGACGTCGTACTGGATGCGCGTGCTGGCATCCGCCAGATGCCGCTGCCGCTGTTGCTGCTGCGACTGGTGTTGAGCGCTGGTGCTGGCATCGGCGCGGAGGAGCTTGCGCCTGCGTGTGAGAGAGCAACAGGCATGGAGCATTGGGTGTTGGGTGAGTAGGTAGGGGGGTGCGGATGTGGGGGGTCAGTGTAAAGGAGTGTGTGAGTGCAAGTGCATGCACATGGGGCACAAGCTGCTGTTGGTCGAGCATTTGCGTGCCTGCATGCATCCACTTCAGAGGACCATATACTGTAGTTTATACCCCTGAAATATGCTTCAAGGTGTACTGAATGCATCATACTCTATCCTCGAAGAAGTTGAAGAGGTTCAAGGTATTTTGACTGTTCCGCGATGACATGCGAACAATGTAATGCCCCCTGAGCGCTGCCTTTAAGACGGCTCGCCTGCACCTCACGCCCATGCATCGTCACACCACGATACATCACCGTCAGACTGATTTGCAATGCTCGCCGATCAACCGTAAGCGCGCCAAGCACAAACCCTGGTTGACGTTCACTCTAGTCCCTCATCCACATGCATACATACCTGCGGCCGCCGCCGGTCTGCGCGGCGACGTCGGTGAGCGTCACGCGCACGCCCGGGGCGCCCCCCGCGGCCGTGGACGCGAACGTCCGCACCGTGTTGGCCCACACCGCCTGGTACTCCGCCGTGAAGCGCGACGCGTCCTGCCCCACGAGTATGCTCTCAAAGGCCTCCGTCTGCGCCGTCGTGTCCACCGGCGCGGCTGTAGGCTTGGGCGTTGGCGCGCGTGTGGGCGCTTTCGTCGGTGCAGGAGTGGGGGGCAACGTGGTAGGAGCGGGGGTGGGGGCTTTCGTGGGGGCAGGTGTCGGTGCCTTGGTGGGAGCAGGCGTCTGCGGATGCGGCGGTACAGTAGCAGCGCGCGCAAAAGCACGAGATTGTCACGCGTACATTTGATGAAGTTTGCAGTCCATGACTCTGTCATTGATTTCGATGATGTTTCCAGCCCACACACAAAGTATGAGTAAAGATGTGAATGGACTGCCGAACCATTACTTCAGCTGCGTCAGCAGTAGACAAAGGCCTGCAAGAAGCGGGAGACAACATCTTATGTCACGACAGGCCGCTTTTATGGGAAATTCAAGCCCCAAATGCTCTTGGCCAAAGAGCACGGGACGCGCTGAAACAAGCGCCATCAAGTCAGAATCACGACTAGACTCCTACAGGCATCGCAATAAAAACCAAACAAGTTCGCAATGGCAATCAAGCTGCCACAGCTCCGGTCACGCCCAAATGCGTGTCAACTTGTTCAGCATTGGGACTACTGTCTCAATAGTTACAATCGCGGTCCCAGTTACAGGTTTGTCGTTGTTCTTGAGCTGGTCCAGAACCCCAACTTCCTTTCTCAACGCACCAACAAGATATATGCGCAGACGCGCCTTGCCATCGTATCAATCACACCGCTTTTTTTGGGACCCTGTCTACCTGCTTTGCTCTTCCAGCTTCCTAAAGTTGCTCGAATGATAGAATATAACGTGGTTCTTCCAGCTTCCTAGAGTTGCTCATATGCTCAACTTGCTCATATGACAGAATATAACACGGTACGCTAACTCGAACTCACCTCCGGCGCCGCTGTGGGCGCGGCAGTTACGGGAACCGCAACTGTTGGCGCGACGGTCTCGGCAGCCGTTGGCGCAGGTGTAACAGCCGCAGTCGGGGCCACTGTTTCGGCGGCCGTTGGTGCAGGTGTGGCGGCAGTCGGCGCTGTCGTCTGCAGATGCGGCGGTACAGTAGCAGCGCGCAAAGCATGAAAACTGTCAAGCGAACACAATAAGGTTTGCAGTCCATGACTCTGTTTCAATTTCTAAAATTTTTGCAGCCCACACAAATTTCACATGTAGAAGGTATTTTTGGACTACAGAGCCGTTATTTTAGCTGCGTCAACAGTGGCAAGTGCGGCGGACGAAGGCCTGCAAGAAGCAGATGACATAGTGTAATGTCACAACATGCCACTTTTATGGGTAACCCAAGAGAGCACAGCAAGCGTTCATGGGACGAGCTGAAAAATGCGCTATCAACTCAGAGCCAGAAATAGACTACTAGAGGCATCGCAATAAACTCAACAAGTTCGCGATGGCTAAACACTAAACAAACAAGGTGCCATAGCTTCACTCACGCCCAAATGCGTGTGTTGACTTGTTGATCAATTGCTTCTGTTTCCGATCCTTCTGTACCAACAGAAGCAAATACGGTCCTAGTTGCCATCCTGTCTTTGTTCTTGAGCTGGTCCAACACCTCCAGCATCATTTTTTGACGAACCAATAAGACGTCTGGTGAGACGGGCGTGGCGTTCCCATTCCATCGTATCAATCACACCACTTTGTTCTGGAACCTGTCCACCTGAGTTTCCCACCCTTCCAGCTTGCTGGTGTTGCTTGTATGACAGCATTTATGATATGGTTGCCTGATTTGATTTACCTTCGGCGCCGCCGTGGGCGCGGCAGTTTCGGGAACCGCAACTGTCGGCGCGACGGTCTCGGCGGCCGTTGGCGCAGGTGTAACTGCCGCAGTCGGCGCCACGGTCTCGGCGGCCGTTGGCGCAGGTGTAACTGCCGCAGTTGGGGCCGCTGTGTCAGGGGCTGTTGGCGCCGGTGTGGTGTCTGCTGCAGTGGGGGCCGCTGTGTCGGGGGCCGTTGGTGCAGGTGTGGTGTCTGCCGCTGTCAAGATGGAGACAGGCGGTTGAGACCTAGGGTCAGGGTTGGTTGTGCAGTCCATGGAGACAAGCCGGTATTTTATACCCTCGAGGAGACAGTTCGCGTCTTCTCGCCTCATAGGCAAGTGCTTATGCATGATACACATGCGTGGACAATGATACCCACGCAAAGACGCGATACTTGCCTACCCAGGCATACTTGCACCTACATATATGCATGGTATACATGCTCGCGCATGGACCACGCGGTCACTCACACACACAGAGGACCACGTACAGTGTCAGACTCCGCACACAGACAAGCCTATGTGAAAATGCACGCGGCGCCAAATACACACTCGCTAGCTTTCGTGTTCACACACACACACATAAACACACACACATACAGAGCCAGCCACAACAGCCTATAGACAAGTACACAATCACTCTGCCCTCCTCTTCCCCCCCCCCCTCTCCCCCCCCTCCCAATACATACATGTAGGTGCCGACACACAACCAGGCACACAGAGCGCTGCCGTGCCCTGCAATTCTGCAACCTCTAACCTGTAGGGGCAGGCGTAGTGGCGGCAGCAGTCGGCGCAGTCGTTGGTGCAGGCGTCGCCATATCCGGTGGCGGCGTGGGGGCCTGCGTCTCTGGCGGCGGCGTTTTGGGCGCGTCCGTCTGGTCTGGTGGTGGCTTGGGCTTCTTGTTCTTCTTGGTGGGGGGTGCGGTGGGAGCGATGGTGGGGGCTACTGTGACCGGCTCGTCCGTCTTGGGTTTAGGGGGGTCTGGAGGGGGGGGGGAGCGGGGGTTTGTGCCGGGGAGGAAGACGGTTGGGGTACGTCGTACGTCGGAGATGACGCTGGCAGTGCACAATGGTGACATGATGAACGCAGTAGTAACAGCCTCAAACAGCATTTGAGAGTGGCAGTTTGCTGCTGCAGCCGAGGTTTGGAGGATGCTGCCGCATGGGCACCGCACAGCCGAACACGTACACTTGCCTACCCCACATTACCTAAGGTTTGCCAAACCCAACACTAACAAAAACCCCTGCCCCACAGCATCCCGCGCGCATGCTTTCCATACTCTCCTACAAACATACACACAAACACAGGCGCCGCACATGAGCACGGCAGAGACATACGTACTTCCACCGTCACCAGTGGCAGCCGCAGTGGGTGCCGCCGTCTCTTGTGGTGGATCCGTAGGCTTGTCTGGCTTGGGTTTGCCATCCCCCCCCTTCTTCTTCTTCTTAGTGGGGGGCGCGGTCTCAGCAGCGGTGGGTGCGGGGGTCGGCGCGACTGTCTGCGGGTCTTGTGGTGGCCCTGAGCGGTGGGGCGAGGCATAACTAGGGTTAGCATCGGGTCAAGGGCAGACGCCCTTTTCGGCATCGAACACCCACACAGCTTCATGTGTTGCTGTGTGTTGCAGTAGAGAGGCAGCTGTTCGCGCGCAGCTGGCCCTGCGTGAGCTCTTGAGAAAATGATCAACAATAGAATGTGCTGATGGTCGCATGCGGCGACATATGCGTCGCTGCTGCTGCATGCGGCTTGCATAGCTGCGGGCGACTGGCTCTGCTGAGATGCGGCGCTAACCCTAAGATGGATGGCTAGCTGAACCGACCGGCACAGGGGCGAGGTCGACGAGGCGCAGAGAGGCGTGCTCGCGTGCAGCAGCAGCGGCCGGGCGGTGACGCAGTACCAGCTGAGCGTTGACACGACATCAGAAAGTTGAGCACTGATGCAGCACCAGCAGTCACGGTTGCTGCAGCGCCAGCAGTTACGGCAGTTGAGCACTGCTACAGCGCCAGCAGTCACAGGGGGCGCATTGTCCTGCTAGCTGCGACTGCACCGCCTCAGGGCTAGGGTGGACAGTAAGTTTGCGTTTGAGTCTGAGCCCGCTTCGCCTCGCAACGCCAAGCCCATCTGTCAGTACAAGAGCAGTACAATACCGCACTTAAAGCGAGAACAGGTAAGCTGCCGCCAAGGGGGGTCGCCAACGTGCCCAATCTGGCTTTCAGTGCCGCCCAGATTGTACGCCGCGGTGTAACAACAGTGTTCGCATTGTGTTTTGCCGGACAGGCACGGTAACGCCACTCAAGCACACTTGAAGTGATTCAGATTCAGATCCGCCTGTGTCTTGAGGTTGAAGTTGCAGGCCTTCCCCACGCCCATTTGCCATAATCAGGGGTTCTTTGACTTCAACTGGGCTCCCACGCGTGAGTCTGCAGTGTGCATGGCGACCATTGCTGTGTATTGAATTGGCTTGGGCAGCTGCCGAAACCGCCAACCGCTCAATTTGTCCACGCCGAACAAGGCCCATCAGCAAACATAGAAGGCGCGTCACTACAGTGGGCGATACGTGCAAGTACTTGAAGTAAGGTCTTGAAGTATTTGTGATGGCAGGCAGCACTTGGAGAGCGAGCAGTCCGTTGCGCCATCGCCACATTGCTCCTCGGGTTAGAACTACTGTAGTAGTAGGGCTAAACCGGTACTGCGGTTATCGCATGTTGGCGACGCTCACTGGACGCAAATATACTAAACACAATCGATGCATACCGGAAGCAGCACGGGGCAGTAAGCGTACCTGAAAATTCAGGAGTTGGCGCCACCGTCGGCGCCGGCGTGTCCCCTTGCGCACCCCCCTTTTTTCCACCCTTCTTCTTCTTTTTTTTCTTGGCCAACCGCCGACACACAATGTCGACCGCTGCGTACTGTCCCCTCAGGCAGAGGTCGCCATCGTCCGTCAGATGAGCCCTGGCGTGCTGTGGGGGGGTAGGTATTGAGACAAGAGGCAGCAGCGCTCAGACAAGGAGAGACAACGCTTGCTTATGGCACATGATAAATTGCTATATCCATGTGGCAGCTTAGCTTTCTCTGCTCATAGAACAACGCAAGGAGAGCGGCGCTTACAATGATGCATGCGCCATCAAGGTAGGAAGCTGGCTGCTTTGAAGCTCAACTTTGAAGTTGAAGAAGTTCACAGTTGAAGTCTTCGACGGCCACAGTCAACCCAGTGATGGCGAGGTGCAAAGTTTGGTTCCGGGATGCGCCGTCGCAGAGTGATGGAGCTGTTATTCTGCTGACACTGCCGCATTCCGTTGTCGTCAGCCTCATGAGCCCATGTACTGTCCAGTGCACTCTGAGAGTCCACTGATGTACTGCAATCCGTGCATATGAATGCTTGCCGTCAAAGGTGTAGTTGTATCGAGCACTGTGTGAGCACTCGCCTGAAATCGTGATCTGCTGGCAACATCCCCGTTGCTCAGCAGCCCATATAGCTGTGCCTGTGGCGCTGCCGCCACTGACTCATCTAGCGCATCGGTCAGCACCAGCTGACCATATCGCTGCACGCGAAAGGGGGGGGAGGGGGCGATGGCAAATGATACAACACATGAGGTTGGGGCATCCGTGTTCAATATTTGGTGTGCCTGTCAAAGAGCAGTTCACAAAAGGAAAGTTCAGGCATGTTGAAAATAAATGATGCATATCTGACGGCAAAGAACGTGGTCCGCATCTGGAAGACTCAACCAGCTCATTAGTCAGCGGCAGCTGGGGAAGACGGTGCAAACGGTAAAATGAAACCCTGATTGATGATGGTGATACGTCGGTGTTCCAGAACAGTACTTCAGAGTAAGAGAGATGCAGCTTAAATGCATGTGCATGCGCATGCCGCTGTGCAGTAATACTTCAAGTTGACAAGCGTCTTGATTCAAAAAACGGCAACCGGAGGTAAGAGAATTGCAATACAGGGGATCAATAGGCACAAGGCTCAATGGCAGAGCTTTCAGCATATTGAGGTCCACGCCACACTCCTCCACGTGCAAAGCAAGCACTTGGCCTTGTTGGCGTAGGTTATCCATGACGATCGGACCGTGCAACTTGGAAACGTGGCTTGCAGTTTTGTTGTGACATCCTGCCAGCGCAAGTACATCATGCTGCTACCACAAGCATTGTGGCCTGTTGCGGACACTCTTTGAACCAATTTGTGCAGTTTCCCAAGGAGTCACTACTCCTCAAACGCAGCAGTCTGCCCACGATGTGATGTTGGCAACTTCAACACGAGCCTCAACAACTTCACATTCGTCTCAGAAAGCACCACCGCCTGTCCTTAAGTGCTCTCTATTCTGAGTACATGCCGTGGTAGACCTGACACACTGCTGAAGCGCATGCGACCATGGTACAGCCTTCATTGCCACAAGCCAGTGCCTAATAACCAGATTCCATGATAGAGTCTGCATGGCCAGCACCCAGTAGACCGCTAGTGCAGACACTGCAGCACAAGTCACAGGGTTGGACGACGATGGGTTGACATCGCTCATAGATGTGCTTGTGCAACCTGGTCTCCTCTGGTTGTGTTGTGATGAGAATGCCTTCTCTGCTTCAATTCTATGCATGCCGCCTGCTGCCCAAGTCGGATCGCATGGGCTCCAGTCCTCGTATACGGCTGCAAACGCATAGCCTCATGCAGTGCTTCATGACCGCAGACAGTGGAGCCTGCTTGGACTGGCAATGGCATGTGCTGGTTTACAAGACTTGGTGTATAGCGCAGTACATCATACATCCAGCTGATAATCTACATGTCGAGGCAGCCCAGACCACTCCTTGCTGTCTTTACTGAAAATAAGCACCTGACAGGGGCAGAAGCTGTGCGACTCACGCAGCACCGCGTCCTCATCTGTGCACACTTCAAGTGTTGAAGTGCGGGTAAGCACGGCTGTGTGTAAAGCCTCTGCGCTTCACACACATAGGCCATGGCGTTGGCTAAAGGCCTCACGTCTGCATAGCGCAGCATCTTGCCATACGCCGTGATGCAATTTGAAGTATCCACTAGCGGCAGGGTACCCTGATGCTGACAATCAGGCCCCCACAGGAAGCATTCTGCTGCGCAAATGCAAGACCTGGTGGTGTAGCAGACCATGCGTGTGCTATTTTCTTAGCTTGCTGTGATGCAATGAACAGTTACATAGTGTGCGCATTGAAATGCAGTAGTCTGCTACTTCCAGAGCAGTGGGCTTAAGCTTCTGTCATAGAAGGTCTCTGTGAAGGTCGTGCAGCAGGGGCCCCAGTGAGCGCGATCGGACTGTGAAGACTCACCCGCAGCTGCAGATATGCAGTATCGCCTGCCACGCCCGCTACGTGCACTGCCTCTGCGTCCTCCTCGCCACTGCTATCCTTGAGCCACAGCGCCGCCACTCCATTTAGTGCAGTTACGTGCAGCTCCAGGCGCTGATCTGGTGACCGCAGCGCAAATGTATCGCCGCTGCTCCTGTAGCTTCCGGCAAACAGCTGGGAGTGGTCCTGTTGCCGTAGTTCCTGCAGTAAATCAGCAGCAGAATCAGTCAGCATTACTTGCTCGAACTAAAAAGCACTATTTAATCGCTGATCTCGGAAGCGCTTGTAACAATGTGCAAATGAACGGGCAGAAGGCCTTCACCGCTGGACGTCAGCCACAGTCACTTCTGCAACTCTCGTACTTATTGCGCAGCACAGGAGCACAAGAGCAGTATCAAACAAGGTTGGGAAAATTCGCACCTGCTGGTCTTCACCCTTGTTGGCCAAATTCCGCACTAGCTGCTGCTCCCAGCGCCGACGCCTGCGGCGCAGGAGGTGACGGCATACTCTTCAATGATGCACAATAGCGAGTCCGGCAGCTGCAGAGAAGCAGGCACGCACCGAAGCTGACGAGGCACGGCGCGGCCTACTGGAGCACACATGACGAGTTGCACGTGCAGCAAATAATTCAAGGGAGCAGGAGCCGTGCACACAAGTGAGTCTGCAAAACACAGACTAAGTATAGCTTGCGTCGGCGTTTGTGCTGGCAAAGGAGGCATGGCGAGCAGCACTTGATCCCACAACCGGACGATGCAACATAAACAGCCAGAGTGGAGGCTTACCTGGCAGCGCCGGTGGATACCAGAGCTAGCGCCGCGCAAAGTAAACGCAGTGCCTGCATGGCAGTGTGGCTACGCCTTACTCCAGCGCGCCGCGCCGCACCACAGCTAGTTGCTCGGCATAATAGCGCGGCGTACCCCCGCGCGTTTGTTGGCGCTCGTCCTATACGTCGGGCATGATTGAAGTTCGATTCATGAGTTGACGCGCTGGGTGTAGACGCGTTAAGCGGCAGTCAGCTCTGCCATGGTGACGGAGAGGGAGCAGGAATCCGTCCCTGTGCTCCTTGCTGTGCACGCTGCGGCAATCGCTGTTTCTGCAGCTCTCTGCGTCACGAGCCTCACCGTCGCTGTGAAGCTGGCGTCAAATGCGGCAGAGAAGAGAACCGGCACTCAAGATGGGGTAGTGGACACTAAGGCTGGCCTCTCCAAGGCCTGCAGCAGTTCGCTGGTGCGCATGCTCCCGTGGTTGCACCCATTGACAGACCTGCAACTGCCAGGTTTGGGCTTGCGCGATGAAGACCTGAGGGGCGTAGCACTGGATGCTTTGCGAGGACTGACACGTATGAACATGGCCAAGAACCAGCTGGAGACTTTCCCGTCAGCAGTGCTGCGCCTGCACAGGCTCACCGAGCTCGACTTCAGCCACAACAAGATGGCGGCGGTGCCCCAGGGCATCGGGAAGCTCAGAAGGCTCAGGAGGCTAAACCTCATGTGCAACAAGCTTTCTGGAGCTGTGCCGGAGAGCTTGGGGCGCTTGACCCAGCTTGAGGTGCTGGGCTTGAGGACCAACAGCTTGACGGCGCTGCCGACCACCATAGGATGCTGCGTGAGCCTGGTGGAGCTATACGTGACAGAAAACAATCTCAAGGTCCGTTCATGTTGCTCCCATTCCTTCAAAATAGCCTGCTGCCGCGTGCCCGACACGTTGTTGTTGAGAACTCAAGGGGCCTTCTCACAGTGCAAGCGGTGATGCTTAGGCTTGCACAGCGTTGACCAATCAGATCGGCGCTGCCACGGGGTACCGTGCGTGCGCACTGGTCCTTCCTGCACGCACCGATTGCCCTCATAAAGCCTGTTTGCCGCATGAGCAGGCACTTCCTGCAAGCCTCGGCCAGTGCAAGCGGTTGCGGAAGCTACAGGCCAGCTTCAACGACCTCACGACCCTGCCTGTTGAGATGGCGGGATGCGAGTCACTTGAGCTTTGTAGGTGAGCACGTCAACTGCAATACACCTTGATAAGGCTACTTTTTGTGAGGCTATTTATGCAGCCAGGATCTGGTCTGATGTCAATAAGCAAATGTTCTACAGCGTGGCTCAATAATTGTGTGCAGCCTCTGGCTGGTGCTGGCATTCTTTAGCTCAAGAGTTCATGGGCTGACGGCTCACAGTCAACACGCCACTGTGTACCGTTTCTCCACAAGCGGGCCCAGTGTTCTCCCGTCCATGGACGTCGAAACAGTGTGTTTGGGAGCCACCATATGTCCGCTGGTGCTACAGTGGCCGCAACCTCGATCAAACTACATTTTGATCCACAAACGATAAGTTACGTGCGCAATGCATCCTGAGACTGAACTACTGCTCACACCTGGCCGCAGGTTGCGGAGGCATGCCAGCATCATGCTACACTTGAACAGGCAGTTGAGTTCAGCAGTGACCATACATGACGCTGCCACTGAACAAAGGCATGCCACTGTTTTGCTACATACACGTGTACTAGCCGCTGAAATTGGAGGTTTCCTGCAACGTGACTGCCATTCGCAGACTTGCGGCGAACCCATCTCTCTCGGAGGTGCCGTCGGAGATCACGTGTCTGCCATCGCTGGCGTGGCTCAGCCTTGCGGGCAGCTTGTGGAGCCCTGGTCTCGGAATGTGGGGGGAGGGGTCGCTGGAGAACTTGAAGCGCACAGACTTGAGGTTCGGGAAGAAGGTGAGAGGCGGATGCGCTCGGCGGTCGATGAATATTCATACAGTCCGAACGGCATATGAACTGTGTGTGAACTGCATGTGAACTGCGTATGAAGGACTGACGCCAATGTACTGTAGTTGAAGCGTGTATGCAATGCTATGCATAAACTATGCCACCCTCAAGTCACTGCTGATGCGCTATGCTGCTCTCAAGTCACTGCTGACTATATGCTGGCATGTGTACAACACGAGGGGTGCCGTCAGCATTGGTGGCAAGAGGCGGTGCTTTTCACATCTGCGGCTGTGCACCCGTGCAACACAAGTATAGGTACGTACTTGCCCTCCTTGCAGCGTAGTTTGACACAATCATGGTGAAAGTTCACACAGGAACGTTCGTCTGTATTTCAGGCATATTTGACGTCTGGTGCCCTTGGAATACTTCTACTACACTTTGACTCCTGCTGCCGATGATATGACAACGCAGCGTGGCAGCGGACATTGAGCTGACCAACACATGTACTCACCCAAAGCTCCGCCAAATGGCTGGCAGTAGCTCCATTTGCGCATGACGCATTGAAGCAAGACAGTTGGGTCCTGGTCTTGAGGCAGCCAGGCAGCACACCAGCAGTTCGTTGCACTTTGTGGCTTTGCAACTGTTGACCGTGGAGCAAATTTTTATAAATGTGCACAACATGACCTGATGCACGGCCGGTCGACTGCATGCTGACTGCGCCTGCATTTGGTGCCATATAAATCGCACTTTGCAGCTTCAACACTTGACCATGTAGCAAAATTTCATGGATGTGCTCAAGATAACCTGTTGTATGGCTGGTCGTCTGCTTGCCAACTGCGCCTGCGTTTGGTGCCATATGATTTATCAATGGTGACACATGCACGTCTGATGTGCGATCTGCGTTGCAGCATTCGTGGAAAATAAAGTGGTCCATGACGCTCTCAGCACCTCAATAGACGCAGACATTTAGACAATGGTGCCTCTGGATCATGAGAGCCCCTCTGCATACATGCCCGTAAAGCCATTCACTGATTCCGCTGCAGATTCTGCTGGCTGCACGTCCTGTTCAGCACCAGTCGTCAGTCCTTGCGTATGCATTGATCTTGCAACATAGCACCAGCAGGCACACACGTCGTGATGACAATGTGTTAACAGATGCACCCCCCCACCCCCTGCGCGCGTGCGGCGGCAACTGTGCAGCTGGGGGAGGGCGCATCGGGGAGCGTATTTACGAGCACGATGAACGGCCAGGACGTCGCTGTGAAGCTGTGGAATGGCGAGCTGAGCCCTGACGGCAGGGCCGTGGATGAGCTGGAGATAGGCTGCATGTGCGATCACGTCAACATTACCAAGGCAAGTGGCCGTGTCGCGCATGAATCGTGATGCCTGCAGCGGGCCTGAAACGACACGCCGCGTGCTGTTACAAGCGTCAGGCGCGGCTGTCTCGTCCGTCTGTCCATCTGTCATGCCTCTTGATGCACGGCGATGACCGTTCCACCACTGTGTGGGGGGCGTAGGGTATGTAGGTATAACGATAGGCATGTATGTACTTCGAAGTATGCGTATCCCTGCTGCAGGTACGCAGCGCCGCGGCGTGACATTTAGTTGAAGTTTGCCCAGCCATTGGACTATAGGAATCAGGCTGCACGTTCTCAGATATCACTGCTGTGACCATTGTGCTTGCATGAGCTGCGGGCGCCGCAGTACTTCATGATACTTACATAGCAGTACTTCATGATTCTTACATACCGACCATTCAAGTTGAGATTGTGTAACTGACGCTGAAGTAGACGGCGCTTCAAGGGCACAGCGTGGTCTCCTCTTGCAGACCACAGATGCTGGAACAGCAATTTTGCAGCGCAAGAACTTCAACTCAGCCCATGCGGTCCAGGACATAATATACAAACTTCAACTACTGAGAGCTGCCTTATGAAGTCGAACTGACGCTTCAAACAAGCTCTACGGTCTTAAGATTCGTTTTTCAGTCACCCGCTAACTTGAACAAGCGATTGCAACGACTTGGCTCAAACTCGTACGCTACACCCTTCCGCGCCCTGTCCCCCATCTGCTACCCTCTGTGCTCCCCACAAATACTCCTCACACGCAAGCTCTCATTCTCGACACTGAACACACCTGACGTCGCTCATACCTGAACATACGTGCAGCAGCCACGCCTCAGCTTAACCCCCCCCCCTCCCCCCCCACACACACACGCCGCTTGGCAGATCCTGGGGGTCATTGGTGGGGCGCGGCCGTGCGCCGTCATGAAGCTCGTGCCCCCCGAGTTCCGCCCCCTTGCGGACCGCCCCAACTCCACCTCCGTGCTGCGCTGCCGCTGGGCGGACGGGGCGCAGTTCACGCCGGAGGCGGTGATGCGCGCGGGCGCGGGTATAGCGCGCGCTATGGAGTACCTGCACGCGCTGGGGATTGCACACGGCGACCTTTACGCGCATAACGTGCTCGCAGGTGGGTCTCTCTGTTGCCTTTGCGCGTGTGGGCAGTGGTAGCGTCTATGCTCAGAGGTATATGTTTGGTGTGGCGTGCGCGAGCAGGGCACGAACGGATGACTGACACTTGGTGAATTCCATCTGGAGGTCTGTGATCATCCGGTCGCGCGCTTTGCAATAGTAAACTGCCAGCGGCTTCCCATGCGATAGCGCATGCCGCTCCTTGAGCAGTTGAGCGGAAGGTGGACAACTCGAAGCTCTGGTCGCAGTGTCACCGCGCCTCGCCACACCATCCTGATCACTGACATCGACAACACCCCTCACCCCCCCCCCCCCCCCCCCCCCCCACCCGCCGCGCTCCTGCAGACGCGCACGGCAACGCCGTGCTGTGCGACTTCGGCAGCGCCTTCCTCTACACCCCGGAGCCCGGCTACCACTTCGAAGCCGTGGAGGTGCGCGCCTTCGGCCTGCTCATGGCGGACCTCGCGCGCCGCGGCGGCCCCGCCGTAGCGTGGATCGCGCAGGACCTCGCCGCGCAGTGCTCAGCGCCGAAGCCCTCCGAGCGCCCCTCCTTCGCGGAGCTTGGCAACCAGCTCGAGGCGGAGCTCATGCAGGAGCTGCAGGCGGAGCCGGCGGTCAAGGTGTCGCGGCGCATGTCGAGTTTCTGGCGCGTGGCATCGTAGCGGCGGCTGCGGAAGCGGCGGCGGGCAGGGAGCAGCGGTGGCGGCGGCGGCGGCGGCGGCGGCAGCGGTGGCAGGAACAGCATCAGCAGCAGCAGCAGCGGCAGTAGCAGCATCGGCGGCGGCAGCAGCGGCAGGAGCAGCAGCAGCAGCGCCAGCAGCAGCAGCAGCAGCAGCAGCACCAGCTGCTGCGTGCATTCAGAACAGGCCAGGCTATTCAGTGAGGTTCCGTATAGAACTATGCAGCATTGCAGGCGTCCCCCAGCCCTGGTAGTGATGGTGGGTGCGCACTGCAAGAACCAATTTTGCAGGGCATTGAGCGCGCGCGCCAAAGGTGCACATACCCTACGCTAATCCATGCCAGCTGTGCGCAACATGTGCTTTGGGTTTATCAATTGAGTGAAAACGTGTTTACGGAGTGATTGGCATGGTGTCACGAGCTTCGCTGACTGCGTGCAGCATGCAGTATCTTCAGTAGGTATACAGGTACTGCAGTGCATGGGCATTGATGGACTTGCTGTACTTGAAAACGGCCCAGCTGCTAGGCGCATACATGAAACCAGATTCTTGAGCTGCGCAGGTCGGTTACCGTGCACACACCTCAACGATGTTGCCCACCCTGCGTGCATATACTTTTATTATATTCCACTTGCGGCTGTGGAAATGCCATGTTGTAGGTATGTCGCCATGTTTTCACTCTTGGATGTAGCATGCAAAGCTTGCACGCCACACCCCGCCCCCCACATCACCCCCAGCAAAGCACCCGCAAGCGACTGTCCCCCACATACTAGCAGGGATACTAATCAAAGCTACAAGACCCCCCCCCCCACAGACAGACCTGTCTTAGGGCACCCAGCTCCACGCAGACTCCATGTACATATGCCACGATTGCTCTGCGTGCTTCTATGCCATGACGCCAGCTCTGTCACACGATGCTAGTCTGCTCTGTCACATGCTTCCTAGTCTGCCTGATTGACTGCCGGTACCACTTCTGCACGAGGTGGTGCTTGACCTTCGTCATCACAGCGGTCGTGCGTTAGACTGGTGCTTGCTGATTGTGGATGCCATCAGTGCTCATATGCATGCTGCTTTGCTGTACATGGTAATGACAGTTGTAGCATGGCGGCGCGGCCACCATGTACTTGAATGGCACACAATGGCTTCAAGGAAAATGGCAAAACATTGAAAACTGGGTCTCTCACCATCGTACAGTCCGGGGGTTTCGAGAAGTCTCAACCCCCCGCTCTCTCTAGGCTGTTGATCGGGGACCACAGCACAGCTCACATCGTTCGAACATGGCTCGTGCCCTGCTCGCCGTGTGTGTCGCTGCTGTGACATGTCTGTCCCACGGGTTCGTGGCACCCTCCGCCTTCACTGGCGCGAGGGTGTTGTCCAAGGTGAGAGCAAGCGCCACACACAGTCTTGGTCTGCGGAGGGGACACAGTCCGTTCATGCGCACCCGCTGCAGAGAAGCTAGGACCGGCATGGAGAGGGCTGTGCCGTGGCTCGCAGTGGCGTGGATCTAGCGCTCCGCTACGCCCTGTTGCCTGCCAGCTGAACCGCAGTGTGGACATTTAAGGAGGTTCGCTGAGGGGGTCTCGCTGGTCTCGAAATCTAGCTTGGGAGCTTGCCAGGGACTATGGGGCGGGGCGGGCGCTAGCGCGGCGGAGACGTGTCGGAATGGATATGAGCAAGCTGCGCTGGGCCCGGGGAGCTATGCATGGTGGTCGCTTGAGTGCCAGGTGTTGGCATTGTGGCTGACATGAGTGTTTCTGTGTGCTCCATGCTTTGTTCCTGCAGCCCGTGGCGCAGGCTTCTTCTGCCATTAAGATGTCCGCTGCTGAGGACGCATTCGTGCCCGACATGAACCGCCGGTGAGTCCGCCTTCATCGCCTCTGTTACCGTCTTCACCCCTTATAACGGACATGTTTGATGAAACCTCTAGTCCTGCTGTGTCTTGACAGACAGCCAGCAGTTGTACTGACCGGCAGTGTTATTGCAGCTTCGCACCGTCGCTGCCACATGCACGTCCCTTACGCACCGTGTGTACCGCGCTTTTGCAACGCCGCTCACCATCCCTCCTGTGCTCTGCTGCTGCAGTGTCGCCATGAACGCCATCCTCGCGGGATCCGCCGGCGTGGTTGTCCTCGGGCTCGCCATTCCCTACATCTCTTTCTTCGTGCCCAAGTCCGCAGGGGGAGCGGGCGGTGGCGTCATCGCCCGCGACGCCGTGGGCCAGGACGTGACCGTTGAGGGGTGGGTGGCGACCCACCTGCCGGGGTCTAGGGAGCTGGTGGAGGGCATCAAGGGCGATGCTACCTACCTGACGGTGAAGCAGGACAAGACGATCCAGGACTTCGGTATCGTGGCGGTGTGCACCCACCTGGGGTGCGTCGTGCCTTGGGTGCAAGCCGAGAACAAGTTCATCTGCCCTTGCCACGGCTCCCAGTACAACATGGACGGCAAGGTGGTGCGCGGCCCCGCGCCGCTGTCCCTGGCGCTCTCGCACATTGAGACCGACACCGGCAATGTGGTCTTCAAACCCTGGACGGAGACGGACTTCCGTACTGGCGAGGCTCCCTGGTGGTGAGTAGTTGCTTGCGAATGCAGTACCGTAGCTGCACATCAGTCATGCTGCCTTCATCATTTCGATGCGTACCATTTACGAAGCGCCGTGTATTGGCAGGTGCCATTTCTTGTGGCATTTTGTGAAGGAATTCGCAAGCTCTAGGATCAACATGGCCGTCTGTCGAGTACAGCATCTGCTTTGCACGGCGTTGGTGTATATTAATGGATAGATAATGGTGCATCGCGAGATACTTATGCGTCTGCGTAAAGCATATGCCACATAGGTACTGGAGTCTACGTTGTGCCTTCCATGCCATTCTGAAGTTGTGCGCGACAGTCGGTGACAGTCAGTGTTTGAGGCGCCACCGCTGGCCGCTTTTGAGCAGCATCCTTATGTGGTGTGCTGGCATTGATCTGCTGGACAGCAGCGGCGTGTAGTTCATTGTCGGCATTGCTCAGGCACGTTTCGGTGCTCCATTACCTCCAGTACGCGTGCAGTTGCCACATTGCCGATGCCCAGGCAATAGTACTGGCGCAAAGCACAGCACGCCCACACTCCGGTGCAAGCACACAGGCATCAATTGCATATCCTCTCATTTGGTTAGAATGTTTGTTCTGTGTGCTAACTGAGCACCACTTCGAAGTCGATCAGGTGTAAGGTGTGTGCTACAGATGCTCCATGAGAACAACCTGTTTTGAGTCATAGTTGGACATACCACACATCAAATGTGGCTCTTTCCAAAGAGCTGTTTTGAAGTTGCTGCTGCTGCGCCAAATGTGCCCAGTTGTGGAAATCTAATTTGCAAGGCGGCTTTATCTGCAGCCCTGTAGTCGGCAATGAATCCCACTGAGTTCAAACTGCAGGCCCATCCTGGCCCATCCCTATCTTTTGACTCAGTATCTGACAGCTCGCTCCGGCTGTTGCCTGCCGCTCCCCTCCTTCGCCTACAGGAAGTAAACGTGTGCCCGAGCATCCCGCGAGCACAGCCACGACATCTATGATGTGGTTTTACAGCAGATGAGGGGCATCAAAACAATTCGTTGGGTCACATGATAAAGTTTTTGTCCTCTACACTACAAGTACACCTACCCAAGATGGCCAGCTTGCTGGGGCCGTGGCGCTGCTCAGTGTCGGAGATACCTACATACCGGCACGAGCGCTCACGGCGCCGGCGGGCTGCATATGTGCGTTCATCACAAACACATCTGCGTCCATCTCGGTACGCGCTTGCAGCACTAATGACATGTCTGGAATGCAAGTCTTGTTTCTTGGAGGGCACACCACGCGCGGTTTTTCTCTTTCATGGCGTCTTGTCGTCTGGTGGTGCGGGAGTTGTTGTGCCAGTTGCATGAAGTTGGCTTGTGTGTGTGTATGTGTGTGTTTTCATTCAAACTAGAGGACGGCTCAACTGAGCGCTGCATTAAAAGTCATTGTCTGTGACAGTATGCCATTCACCTCTTCAGAGAGCGCGCAGCTGTTGCAAGCTGATGTTGAAAGGCAGCACCACAAGTGGATTGGATGCTCTCATGGTGAAGCAGGTCTAAGTGATCACACAAAGTGGTGGCACTCATGCAACATCAAGCAACTGCAGCAGCGATGGCTCGAGACAGCTGAAGAACGGACTGATGTAAACCTGTCATCTGAAGCAACACTGGCAACATTCCGCTCTCTCGGCAGCCCTTACATGGCGTACTCTTTGTGGGCGATGATACATATGGCGGATGCAGACAGATGGACGGTGATGTAGCAGGGGTTGTGGCAGATGCCATTTGGCTATGTCAGAGTGAGCGCCACTGTGTTTTGAGACACATTTTGTCATAGAAATAGGTGCATGTGGCGTCTGCAGTAGTAATCAGCGTGACATTGTCTGGACTGATGTGTGCCCTATTAGCTTCAAAATTCAAATGACAGCAAATGCACAGTGGTGAATGTTCGGCACGATCAGGGAGACCATTCAAACGTTCTTTGAATTCATTATGCTGCACAGGTCGTCCTGCGGCACACGGCAGAGCTTGACCAGAAGTCAACGCTCGGAAGCGTTAGCATTTAGGTGTTGGATTACGTGTCTCCTTCATATATTGCATGTTAACATGTTAGGTCCAACGGCCGCACGGTGTACTACTCAGTGTGTTTTTGTCAAGATTTCCTCTGACCTGAACCCCCCCGAATTTTACCCGCCCCCCCGATTTACCCTTCCCCCGATCTGCGTCGCCCCCTCTCGATCGCTGATAAAGCAGCAGAAGCATCTCAAAGTTTAGCGAGGCAGGACGGGGGGGCAGGGCGGCGGCAGCGGCAGACCCTCTGCGAGGGCATCCAGCGCCAGGGACGCACCGGTCTCCTCTTCTTCACACCGGCGCCAGGCCCTTTGTTGCCCAGCCACTCCGCGTCATCGTTGCCCCCTTCAATGTTTCTGGCCTTGAAACTCCTCCTCTTTCTTGGCGTGCTCTGCTACTTCGTCAGCGCCCTAGTGGCGACTGGCGTTCAACTCAATGGCGGCGATGGCTTCTTCGGGACGAGCGTGATCGTCTCTGGCGGCAATGCCTCCCCTCGGATGTGTCCACCATCAGGGCTATCCATGCTTCAAAGCCACTACAGCGGAGCCCTGCGACGGCAGCAGCGCAGTTGTCGTGGCGGCAGTCACCTCTCAGCAGCCGTCCTTCCTGATCCCTACCCCGTCGCCGACCTCCAAAGCCTGCGCAAGGTGTACGGGCCCAGGCGCAACAAGTTTTGGGGAGATCTCAGCAATAAGCAGACGCGGGCGTTTTATCACGAGCTGCTGCCCGTGAGCCTGCAGTTCGAGGCGGACGACCTGTGCTCGCTGACGCTGGAGGAGCGGGCGCGCCGCGCCAGCATGGCTCGCCACGCAGCGCGGCTATACGCCCGAGAGAGGTGCGCCCTGCCGGGTCGTCTCACGGCTGTCCTGTACGATGGCTTTCGCCATTTCCGCAAGTACGGCACCTGGAACTCCTCGGGTCAGACCTGGGATGAGCTCTGGGCGAAGTACGAGGGGCAGGTGCGGAGGGAGTGCGGCCCCGAGGCGAGCGAGGACGCGATACGCGACGCTGTGTGCAGGCGGATCTTAGAGAAATCCTGCTGCACAAACAAAATGTTCGACAGGCTGGCGGGGATGGCGGACACCCAGGCGCGGCGGCAGCGGGAGGAGAAGGAGGAGGCTCTGCGCGCCGTCAACGTCCTGGTGCGCCGCAAGGTGACACAGGCGGGCCGGCGCGTGATCCGGCAGCCCCTCGCGGCCCTCGGCCGGAGCCCCGTCCTCGGCGTTCATCTGGCACACGCGCTTCGTCGCACTTAAACACGGTGAGGGCTTCTGTCGCGTTCCGCGTCCGCCCTCCTGCTGCTCTCCCGTTTTTTTGGGGGGGGGGGCAGTGGGGGGGCGGGGGGGGGGGGGGGGGGGGGGGGCGGGGGGCGGCTGCAGCCCCCATCAATCGCAACGCTTACAGTTGGGACACACAAGAGAAGAGAAGACTGTGCGTCGGCGCGTGCGGAGACGGCACGGCGATGCACCTGCATGAGCTCAAGATCAAAAAGATGCATGTATAGAAACAAGATCATGGGGCGGTTTTATTTGGGCACGCAGTAGTGTTGTTTTAGCGTCTTTCCGGAAGAGGGGATTCGCGGATACACATGGGACAGCTGCTGAGCAGCTCATTTTTGACATAGAGAGGAATACCGCAGAGACGAGGGCCCGGGTGTGCCGCATAGAGAGGTAATCAAGATCACCTGCCTCGCCAGTGCAGTGCGTCATCCTGAATGCAGCACAGTAGTTACTTCAACTCCCCCTGCTCTGCCAGGTGATGGGTGGGCAGCCACCTTTCTTGACACCGGGGGGGAGCTGGTCACCACTTAGAGCTGCCAGAAGAAATTAGATGCTTTATGCGCAAATCTACATGGCCTTGGCTTTGCGCACACTGTGCTGCTGCTAGCATGTTGCACGCGCTTGTTTGGCACTCGAGTATGCTGTGTGTTGATGAGCCATGATGTCAGCTTGACAGCATTTGTGTCAGCTTTGTGTTGCTGCACTCTGTACTGTGGATGTGAAAACACAGCCACGACGCCGCTGATGCTGATGCAGTTTCACGCTGTAACTGTTCACAAGCGTATCATGGACCATTGCCATTGGTGCATACGGCTTTGTTGATGTGATGCGCAGTCTTATAGTCGCTGCTGCTACAGCGTTGCTGCACGCCAGATGTAGGCCCTGTGGCGCACGTGTAGATGATTTTGATGAGAGCACCATCAGCTTGTTCAGACGTGGCGCTGCAATGTGCATGCATTGAACGTTCTATGTGGCACGTCAACTGCAACATTGGCATTCACTGCGTGACCAGCGGAATCAGGTCACAGTTCAGGACTGTGCTGAGGGCGCGATAGAGCCCAGACCAACGTCAAGGTTGCTAGCTTTTGCGTCTACAGCTTGTCACAGTGTGTCTAGGGCTGGTTGATGATCCACTGAATGGCTTGCCCTCCCATCCCCACTTTGTACCTAGCTCTACTGCTTGAGATATGCTGCAATTGTCGAGGTGAGGTTTGCATGCACGTAAGCTAGATATACTTCCATGTGCTGCAGTTACAATATTGAGGCATGCACTGCCTGAGGGGCAACTGCTCGTAGTGAGACGGAGTGCATGCTAACGAGATAGGCCAATCATGGCCGGTATGCATGCTGTTGTGCGCACAGGCTACATGCACGCTTCAGCTGCCTTCTGCGGAGGCTTCTCTGAGCTTTGCCGAAAGCTGATCTCAGGAAGGATAATGCCAATACCAATTCAACATGATTCAACAAAAGCAGAGGCCATAATACCGTTGCGCATCAGTATTTGATGACGTCATAGTGCCGAGATTTGTTATCTGCAATGCCCTGATAGCTTGTCACTCTGAAAGCAAAGGCGCCAGTAAAACTTACCCAAAGGACATCACTTTTTCCAGGCGCCAAATAACGGACTCCACCTTGGAGCACTGACTCCACATTGGAGCACTGGTGAACGGTATGAAGCGATTGATGTTGAAGTAGAATGTGGAGCCGCTTTTGAAGGACTTTTTGAAATGCAGGCATAACTTAGCACCATCATCATGCAACCTAGCGACCTTGTCTGCAAAATCACAGCATGCATGGACAGCGACAAAAGGTTACATGTAAGTCCCTGCAAATCGTTGTCTACTAACAAACATAGACACTTTTCTCAGCACAGCAATGCTGACAACATCGGCATTGCATGCTAGAAGCGCAGGTGTGATGGCAGGATGTACATACTTCTGGCGCAAGACTGCCTGCAGGGTATACTTGACTGCCTGCAGAGTATACTTCTGGCGTAGGCAACCCATATGCTTACATTTATAAGTTGACATCTGATAAGATTGCTGAAGAGAAGGCAGCTTTTGAAGTACGATTTCAGGTGTGAAGCCAAGCCATGATGTTTCTAATAGTGACTGAACAGGCAACACTCAGCATCTGCCAGCACACCAGCTTCTCCATTCAGTCAGTCCATTGCAATGTTGCGCTTCAGTCGCTCCGTTGCAATGCACAACGCCCAAACATTCAGACGTGCAAGCATAAATCCAATTGAGTGGAGCACACCGCTGACGAGGTGTCATCCAACATAGGTTGCTGCTTCTGTTATTTACAGGGACAAAGCGCATTATGCGCGGCCTGGAATCATGCCATACCTTACGCACAAGCCCACATAGCGCCTCAGCCTCCGGTGTACCACAAGTGCGCACCACCACATGCACTACTTCAAGATGCATCTCATCGACTTCGTAATGGGGGGGCGCCCCCCTGCGCTTGCCGGCGGCCCCTTCGGGTAATGCAATTTCTGCTGCTGCTGCAATCATGATGTCAGCCATGGCCATGAACGCTAGCCCCCATGCCGCCACCGTTGCTATACAGCCCGTACAACAAACAGTTATGCTGTCGCGGCCGCGTCCTGAAACAACATGAAGAATTTATCTCCCGGCTCGCCGCGTGCTCATAGCTCACCGACAGCATCAACCCCTGCCTCCTCCTGCCTGGTCACAGGTGGCTGCCCCCCCTGAAGAGTTTCGATCCTCTCCTTGTTTCGCTTTGCTATCCTGCGCAGCGCAACTTGGCGCTCACGTTCGGTCATCGTGTCCCAATTGGTGATCCGACGTGTTGTGCCATCCGAATTGATGATGATAGGCCCTAGATGATCCAGGCGCATCGTTTCGCCGACCTTCAAGCTGGGCACATGAGGTTGATCAGTGCTGTCAGTTGACATCTCCAGCAATGGCACGTCACCTTCCTTGGGCTCCTGTAAGGGGGTTGCGTGAAGATGACAGCAAATGCGTTGCAGAATGCCTGTGTTCTGTTGATGCTCATCAGTCAATGGAGCAGCTGTGAACATATAATTGTGCAGGCATAAGGTGCGCAGCTGCGCCGGCGTAATTTTAATGGTTACGCGCAGCTGATTGCGCCCGCCCCATCGTGAGAGCATCGTCACCCGCTGACCGTGTCGAGTCAGGTGCTACACTGTTTCTTTTGCTACGTGCATACACAGGCAAGGGGATTCGAATATTCATTATCGATAAACATATAAACATATTCCTGTAGCAGCACCTACACCAGCTACGGGACAGCCATGCTGCCTTCACTCGCTGAGCTATGTAGCCTGCCAGCGATGTCGCTGTCATCGGCATTGTGAAAACGGATTACGCAAGATCTCTGCAACAGCAGCGGCACCCGTAGGCACGGGAGAAGCAACAAACCTGGGCCAGCTCCCCCTCAGGGACATGTTTGTAGCCTCCAAAGCCCACGGCCTCGCCCTGACCTCCTCGTTTTGCAGCATAAGCTGGCATAAGGACTCCACTGCACAGCAGCAGCACAGCTTGAAAGCTGCAGCGCAGCAGTGCCATGCACGATCTGCTCAACCCAGGGACCACGCAGCTCCTCGCAACACAGCGATCAATCACGAACTTCACGCAACTGTTGAAGTTACACGTGTTGCATCTAGGAGAGACGTTCTGTGCTCCCAGAAATACACGACGCATACCACGTGCACACACACACTTTCCGGATCTCACTGGTACCTTTGCTCACTGCCCGGCACCGAAGAGCAGTCGCGTCAAGAAGCGCTACATCAATCTGCAACCAGGCACGAGGTCGTCGACTCCGAACATCACAGACCTAGAGCGATGCAGCAGCATCCAGGACTGGTGCGGCGCACATTGCATTGGGCGGGCGTGGAGGACTTCGACATATTCCTGGCGCTGCTGGCGGGGCTCCTGAGCCTGCTGCTGGTCCTCAAAAAGCGCAGGGACGATCACATCGAGTTCATCAGGCCGACGCCTCCGACAAGGCCTGCTCCGAGACAAGCTACAGCAACAACAGCAACGGGCGGTGCGCCGGCAAGTGGCGCAGCAGCAGAGCATTCGGACAGCTCGAGGCCGCCAGCAACAGCACCCCCTGCAGATGCAACAGGGGCACCGACTACGACACTGGCGGCGGCAGCGGCAGCCTCCGCAGCAGCGGGGGAGCCGAACGACAACAACACATGCGTAGTGTGCATGGACAACCCGAGGGACGTGCTGCTGATGCCGTGCGCGCACATGGTGCTGTGCCGGGAATGCGCCGTCAACCTGCGTGACTGCCCCACTTGCAGAACCAAAATACGGCAGCAGGTGCAAGTGTACTCGTAATAGCTCGGGGGCGGAACACCGGTCGTTGCTACGTCCAATGCGGCGTCGGCCAGTACAGCTGTGCGAAGCAGGAGGAAACGCAGCGACCTATGCCTGCAGTACACTGCGGTGGGAGTGCCACTGGCGAGGAGCGTACGGCGCATTCGCGCAACAGCAACACTCGGCTGCGAGTGCAGCATGGCGAGCCACTGCACTGAGCGATGCTACTAAGCCCCAGCGCCTGCAAACCCACACAGTGGTGAGAGCAAAACGACCTTTGTGTCGTACACGGTCGCTGGCAGGCATAGCCTTGCATGCCGCCACGAGCAGCACGAGGCAGTAAGCAGTGGCGGTTGTGGTCTATTGCCCGGCTCGCCAAGTGCTGCACTCCACAGGTGCTATCACAGTCGTGTTGTCCCACATTTTGTACAGCCACAAGGTGTAGCCTGCAGCGCACCACTTAGACTGCAATATATATACACCAGCACCAGAGCACTCTTTTGAAGAAACCAAAGCGATGCTTTTGCTACATGTATGCCACATTGCGACACTGTGCTTTTGACGCCTGGCTTTCTTGCGCAAGCATCTTGTTGTGCACAACTTTGCGGACACATAAATGGCGGTGCACTGGAAACGAGCGGAATCCGCGCCAGCATACTACGCAGTCTTTTCATGTGTATGCTGTAGCCTGATGCGTGCCTTCACATCAGCACTGCTGAGGCAATTATATGGCAGCACTTGCATGGCCAGTCAGGCTTTGCTGGGCCTTGAACATGTATAGAAAGTCAACGGGAGTGGCAAGTCAGTGGAGTCTGCGGGAGAGGCATCACCTGACCTGCAATCGCTCAAAAGCGAGAAGGCGCCGCTTCATGGGCAGTGAACCCTGGAGGTTTGAGATCTTGCAGGTGTTAAAGAGATCTTGCAGGTGTTAAAACTTCGCTTCCAGCTGGCATGTGCATGTGTCATGGGAAAGCCTCGATGGCCTGATATTCTCGTGCTCAGGGGACATGCTCAGGGGACACAAATGCCGTGTGACACGTTGTCAGCACCATGTATGAGTGTGCAGGCGCACACTAGCATTGTGAGAGACCATTTGTTCATCATGTGTGGCATTCATGTCATAGATGTGTGGATTCATGACCTGATGCCTTGTTTTCCCAGATTACTTCACCTGTCCAAGTGGGGCGAGTCACTGGAAGAGGCAGAGTTGAACATCCGCGGCAGCAGGTGTGTAGTGTACTCAATTTGATGCTGGTAAGCACCGAGCTTCACTGTTGGGCCCTGTGTTGAGCAGCGCAAAGCCCAGTACGAGTCGAGGGATGCTTCAGCGGGCGAATCACTAACCACGGAAGGACAAGGCTCGAAGCTGACAGCTGCGGCAACACGAATTTCGCAGTTGCCAGGGCCTGAACATGCAGAGCTGGGTACACTTTGCGGCGTCAGCAGCAGCGGCAGCAACAGCGGGATCAGCGGGTCACCCACCATTGCTCTGGCAGGGCGAGGAGGAGAGGAAGCCCTTGCAGCACTGGTGTGATCCTGAACTGTCCTATGCCGTTTACATGGACATATGCAATGGAGACATGTTCGTAAATGCGCATGGAGCGTGCTTTGCCCTTGCAGACGGTGATTGGTGCTGGGTGGCGAGAGCACACAAGCGCTCAGCATTTACTGCAGCAGCGGCAAGGGCGGCGAGCGGGGCACGAACACCCGAAGGCGATGAATCCCCAGAAATCGCTGCCCTGACTGCCATTTTATGCGTCAACGCTGGCATCGACGTAGTGCCTGAGCTGATGGCCAGCGCTGCAGAGCAGACGCGGGCGTGGCTGGACGGCTCTCGCACTGCAGATGAAGCTGACCTGCCGCTGCAGGTGAAGGTGGCGTTTTGCGATGGGCCAAGCATCATTTACTACAGCATTCATAACGCCATAGAGCCCACTGGCGACGCCAAGAGTGGTCGCAATGCGCGCTCAGGCGGGCAAAAGCACAGGCAGCGCAGTCAGGACGTCAGATAGCGCGTGCCTGCCGTGTCAATATGCAGTTCGTTAAGGCCCTAGGCCTGCACATTGTCGCTAATCCGTGGTTGGTTCTACTATGGCACGCGTGCCAGTCGTTGGCACGCTCACCCTCGGGTGTACAGACGAAGAAATGCAACCGTACTGGCACAGCCAGCATCACCAGCAGGAAAACGCACTTGTGCGCTCCCCGTTCTGTTACCCCCTGTTTCTGGCACCTGCTGCTGAGTCTGGCCCTGCTGCCCCCACACACCGCCGTCGTGATGTGCCGCGCCGCCTCCTTCCGAAAACCTGCCTCGTCCTAAAACCCCAGTGCGCCGAGCCGCGGCGCGCACTTGGCAAATGCCTCATCGATTTCCTGCGCCTCGCTGAGCCGCTGCCGCACCTTGCTCAGCTGCTGCCTCTGAGCGCTGCCGCCGCAGCCGCCCGTGATAAATGTGACGGCGGCGCCGTGCAGGCTCCACCGCTCCTGCGGCAGCTCGCAGCCGCGCACCTGCAGCGCAAACTCTGCCGCCACGCGCAACTCTCCGCTGCCGCCGCTGCTGCCGCCCCTGCGCCGCGCCGCCTTCGCGTAGCGCTCCAGCACGGCCTGCGGCACGATGCACTCCACGCAGTACGCGCGCTGCTCGCCGACGTAGATGACGCTCCACGGCTCGGCGGCGGCGCACAGCAGGCGCCGCCGCGCCACCGCTGCCTCCGTGCCGCCCGCGTCGTAGTGCACGTCGTAGCGCCCGCCCTTGCGCACGCGCAGGATGCGCGCCGCCTCCGCGCTGCCGCCGTCGCGCGCCGCCATGCCTGCCGCCGTGACGGCGCTCGTGCCGCTGCCGCACACGGTGCTGCCGCCGCCGCCGCCGCTGCCGGCAATAGTGCTGCCGCCGCCGCCGAGGCTGTCATCGTCGGCCACGAATGCGTTTTCGTCCGCAGAGTCGTCGCCCGAGAGGACGGAGCCCTGAGAGACGCCGCGCTGCAGCAGCGGCGCGCGCACCCCCCCGTGCACCCCCTCCCTCTTGAGCACCCTGACGGCGTCCCCCTTGCACCAGTTGCGCCACCCGCCGCGCATGTAGACCCTGTAGGTCACGCACGCGCCCGTGGGCACGGGCTTCCCCGTTGTGAGTCTGAGCGGCGCGTCCCAGTCGAGCCACAGGACCGTGTCCATGGCGCCGCCGCAGCGCAGCGCGGGCGCCGTCGTCAGCGGCCAGTGCCTGCGGCGACGCGCGCAGCGCAGCACACGGCGGCGCAGAGTTAGTGCACTGCGGCGCTCAGCGATGCGTGGTGACGCCGCAGCGAGCGGAGCGCTGGCGCCGTTGCGAGCGGCCAGCGGCTGCGGCAGCGTGCGCAGCATGGCTCAGAGTTAATGAGCAGCAAATCTCTCAGCGGCTGATGGCACTTCCGTTGGCGCATTGTGTGAGGGTAGTTCACTGGATGTCATGTATGTGCACACCGGTTGCGCTGTTGGAGGTTGCGCGCGTCACAATTGAATATACTGCTTGAAGTAGACTACGCAACATGCCCCCTGCCCTTGTTGTATGCGCCCCTTCCGCCAACCTCAGACAGTAATTAATGCGCTGCCGCCCTAGTGCACTGCCACGGAGACGACCAAGGAGCGCCAGCGTGCAGGACACAGTCCCCACACAACCCTGCACCCAAGCACTTCAAATAACATTCTCAACGATCTTTTTGATTCGTTTTTCATTCTTCAAGTACTTTGTTTACTTCCGCTTGAGGGGCGGACACCCTGTCAAGCGTGCAAGATGGTATGCAACTCGTCGCACAGCGAATCTGCAGCTCAGCTGCACGCAAGTGCCACCTATGCTGAGCCACGCCAGCTACAACTGGGCCTCCAGGAGGACTTGATACGCCACGCCCCCTACGCCCTACAAGTCTCCAACTCCTTCAACTTGTCATCAGCACACACAAACTGCGACACCTAACACCCCCACCTGCTCCTCTCGTCCTCCGCCTCCATGACCGCGGCCTCCGCCGCGCGCGCGCGCCCCGCGTCGCGCGCCGCCGCCGCCGCCGCCACGCGCGCGCGCTCGCCGCGCTCCGCCGCGCGCGCCTCGCGCCGCCGCCGCTCCCACTCGAGCCGCGCATGCAGCTCCGCGTCCTCCCGCCGCGCCCTGTCAGCCGGCTGCTCCAGGTCGAGAACGAGCGTCGCAGCGGAGGATGCGCCGCCGCGCCAGCCGCCAAAGAGGTGGACGCGCAGGCCCACGGCGGCGGCGGCGGCGGCGGCGGCGTGGGAGGGCACGGCGGCGGCGGCGCGGGACTGCGCGAGGAGGGCGGCCACGCGCCACAGGCGCACGCGTACGATGGCCTCCGCCTGCGCGCCGTGCGGGACGGGTGGTGATGATGATCAGCGGTGTTGCGTGAGAAATTGTTACTGTTCGAGTGCGGGTGGGGCGGTGGTCGTGGCGTGGTGTGTTGTCGACAGGGCTGCGTGAGGAAGTTGGCCATGTGCCGTAGTCACACGCTGACCAGCCCTAACCCTAACCCTGACCCCAACCCTAACCCTACGGGCTATCGGTGAGGCAATGGGCGGGCAAGGTGAGAGTGGGGGTAACGCAGGGATGCTTGAAAAACAAGGCACCGGAAAACGTGCGCGGCGCAGATGCAAAGCGTACGCTGTGGCTTCTGAGCATTGCTGTCACGCGGTGAGTGGATCAGTAATCAGGCTGGGGGTGTGCCGCAGGCGCGCGCTCGCAATCTCCTTTGCAGACAAAGCAGGTTGTAGACCAAATGTGCAAAGAGATTCATACAGCAGTGATTGTGTGCCATCGTCATGGTCTGCCATCATGCAGCCACCGCCACGCCTGCAAGCGGCGCCGTCGGCAACGACCAAGCTACATGCGCAGACCCGCCCGTCCGTGGCGACTGCAAGATGATCAACACATGCTCCAAACGCGAGACAGCACACCGCAACACACCGCTGCTATATGTACCTGCGCGACTTCGAGCGTGCGGCCGCGCGCGACGCCCGCCGCCGCCGCGCGCCCGCGCGCCGCCCCAGCAGCCCCCGCTGCGCGCGCCGCAGCTGCGCCCCCGCCGCCGCGACCTGCTCCTGCAGGGCCTCCTCCGTGTCTGCGGCACGCGGCGAGTACCACCGCGGGCCGTGCCTGTCCGCAAGGTCCAGGACAAAGGTGTCACCGCTCAGCGTCTGGGGGGCGAGGGGGGACGGCGCGCACCCCCCCCACACCACCACCTTGCTGCCCCCCACGGGCACCGCGGAGAAGAGCATGCGCGCGGGGGGGGCGGTGCCGAGCGCTGCTGCTGCTGCTGCTGCTGCGGTGGCAGTGGTGCTCTGGGGGTTGTGGGGGTTGTGGGGGGCCCCCCTGTGGTGCTTGGAGGGGGGGAAGGAATGGGGGGGAGGGGGGGGGGTGGCGGGGGTCCAGATAAGAGCGTCTGGGTCTAGCCAGTGCAGGTCCACGGTGGCGTAGGGGTGCACGGACTGGCGCTTGCACCAGAGCGCTGCCGCCGCCTGCTGCGTCATGAGGGCCTGCGGTGCGACAGTCGGACGGTCGGTGCAGCAGAGGCGCGGCAGTGTCAGGGCCACCGTTGGTGCCATTGTGGAAGCGTACAGCGCTGATGGACGATGAGGTCGCAAGAAAGAAGTGAGGCTCTGTGCGTGCGGAGGCATGAGACGGCTGATGTCAACTCACGAGTGACTGCTGCAGACAGACGCAGAGAGCTCAAGTACCGTCCTGAGCCTCAAGCTGCCAAATGAGAGCACCAGTAGCACAGATCTCGAGCACCAATCACCGTCATGCATACACATCGTTCTCAATCACAGGTAAAACATGCCGCGCTCCTCATCGCTCGCCACACCCCAGCGCCAGTCACCGCCCCCAACGCCTCACCTGAAGGCGCGCCTCCTGCGCGTCGGTCGCGGCCTCGTCCGCCGCCGTTCTCGCAGCAAGCTGCGCCTGCGCACGCGCCGAGCGCCGCCACTCGCTGAGCCGTGACTGCTTATCAGTTGCCGTAGGCACCGACCGCGACTGTTGAAGTAGGGCTCGCGCGGACGATTCGATGCCCTCGTCTTCAGTGGTGTAAGCCCTGCGTCGGGCGACGGAGCGTCGCGCGTGTGTTCAGCGGGGGCAGGGGTTAGGGGGAGGGATCGTGGTGAGGTGGCAGCTGCGAACGCGCGCTGTGGTCTGCGGGCGCGAGCGCATCTGCTGCTGCGATCATACCCACGCCACATGCCGCCTCCGCCCACACCCCAATGCTGATTTAAACCATCTATCACGTTTGAGCGCTGCTGCAACGGCAGCCCTGAGCTGCGGCTGCCCGCTGCTCCTGCATGCAAGGTGCAACACACAAAGGATCCGTGTATTCTTGACGCATGTTTTCGATCGGCTTCGTACCTCACCCCTGGGCAATACTGCACCGAGCCCGCTGCCCCGTCGCATGTACATGCAACATCTGGGCTTTTTCGCGCCCTGAGCGAGAATTAATAAAAAGTACATGCAACACAAGACCATGGTCCCTGCCCGACAGACAAGCACACGAGCCTCCCGCTGCCCGCCGCATGTATGTACATGCAACACAGCATTTCGTCCCCCCCCCAACACAGACCACGACTATGCGGTTCACACACTCCTCCATCATCCATGACTTGAGAACTTCTGAACCGATTCTGGCAAACATTTAAATGTACACGCACCTGAGCACTGCATCCGCCGCCGCGCGCACCCCGCGCTGCCGCCGCTCCCACGCCTCCAGCCTGTCCCCCTCCTGCGCGGCGCTCACGCAGCACCCCCCCAGCACCAGCAGGCGCCCGTCGCCGCACGCCACCATCTGGTGGCCATGCCGCGGCGCCGGCGGCGCGCCGCTGACCAGCTGCTCGCTCCACGCGCGCGTGCGCACGTCCCACGCCCAGAGGTCGCTCAGGCACGCGCCCGTGGCGAGGTCGCAGCCACCGAACAAGAAGACGCGCCCCTGCGCGGGGGCAAAGGCGGCGGACGCCCACGCGCGCGGCGACGGCGCGTCGCACGCGATGTCCGGGCTCGCCGGCACGGCGCGCTCCCAGCGCGGGCCCGTGCTGCAGTTGCTGCTGCCGCCGGCGCCGTGGCTGCCGCTGGCGCTGCCGCCGCTGCTGCAGGTGGTGTGCCCGCTGCTGCTGCTGCCGCTGCTACTGCTGCTGTTGCTGCTGCTGCTGCCGCGGCGGCTGGTGCTGCCGCTGTTGGCATCGCTGCAGCTCGTGCCGCTGCCACTGCTGCCGCTGCTGCTGCCGCCGATGTGCAGCAGGAACGTGTCGCTCGCCTGCTGTGCGCTGCTGCTGGTACGTCCCCCGTGCAGCCACATTGTTGTCGGGGTAATGGCAACTGCCACGTGACCGTAGCGCGCAGAAGGCACCTCGCCAGCTGCCTCCACCCTCTCCCACTTGCCTGTGGCCATACGCATGATGTGTGTGTCGCCGTGATAGACAGCTGCTGCTGCTGCTGCCGCTGTGGCAGCTGCCGCCGCCGCCGCTGCCGGCGGATTCGTGGGCCTGCTCGGGGGATCTGAAGGCGTAAATGTATGGCTGGAGCCCTGCTTGCTCATGCCGCCAAACATGACGAGCATGCGTGAGTCGTACAAGAGCGCAGCGGTGTCCCCCTCGAGGAGGACCAGGGTGTGACCGCCGCGGGGGGGGGGGGACACATGGCCAGTGCCAGGCTGTACCCATTGCACGCTGCTGCAGGCAGCGCTTTGGAATATGTCTGAGCTGCCACGGATGACTGAGATGTCGCGGTTGTACTGTGTGCCCTCCGCGCAGATGTCCACGATGTCGTCGAGTGCTACCTGGATGTCGTCCTTTGGAAGGGAGGTGGTTAGGGCATCGGCAGTGCTTCCAGTATCGCGGCTGCTGTGGCTGGCAAGCCAGGCTGAAGTATGCAAGCAGGTCCCATGGGGCAGCGTGCACACTGCACAGCGGTAGAACTGCGTGGTCGTGAGGCTTGCAGCCGCCGCCTCGTCGTCGGCGCGCTGAGCTAGTGCAGCTAGGAACTCTTGCACTTGGGCCGCCACATCGGACCTTTTCTTGTGGCGAACTGGCCGCTGCTGCTGTGGGCCATGCTGAGCCCTTCCATTGCTATATACCTCGTCTGCACCCCACGCATTGCTGCCGCATGACGACCCTTCGCTGTCGGATGCATAATCACCGCCGTCAAACAACTCGAATGTTTCCAGAGTCGTGTCAGCGCCGGTGCCGCTGTCGTTAGTCTTACTGCTGCTGCTGCTGTCAGAAATGTTCATTTGTCGCTCCCTGCAAATGAAGGTGCTGCCATACCTCCGTGGTTGCTGATGTTGGTGAAGGTGGTGCTGTGCAGTCACTGACGAGTCATTGCTGATGATGCTGCTGCTGCCTGGCGCCAGAGGCCCAGCCTGGCGCGCGATCAAGCACGGCGAAAGAGCACCCCCCACCTCACAGTCCGCCGCGCAGCACACTCGTTCAGTTCATGCAGTTCATGCGCTTTTTTAACTGCTGACAACTCGTTCGGCAGTTACAGCCGTTTCGCAAAAAAAGAAAATTGTTGTTGAGCAGAGGTGGGTGGTGCCCACTTTGTTGGCGGCAACAGGTAAGCTCAGCCTGAGACTGATTGCTGCTATGTGACCGGCACGCTCGCATGTGTCAGCAGTATAAAGAAATACAATATCATCAGTTAATTCTGTAACCGTTCTTGTGTGAGCTTGCTCCCATGACAGTGACGCAAGCGCTAAGTCGCAGTCAACGACCACCCAGGTGGCCCTTCGTGTCGAACCAACCAGAGCGAGCGCCGTTGCTCGCGACGGTTGAAGCGGCGAGGACGGCGAGAAACGCGGGTTTTCTTTGCGTGAACGTCAGTGCAAAAGTCGCTGGCATGTAACTTGTGTCCGGGGCACCAGCATTCAAGTTGTCAACAACACCCAAGCGTCTGAACGACACAAGGCCGGAGGGAGTTGCATGGAAGTAGGGCCGGCAAGTGTTGCCTCACTATGCAAAACCAGATGGACACCGACCGAGACAACCCGTACTGCTGGAGGTTGCGAGGCTTTCATTTTTGCAGAAATGATCCAAACTCCTCGTTCCACCTGATGAACAACAAAGACACAATGGCAAGAACGACAAGCGGTGAGCTCTCAGCACAGGTTCAGAGGGAGGTAGTGCGGGCGGTTGATACTTCAACTTGTGAAAATGTGCGATTCGAACCTGGTGCCACGCTCATAGCGCATACGATGGAGCTGAAGTGAAACGTGCACGCCAGCCAAACTGCTGGTCAAAGTGTAGCATCCTTTTGTGTCCGCCATGCTGATTTGCAGGTGGTGGAGAGTAGGTTGCTATCTTGAAGTTGTGAGGCGTGCACTCACAATAAATGGATACAACGCAACATGTTGGAAAAGTTGCAACACCCATACACCTGCTGCATGCATTCAACACTGCTCAACAAAGGCCCCACGCTTGGTATCGCCTCAAAGCACTGCCCTCAACATGAACGGCGGCATGGCTCAGAACCATGCCGTCCGTGCACTTTGCAGCAGTCTTTACGATCCACTTGGACTTGATGCGCGTTCGCGCAGCGCGGCCCACCAACTTCAACTTCAAGTCACGGCAGCACACCCACTCACTTGCGGTAGTGCAGCATCTCGGCGTCGCTCACGGACGGCCGCATGCTGGCGAGCGCCGCCGCAAAGTGCTTTGCGGTGATGGGCGGCACGTCGTTGATGCGGATGCGCCGAATGTCCGCGTGCAGCTCGCGCAGGGGGCCCATGGCCGCCTCGCCGCACAGCGTGTGGATGTCCGCGCCAGAGAACCCTGGGGGCGGGGTTTAGCCGGGGGGGGGGCATTAGGGCTAGGGAGCCGTGAGTTAGCAACGAGGGCTAGGGTTTGGCGGCGCTCAGCGCTCAGGCGGTAGGTCGCGTGGCTGTGTTAACGTCCCGTTATTTGGTGTTCGCATGCTGTCAAGGCTGATGCAAGAAGTTGATGTATGTCAGCGAGCCGGACATGCACCACAAGTTGAGTTCGGCTGCAGCGCTCAAGCTCTGCGGAGGGGGGAGCCGTGGCCATGTGCAGCACCCAGAAAATTCTGGAAGCAAGAGCGGTCAGTGTGCTGTGGGTGCTCAGATGACAGCAGCGGGTTGGGCAACACCAGATCAGTACCCATGCTTACACCTGATTGCGATGACAACGATTTGGCGCATGCTGCCTCCCAAACACCCTGCAGCATGTGGCTCTGGCCAAGCTCGGTGCAAGTAGCATCACGGCGCCAGCCGCCTCAAGTTTACAGCATATGCAACAATCAGGATTTTGCAGTCCTCGAGCTTAGAGAAGGAAGCGGTTTTATGTGCCTGCGAGAGTGCCATCTCTGCAGTCCCTGATCATGTTGAAGTAAGCAATGCGGCATGTGCTCATTGTAAGTCGCGCTGTGCGCATCATTTCGTTTTACGTCTGCTTTGTCTGCTGGCACACTGTCCATCGTGAATGCAGTGCGCACGCCAGAACCCGCTGCAGGCAGCAGCAGTGAGGCACCTTAATCAATGCACTTCGACTAGTAGTGTATACATGCATGCACACCTTTCGTCTTGTCCACAATATTGGCAATGTCGGCATCTGCGATGGAGTGGGCGTTCTTCTGCAGCAGCCGCCGCAGCAGCTGCTCGCGTCCAGCGCTGCAGCAATGACATCAGATTAAACATCATGCATGTGTAGGTATCATGGGGGGGGGGGGGGGGGGGCACGGGTAGGTTCAGCAATGGCATCAGAATAAACATCATGCATGCATGGGTAGGTATCATGGGGGGGGGGGGGGGGGGTAGGTTCAGCATATGGCAAGGGTGTGCTGTCATGGTGTATTCAGGCGGTCAAGAAGTGCGACGCTGCACACAAGAGCAAGCCATGGCGATACGCACATGCCGCCTCATCACACTGAACGGGGGGTAACCGTGCATGATTGCCCACAGAGAAGAGTGGTGTATTGGTCTTGATTTCAGTAAAGATGCACTTGCTGTCAGTGCTGATGAATCTGTCAATGCTGTTTGTGCACGGACCACCTGCATTGCAGTTTACGAAATAATCAAAGTACATTGTTCATATGAGTACGCTGTCATTCAACTGGCTTTTGCACCACTCCTGTACGCGTGAACAGCACTTATTTCAAAAAGGCGGTCGACCTAGGATAATGATGGCAAAAAGCTGCTGAGAAGGGAGCATTTGCCAACCAAGTACATGATCAGTGCTCACTGGACACCAGTGACGGCGGCAACCGCCGAGGCTTATTCACATTAGCGCTAACATGCTCATCGCTCACTTCATTCCTGACATTCATGGACGACCAACCAGAGCATAGGAGTTACAAGGGCACTCACAGCTCAGTGTGGCTCTTGCTGGGACGGGTCTGTCAGTATCTTCCCTTGACAGCGCCGCCACACTTCTGCAAGTGTCCATATCAAATGCATAGACTACGACGTACAATACTTCCAACAAGAAGGCCCCCACGATTCGGCTTGGGTGGGGCCTGCGTCTGATTGAAAACGCACGCATGCACGCGACCGCCGACTGCATTACAAGTGCACTTCAAGCAGAGACTGCGCCGCAGCGCACCTGTCGGGCAGCGGAATGTGCACGCGTTTGACGAATCGCCGCCTAGCGGCTTCGTCCAGCTCCTGCGGCCTGTTTGTAGCACCCACCACCAGCACCCTGCAGCGCAGTATGGCCACACAGCAGAGGGGTTCGATGATGAGGTTAAAGACAATGCATGTGCGCCTTGCTGACTGAAGTTGCGAGAACAGGGATGGACTGTGAATGATGGCGCGGCAAGCGCGGCATGTGAGCTGATTTTGGCACGCATGTACTAAGATATCAGGCGAGGCACCCGTCCAAGGCGTCTAAGCACTCAGGAGTTGAAGTTCAAGGTCAGGAAGTCTGCCAGAGACTACAGTCGCGGCTTCACAGGTGACAGCAAGCTATGCGGCGTGCAGCCACAATGTGAGCACTGCCATATTCTGCAAAAGCGGACTGTGACATGCGCAGACGCACACATTTCAGCACTTCAAACACATATCAGTTGAGGTTGAAGTTCAACGATCGATGCAACTATCACTAGACTATGTGCTTGTGTTTGAAGAGCAGCCGGTACCATGCTCAGGTAGCAGAAAACAGCCAGAACATACGCATGCATGCCAAGGATTTGGCTGCAAGTGAAGCATGATCCATCACTGGACGAACACCTTGCAGAATAAATGCATGTCTGTGACCGTTGCAGGTATAATGGCATAGCATGGCATCTCACTCACTGCGAACCTCCACAGGCTGAACATCACATACTCCTGTCAAATGCTCATGCGGCATGACACATGTCCGCATTTTGAGAAGTTCAACTTGCAGGAGAAGCAGCAGACGTAGATTGAGCGCTGACCTGTCTGTGGATTTGGTGCCCGCGCCATCGAGCTGCACCAGAAACTCCGTCTTGAGGCGGCGCGAGGCCTCGTTCTCGTCGCTTGAGCGCTGACACAGCATGCTGTCCACCTGCACGTGCAGCATTGCTCAGCTGAGCATTCTTCTATTCTTTCTGCATGAGGAATATCACGTTATGTGCCGGGCTGGCACAGCATGCTGTCCGCATGCACAGGCAGCATTGCTCAGCAGCATTGCTCAGCAGCATTGCTCAGCACTCAGCAGCGATGCTTGCTTGCGTGCAACAGCCAGCACATCGCATACAGCCTGCTGCTTTCCACTTGGATGCGTGTATGCACAGAGCTACATACTTCGAAGTACATGAATTGGGGGGAGATGCCATATGGCGATGTCGTTTAGAAGTGTGCGGTAGTGCTTGAGACAGTTTCAAAGTGATCACCAAGACAAACGTAGATTTTTGATGCAAATTCATGGACATGCACCATCTTGATTTTTTTGCGCCCTGAGCGAGAATTATTAGTATGTACTTTCCATACTTCAAGTACATACTTCAAGTGCATTACCTCGTCGATGAAAATGACAGATGGCTGGCGGTAGGCAGCAACAGCAAAGAGGGCGCGCACCAGCTTCTCTCCTTCTCCGATCCACTTGCTCATGAGGCTTGACGCGCTTATGCTACGGGCACGATGCAAGGCACAATGCAAACATGTTCAACATGCATCAGCCGGCAGCGCTCAACATGTTGTCACCGTAGCATATGGCGATATGCCCGCAGGTAAGTGAGTGCGGTGACATGCACGGATGACAGCATGACCATACACGCGTACTTTCAGAGCCTGGCACGCTTCAAAGGCAATGCTGCGCAAGCAGACTGGTTCGCACACGAGCAGTGCCCACAGGCAGCCCTCTCTTCACAGAGGCCATGAGCATGCATTACGAGCACTGACATGATGCGTTCAATCCTACATGTACTGCTGGGCGGGACAGTACGAACCGGACCCTCATGGCCGTGGATGTGCCTGAACATGTCTCGAGAGTCAGCAGCGGCTCGCAATGCGCCCCCTGTTCTCATGCATGTGCATTTGTACTTCTAGGTGAAGAGATTCAAAGCGCATGTGCTTGTACAGGCCTGTTTCATCACATCATGGCCCAGCGGCGAGGCTGCAGTGCGCCCTAGAAAACGACACCACCTTCCGCAGGCTCTGCTATTCCCAAAGCAAGGAATATGCACTTGTATTGGCAGAATGGCTGGCGATTTACACACGTACAGCCGATGCTGACTTATCATCAAGCAGAAATGACTATTAAGGTTCTTGTAGTACCTGAAAAAGGTGGCGCCACTCTCGTGGGCGATAGCTTTGCCGATGAGCGTCTTGCCTGTGCCCGGTGGACCAAAGAGCAACTGACACCAGCAAAGGATGCAGCAGCAGGTTGATAGGACGACACCAGTTGAGTGAGGCGGTGATGCCAGACTTGGGTACAGGAGTGGTAAAGCCAGGCTGCAGAGCTTTGAATGTTGTCCCCTGAGCCTCACGCAAGATTAACCTGTCGTGTTTTAGTCGATTTGCCTTTAGTACATATCAGTGCTGGCGAAAGAATTGGGACCATGTGTTCAAAGTGAATCAGACTGTATGAGAAGTGATGGCTGCTGAACTCCACTCAAGTCATGGTGGAGAGATACAAGGGCACCATGTCAAGTGCAAGTATGTCAAGAAGTGCTGACGCCTCTCTGCCAGCTGCACTGCACGCTGTGTGGCTTGCGCTGAAACTAGCCCACGAACGTACCTCTGTTGTCGCGCACTTCAACTGCGCAGTCACGTGGTGATCTAATAAAATAATAAAATTGTTGCGCCTGTCACGCACTTCAAGTGCACTTGCTTGCGGGGTGACTCACCACCCTCTGGACTGCGCAGTTACAAAAAAGGTCTCATCTAGTATCATCTTGCACATTGCGCAGTTGCAAATAAGGTCTCATCTAGCATCTGTCACACACTTCAAGTATGCTTGCTCATAGGTGCCTCACCAGCCCCTCAAAGTATACGCTGTCGCGTTAAGACCTCATCAAGCAATTGCTGCTATAACAAAATTTGAGTGCACAGACTGAACTGCACTGAACTGCACTCATCTCAATGGCGCAATGCACCCGTCACAAACTTCAACTTCACTGCTCAGGGGTGACTCACCAACCCCTTAGGCAGACTGCGCAGTCCCGTGAAGATCTCAGGCCGTTGCATCGGCCAGCAGACCAGCTCCACAACCAGGCGCTTGGCACCCTCCAACCCCGCTATGTCTTCAAACGTAACGGGATCCCCAATCTGCGTGCAAAAACACCGAGGGAAATCACGACAGCGTAGGTGCAAGGTGCGTGCACGTGCACCAGGGGTAGGTAGGAAGATGGCACCCCACAGAGCTCGTTGGCATACCCGTTGCCAACTGCCGATGGGGTGCGCATCTTCTCTTCACAGGGCAGAATTTCTAGCAGCGACAGGCGATCCCAGAGCCTTTGCGCCTGCCATCGCGCTTGTTTGATCGCACATGTACCAAGACCGCGGCTCCGTCCTACCTGCATGATCTCCTTCGTGATCCTCTCGATCATCTCCGCGTCACAGTGCTGCAGCTCTGGCGGAAGAGCGTCCTGCTGCTCCGAATTCGCCCCCTCTCCTCCCCCCCCTCGCCCGTCCCCTCCCCTCCCCCCTCCGCCCCCGGGGCGTGGCGCCTGCCCCCCTCCACCGCCGCCACCGCCGCCGCCGTTGCCGCCGCTGCCGCCGCCATTCCTACTGCCGCCGCCGCCGCCGCCACCGCCACCGCTGTCCTCGCGCCGTGGCGGTTCAAACTTGCGCTTGCGGAGCCCTGCTGCGCCTGGCATGCGACCGTGGCCGTTTGCGCCCACGGTGTAGTCCCCCACGCCCTTGCCGCCGCCTGCGCTCCAGCCGCCGCTGCCGCCGCCGCCGCCATCATCGTCCGCCAGGTCCCCGTATTCCGATGCGCGCTTGAACGGGCCGTAGCCCTGCTGCTGCGGCGCGTGCCCCCTGCCCCCGCTTGCGTCGCCGTAACGTGGAGCACTGTGGCTGGGTATGTCCTGAGCACTGCCGCGGTGGCCGCGTAACTGCCCCCAGCTCGAGCCGCCATTGCTGCTGCTGCTGCTGCAGGGGTCGGCGCGCGATCTAGCATCGACGCTGCTCCCGTAGAAGGAGCTGGTGCTTGCCTGCTGCCGGGGGGGCGACTGGCGCTGCTGCCACCCTCCGTTGTGCTGCTGATGGTGCTGCTGATGTTGCTGCTGCTGGTGGTGGTGCAGCTCGCGGTGCTGCTGCTGGTGGCGCTGCTCGCGGTGCTGCTGCTGGTACTGCTGGTGCTGTTGCGAATGCTGCGGGTGTGAGTAGTGCTGCTGCGGCGGCTGCAGCTCCGTGGAGTGGCGCTGCGCAGCATGCGGCTGCTCATCATGTTGATGCTCCTGAAACTGGTGCAATGGGGGTTGCGGCCGCTGCTGTGCGTGCAAGGCTGGCGCCTTGCTAGCTGGTGCCGAGTTCCAGGCGTTTGGCATCTGAGGGTTGGGGCAGCCATTTTGCCACGCACCTCTCTCATGAACTTCTTCATGCTCAGCCCCATCCGACCTGGGATATGACCCTTGCATCTTGCCCGTGATGCTGCTGCTGTGGCCGTTCAGTTGACCCCGCTGTGGTGAAGCAGCAGCAGCGGTGGCACTTTCGGCAGCACCGGGGCGGCATTGAGCAGGCGGCGCTGCGACAGCCGCCGCCCCTGCCTTACGTGCCAGCGTAGGCAGCCTCTGCAGCAGCTGGTCCGCTGACAACCACGCACTGCTTGTCATGTCCTCGTCTCCCTCTTGATGCAGCTGCAACGCCGGCCGGCGCACAGAGCGCGCCTGCTGAAAAGCGCGTTCATGTTTCCGCACGAGAAACTGCAAGCACATAGCGTACTTAGGCTCTACTTGTTCTCCTGCCGAGATCGCCTCCAGCTCAGCCAGCATGAGTCCCCAGGCGCACAGGTCCGTGAGCGCTCGCTGATCCTTGCTGTGTGGGGCAGATGACTGAGACGCACCCGACAGCAGCTGCTCATAGCGAGCCTGCAGTATCTGTCGCTCATCGCGGTGCTGGTGCTGGTGCTGCTGCAAGCTCATGCGTGCGCCGCTGGCACTGGCACTGCGCGACTAAGCTTGAGCGAGCCCGAGGTTCGGTGTTCAAAATCTGGCGGCAAAAGACACCGAAGGCACACAACCCCTGGAGTTCAGTCTCCCACCTTTCATCGAACGATGCAGAGCGACACGCGACCTGTAAGCAAACTAGTGGGCGGCATACACGCCTCTCAGATGTCGCTGCAAAAGCAGGCTGAAAAAATCAACTATAAGTTCAAGGTGAAGACTCGCCACTCTGTTCAGGTTCGTATCCAGCAGTCCGCTCTGGAGCTGTGCCCATCACCGTTAGTGCAGCTAGGCGCCCGCAGATCTACGATGGCCAGACTAGCTCCGCTGTTGAGGCAGCAACGCTTGTTCTGTCAGAACCCTGCTCTCACCACAGCTACTGCCTCCGCATGTCGAGCCTACGGAGCAGGACCAGGCTTATATTCTTCTGGACAGATATTCGACCCCTTTTCCTTCGAGGACATGGCCAAGCGCCCACCGGTGTACACGCTAGCAGGGCTGAAGCACCGGTTCACCGTGTACAAGGGGCACATGAAGTCCAGCGCTGCGATCGCCATAATCAAGAAGCACGTACCAGGATTCTCCCCCAAGACCTTTCCTCCCATCGCTGACCAAGTTTTCCAGTCCTTCATTGACGCGCACAGGAAGGGAGATCTGCCTTCCTTGTGCAACCTGGCCACTGAGGGTCTTCACGACAACGTGAAGGCTGATGTGACCCGCATGGGACGGAAGCCGGGTTCTGAGCCAAAGCCCCGCGCAGCGTTCAAACTGTTGCGCATGATGGAGCCCACGTATGTGCTGCAGGTCAGGGCGGCGATGGAGAAGGGAAGCGGCGGCAAACGCGGCTGGGGGCAGATGACTGTTCAATATGTAACAAGCAGGTGAGTTGTGTGCACTGTAGAGCACTTCGGGCAACGCTGGCACCATACATTCCTTGTTGTGCATGTTGAGCATGTGGCAGCGAGGCGAACACCAGAGCCCATCAGGTTTGACAAGACAAACTTAATCGCCTATTCCTACTGGCCCATTAGCTATGAGCCAAGCAGTGTGCAAGCTGACGCTGCATGAACATGGTCCATCTGCATGCTTGTGGCGCGACACGGGCAGGCCAACTCTGAATATTAAAAAGCAGACAAGCCTTGATGCTATGTAGCAGCATTGGCAAGCCTTGATGCTATATATCAGCATTTGCAACGGTCCGTTTGTAGCGCATTTCACTAGCAGTGGGCTCATGCGGTGTTTGATGAGCACTGCTGCCAGCTTCTGTATGCTGTGACATTCTATTAGCCATTGCGTTGTCCTTGTGTTCAAACCAACTGTAGAAAAACGCTGTTTGATCCATCAGCGAACTCAACAACGCTGCACATCAGTTAATGGGTTGTGGCTAGCAGTGTTTTGCACAAGAGTCAGCCTTGTCAGCCTTGTTGCCCCTGCTAACAACTCTCAAACGTCATCAGCAGTGCTTCCTGCTCTTGTTGCCACTGCAGGGAGATATTAGCAGTGGACCGCAGAGGCAGAGAGGTACAGCCGCCTCCAGGGGGAAACAAAGTTGTGGAGAGCATCACAATGGGGGTCCTTGAAATTTTTTTCAATGATCCTGCGCACACGTGGCGACTGGCTATGCTGCACGAAGTTGGTGCAACAGGGCCAGCCGAGGCTCGCACTAATGTGGACAAAACCTAGCCAGCTATGTAGCTGTGCTCGCAGGAATGACACACTTCACGTCCCGCTGATGAGTTACATTGCCTGGCTTGCGTGCAACATGACACAAAGCAGCGTCTCCGAGGCTCTGAGCATTCTGTATGTACCATTGCGCACTTTGTACAACGCCACTTCGTACAACGCTCACCATCTGTGGCGCGTTTTGGCAGCTCTAGGTGCCTCTCAACCACCCATGATGTGATACAACAAGTGCGCTGCCGAGAGGGGAGGCCACTATTGGGCCACAATAACATGCTTGGGACGCCCCTCTGCTGAGGCAGCAGAAAGCAGTTGCGTACAGATCTCCCCCAATGCTTCGCTGGCAATACTCTTCTCACAGGGAAACACACTCTGCATACTTCTCTCACAGGGAAACGCTCTCAGTGTTCCCGTATTGCAGTCATGATTGATGACGCTACGTGGCAGTAATCTGCAGTATGAAACTGCACGCTGTGATAGGGACCAAAAACTGGCAGCACTGCACAAGCCGATTCAGACACACAAAGAGAGCCTTTCTGTGCACTGATGCCAGGCACTAACTACTGCCCAAATGACATGCATCGTTGATCTGCACACCACATGATCTGCTGACGCTCAGCAAAGCACTTCCAACGACAACGACGACAACGACAACAGCAAGTTCATGCACTGCAGCTGCACTGGAACGGGGAGTGCAGAAAAGAGCCAGCGCTAACCTCAGATAAAACAAGAGTTGTGCAAAATAATATATTGATGTGCGCGGCTGCATTTTCCGCCGTGCGCAAGCCTAGGCATCCACTCCCTGCATCAAAGTGATGGTGTCCCCCTTAAGCAGGATGCGCCCCACCTGCGTCCGCACATTCTTCTTCAAGTCTACCTCCTCCGCCTCATCCAGCACCAGGTTCATGTACTCATCGAAGCCGCTAATCCTCCCCTCAATCCTCATCGTCGTGTTCTCGTATAGCCAGATCTGTACCCGTGTTCGCTGTGGTTCAGCACACAGCATAGACACAGCACCACAAGTTCAAATGAGAACCCGAATGCAGGCTGCAATGTACAACGTGGTGAATGTGGTACATGATCATATTCAATGATCATTGAAGCTCGACAGGAAGCGCCCAATGCTGAACAAAGTAATACGACACGCTTGTGATATTTATCTTGCAGTGCAAAAAGCAAAATAGCCGGCAGCACAGTTCAAAGTGTGCGACCCAATGGCGCACACGTACCATGGATAGGGCAAAGAACAACATGTGCTCCAACGCATCACACCAGAGTACGCCAAGTGTGAACCAACTTCGGCTCACAGCTGAAGCAAAAAAAGCAAATGCACCAGCACCACCGTCGTGACCTCCGCACTCACATTTTGCAAGAACCTGAAGATGAGACTGATCGGCTGGGTCATGACCTTCTTCATCCTCTGCCCCCCCACTGGCGGCCCGCCGCGCCCGCCATATCCAGACATAGTGCTCCTCTTTTTGTGATTGCTGCGCTCAAGTCTGCGGTGATATCCACAGCAGTGCTTGTGGACGACACTCCGAAATTGACCGTGTGCAGTTTATCGCCAGGTAGCTAGCTGTCCTTGATCGTCCCAGCCTGATGGAGCTACAGTAGTTCGCTTGCAAGCCTAACAAGCCTAACAAGCCACTTCTGTCTGCCGGCCTTCTACATCCACCCTATTAGACTCTCGGCGTTTGACGAATGCACAACAGGCGTATCCAGAGAGGAGTGTGGCGAGGCGGGCAGGCTTTAAGCGATAGAGGAGCAGAATGATGCTGAGCAACATGAGGCAGAGGGGCACGGCCCTCGCAGGCGCCGCGCTCCGCAAACAGGCGGGAGCAACCGCTGGAAGCACAAGGATCCTGTCAGACTACATTGAGCGCCAGAACAAGACAGGCAGGCCTGTTTCTCCGCACGTTACCGCGTACCGGTTCCCAGTGGTAGCCATCTCATCTATCACCAACCGCGTCACCGGCGTGGGCCTCGTTGGCGGTGAGACGTGCTTCAATTCAACTTCACCCTGCTTTACCTCCGTTCTCCACTTTGTTCAGCGTCACAGCTTTGTGTCGTATTTGGGTGATGAGAGGGCCCCGTAAGATCTTCTGGACACTGGTGCGCCGTGCCATCCTCAATGTTGCCTGCTCCCTGCACGCGAACCACATCGCACACGCTACGGTTGCAATCATCGGCATTACCTCTCCCATTATCGGTCACGCGATGGCTTGGGTGTCTCCGAACTCGTGTATTTGATTGTCTAGCTGGTTTGGCCTCAGGTGCCGCAACTTATTTGTTGCCAAGGCCTCTGTAGCTGTGCATCGTATTGGCGTCGCCATTGAAGATCTTGCAACAGAGATCCGTGCAGACCTTTCACTTAATATGTTGATTTGACCATCACTATTCAGTCAGTGATGGAGCGACTTGGCATCTGCAGGCACCAAGCTGAAAACCAAACTGCTATCAATTGTATCAGAAGCCGTGGTCTTGTTAGGGTTGTAAACCGGTTCAAGCAACGAGATGACCGACTGGTGTGGCTGACTGGCTGGGCAGGTTTGAGAGAGGCTGACTGGCTTTGCTGGCTAGCTGGCTGTTGGCTAGTTAAGGCCGGTAGTCTGCAGCGCTGCAATGTGCAGTGAGGAAAACTGGGTTACAGTCACGCTGCCGCAGCGGTGGCAGCAGGTGCAGCAGCAGCAGATGTGACTGTTGCAGCTGCTGCACATGACATGTACGGCATGGTTATCACAGTTAAACAGCAATAATCTGTCTGATTTTACTACACGAGTGTCAGTCCAAATCGAGAGTCAATTGCCAATAGGAAAATGTCACATCACCTGACAGCAGAGGCACTAGCAGCAGCAGCAGCAGCAGCAGTGCACAAGGCAGGTGTAGCAGCACAAAGGGGAGGCTGCTGACACGATTATTGTTGCACATCGTTGCAACACGCCGCATCAGGCTACTACTGATGGTTTCTATCGATGTCTCTAGCCACATAGATGTTGGGTTAGTCTCCAATTCTAACTAATCATGTCGGTCATGTCATATGTGTGACAGTATAGCAAACAGGCATGCTTCAGATGTATGGGGTGCTCCTTGTGGTGCTGCAATCCACATCGTCTGGTACTTGACTCGAGGAGGATGAACAGTTTCCGTTTTATCGGTTCATGCCTGACTTTCTTGCACTCACCCCCTGAGAATGTGTCACACTCCTGGCTGCAGGGCTGTACGGAATCGGCGCGCTGGCGTTGGTCGGAGTGGATGTGCAGGGCCTCATGGCCATGCTCGGAGAGACGGCGGTCGCGCCGCTCGCAAAGATGGTCGTGACGTTCCCCCTCATCTACCACTACCTCGGCGCAGCGCGGCACACCATCTGGGACTTCAAGCCGGAGACCGTGAACAACGCCTCGGTCGCGCAGTCGAGCTACATACTGTTTGGTGCTGCTGGCGGCCTCACGCTGCTCACCGCTGTCGTCTGAGCGATACAGTAGTCACATGTCGGGGAGTGAAGGGGGGGGCAGGGGAGCGGCGAGCGGGCCACGGCAGCACCATGTGCGCCAGGTTGATGTGCAGCAGAGCTCAGCAGCGGGGTACAGTATAGTGACACGTGTTGCGGTTTTGATGTTCCATGGAAGAATGTACAGGCAAGTTACCAGCTCTCCTTCGTGCTGGCAACCTTGTTTCTTGGGCCGACTGCCTGTGTATGCCTTGCCACATTACTGTTACATCCAGTGTATTCCATGCTCACAATGGGCAACAGTCTGATTGTGAAATGCTGTTACATCCAGTGTGTTCCATGCTCACAATGGGCATTAATCTGCTTTTGAAATGCATGAGATGTAGTCGGGGCATTTTTTAGAAACCAAAAAAAAAAAAAAGTAATTGGTTTGAAAAAAAAACCGCAACGCCTGCTGGCAGCTGACAAGGCAAAGCTGCGCAGCTTGCTGTAGGGCAGCAGAGCTAGGCGGGGCCGGCAGCTGAAAGTACGCCGCTGAACTGATCGCAGCGAGCAGGGGACGCTCAGGACAGCGGCGGAGGCCTCACTTTGCTGGAAGGCGAGCGACGCGTACGTGCTACTGGCGTGACGCACATCGATTAGCATTGCGGCATGCTGCCGGCGCTATGTAGAAGATTACCATTGGTACTCGCTCTCATCATCGCGCCAGTGGACGCTTGGCTGCAGCCAGCGGTCGCTCGTCATCATGTTCACCTCGGCAAAGCTGGCTCGCTTGACTCCTTGAGAGTCACTGCTCTCCGTCTCAATTTTAAACCTTCGAGGCGGCCAGCGACAACGGCTCTGCATGCATTGTGGCCTGCCGTGACGGGCACTACCCATCAGCAGGTGCTGAAGCCGTCAACACGTCTTCTTCGCGTTGTCACGGACATCGATGACACAGTGAAGAGCAGCGGCAACCTGAGGTTAGCAGGTGTCATACCTTTAGGAGGGATTGATGCTCAGTATGAGAGGGGGCAGTTCTACCCTGGCGTCTTCCAATTCGGCCTGGAGCTGGCTGCTCACGGAGTGCCCAGGGGTCTGATGCCCCTGCCTATTGCTGTGCTGACGGCAAGGGCAAAGGAGCTGCTGTTTGCCTTGGAGCTAGACATGGAGCACCCGGTTAGCGTCGCGTACAGGTGTGTATCTCTGTTGACACCAACATCAACATATCGCCAACTAATCCTTCTGCAATGCTCAAAACTGACAGCACGCGTTGTCGCTCGATGTGGTGCACTTAAAGCAAGCTATACTCGGCGTTGCATAGTGGCCTGGCAGCAGCATCTTTGACATAACATTTGCTGTGGTGATGGTGTTGCACGTGTTATCAAAGAGTGCAATTATGGAGCAAGATGGTGGTGTCACAAACACACCTGTGTGCTCTGTGCAATGCACAGCACCGAGACGTTGCTCGCTAGCTGTAGCGTGTCGAGCTGGCTGCTTGCTTTCAGCGGTGCTGAACGACCTATTGATGCTGGTTCTTTTTGTGCCACAAACCCACACTACATCAAAGTAGGTGACGCCCATTGTGTCTTTTCCTGTGCCTTGATGTGCATAGTGGCTGATCCCTTCATAAACACGATCACAAGTACACCACATTTTGCCCACAGCCATTTAGAAAGACGAACGTTTCATCCAGGCCTTGTGACAACTTGTGCACAGGGCCTGTCGAGATGATTGGAAATAACCATGTCAGTGCACCAACAGCATGCAGTCATTGCGACTGTGACGGATGACACTGGGCGAGCGTCATGTCGACCCCATGCACCGACACTGAAGCATCAGTGGCATGGCACAGTTTGTAGACAGTTGAACAGCAGCGCGCTCCCTCCCTGCACGCAGAGTTGTGTCAGCATGACAAGTAGAACACAAGCCATGCGCTACGCCTGTTTGTTTGGGGCTGATACGAGCTGGCATCAGCGCTGACGCCTGCATTGCTCAACGAGCTGCGTCTCTGATACTGGTCACACCAGGTTCAGCCTCGCACGCACCACTCCACAGTGACATGTGCAGATGCGTCACCGATCAACGTCAATGCTGCATTTTCTGCATGTGCCACACTGTCACTCAGCATCTCACAGGCTCTAATTCACTGCAACATGCTGCACATTACACCAGTGCTCAACCAATGTTTCGGCCTCACGCTCCCCGCAGACAATGTGGCGCCGAGAATGGCATGGAAGGCTGGGGACTGGGGCCAATCCTCTATGGCAGCGTGAAGGAGTGGATATGCTGGGTAAGCGGCCGCTGCTGCGCGCTGAGCAATGCGTACCCGCCATGTCGCAGCGAAGCGAGGGATGGCGCTGCGGCCGCTGCGCGCGAATGTTGTCATTGCGGGTTTCGCGCTGCACGGTTACACATGAGAGTTGCACACGACGTGGACAGAGGCCTGTGGCGCTGTTGCAAGCGTTGTTCCGCCACCTTCAGTCACGCAGCTGTGTCTTGGTTGGTGGCAGTAGGAGCGGCCACTTTTCTACCCTGGTTCTTCACCCTCATTCCTGGCGTTCAGCCTAGTCCTGCGCTGCGGTGTGGAAACGCTCCATGTAAGGATCGTGTATGCACAGAGAATGGCCAAACGATGCACCTATGGGCGCACCTTGACTGTGATGAGGTACTTCAAGTTGAAGTACCTGCATACTGGCAGGCAAGGGCAAACTGCATCATCACAGCACACCACACACCAAGGCAGCGTGCAGGAAGTGGACATATCATCAGCTCTGCACTTCAAACTTGTCACAGACCTGTTTAGTCATGATGCTTAAATGGTCATGTCATGAAGACATTACGTCATGCCTGCACTCTTGTCTGCGCGCGCAGACGCGGAAATCCCGGAGAAAAGTAAAGAACTTTCGGCGGCTGATGGAGCTGGATGGCAGAAACGCAATCGCTCGGGGGTACATGACCGAATATGTGTTCATTGGAGACACGGGGGAGGGGGACTTTAAGGCGGGCATCAAGATGTGCGAGTGAGTCAAAGTCTGAGTGATATGTGAGCATCACAACGTCCTATTGAGCGCATCCGACGCTAGCGGGATCAGGAACCCTCCTTTTTGAAAGTAGATGCTTGATATCTCTCAATGGTCAGGTCGCAGAAGCAGCTTGGGGAATTGCTGCGTTTCCTCTACAGGACCGTTTGTGTAGTACTGTGCAGCATTACGCTGCAAAGTGTGACCAACAGCCCATTGCAGTTCTGAGCTCTGCAGTACTATCAAGGCCGGCTTTCACACCCAGACTGCTGACAGTGTTGTGAGACTAGCTGTGGAGCTTCAGCAGCAATGAGCATGGTGGCGATATGCGCTGCTGTTGAGCGCTGCTGTCAGTCATCGGCTGAGCATTGCTGTTTTATGCTGGCACAAGCACTTTACACAATCGGACATACGCACCACCCCAGGAACACTTGCTGGGCAGTCCTTCTGTTAGTACACTTGACGGCAAGATGAATGAATTTGCCTGGTCGGGGGACAGTTTTTCACAGTTACATTTGCAAGCTGCTGTCAGTGAAGTCTACATACATCTCTGCCGGCGACAGCTGTACTGTTCTGTTACGCCTGTTCATGGCGCACACGCCCATACGCATATATGCATTATGGAGTGTACATACATAGCTGAGGCAGCGCCCGTCCACGCATGCCATTGCGCCAACTCTGTGCAAGCCACAAGGGCTGTTCAACACAACGGTGACAGTCACCGCTCACACATGGCAAACTGCAAACCCCCAACTACAACAGTTTCCATCGCTTGACGCCCACAACCTTGGCATCACCGGAGTTGAACTCGAATGTTGCACGCGGTTGTGTGCGTGTCGATCGCCAGGAACTTTCCCCGCGAGCTGCGCGCCCTCTTCCTGCACATGGTCTACTGCGTGGACGATGTGTGCAAGGTGCCTGAGGACTACGCGGTGAACGGCGTGCCGGTGCTGTTCTTCAAGACGTACGTCGGCGCGGCGAGGAAGGTGAGACGCGGCACAGCACATTCGCGCCAGCGGGCGCGCGGTCGCGCGGCGCTGTGCTGAGCGCTGCTATGCAGTGCTGCGCCGAGCGCTGTTGTGCTTTTTTGCGCTGAGCGCTGTTATGTAGTGCTGAACGCGGTCGTACAGTGTTGAGCGCTGTCGTACAGTGCTGCGCGCTGTCGGACAGTGCTGAGCAGTGCTGAGCGCTGTCGTACAGTGCTGAGCTCTGTCGCAGAGTGCTGAGCGCTGTTGCGCAGTGCTGAGCTCTGCTGCGCAGTGCTGAACGCTGCTGCGCATTGCTGAGTGCTGTCGTACAGTGCTGGGCTGAGCGCTGTTACAGATCGCCGTGCTGTGCGCTGCTTCACATTGTGCAGCGCAATGCCAAGTTGTTTCTCGTCGCTGGTCTGCCGCGTATCCTGCGTGTGTGTGCCCTCAGCTCCGCTTGAAGTGAGTACTTGAAGTACGAGACTGCTGCCGTCGTGGACGCATTGCACGCACATAAATAGCAAGTGCTGCACTTGCCCTCGTCTCTGGTACTTACACCAGCAGCGTGCGCCACCCCCACGAGTTGTTGAACACATCACCATCTGCAGCAACCCTTGCAGGTGCCGGAAACGCTGGAATTGCTCCCTGCATGAGTGCGACCTTACGTGCTGTTGTTGAAGTTGCTGTCTTCAAAGCTACGTGTTGCAGCGCTGATTGTGGTGCAGCTCTGATGAGCTGAACTTTGGCAACCCTCAAAGCATGCAATGTCATGCTTTGATATCCTACTCACCTGCTAGCTTCAAATGAATGAAGCGCAGCACCCAGCCTTGTTTCCAGCATTCGCTGATGTGGCCTGTGCGTTTTGCTTGCCTTCTCTGCAGGCCTACGAGGCAGGGCTGTTGAACAGATATGCAGTGGAAAGGGTGAGTTACCTCAGACGATGTGTTGATCGGTACGCATCGATCACAAGTAGCTCCTGTTGTTCAACTTCGCAACACGTTGCATTGATTGAGGTGCAATTTGGCTGACTGAACAGCTTTGATGATGACTTCCTGTGACGTCATGATGTGATGTAATTTCTCGTACTTCATCTGAAGAAGGCTTTCTTGCACTGCGCACTTCTTGACACCGTCAAGAAGTTGACAGATAGGTGCAAGATGCATTTCCATCAGAGCGCAGGGGCGGATTGAACTTTAGTGAACTGCGTAGAGTTCAGCAAAACGTTGTGCACGCGGCATACTGTGTGCTAGCGGGTGCAGCGGATGCGAGTGTCTACAGCTTTGCTGCAGTTTCATCGTTCGACCGCAGTGCCACTTCCCATCTCGACTAGCGCACTATCCCTCTACACGCGCACATTCGTGCTCAAGTTGCTGACTCTCGGGCGATGGCTGTCTGCACCATGCTTCGCTGTGATGATGACAGGTTATCGCAAAGGCAGTGGAGGAGCTGGAATATTCTGGCGCCCCGCGCACATCCAGGTATTTCCGGGTTACAATATATCACAGCGCTACAGTAGTTGCTACAGTAGGACTGAGTAGGTCAGGCGTCAGCGCGGGCGGGTGTCTGTCGTCAAATGCATGTTAAAAGCAGGATGTATATGGAGCTGCGCGTCTGCAGCAGGCGTGGCATACAGGGCAACTTTGTTGCAGCTTTTTCTAGAGCTGTGGGCTCATGGAATTTCTTGCGCCTCGGCAGGTGCAGCCATGCTCAGTTGAATTTGGGAGGTCTAGACTACAGCACTCGAAGCAAGACGTGCATACAAGCACTTTGAACTTGATCCTCCATGCATCTTACATGCGTGTGTTTCGCAACGATCCTGTATGCCAAGGTTTGTGCAAGGGCAGGAGCGCCTGCCAGTCTCGCCTCTTGTGCAGTATTTGCTTCGAGATACTTGTTGTGATAGGCTACTCATACATTTGGAATTACTGACTACACTGCTGACTCAATCTTACAGTGTTTACTTGTACAGCCAGTGCGCTGACAGCTGCCATGGCCATGTCTGTCTGCTTGCTGCTGTACTGATGTATCCCTCACAGCAAATGGAGCGATCTGGAAGCTGACATAGAGGCGGCGCACGCCAGCATGTGAGTCGCATGATAACTGCACGTGTTACTGCACTACAGCACGTTACATTGAGTTTGTGCAGGTACTCAAGGACTTGTGTTTATCCATAAATGCCCCAAAGGAGGCGGGGTGTCCCGTGTGTCCAAGAAGGTTCAATCCTATGCAGCCACCTAGTCTGCACTGCGCCTCATGTGAACATGCGTATTCACAAGTTACCGCTCAGATGAAAGGATGCCTGCACTGAGCAAACAGCGCCCAGCTTCAGGGCAACCTGCATCGCCAGCCAAGCCTGGTAAGCACAATGCTGTTGACGCCTGCTGCTGTACGTAGACATGTGCTTTGTGTAGCATGAGGAAGGCGGCATCAATCAGGCTCTGCTATACCCTAAACACCCTCCGACAGGCACCACGAGGAAGCAACTTGAATGGTTTTAAGTTTAAGTTCACAGATGAAGATCTGACTGTGCATGCGCCCTGTGCAGCACCCACATTCGTGTGCCACAACTCCCGTGCTCTTACTGGATGTGTAGCACTTGACGTGATTTTCGAAAGCGCCAGTGAAGCACAAAAGGCGCGCTTACGCTCGGCACTGTCGGCAGCGCTCCACATGGCGAACTCTGGCCGTGTCATGACACACAAAGCAGAATCCAGGGGGGCGGGGGGCACATGGAGGAGCACGTAGGGGGGGGTCTCGAGATGCCATTTGGCGGCGGCGTCGTTTGAGTGGTTGTCATTGAGACACTTTCAGACTGTCACACAACATGTAGATTCCGTCCAGCAAGTTTCAAGTTTAGATACCATTCATCTGGGCTTTTTTCGCCCCCGGAGCGAGAGTTTATAAAAAGTACAATTTTGGCAGTTTTTCATTGATGTGCTAATGCCTTTTCGTACCGTGCCCCTTGCAGCGCAAGCCGGCAGCAGCTACCGCTGGTGCCTGCACTACAGAACCTGGCCAGCATCTTTCAGCTGCAACAGTGACACTCCACGGTGAATTTCAGCTTTGCTCAGCTGGTTGCGGCAGCGCTCATCTGAGGCGGTGCTTAACTGCACTTCATGCAGCATCGCGCTGCGGTGCCGAGTAGATGCGCTGCAACATCCCAGGTGCAGCGCGGCACTGCTTGTGCCCACCGCAGCTTTGCTCAGACACAGCGCAGCTATTGCTCAGACACAGCGCAGTATTGCTCAGGCGCACTGCAGCCTTGCTCAGATGCAAACTGGAGCATAGCACACACGCTCTGTGGCCGCCAGCGTTGAGTACTCTGGTTCGATGTCTGTGACACGCGGTTCAATCACGTGAGAGTTGTGGCCCACGGTCTGGTGGGGCTGCATTGGCTGCTCGGGGCATCGCGCGTTCGCTTCGCAAGGGCGCATACTCTAGACACGCGTTGCACAACAATAAAGGGACTCGGCAGACGCAGTTCCACGACGGTTGGGGGGTTGATTGAGTGCTGCAAATGCGCAGCAGACCCCCATACGGGCACCGGCGTCAAACGTCAGTTTGTTGCATCACCAAGCACAGACAGTTTATTTCAATTTTATGCGGTTGGCGCATCACGCGCGTACATACTCTTCAGCAGCTCGAGGCATCCCCGCGCTGTATAAATGGCAACTTTTAGGCACATGGCATGCTTGATTGTTGGTTGTCTTTCCCGCTTGCATCTGCAGCCCTTCTCAGCGCGTTGTGTCATGAGCTGGTGCATTATCTTAAGTCTTTTGCTGTACAATCCATGTGGAGCAGTGCTGATGTTTTGGGCTTATGCGTGCTGCCCCCTCTGCGTTCGCGCAAGACTATAGCCATGGCCTGGGTGTGTGACTCATGCATGAAACTGTAGTTTCAATGTATGTAAGGTTCACACATCCGTATTATTAGGCTAGTAGGGTCAGGCTAGGGTCGTCTCTGTCCGCGCCAAAGGATCCTTGAGTGGCTCAGTTCAGTGGCTCATGTCTCATTGGGTTCAGTGCCTCAACAAAACGTAGCTCAAGCCAGATCTGTGCAACGATAAAGTCGCACGGCTTTGCATCAATGACGTCCACCGTGTCAGGCACCACTCTCACTGTGCTTACTTGGAGGTGCTGACTCAAACTCTGTGACCTTCATGACCAGACATGTACTCGTGTGCTCATGACAGGAAGCTCTGATCAGGAATCATGAACAGCAACAAGCGAGAGAGTTGACTGCCGGTGACTTTCTGGCCTGAGGAGTAGAGGGAGAGGAGGAAGTTCAGAGGTCGCACCAGCTGACCTCAAAAGCATTATGGCAGGCTGACGCAAGGGGCTGCGATGCTGTCTGGCTCAGCAAGCCAGAGGGGACAGCGAAAGCGAGACAGGAAACTGGCTTGAAGTCTTGGTTCGCCAGCTATCACTATTGGAGGTCTTGCGCCCCATTATCAACTATATCAGCGTCAATAGTGCCGTGACAACATGGAGCCCGGGTGTCGCAGCAAAGCTCGGCGTCACAGCTGATGGCGCGAACCAGCCCTCAGCCGGTCACAGCCATTTGAGACTCCACAACCCAACTTGAAGGTGGCGTGCCAGTTGAAATTTCAAGAGGACGGATAGCTTGACCGCGCCGCGCGTTGAAACGGCACAGGGCGCGCCGGCAGAAGAGAGGGCAAGCAGCGCCGCTCGCTGAGATAGCACCTTGCGGCTTGTCGAAAGGAGGGGGCAAGCAGCGCCGCAGCGCCACTCGTTGAGATACAGTAGCGCCTTGCGCCCTGTTGGTCGGAAAGGGCATCCAGCTCCGCTCGCTGAGAAAGCACCTTGCGCGCTGTTGGAAGGAGCGGGCAAGCAGCGCCGTGTGCGCCGTTCACCGAAGGGAACTTGTCAACTTGACGATGATGCAGCGTCTCCTAGAAGCCCAAGGCAGTGGAGGCACTGCTGGGTTGATCCAATGCGGGTGATGAACGTCCTGTGCACGCACAGATGCACGAAATGATATGGTCAGTTGGAACCTCAGTGCGTACATTAAACAGTAAATTGAGAACACGTAGGCAAATAAAGAGTGAGCAATGGACACAGACCACCCCCCCCTCCATGAGCTCAAGATTATCATAAGGGAAGCATCATCTAAAAGCAAACGAGGTAGAAGCAATGCAGATGACATCAGCACAAAAAGCCAAATTTAAAGGCTCGACCCAGCAAGGAAACTGCATCAACTGTTTTCACAATATGCAGGTGTCGTCCAGAGCAGCAACGTCAAAGGTGCACGTCGAGAATGGGCTACAGCAAAGGATGCAGACTGATAGTCAAGGTGTCTAATACATATAGAGAGACAACATACTCTTCATAATAAAAGGAAAAAAGGGGGGGGCGGGGGGGAGAGAGAGACCTCTCGCAGCGTCATGGGCAGGCTGGCCGCTTCTCCAGAGCTGTGTATACATGAACACGGACGACGCTCACCTGGCCGCTGTGTGCCTAAGCACCTCCAACTCGCGGCAGCTTGCAGCATACATCTCGAGGCAAGTAGCAGTGTGGCACGGTCCTCGGTGCGTGCATGCAGAGAAGCTGAAGGATACAAAGGCACCAGTGAGCACTTGCACAAGCAAAGACTTAAGTGTTACAGACAGACATCGTGAGCGGAACAACTGGCATGGCATACTTGTCCCTATCGTTGTCCACATGCAACTATAAGGGGTTGACAGCAGTGCAAAGTGCATGAAGCATCGTGCGGTCCAAGCACATCGCACGCATCTTGCGCAAGAGTTGGATTGCAAAGTCAACACTGGTGATCACTATACTCCAGACAACACTCATAGCTAGCATCGTCGTTAACAGATTGCCACTACCGCACAGTGCTGGGCATGACTGTGCTGGTGCAGGGTCCCCTAAAGTGCACCCTCGCACGGACATTTTCGAGCAACCCACGCCGTAGGCAGCCTATACGCATGTTGCCACCTGCAGATGCATGGACAATGCTCTAGGAGGTCACTTTCATCACCGTTTTGCCTGACGTTTGAAGTTGCAGACACTGGCCACCGTGGGAAGGCGCAGACACTGGCCACCCTTTGTGGTAACAGACACTGGCCACCCTTCATCTACTTTTTTTTGTGGTGTATATATTGCTGGTGGACCAATCTTCAACACCAGCCTGCTAAACGATCTGACTGACGATGCTTTCCAATGGCCTCTGGTGCCTCTAGTAAAGGTGTGCACAGTACGCGACTTGCGAACTGTAATGACATGACTGTCAGACGAGATTAAGCACTGCGGCACCGGCTGATGAGAACCGACTTCAAAAAAACTGCGGGCACGGATGGCATCCGAGAGAACCTGCTTTAAAACACCTGTCGAGCCACAACGAGGTCCGGGTCCAGCCCTGATGATGTCAGGCCGGTGTGCGCCTGTATGCCGGCTTCCTGCACCTCTGGCCGCCCGCCCGCTTCCGAAGGCACAGCGCTCCCGCCCCGTGTTGTGCAGGCGTACGCCGCTGTCAAGCCACAAGCAAGCGCGAAGTCAGCTTCTCGCGAGACCTGCTCCTTCATACAGCCTCTCTGCCCGCAGAATAAATATGGTTCACAATTGAACTTGTGCGGGACGCACACGTGCACACAAGCAGCAGGCAGCAGCAGCAGGAAAGCTGGACTTCAAGATGAGGCGCAAGCTCGGCCTGCTGCTGGTGGCTACTGAAGTACTTGCATTCGGCCCAGTTTTACCGAGCACAAGCCACAGAAAGCACAATTCGCTGAACATGGGAGGAGCGGGGACGGAGCCTCCTAGTGGTGAGCACCCATCCACGCTATGGTCACCAAAGCAGCTTGCCTCAGCTGCCTCAAGTGTTCTGCCTTTGGTAACACAACACCTCTTTTCTGCTCTGCTTGTGTTGCAGCGACGGATCTACTGCGCACTGCAGTGCGCGGGTGGTTCCCCCGCCCCCAGTCAGGTGAGGTATGCTTGCCACAGCCTGCAAAAAAACCACCCCATGATTGTCATCAACACTCAGTGTCTGCCCCTGACGCACTTCAATCAATAGAGCGATTGAACGCCGACTTGTTTGCCGGCAGCTCAGCTCAAAGCTACCACTGACGAACCTCTGGGCACACAAATTATCACGGCTGCACATTTTATAAATAAGATGTTGATAAAGATCAATAGCATCTCAGCCATGGGTACTTCAAATTTGAATTAATCAAATCACTTCTCACTGGGCAAGACGTGCCAACTCAGAGGCCCAACTGTGTGTTGCTGCACCACGATACGTAATTCTGTTGGTGCTTTTATCCGGATCGCTTCGATCGACCCCGATGCAACGCGAGCTCTCACCCATATGCGCTAAGGAATGAAAGCCTGTGTGTGCTTTGTGTCAAGTGCAGCAAAGAGGTCACCCAATGCCATTGTCTGTGTGGCCTCCAGTGCTAGCAACTCCGCTCGTGTTACAGGTTTGGGTGCGTGCTCTCGTGTGGAAAGTTGTCGACATCACAGTGATTCCTCAGCTCCGGCGGGTTGTGGTTGTTGCCACCCCCCTTCGTCACCTGTTCAATTAGCGTTATTTTGTCAAGAATAATGCCATAAGCTGGCTGTCTTGAGCACTGCAGGATAGCAGCTGGCGGTTGTGGACAGCCAGGTGCACACACGCACACACTGCATGTCACACGTCTGATGCTCTCATCTCACTTGGTCTGCATCAGCTAGCCTCCCTTTTCTGCTGCTGTTGCTTCCTCTTACACCCTTGACACCTTGCATTATCCCATGTTTTGGAGCTCTCTTAAGAGTTGTGATCCCCACGTCACCCCCACTGCCGCACCACTTTGCCTGCGCTGCAAGTGTGCCCTGACTCTGACGACAAAGCCATCTGCAACGTGGCAATCAGCGCAGATAAGGACTTGGCAAGCGCCGCCAGAGCCAAAGCTAACCCCTGGCTGCATTCAGAAACGCTCATGTGTTGGCCATCTCTTGCATGCAGCTCATGTTAGACGCCTCTTCATTTCACATTGTTGACATTAAGGGTCTGGTCACTCAGTCCACCGCTGCTAGCATAAGATTGATTCAATCGGCTGCCCTTTTGCAGGCAACATGACTTGTGCTGCCCCATCCTGCGCAACCGCAACGAAGACTTCCTGGGTCAGTCAACCCTAGGGTTGGCACATTGCGTATATTTGGATTTTGCATACCCGCATATATACGTATTTTTGGCGTACAATACGTATATACTGCGTATATTAGCGTATCTGACAAAGCCAAATCTCGCTACGACGACTTGTCGTCTTTAGATTTCTCTGAAACCAGGTGCATTCGAACGGGCTCAGGGTGCTGATTACAGACATGCAGACACTAGAAATAATTGCCTTCATAAAGTGTCATCAGAGCAACACTTGAAGTGTGGGATTTTCTTGAAGTTGGCCGAAATGCCAAAAGAAGCTTGGTTACGGCCTGAGTGCGCCGACCGCATGGTGCCGCTGAAAAGCTGCGCCTCGTCAGAGGGCAGCGTGTCTGTCAGCATGTGCAGCGACTCCCTTCCCATCGTCCTCTTCCACATCACCGACAGAACAAGCCGTGAAGGCTCATGCAGGCTCTGCTGGCCAGGTGCGAAGCTGCCTGAGCCACTGAATTGCCAAGTTCAGGCTGTGCAGGCGCCTTCTGTGGCTTGAGACCACCGCTCAGCCCTGCCTTTCCGCTTCTGGCCCCCAGATAGCCCTAGCCACCTTACCCTTGGCATGCGCTGGGCCACGGGCAGCGCTCGTGAGCACCACAGCGGTGCAAAAGCGTATACGCGAATATACGCCCCGTTTCGGCGTCTACGCGTATATATACGCGTATGTACCAATATACCGTATATATACTATCTACGCACGTGCCAACCCTAGTCAACCCCCATTGCCCCTACCATCAGAACTGCTGGTTCAGAAGTAATTGTACGCCCTGTCGCTCGATTCATTGCAGTCCAGAGATAGGCCACATTCAGCTACCTCGCTCGGCGACTCCCGACCCACTTCAAGTCCGAATAATTTGGTAACGCACGTGCTCTGCTGGTGCTCTGTCACAGTGCTGCCCCCGGTCGCGAAGTCTTTTACCATCATATGGGACGACTCAGAGGACCTCCAGAGCATCACGCGCTACCAGGATGTCGAAGAGGCGGGATTCGCGCGCATCACGGACAAGGGCAATGTCCTCGGGCTGACACGCCTACAGGAGGATGGGGCACTCGCTGATGCCGCAATTATGGACTGGAGCGAAATCGAAGATGGCGCTACTTATCAAGCAGAGACCAGGCAGAACCTATGGTAAAACAGACATGTCAGGGCCGCTCAAACACCGCCGGGTCATTGGCATTGAAGATGAGGTGGGTTGTAGGCGTTTTTTTGCCTGCGCCACATACCGTCATGTCGCTATTTAAGCCGGCCGGACACCTAATCAGAGTGATATTTGGCCTCACAGCTATTTGAGGCTGGGTAATATATCAGCTGGATTCAGTATAAGCCGACCCCCCAGTCGGTGAGCTGCACAAGTTGGTGCGTGGTGGCTTGCACGCTGAATTGAAGTTGCTGTTGCTGCCTGCACGAGAGGCTCAGGGTGGCCTCTTGAAGATATCTGGGATGCAACGCTGCGCTCCAACGTCTGCAGCCCACTTCTGAGCCTGTTTCAGCTTTGTAGCACTGCAGCCGCAAAAAACATGAAAAACTCAACAACAGCTTGAACTAAAACGCCGTTTTCTGTCCAGCTTTGAGCTCAAGAAATGCTCGAAGGACTTTCAAGTGACTAAATTTTCAGCGCGGGTGATGGTTCTTGACTGGTAAGTTTTTTGTGTGAATCTCCCAATTCGTCAGTGAATGGTGCTTCCAAAGTGTAGCAGAATGTACCGTCATTCGCTCTTCAAGCCGGCCGGTCACCTAATTGAAACAGGCATTTGTATACGTCGGACAAGCAAATTGAATCAAGCCTTTATATCCCCAGGCTTATATTGATTTGACCTCTATCAGCCACCCTCACAGGTCACACAACAGGCCCACATATGGCTGTTTGCGTGCTACACTAGGGAAGCACCATTCAATGAGGAATTGCGGAGATTGAACACAAAAACCTTACCAGGTCAACAACTTGAAGAACCTTCACCCGCGCTGAACATCTAGTCACTTAAATGTCCTTCGAGCGTTTCTTGAACTCAAGCTGGACAGCCTTGTTGACCTACGATGCACAGGATGCACATGGTGAGACGCGCTCACGTTAGATGTTAGGAATACGAACTATGTGTATGAATGACTGTTCCTGTCAGTGAGTGGCAGCAAGTGTGAACTCACAAAGCAGCAGAGCAGCGGCACAGCACAGCGCAAATGCATGGGGGAGCGGCGTCACCACATGAATAACAGAACAGGGTAAGTCACAATGATACCAGCGCGCTGAAGCAGCGGCACATTCCACCGTGCGTGATACGTCCATTCAGCATCAGCGTATGGCAAAGCTGAAGCAATGCACACGTAAGATCAACCACAGTGACTGTGAAGATTCCTGAATCGCACCACAAGTCAGAAAGCGGATGTGGCTTTTGATTTTTGTTTGCCCACCCTTTCTAGGTGCCTTGTTGTTCCAGTAGGGCCTCTATGCTCACGGTGGCCTAAGGCTGCTCGCGCAAGAAGTATAGTATGCTGGTGGTGCCTCACAAGTTCTAGCAAGACGAATGGTGTAGCAGCGGCACACTGACCGTCGACAACACGGCAGACTACATACACACAGTCGGACCTTTGACATCCTGATAGGGTGCCGCCACTGTGATGTTGGCGACTGGAACAAGGCTTGCACAGTCATGGAGTAGAGATCTGACTGTTGTGACTGCAGCAACAGCGGTAGACAGAAGGGTTAGCAATGTGCTGATAACAACATCAGCTCAGCTGACGGTGACGCACAGCCAAAGATGCCGAGGGAGCACTGCAGCTGGGGGGCGGTTGGCGGAACTGCAGGTGGCGCAGCGGAAGGGCGGTAATTGTGAATCTCTTTTGTGGCTGAGCCCAAGCGCTTTTTTTGCGATTTTAAGCGCATACTATTAATTACATCAGCCCGACTATTATACTAGTAGTACTTCATTATGAGGACAAATTCAAAGATTTGCAACGCTCTGGGTTGTATGTTGCAAGGTTGGCTTTAAGTTGGATCAGGCTCAGTGAGCGCTTGCCTTCCACAGCTAACGCAGGTCACACGGTGCAAAGTTTGACAAGAAATGGAAAGCTCTCACTTGTTTTAGCCGGCCATGGCACTGCAGGTCCCGCCTATCCAACTGGCCCTGTCCCGCCCAACAGCAAGGTCCGCCAGTCACATGATAGCGCATTGAACGCGCGTGTGTAGCTTGAAAGAGAATCATTATGTTGGGGACCGCTGCGCTCACTAGGCAAAAGCGTCCCGTATGGCAGTCAGCACGCGTACCAGCAGCGTTCCGTTCCTCACCTATGAGCAGCAGTGGTGCAGGCGGTGGCGGGGGGGGGGGGGGGGGGTCAAGACCTTCCTTCACTTTTCTGCTTAGCCAGCACAGAAGTGGCTTCCTCCAGCGAGTGCAAAGCTGCTCCCTCCTCGCCGTTGGCTTTCCGCTTCAGTCAAAATTTAAAGGTTGCCTCTTGTTTATATCAGTGTTGGTTTATAAACACGTACAATAGTGTCTCTGTGGTGTATAGTTTGTTATGCAGGGCACTGATTTGTGCTCCCCTGCATCTGCGAATCATGTATTGTAACATGAAACGCCTGGTTTTTGAATTGTACTAACCGTTACGCCCGTTTTATGTTTCCTTTCATCTTGGCCGCTCCCCTACTTCAAATTTGAAGATTGTGAAAGAAAAGGTTGCACTAAGTCTTTTATTAATTTCGCTTCGCAAGGGGCGCGAAAAGCCCTCTATTTGGATGTGCACTCTATGCAACATGCCTTCTCCGAAGAGAAACTCAAACGCAAACAGGCTTCCCCCTCTTCACACTACCACCAACACCCCACAACCAAACAGTGGCCAAAGCTCATCATGCAGGTTGTTGCTGGCACCTCAGCAAACAATCAGGCACTGGGCGCACAAACGCTTTGGTCCCACCACCTCAGCATCTGATGTGGTAGCACCACAAAACAAGGAAAAATACTTACTATACAGGTGCTTTTCTTTGTTCAAAGCACAATTCGTTGCGATTGGTATTGGGGTACCAGTCACCCGCCATATCTGCCATTCAACCCGCACTTCCAGAGTACGACCTTTGGCTCCATCACTTCCCCAGACCCCTTTGTACACGTGTGCTTGTACACTGTGTGGTTGTGCGGCTGTGTGGCGCAGTGCACAGCTCATGCTGCTGCCACGCTTATCAAAAAATCGTCATCAAGCGGACGTGCTTTTGCTTCAAGTGTCTGCATGATTCTTTGTGCATCAGGTGCGCGAACATGTGATTGTTTTTTGCAACATGATTTGATACATCCGGTCTTTAAGACGACTGTGGCACACTCTTCACATCCGACTATCTACACAATGCCATACAACCGACCACTGTTTGGTGCGTTCCGCGTACAGGCGACGGTGGACCCAGACATCGTCAGGAGATACGCACCCGTGCTTCCCATGCTCCAATCTGCATATCAGCGATAGCTCAACGGCAACCGCAACCAGCGTACCCTGTATGAGGCTGGAGAATTTGATGGCATCATCTTCTCCAACGAGGCCACTATACTGGTGGAGGCGAAATCGGTTGTCACGGTATGTAACACGTCACCAGCGGGTCGGTGTACTGCAGCAGTCATTGATTCCGGCATCGTTGCATGTCTGCCTACGCTTGCAGTCATGACGGAGTTGTAAGTCCCGGCACTAGTCCCGGCGCTAGTCCCAGCGCTAATCCCAGTGCTACGCAGCAATCAAAGTTGGCTTCTGCCAACCACTTTTGGAATCGTGCAACGTCAGCCGTGCTGGCTTGTTGCTCCACTGCGACCAAGCGGGATTGAGTGTCGTCGCAAGCTCACACATATGAATGACAGTGGTCTTATGAGTCATATGCTCCTGAGTTGCTTTGCTTCATTTGATGTGTTACAGGCCACAAGCTCCGAACGTGCCGCCAAATGGTTCCCACACATGTTGTCCATAGGCGTATGTGTCAACTCATTTCTAAGAAGTTTATGTACAGCCACTGGCCCGATGAGTCCAGGGCGTTGCTTGAGGGCCGGACACCCTGTCATTGCATGCATCACGCGATTCGGAACAATTGCATGCACCACACATGGGTGCTGCGGTGCACATGTGGTGGTATACTTTCCACGCGCATCCTTGGATCCACTGGCATGGAGCCACGCCAGTGAGCACCGCGTGCTGCTGAGCAATGTGTACGCTATACAGCGCAATGCGCAAGCAATAACTAAATATGTTGCACTGATCCTTGGGCTGATGTGTGTCTCAAAGTGGCGCTGAGTGCATGTGCATTACAAGATGGCTCTGTGAGCATGCTGCACGACAGTCGTCTTTGACAGTGCACAAGACCTTAGTTGCCTTGGCCTGTGTGTGTGCCTGCATGGTGATTGCATCCGCCGGTCGGACAGCGGCCATGTTCAAAATCAAAGTGCGGCGAAACTTTTGATTCAATGAGAGGTTCACACTTCCCGTTGCTGCATACTATCCTAGGTTCAAGTTGAGTCAACCCATCACATCAGCAAACCAGGACGATGCATCCCAGCACCAGCATCTCTGTCCCTTGCAACCACAGCTCCGGCGAGCCCAGTGGCTCCAAGTGTTTCAGAGAGTCAATGTCTCAAATAAGTCAACAACGTCAGCAATTTGGTCCAGGTCAACGCATTTGTTAGAATTAGGGCTAGAGTCTGTGTCAAGGAGCGGCATGTCGCTTGGGGTTAACCTCCACGAGCGCAACTCAAGCCAGATGTGTACATTGATGAGGTTTGGTTTTCATCGGTGAAGTCAAATGGCTGAATGCAATGACTTCCACCGTCGCTGGGCATCGTGGTGAATGCTGCCCTCTGAAGGTGGGGAGCGCTGTGACTGAATGACTGAGTCTCAGTTGACTCAAAGTGTTTGGAAAGAGGTTCCGACTCTGAGTAAAACCGTTCCTCGATCTTTTTTGCATAGGAACTAGCGCTCACGGTTTGCCCCTGATGAGCAATAGCAGCAAGTGGGTGCTGGACACCAATCTGAGGGAGTGCGCTGTTTGCTTACGCGAGTTCGGCACCAACAAACCCGCGGCATCCAATAAGACTCACTGCCGATACTGCGGAGGCGTCTACTGCAGAGCGTGCTGCTACGAATGCCTCAGTGTGCCTGCAGAGGATGTGGTCCAAGCGCCGCAGGAGGGGCCTGGTTTTGATCCCGCAGCTCCGCAGCGAGTCTGCGTGAGATGTGCGGAGGTGAGTCTACATCAGTGACATGCACAATTTTCATGCAACTGAGTGTCGAACAAGGTGTAGGTGTCAACTGCTTCATTCAATGATGAAGCCTGATTCGCCGTTACTCAATGGCAACAGCCTCAAAGACGTCACCGTCAGCTACTGTGCCTGATGGCATACAGCGGCAAGTGTCGCATCCAGCTGGTCATGGTGGCAGGATCATGCATCAAATCGCACACATTGCTGCATCTACAAAACACCAATAGTACACCTGGATCTCGATACGGCTCTTCATCACTCCTGGTGCAGCTGACATAAGTTGTGTCAGACCATACACTCAGGACAGTGTACTTTGGGTGAGCACGCGCCGAAGCTGTATCAGACGAGCTTGGTGGACATTGCAGAGTAGCTTTTCCGCACTTTGCGGCCATTTTGAAATTATAGCCAGCAGCATAGACTACGACCTCAATGTTGGCACGGCCCCGAGGGTCGTTGATACAGAGAACCGACATTGTTTCAGAGAACAGCAGGCATGCACACCACTAGCAGGCCGCCGTTCATGTCGTCGTTGAGATGAGCACTGTTTTATTATAGCAGTCAGGTTGAAGTTGTGCACATGACAGTTTTGTTGAGGGAAGGTCGAGATCACTTTGAGATCTCTTGCCTATTTGTCTCGGCTTGCCTGAGTCAGCAAGCTATTGAACTGGGCGGCAGCGGAAACAGCGCCAGCCAGCCAACCGCTCACCATACACTCATGCGACCGTTCCTGGAAGATTCTTCCTCGAGCGGAGCGTTGATGAGCAGCATCACCTGGCACTGCACTGCCCCGCCCTGGCACCTCGTGAATCTACTCTCTCTCTCTCTCGCGCGCTGTCAAGGCTGCACGTGTGGCTGACGCTGCTCGGGAATAGACCAGATCCTTGCCTCAACTCCGCGCGTCACGTCTTGTGAAGATATCCAAACGAGACCTGCAGAGAAGGACACGCACACGACAGTGGCGCTTTTCCTTCTTGCAGCCTGTGTTGGTGCTGTAATTCTTGCATCGAATGTGGTGATGCTCGCTGCTCACAACAGATTTGTACCAGACTAGCTAGCTAGCTAGCTAGATAAGAAGCAAACTCCTGTACCTGTGCTGTGTTGCAACAAACACTTCATATTTGCTGGGGGCCCTTACAGATTAATGGAAACGAATCAAAAGATCGTAGAGCTCTAGGTGACAAGGGATGGTGAGCCGCAAAGTGCTTTCCACCAATAAACGTGGTCGCCGCTGCTGCAGCAATTGGCCACGAGTCAAACAGTACCACCATATCCACAGTAGTCAAAAAGACTTCTGTGTGCAAGGTAAAGCTTGAACTTTAAGCATTCGAGGCGTGGGTTAATTGATACTGTACTTAGGGTGTGGACAACCTATGATGATTGTGAGTAGCTTTTGTGAACCTCACGTGTCGGACTCGAGCTTGACGCACCTGCCTTTGTCACCGCACCCAAAAACATGTGATACCGGCCATGAAAGAGGGTCCCTGCACAAGCCACAATCGACATGACCTCATCCACGTCAATGCATGTGCGCTGCGTATGTCTTGTTGTACGTTGCATAGGCACTGCGGCCGCTGCAAGAGCGCATAGTTGCGCAGCGCCTCAGGGAGCAGGAGGAGGCAGACCAGGCGCTGCTGGCCGGTGTTGCACCCATATTCACTGTAACAGTCTTGAGAGCCAGGGTGAGTGTGCTGTTTGCACTTTGGGTAACGCGACTTCAAGTTCAAGTGCCTGTATACTTGTGGTCAGTTCGAAGTACTTATGTTACAATTCATACATGCATACACTCTGACAGTACGCGCACATGTGCTTTCTTTGTTTTGGCTTGGAAGGGACGTTGCGCCATGGCCCAGTGAGAATGCGCCACCGGGCGAAAGCTGACTTGCTTTTGCCAAAGCCAGTTTGGCCTGACAGCCTTGCCATCGGCAGTATACAAATGGCGGGCATGATACTTGTGAGAGCTAAGCACACCTGTGAGCCAGTCATTGTACTGCTAACAGATTGCTTCTTGGGTTTGGGGGCCTGAGGAGCAGCTGCTTGAGCTGTTTCCTCTTGCCGTCGCAAGCTTCTTCATGCAACGTACACTCTAGTGCACAACGCAAGCAGCACTTATTCGTGCATGATTCAAGTGCACTACAGTTATGTGCTAAGTTACTACTAACTAGAACTACAATTATGTACTAAGTTGCTTTCAACGGCTTATATTACGCTGTGCAGGATGACATATCAGCGATGCAGACACTCGAGCAGCACACAGAGCGTGTGGGGCGTAGGGTAGGGTAGGGGAGGGGTACATATACTTTAGTCTTTGATGTGAGAATGTAAGAGTGCTTCCATGCGGCACTGCACAACGGATCAGAGCGCGAACTTGGAGAGACTATAGTGTTGTGGCTCCCACGTAAAGCTTGCCACTACACAAAATAAGAATTGCTCCAGACTGTGCTTAACTCTTGCGTAGCTGTCGACATACATTGATGTCTTGTCATGCACCGACAGTGTGCATCTGCGCAGTTGGCGCCGTGTACGGAAGCATCCCCACAACTAGTACATATCCTATTGCAGGTACTTCTACCACTTCTTGTAGCAAGTACTTGTGAAGTACAGTTGTACTACAAATGACAGTTTAAAATACAACGAAATGCTTCAAGTACGAAACTTCATGTCACAATCTCACCACTTACAGCGAGCGCACCGGCTCAACAGGCCATCGACTTCAGCTCAGCGTGCGCCGCACGCATTACACATTCTCAAGTACATACGGGAAGGCGGGCGGCTAACCACACCTTGTCACCTACAGCTCTACGATCTTTGACTCGTTTCCATGTATATATATACATACATACATATATACACCACATGAGCGCGGACGCGTGTGTGCTGCAGAGCCTGCGCAACGTGCGCAAACACCTGCGGCCCGTCCTCAACTCATACGTAACAGCAAGCATGGGGAGCGTCACACGCCAGACGCCGTGCGCGCGCGACACGACCGCCCCCCTCTGGGGGACGTCCTTCCTGTTTGAAGTGCAGGGGCAGCTGGGCAACGCCATTAGGCTGCGGCTCTACGAAGAGGGCAAGGTGACAGCGGGTTTTGCATTGACTCATGGCCAGTGCATGTGGCACAACGGTGCGCAGTGTTAAATGGTGAAGATGTATCATTGTCGCATGGGTAGGTAGGTACCGTACCTGTTTTCATGAGTTGGTGACTGTGGCCAAACGAGCACAACATCCTGCATATGCACCACGACTTTCCATTGCGTTAGGGTTACGACGATCCCTACGCAGCGACGCATCAGGAATAGAATGCTCCCCATGCTGCCTCGGGAGAGCTGGCTGGTGTCAGCGGTTCCACGGTTCTGTTGGCACATGACACTGGCGCGCTTCCAAATGGGTGCACATACACTCATCAGTGCTCAGAACTCATGACTGCTAACATTCAATCGCATCCACCGTCAGATTGCCCATAAAAACAAGCATTTGTTCTGTCAGCACCAATTTTGCGGGCAGGCCGTGCAGCAGGAGGATGCCTGCAGTGCGCTCTGTACTGTAGTGTACGTGTAGACATGTTGTGGTGCTAGCGTTCTGGTCACATGGTTTTAAAGTGAGCAGATCTCCGAAGGCTGTGCTGCGGCTTGCTAGTGCCGTGTCGCGCTTCTTTCAGCCAAAAAAAGGCCAGTCCTTGTCTTGATGCCTACCCCTTCAGCATTGCCAATGCATATGCTTGCACAGTCCACGTCATTTCTGCATACGTGTGTGTCGGTGCATGTGTAATGCGAGCACTGATGACCACTTCTGTGATTCGTGCATTCACATGTGTGATTCACGTGTGTGGCAGTGCCTGAGCAAGCCCTTGGCAAATCACACTGCTAAATACGACATGTGCCATACAAGCACCAGTGACCGAATGTTTGCACTGGCGTGCTGTGGGCTCTACGTGCTACTGTGCTCAACTTTGCAACGAACTCTCGCCACAGTCGCACAGGTGATGTACTGTTAGCGTGTAGCTCTACGCATCTTGGGCTGTTCTTGCAGTACACTTCGCATACACGTATAGTACAATGAAGTATGATGCCTGCAAAGTGCGTGTTTGCACTCATCCCCGTATACCATTGTGCCACCTCACTCTTGCACCTCTCATGCTGGGGTCTCATGCTGGGGTCAGAGTTCGCCTACATAGGGCTAGGGTTAGGTTAGGGCTGAGCCAGTGCGACCAACTTCACCACCCACTACGACACACGCGTACACAGCACACAAGGCGCCTTCACTCCGCACAAGTGGTGTCGTTGCTGACGTGCGCCGCATTGCGCGTGCGCTGAGCGCAGGTCATCGGCAGCGAGCTGCTGGGCGAGGCCCTGGTGGTGCTGCAAGACACGGAGGACGCACAGGGCACGTGGGTAGCGCTCAGCCACAAGCTGTCGCCCGCGCCGACAGGGGAGGTGCTGCTCAAGATGGCCTACTCGGGGCCGCACATAACCGCCAGTTCGCTGGCGCCGGATGCTGCAGCTTGTGGGGCGGCAACGGCAGCGGCGAACGGCATTGCTCAGCAGAGTAGCCCCCTTGCTAGCGCCAAGGGAGGTGCGGGGGGGGTGGCGAGGGAGGGTGTTCGTAGCAGAGGGCTCCTGCGCGTTTGGCCCATGGTGAGGGCGCGTCACCTGTTGCGATTTACCGTAGTCGGCAGGGGCACCTGCGACTGCGAGGAATTGTGTCGAGTTGCGTGCAGTTCAGATGGTGTAAAAGTTGTTGTATGGTGCAGCATTGTTCAGGTGTGAACTAGCCTGTAATTTTAACCTCAAGTGGTGACATGCTGTTCCTTTGAAATGAACCAAGTGCGTCGCATCAAACACCCTGGATACTATTATGGTTTGTGCCCACCAGTGCACACCACTGTAGCAGTATCTGATGATACTGGCCCTCACCCCGTGCCAAGGTCTTGGTGGAGCCTTGCCATCTCAAGCTGGGCCGAAACCCCCACTTGAACTGACACTTGACGATCAAACAATCAGGGCCCTCTGCAAACCTCCTTTGTCAGTCATGAGCAGGAGATTGCGCGTGCATGTTTTAAGTTCATGATCAGCAGGCTTTTTTATGGTTGTCAGGGCCAGCTGCAGCCCGTCGCATATGCGGTGTCGCACGCCAACAAAGCCAGCAGAGGAGACTGAGAGGCGTTGCCACACTGCGGGTGCCGTATTCAAACCCGATGAAGTGAATAGGAGCAAACACACAGAGTTACTGTACAGTATGCTATGATTATCAAGCAGTGGAAGTGACCGTTGTGTAATGCATGTATGCCCTATGAGCTTTAATGCATGTCCTATGAACTTTGAAAAAACGCTTTGAAAACGCGCCTGATACGTGCTATGAAATCGGCTGCGTCTGTCAACCACACGCTGGATGACGTAGAAGGAAACACTAACCATATGCTGTATCATCAGGCTGCGCACCTCTGCATGCCCTCAGCAACGCATGTGCACGAATGCCCAGAGGTCATTACGCACCTCAAGTCGGACCAAAGAAGCGAATTGCTCGCCAGCGCTTTCTATGGCAAGCCTGACGCAGTAATCCTGGGCGTTGAGCAATGCTATATCATGACGTCCACGTGTCCATATCAGGTGTGTACGGCTTGTGCAGCAGCGTCAGTAGCATTTGGACGCGGTTCATGTATGCGCATGAAGTTGCTGCGCTGCAGGCTTGAAGGAGCTGGCGTCGCCGCAGCATTAGGTGGACACAACAAGTGGACTCTGACATCTGCTGACGCTGTCTCCTCTGTCACTTGTCGAATGTCAGGTGTGCTCTGCCTGCGCGGTGGCGGCAGCGCTGGCCCTGACAAGGTACCTGCTGGTGGCAGTGCCATTCTCAGGGGACCCGATAGTCATGCGGTCCGGCATGGTGGTCGGCAACAGCAGGTGGATCAGCAGCAGGTAAGCCCCGCAGCGTGCGGTGCATATGCTGCGCTGGGGCTAAGTTTTCACCATGCTTATCATTCAAGTTGTGATTTAGCGCGTGTGCGTGTGTACATGCATGTTCCTGTAATATATTGGGCCACGCCAATCAGGCGGGGGCGCGAATCGGCGAGGCGCGCCTGCCCATCCTCGCTCCGCATATATATATATACTTCGAAGTATATATATACACATAAACTTCAAAATATAGATATGTATGGGCATGTATTTGCATGCACTCAAGACGGCGTATGCGCAACTGTGCTGTGCTGTACGAGATGGCGGCGGCCCGCACGGCACGCGATAGCGTGAAACTGAACACGTGAAGTACGCGTGAAGGTACACGTGAACAGTACCTGGCCTGCGCTTGTACTGAACAGGACACATGAACAGCACATGATGTCTTGTTGCGTGTTTCGTCCACTCCACAAAGCCATTGAATTGATGCGCGGCAGCAGGAGTGCGGGCATGATGCATGGCAGCTCAGGCATGCGTACGTCCATCAGTTTTGCAAAACCGAGGAGCTGAAACTTGAGACCTTTTTGTACTGCAGTTGATAGCCTGAAGGTTGCACACACATGCAAGGTGCACGGGTGTGCAAGATGCATCAAAGCACTAGAAGTACAATTTAAAGTTCTACTCAGAATTCCGCTAATCAACATGAGATGTGCAGTATTTGTATACGTGTATGCCGCGCCTCATCGTTCACAGATGGTCACCGCTGCAACGAAGGATCACAGCTTGTCAATGACCAGGCCTTGGGTCTGGGCTAAGCGTTGAATCAGCGTGGCTCTATGGTCAACAGCATACCAATGCGTAATCAAATTGTGTTTGGCTTGGTCCCCCTCTTGATGCCACAACCTGACATGTGAAGATTCATGCCAGCAAACTCCGCATTTATGTGAATGCTGCTGCTGCTTCAAGTCATACCATGATGTTGCCTCTGACCTCACTCCACATTAGGGCCTGTTATGTCACCTTTGCCACAATTTAATGACGGTAGTGGCTATTCTACAACACGCAAGGCCAGACCTCGCTCCGTGCTCGCAGCTGCGCTGCTTACAGGCTCTCTGCCGAATTTGGGCGCCTCGCTTATTTCATTGTTTTAATTGGCTGATTCCCAAGTCTGAATTATTTCAATCCAGTAGGCACTATGGAGGCCTTGCACAGGGCACCACAATGTAAGTGCCTTAGATCATCTGGTTGAGCACGCTCAAAAGCAGCAATATACCGCACCCCATGCTTCAGCTTTGTTAACATTGCATTTTCCCTCAGGCTGCCTCATATGGTTTTACAGAATGAGCAACGCCAAGTGTTTCTGAGTAGCAGTGCCAATGCAGCTGTCACATTTGCCTTATTGCCCACTACATCTGTCTGCGGCACTACTCAACACTGCTTGACTGTGCTGCCAGCATGCAGGTCATGTACAATATTATAGCTTCAAGTTGATGCGGTGCACTGAAACTCATGCCAGTGATTTGCACCTGCGTTCCCTGTTCATTGACGTGTTTTAACCTACTGACTTTTACCACTGTCAATTACATTATTTAATTTCAACTGCTTCAGGACTCATCACCTGCACATGCAACGCGACGGCAGCGTGGTGCTGGCCCAAGGCACCAGGTGACGCTCGGTGTTGATGTTGATGTTGAACAAGTGCATCATACATCTTGGACGCTTCATCAGACAAGACGGGCGGCACATTGTGACAAAATACATGAAGAAAAAGGCTCGAGCTGGTGCTGTCGTGAGCTTGCAGAGGTCATACTTCTACTATTAGGCAGACCTGCTTCAAGGCTGTGAGTCAGTTCACTGCGCAGGTCAAGGTCAAATACTTCTATGTTAAACCTTCGAATGTTAACAGTTAGAAGTATTGCAGCGCGCATTTGCATGGTGCCAGCGCGACTGGACACAGCTAAATGTAGGAGGCAGCCACACATACGATGGTCAACAAGGCAAACAGGCACTTTGGCCTGTCTGGTGCTTCGAAATACACTGAATGCTCGAAGAAGCAGTCATTGTGTCCTGCTTGGTTGGAGCAAGAAAGCTACACATTCGCCACCTTGGCCTGCAAACTTTGCTGTGGCGTTCTGCTGGAGCTTGGCACTTCCACTTTACTTCAAACTGAATTGCACGATCATTCTTGCCTGACAGTCAGGCGCAGCCTCCCCCGAACTGAATGCTATGCAACATCTCATCAAGTTTGTCTGGCTGCAAACGAGACGACAAGTACATGGGCAAATCTGACGAGGGCATATTGCAAGATCCAGAGCAGCTGCTGCGACGCTGGGTCTGATTTGAGTAGAACATCTGCTTCTGATGTCCGTCCCATCCGCACATCAATATTGCATCTGCTTACATGCGATTGAGTCATCCCACGGGCCGTTTACCAAACACTTGAGACACTGCAAAACCTTGCACCAGATGACATGCGGCACACTCTCACACACTCTCAGGTCCCAAATTTTGGGCAGCTGGGGCCCCGGGGTTTCGGCTATTGCAGGGTATTTCAGAGGAATCTGAGCTAAGCCTTGTGCCATGGCAGCAACAAGTCACGCACGCGTGCTTGTGTGCTGGAAAGGACGTGATATTACAAAGCCACAGCAAGCCTGGGCATTCCAGCTCAGCCCGGGGTTGCTGAGTCAGCCATGCAAAAGATCTACACATAACTGATCTGAAACAGATCTCAAACAAACTGCAATGTCAATTACGTAGCTTCAAGTGCAACCTGACTGTTGCTAACAAAACAGCGCTCATTTCATCACGCTGAATGAGGTGATCACTCAGGCGGGCTCACAGTGCTACCGACTTTGCATAAGCCACAGTGTCCGCTCACTTCGAGTTGCGCGTTTCTGCTGCTTGCTGCGCTCTCGTATCAAGCTTTGCAGGCCTGCAAGTGAACAAGTCCAGGCTCCGCTGTGGTCCACTGGAAGACCCTTCGAAGACAGAGACTGCCAGAAGTGCGTCATCCGTGTTGCAATTGATGCACAAGGTGCCGCGCTGCAAGTGTTGGAGGGCCGACAACTGGTCAAGAGCGTCCAGTTGTCCGGGCACCCTTTGCTTGCGGCCGCACTGCAGATCAAGGGACCCGATGATGATCGGCCGTGACAACTTGGCTAATAAACTCAGGCAGTCTTCAGATCGGCAGTGACACTGTCAAGTTCACACCATTGAACTCAGAAAGTCTTCAGGGGTTTGTTTGTCTGTTGCTCCATGCATCGCGATAAAGTTGTCTGTGCACTGCTAGTATTGCTGGCTTCTTTTGAAGCGCATGCAAATGTGATGCACCATCGACATACATGTTGCGCATCAACATGGCCGACAATTGCAAGGTGAGAGGTCTGTTTCCGCCTTGTGGCCTTCACAGTGACACTGTCGAGGATGCAGGGCAAAATTTCCAATGTCACATTGAGTTTCACATAATTGTTCACGATCTCAAGCCAACCGACCAAGTGACTCCAGCATTGTTGCAGGCAACAACTCAAGTTCTTCAAGTTGATCGACTCAGCTGGCATACAAGCATGACACAAAGTTTCAAGACATTGAGTGAAATACATGACATTGTCATCGATGATTCACACATCAAACCCCCTGCACTTGCTTTTGGTATCAGGCTGCTGGTCGGCAGCAGCCACCCCGCTTACCCCGCTCACGAGGCCCTGACCAAAAGTATGCTCATTGACAACTATCTTCCACACACTCACCTTGCTGATTATGCTTACCTTCGAGGCGTAGCAATGCCCCTTTGTCCGAGCGCCGACTGCAGCAGCTGGTCGCATTCGTCGATCCAGCGCAGGATCGTCTGCGCGTCCCGCAAGGTGGGCGCGCCCCAGCTGCGCGCAGCGACCGTCTGCGTGGGTTGCAAGACGCAGACCTACTAGAAAGCATCATGCCATGAACACAAACTGTCACACATATGCATAATATTATGCTCTTGCTGCCGCATCATGATCATCATGATGGTGCAAACAACACGCACACGCCTTGTTGCACATGCAACACGAGCATCATGCTCATCTGACACACAACGGCATCAACGATACTGGCATGCGTGACGATCCCTCATGTGCAAAACAACAGAACAGGTTCTGAACAGATCTGCAGCTCAAGCAGCCATCAACAGAAAAAATAATTTGGGCATTCAATTGAAGTTCCTGTGTGTGTGTGTTGTCTAGTAGTTCACTTTGATAGCTATAAGCTCACAGACAGCCTGAAGCTGATCCGTTACCAATCAGCTTCGAAATGTGAAGCTGCCACTCAGTGATTGGCCCAGTTTATTTAGTAAGACCAACAACGTAAGGTCTTGCATGAGGGCACCAATTTAAAAGTGCACCAGGCCCTGCCTTGCATGCATGAGGAGTCTGAGCATTTAATTTCAAATTGCTAGCTGCCACGTACGTACGGCCCACTTTGAAATTTGCTGTGGGCTGCTGGCATGTAAGTGGAGTTACTCTGTACCCCGCCGCGGCCATAATGGCAGCGGCTCCTGATTTGGAAGCCAGACCAAGCTGAGCACTGCAATCCGCTGCCCCTCATCGCGTTCGGCAGAGATGATCAAAAATCACGGTGTCTTCCCATGAGATTGTGCTGCGCTGTACCTCGGAGTCCGCGTGAAACTCCGCCATCAGCGCCGGCATTGCCGCAGCGGCTGTACATGATGCCATTCAATTCGGTGCCACACAGTGGACTCGAAGTCCGTGCGCCAGGCCGCCTCGGTTGACTTGAAGGCGCCATGAACTTCTTAACAGCAGACAGAGTGACAGTCACTGTCAGTGAGTCAGGTATATACTTATCATACTATGTAATCTGATTCAATAATATCTGATTCTGAATTACGGACAGGTGCAGGCGGCGCGCTCATATGCCGCCGGCCATGCCGAGCTGCAGCAGCAGGCGCAGCACAAAATTCACTCAGTCTGATCTTATGCATGGTCTGCCCTCTGCGCCAACTTCAAGTTGAAGGCTTGTGCGAGAGACGCCCCAGGTTGATCGATGCTGCACGCCACTGGCAGCGCCAACACCTGCGAGTTGATTCAAGTTGACTCTAAGGCCGAGCCTTTCAGAAGTGTAATCGTACTACAGGCACGATGTTTCGTGAATCATTATGATTATCATAGAAGTTAAGAAAAAAAAAACAAATCGTCGATGATCGCTGGTACTACAGTAACTCAGTCAGGCTGTTACTGTACTACTGTAACGACTGCAACAGCTGAAACGAGAATGAGTACTACAACATGTCTGTCAGTGAGTAGTACTGTCACTGCACATATTGTCTGTCAGTGAGTATACTGTCACTGCACATAATATATTCAATCATTTTGTCTGTCAGTGAGTATACTGTCGCGCACGTGGCACAGTGTGACAGTCACAGTCACTGTCACACTCAGGCTATCACACGGTGACTGTCACTGTCAGTGAGACACTGTCAGTCTGCAGCCTGAGCTGCGGCGCACGGCGGCCAGTTTGTTTCAAAGTTGAGCTCACTCAGGCTGTCACAGCCTGTCAGTGACCAACTTGCATTGTCTTAAAACTCTATTTTCAACTGGACCAGGTAATACGTTACTGCGGACTGTCAGTGACTCAGAATCATATGATTACTGAGTTACTGTATCATGATACTATTCGGTGACTTGCTGATTCAGAATTATCAAGTACTTGATGAAACTATTATGATACCGTCTACTATGACACAGTGACTGCGGCACTGTCACAGTCTGTCACTAGTTAACTGTCACAGTTGCAGTTACTGTAGTAGTGTTACAGTAACATAATAATTGAATTTCCATGGTTCATGTACTAGTAGGACCCGGTCCGGCTGCTACCTTGAAGCAATAATTCAATTTGGTGATTCAGAAGCTGACAATTGATATATGCTGCGCAACGCGTCTACTCCGAGTCAGAGTCTGTAACAGTTGTGACTCACCAAACTGCAATTCTATTTACCTGCAGGCATGCATCATGCCAATGGTCATGACTGCAGCATTCGCAATCTAAGACTTGCAGACTGTCACTGGCAATGCCAGTGTCACTGAGTGTAACAGTTATAGGCTATTGTAAGCTTTGGCACAACTTCAAGTTGAAGCCTTAGGTCAGACTCTTGGAGGACCGTGGCACTACTGTAACAGTGCCTTACCAATCATGATGCTTACTGTGAACCCAGCACTTAAGGCACTTGGAGTAGCGGCTGCCTTAATTTAAATGATTATGATGACCTGAGGCTCCAAGACACCATCATGTGAATCCGAGTCAGAAGTTTGACTTTTGGCACATTGATTCAGAATCTGATTCAGTGATTATCTATGACCACATCCTTGAAGTTTGTGAGACTCTCAGTTTTTATCGCAGTGTTTATGAATGATAATTTATACGTAGTGCATTTTGTACAATATAATAATAACTGGAAAACATATGATGACCATTAATATAATTGCCATATATCTCATTTATATTGTAAAATTTTAAACTTGATGACACATACTATAATATGCCTAATGCTGTAATTATAGAACATGTCATACTCAATGAGTCGAGTTGTAATCATTACTTCAAGAAGTATGATACTGGCTACCCGCCGGGCATTAAATTTAGCAAGTCAGTAAGTATACAGTAACTGTACAATAGTACTGTAACAGTTGAGATGGGAGCTGCATATTATTAACAAGGCGGTTCCTGAAGCGACAGCAGAACATTGCTGGAACTCTCCTTTTAGTGGAGCGTCATCTCGGAGAGCCTCTACAGTAACTGTAACATTGAATTAGGCTCACACACCTACATAGCGGAGCTACTGCAACAGTTCAAGTTGACAAGGCGGCAAGCCCAGCCGCCGGAGTAGCATCCCTTGCCCCCAAGGCAACCTCCTGCACCAACTTGAAGCCCCCAACTCTGGCCTGTTAAATGTGAGTGCTGTACACCATACATTCTGGTCTCTGTTTCTGAATGTTGCTCTGCCGTACAAGCTCGCTATGCACCCGGCCGTTGGCACGCCTGCTTTGTGTCCATATGATAGTGTCCAGGGCCACGTTTTCGCTTGCTCACAGTAACAGTTACTGTCAGAGTGACTGAGTCTTAAAGCTACTGCTGCAGCAACAGTTTTTGTTACAGTAATACTCAATAGCTGAGTTTAAACATTTTATTGATTGCGCTCGAAAGTACTACTTTTGATTGAGAAAAGACTTGAAGATTAAACTAAAGAACGAAACATTTTTAAAGCTTTAAGGGAAAATCCAATGTACTTGAAAAACTTGAACCTCCGAGTCTCAATTAATACTTAACTTAACCTGAAGGTAATTTACGATTGTTGTATAGTAGCATTTTCACATTAATAGGTTTCATGATATTGAGGTTATCAGGTGAAGGCCTCCCGGGACTAGACTGAGCGCGTTCAACTTGAAAAATGGTCAAAATTACATGCTGAGCACTCATCAAAGTTAACCTCAATTTGGAGTAAAAATTCCGTGATGAGCATGGAGCACTTTGCCAATTCAATTTGGAGTTAAAACTTCCATATATAACAATATTTATAGTCTAATACCCATAACATCACAATTGAGCAGAAGTCCATTTGAAGGGGTTGAAGTTCACGCTCCAATGGGTCCCACTTTGAAATCAGGTCCCGTTTTATGCAATTATGAGTCAAACTTTAGGTTAGAGACTCAGCCTTGATCTCTGAGGCACTGACAGAATGAAATTGTTTCCGATGCAGGAACTTATACTGTGAAAAAATAGACAGCGTTCAATAGACACATACGGACACAAGGCTATAGCCATGCCAGCCATATGCCAGTCATGGCCATCATCACTCACTTTTTTGACGAATTTCTCCTCCAATCCTTTCAGCACTGCTTGAAGTGCACACCTCATCCAAAAAGCAAAAACGCGGAAAAAAAGGCTTGTGCACATGTCCTGCTGCCAGCTTCCGCTTCCACAGTTCCATAACCTGATGGCTGATTTCTGTGCGCCTGCTGCCCTCCCTAGCTGTCTGGCATGTGACACTGTCTGGCCCAGACATCTCCAGTGGTAGGTTCACACCATTTTGAAAATTGGAAGCTCCCTTGTCGATCCAATTCCGGCAGCGCGTTCGCGCATCTCTGCGCGCGCCAACATGCGTGCTGATGTAAGGCAGCATGACGCGCACGTGAGGCAGGGATATGAGTTTGCCTACTTGCTTGCGGCCTATTCTCTCCAATATGTGTGTTTTTTCTAAATAATATAGGTAAATGTCTTCCGATAAAAAAGTGTGTCAACGGTTCGCTATTCGCTCTGGATGGATCTGATCTGATCTCACGGGCGTGTGCGTCAAAGAAGAGGCCTGGTGTGTGCAGCAAGGCAGGGCTTTCGATATAAAGAGACGCAGGACGTCCTAGCATGCCCGCCGCATGTTGCTTGGTGGGGGCTGTTGTGTGGTGGCGGCCGTGAGTGACCTTCACGCATCGTCGGCATCCACACTCATCGGAGCGCACAGACACTATAGTAACAGCACGTCAAGCGTAGCTACCCCGTCCCTGTTGTGGCCTTCTAGTAATTTAAAAAACTTCAGTGCTGCAGCCGCCCGAGGGAGGATCCTCTCGTCTCAAACTTAACCCTGAAAGCCAAGCTTCAACCAAGGCACTCATGCTATAGTGAGGTCCAACTCGGTCAAGACACTCAAACTGTTGAAGTCGAGGAGTGGTTGGCCTAGTAGTAAATCAGACGCACCTGCCAACTATTCGTTAAACTTTGTTGAAGCCGAGGTTGATTGAGCCGTGATTTAGCCCACCGCCGTGGGCGTGGGCGTCGCTGCCTCCGCCGCCCGCTGCTGACCCCGCCGCTGTGTCCGCTGCTGCTGCGGCAACTTGAACCGATGGCGCGCATGTCGTCGTCATTGCAAAGAGCGTGGCACTGCGTGACCGTTCTGCCGCCAACAAAAGCGCACGGGCTGCTGCTGCCGCCGGTGTTGTGACCGTCACTGCTGTGCTGCAGACAATGACACATGTCCTGCCGATGGCGCGCATGTTGCCGATGCTGCAGTCGCCGCACGTTCAGCAGTGACATTGGCATTGAGGTTAGTTTGAAGTTGAACTTCAAACATCACATTGAAGCATAGTATAACATCAAAACAGGATCAACAACAATCTCAACAAGCGAGTAATCAGCAGGTGCCCCTGACGTAGCCTAAGGCTACAACATCGCATCACCCAACTTCAATCAATCACCGTGGTGACCGGTTCATCTAAAAAAAAAGCCCATGGGGCGAGTTTTGTTTTGCAAAAAAAGGGAAGTGGGGTGCCATTAATATATGAAGAAAAAGGGTGGGGTGCAGGAATGTTTGCACCATTTAACGCATCTAACACCATGAGCTAAGCTTTGTGAGGTACTTTCAAAGTTGTCTACTACTAGTAGTAGAGGAAGACAAACAACGCAGCACGTTGGGTATGTTCTGCACTCAGTCTGCAAGACAGCAGAACCATTTAGCCTCAGCAGCAGGCAACAGCAGCCTCCCCCTGCGGCGCAGCAGGTTGTTGTCATGGAAAATTTAGTATAGTCTGACAGCGAAAGCTAACTCAGAGGAATAATGCTTCAGGTTGTGATGCATCAGTCGCGCCATTGGCAGCTGCAGCAGCTGTTGGGAGCATTTTTGGTGTGTTGGCTGCTGCAGCTGCTGTGCCTTTCTGCCTGCTCTGCGCGTTGCTGCAGTCACTGTGGGTGCCATCTTAAAGTTTCTTGCATGTGCACACATAGTATGGTGATGTACTACGTAGCATGAGTCACTGAGTGTGCAGAATACGCGTGCACAGAGGATACATATGTATAAGGGGGTGCCACTGGGGGGACATTTTACTGAGCAACTTTAGTATTTATAAAGGCCCAAGGGAGGCCAGGTTGCCTATGCAATCGAAAAGCTTGCGTCAACGCAGCAGCCTAGTCTGCGCTGTGCCCTAGGAGCCTGGATACCGGCGCTGCAACACAGCCCAGCATTCGCGCTCCGCGTGTGTACGCCATGACGCGCTCCGCCAACTCCCGCGCCAGCGAAACGCTTAGCTCCGAGTCAATGAGGATCTGACGCTTAGCTAACCCAGCCTTGCGTAACACATCCGCCTACCCCCCCCTGAGCACAGTGCTGAATGCATTGCCAACTCCTTGACAAAAAGTCTTGTCTGCTTGCCCAGCCGACCGTACGACTCCTGCACGAACTGCCAGTGTACTGCCCTGTGGAATGTAGGCAAGTCGATATATCGCGGTGTTGCAGTCGTCGCTGAAGCAGTAACTGTTGCCGGCAACATGCCACAGCGCAAACATGAGAGTGCTACTAGTATGATTGTTGCTGTCAGAGGTGACGCAGCCTGTCAGTGAGCTGCCAGGCTGAGGCTGCGCCTACTAGTAATACTAAGTATTAGTAAGCTTGAGAATTTGACCTGCTTCACTTGAATGCCTTTGAGGCGCTCGAAACCACAGTGACTGCCACAGCAGCCAGCTGCTGTTACTGTAGCGGCGGAGCGGTCTGGTGCCGTAAAAGGTGATTCAGAAGTACAATTGAAGTCTGGGACCGCATTCAAAGTTTGCCACTACGCAAAAGCGAAGTACCGTGAAGCACCAGACGGTTGCTTCAAGTTTCACAGACGGCCCTTCTTTGAACTTCAAAGATGAGGCAGGCGAAGCCTGCCAGTGGGCTTCGTTTTGTCCTGACAGTGTGCTCATTGAACTGAAACGGACATCACCAAAACCTCACCCAGGGCCTGTGAAACAACTGAAACGACTCGGACTGCCGCAGCGGCTGCTACTGTAACAGCATCAGCCTGAGGAGCCGGCAGTACTAGTAGCTGCACATTGTCAATCATTTACGCCTGATGCCACGCTCGGAGAGGCTTCAGAGGTACTGCTTATCTAATTCTGAATCTGATTCATTCCTTACTAATAGGCTATTAGAAATACGGCTGATACTTTTGTCCTCCGAGTCACTGACAGGCTAGAGCGTTTACTACGAGACAATAATGATTATTGTCTTGCCAGTGGGCTTATTCAATAAGTTAATAAGTTTTCAGGGTTCAACGTAAATTACTAACTTAGTTATGTTTGAAACAAGACGATCGCTGCCGCAGCGGCTTGTGTTACGGATTGTACATTGTGGTATCCGTGTCTGATGATGCCATTATTAGGGCATACCCCTGGTATGTCGGGTGATGATGCAGGGTTTCATACATGTTACTCCTGAGTCAGATCCCCTGGATTGTGCCGAGGATCCAATTGCAACTTGCCAAAAAGGCAGCTGCACACTCACTTCTTTCTCTACCTCCGGTCTCGGCACAAGACAGCTATAGCTGAGGACACCCCCACCTCCACAGGCCTCCACCGACAACAAGGTAAGTTAGCATGCTGCAGCACACCGCTGAGCTCTCATAAAACAGTGGCACTCGAAGCAGGCGCTTGTGCGTGTCCTCCGCCTTAGCTGCGAGGCCTCGCAACGCTTCACAGCGTTGTGCACGGTCGTCGGCCTCAATGGCGGAGCCACGCTAAGCTCGACAGCCCTCCGTAGGCTTCCAGGGTAGCACAGCGTAGTGTAGCACAGCGTAGTGTAGCACCGCTTGAACGTACACATCGTGGCCGCCTCTCGTGGCCAGCTAACGACAATCAACCCGTACACATCGTGGCCGCCTGCCGTGGCCAGCTAACCTCAAGTGGGACGCTCCGCCTTCGAAGCGAAGTGGCACTAGTTTATATGTGTGTGTGTGTTTGCGCGAAGCAGACGGCATTCACTGGCTCGTGCAGTCTCCCGCGGCTGCTCTCCTGTGTTGCTCAAGCAGGCATGCGCACATGTGTGTCCCGACAGCACCCAGGTGCTCGCACATTGCCATGATCGACCATCGAGCCTTGAATGTTGACGTGATGTAGTCAGTAGGGCAGCCCTGACAGAGACTGTCTGCCGCGCCAGCTGCCGTCGGACGCTGGCACTGCCCTCTCCACGCTCAAGATGCGAGGCGTACAGGTGGCCACCCGTGTTGCATGTCATGACGCCGCCACGGCTTTGGTGGTAGGGCCGTGGACTTCACATGCACCATTCCTCTCGCAGCGACCCCAGCATCATATCGCAATGGGGGGAGGAGTGGTTTATTGGCAGCGAAGTGCACATGTGATGCTGTGCCCGCTGCTCCTGTTGGTTCATGACCACACGCATGAGCATAAAAACCACCACTGACTACATGCACCAAAGTCTTGGAGCTCACCCTCTCCCTACTTTCTCGTCTTAGCAGATGGCAAACAATGAGAGTGGTAACGCGGCTGGGAACCAGGGAGCTGAGCGCAGGGGCAATGGCAAGCGTGCCGCCTCCGCCAGAGTCGCAGCCCCTGCAACCACTCCGCGTTCGTCCACTGCCGCTGCTGCTGCTGAAGCTGCTGCCAAGCAGGCGGAGGAAGCCGCTGGCCGTCCCCGTGCACGCTCTGGCGCGGATAACTCCGCCTCGGAGGGTGATGGACGCAGCGAGCGCGCCGCGCAAAACCCGGTGAGCCGCAGCCAAGACGCACTTTCTAGCACTCCTCCCGCTCCTGGTCGCGCACAGGACACCACCGTCTGGGAGCTTGTTCGCGCATCCAAGGCCATAGCTCTCATCCCTGACCCCCCGACAGACGCTCCGGCGGCGGTCAAAGAATTATTTGTGTCATTGCGCGCTGAGCACACCTCCCTCGCAGAGGAGTCGCGCCAAGCCTCTGACGCCGTTAACCGGCTCAAGGTTGCTCTGATGTGCGTGGACGCCGACATCCAACGCGCTCAGAAGTCTCTTGTCAAGGCCGCCACTGACGCTGAGCGCGCCGATATCCGCGAGCAGCTCACTGCTCTCTCCGCCGACAAGTCAGAGTTCGACGCTGCGCTGATCTCTTACAGGGCACCCCGCGAGGCCAGCAGCGCTCAGCTGGTCATCCTACGCGAGCTAGCTACTCACGCCCTAAACCTCCTCAACGGTGGCGCTACCGCTGAAGAGGTCGTAAACGCCATCGCCGCCAAGCGCAACGCTCGCGCAGGTATTGCTAACCCCTTGCCTGCCCACGACGCTCCTCGCGACGCACCCTCCCGCGATCCTGACAGGGAGCGCGTTGCACAGCTGAACATCATCGCCAAACTCCCCTCCACATTATGCCTTGAACCGCTGCAGCTGACATCTGCGCTTTCCTCACGTGAACGCATGTGGCAGCAGTGGGGCGTGAAGAGGGAGTATTGGTCTGTTGCTCTTGATGCTGCCATCCCTGCAGACAAGCGTGCTGAGGTGTCTGGGCTCTCTGCCACCATTGACGGGGTTACCACGGGCTGGGACACCCTCACCTATGACCAGCGCGTAGCTGCCCTCACAACCAAATATGATGACAAGACTGCACGCCATACTGCACGCAATGAGTGGTCTCGCCTCGTATACGACTGGCATGCTGAGTCCCCGCGTGACTTTGCCAACAGGCTTGACACCTATGGCCGGCGTGTAGAGGGGGGCTCTAACGAGGCCACTCGCCGTGAGAAGTTTTACAGCTGCATGCCTGACTTTGTTAAGGTTCAGCTGGACAGACGTGACAACTTCTGGCAGGACCCCCTCACAGTCAGCGTGAACCACGCCGCCGCCGTCTGGCGCACTCACTTGCAAGAGCATGGGATCCCGCTCCCAGACAGCGTTGGCGCTCACGACACTCCCGCTGTCGTCGCCACTGTCACCCCCCCTAAAGGCACCCCTACGCAGGCGCCTGATGCTGCAAGCCTTCCCCGGCGCAAGGCGTCCAAGGAGGCTAAGCGGCAAGAGTGTGTCCAAGCAGCCCGGTCTGCACTAGAGGCGGATAACACGGAGTTGGCGTTTGCGCAGCTTGCGGTGCTCCATGGCAAGGGCGCCCCTGCTGCTGCGCCGCCTTCCACGCCTCTCAATTCCGGCAAGCGCAAAGCAGCGCAGGACGGCCAGCCGGCCTCTAACCCTAAGCCCGGCTTGACCTACAAGCCGTTCAACAACTGGACATGTAAGCGCTGTGGTGTGATGGTTACCACTGGCGAACGGTATGCCGATCATCACGCAAGCTCTGAGTGTCGGGACAACCGCCGCGCCCCGTCGCGCAGTCGCAGCCGCGACCTTGCGCCGCCTGCCTCTGCCGCGCCTGTCTTCGCGATGCAGGGAGCGCCCATCTATGCCATGCCGCCGCAAGTGGTCCCGCAGCTGGCTGCCATGCACGGTGCCGGCCCCGCACCCTCCTGGCCCACCGTGTACCAGGCACCTGCTGCCGCGGCGCCGGCACCAGCCCCAGCCCCCACTGCGGCCGCTGCCGCAGTGCAGCCGTGGACGGCCGACATCCAGGCAGCCATCGCCGCCGCCATGGCCACCAAACACAGTGAGTCAGTGCTCGACAGCCGCTTAAGCGTTCACGCACCCCGCTGCGCGACCGCAATGCTTGCTGCGCTGGGCGTCATGTCGTCTGCTGTAGCTCAGCCTGCCAATGTGTCTGCACCCACGCCTGTTGCAAGTACCCCTGCTGCACCTGCGACATTGCACGCTGCGCGCGCTGCATCGGCATCTACGCCTGGTGCGAGTGCCCCTGCGGCACCGGTGATACCGCATGCTGCGCATGCCTCTGCTGCATCTGCGCCTACTGACGCTGGCATGACTGCACCGCTGGCGCCCTTATATGCACGCCCTCACGTGGCTGTTCCCCCTCCCCCTGCTGCTGCGACCCCTGCCGCGTCTCAGATGAGTGAGCGTGCTAGGGAGCAGGCGATGGAGCGCCATCTCACGCACGCGTCGCTGTGCTGCGGGATAGGCGGTTGGGAGGAAGGGTTTGCGCAGGCAAGTAAACTTGGCTTGCATGTCAACACAGTGCTCGCTGTTGACAACTGCGCGAAGACGTGTGACGCGTATAGGGAGACACACCCTACGTCTGCCGCACCCCAGTGCATGTCAGTTGATGATCCCCGCATCATCCACCAACTGCGCAAGCTGCGCCCTCACCTCACTACGTCCTCTACCCCTTGCACAGATTTTGCAAACGGGGAGGGAGTGGAGGGAGAGGCGGCGGAGCTGACATACAAGCTGGCCAAGGTGGTTACGGAGGCAGAGCTTGAGTTGGTGTTGTCAGAGAACGTCCCGCAGATGCTCAAGTCGCAAGCATGGGGTAGGGGGAAGGCCCACCTGTTGGCCAATGGGTACGCAGTGTTAGAGACAGTCATCAAGGTATCGGAGCTTGACACCTGCTGCAGGCGTACGCGCGCGCTCGTCCTCATTGTGCGCAACCGCCTTGGTGTCAAGGCCGCGCTCCAGTGCCTTTGCGCAGTCCTCAATGCCATGTGCAATAATGGAATTCCACTTTCCATGAGACATGTTCTGAAGGTTCCACGCCGTGTTCGCGGTTGCTTCTTGCGCCCTCGCGTGCGTTCCTCCAAAGGCGTGCATGACCTTGATGGACTGTTTGGCAGCCCCACGCGTCGCTGGCCTGGCTTGCCTCCTGTGAACCCTGCTCACTACATCCCATCCCCCGATGACGCATGTGATGTACGTGATGCTATGACTGTCACCCCCCGCGACATGGCGCTCATGCTGACGTACAGGTCTGACTTGCCAACTGGCAGCCAAGAGCAGTTGCAGCTTTGGCTGGCCAACCTTGTCATGCCTGATGTCGCCCACGCATTCTTGCTTGCTGCATGGTGCAGTGGCATCTTTGACATGCAAGAGTCCAGCCCCTCTGATGATGGCTTTGCAATGTCATTGGATCGCAACTCGCCCACACCTGAGTGGCTCGCTGACAGCACTGCCGCGCTTGAACACACAGACGGCACGGCCTCACGAGAGACGCAACACACGCTCGTGCAACGCTGCATCAACGCTGTCCAACGCATCTCCCGCGACAGCGAAAGCACAGCACGTGCCAAGCTGTCTGCAGTCGACTTAGTGCCAGACAACACTGGTGAGCAGGAGAGCGACACAGACGCGGTCGCGCCCAGCTTTCTCAGAGATGCAGCACCTGACCCAGTCTCTGCAGACGCTGACTCTGACACTGAGCCCATGGACTGCTCAGAAGAAGGGGGAGAACTCCAACAACCCCAACTTCAACTTCAACAACAGCCCCTTGCGAACCTCGCAGCGCTTAGCTTTTCTCACGTGCCTGTGCAGCCAGGCGAGAAGGTGGCCTACGCCTCAGGCAGCCCCAGCGCACAACGGTTCATCAACCTCATCACACGCATGCCCCACCAGCGAGACATCAAAGAGCTGAACATGGAGTGCATGCTGGACAACGGAGCCACGGCGAGCCTGCTGAGCATACAGCAGAGCGGACGGCTCCCAGAGGGTAGCGTACAACCGTTGCGACAGGGTGACTTCACCGCCATCGAACTTGCAGACAGTAAAACGCGCATCCCTATCACCGGCGCGGTGCAGATGACTCTGCGGTTCAGGAAGACCCTCGTTCGTCATCGGTGTTATGTGACCGACATACCCATGCCTGCCATCATCGGCGGCGACTTCTTTGGGAGCTTTGGCAGTAGCCTGTCGTACTCTACCATGGAGTTCTTCCCCACGCCAGACTCCAGCGTTGCCATCCCCATGCGGCACAAGCTAGACGACAAGGCATCGAGGTTGTGCAACTTCAAGGGCCTCGTGGACAGAGTTGTCGCAGCCCCTGCTTCCCCGCCCACTGCCAAACGCAGTGCGCGCCTCCTAGAAGAGGTTGTGATGTCACCATTCTCAGAACAAGTGGTCGAACTCGCACTGTTCCCGCCTCCTAAGGACACGCCAGAGCACACTGCGTTGATTCATGCGAGCCATGACCAGGTGATGGAGAGCCTAGCTGCGCAGGGCCTTCGCGTAGCCTTCACTGCGGTCACAGTCGCACCCAACAACCCTGTCATGGTCAAGCTTGTCAACACTGGCTCCTTGCCTGTCCTCATCCGCAAGAACACCTTTGTGGGCACAGCCATTCCTGCCACAGAGGAGGACATCCTTGAGCTTGATGAGCAGACCAGTCAGAACACAGAGCAGCTCAAACGTGAGTTGCAGAAGCGCGTGCTGGAATATGCAGTCAGACACCACCAGTCGAAGGCGTTCAGGCAGGCCGCAGACGCTGCACTCAAAGCCCTAGCCTCCGAACCGCCCATACAGGAGTCAGACTCCCCCAGCACTGCGCCAGGCACACACAGTCCGCAGCGCTCACCTGGCTCCGCCGCCAAGTGAACGCATACAGCTCCGTCTCAGACGTTTGTGGGGATGAGGAGCTGCGCACCATGCTCATGACCGATGGTCAACTCAACCCCATACTCAAGGAGAAGGACTCGAAGGGGCAAGTATGGGCAGACCGAGTCTTTGACGTCTTGAAGCGGCATCGCGCCTGCTTCCCGGCTGACCCAAAAAACCCGCACGTCACAGACACCACCGAGTTCGACATTGACACCGGTGATGCATTGCCCATGGCGGACAGAGCCAGACGTTGGGCCCGCGCAGAGGCTGAGTACATCATGCAACAGGTGGCTCAGATGCACGCACGCAAGCAGATTGAGCCCTCCAATAGCCCCTGGGCTTGCAACCCCGTTCTCGCACGACAGGGCGACAAGATTCGCTTCTGCATCGACTTCCGCAAGCTGAACTCTGTCACCAAGCGAGACAGCCACGGGCTGGGCAACATAGATGACATGCTGCACAAAGTGCAAGGCACCAAGGTGATCAGCACGCTGGACATGGCTGCTGGCTACCACCAGGTGCCCCTCACCACGTCCGCAAAGCCCAAAACGGCGTTCCGCACGCCTGATGGTGGACTCTGGCAGTACACTGTGGCCCCTTTTGGCCTGGTGAACTTGCCTGCGCAATTTACGCGACTCATGCACGGTGTGCTGGGCGAGGAAGCCCTGAAGGACTACGCAACCGTGTACGTGGATGATGTGCTCGTCTATGACACCGACATGGAGGCCCACCTCCAGCACCTTGACGCAGTTCTCACGCGCATAGAGGCTGCAGGCATGAGTGTGGCCTGGAAGAAGTGCCAACTCTTCCGCTCTGAGGTCAAGTTCCTTGGACATATCATTGGTGCAGGTGGCATTCGCCCTGACCCTGAGAAGGTGAAGGCAATGGCAGACATGAGCGCACCCCTCAACGCTAGGGGCCTCGCAGACAAGCGGCTCGTACAAGTCGCTCTAGGCGTGTTCAACTATTACCGCCGCTACGTGCGCAACTTTAGCGCCATCGCAGCCCCGCTTGTCGAGCTCACCAAGGATGGCGCGTGCATGGAGTGGAACGCACGCCGCAGAGACGCTTTTGAGCGGCTGAAGCAGGAGATGTGTAGCGCTTCCATAGTGATGCACCCCGACTTCTCACTGCCCTTCGTGCTCTACACGGACGCCTCCAAGGTCGCCACTGCCGGTGTTCTCACGCAGTTCCGGCCGGTCACGGAGCTTGACAGCCCGCTCATGAAAGCCAAGCCACCAACCTGCACTGGGCGCACTAGCCTGGTTGAAGGGACCTTGCAGCGTGAGGTCGTTGTAGGCTACTTTTCAAAGATGAACTCTGTTCAGGACGCCAAGATGGGAGCCACAGCTCTCGAGTGTCTTGCAGTAGTCTTGTCAATGAACCACTTTCGGCCTTACGTCTGGGGGAGGCCATGCACTGTCGTCACCGACGCAGCTGCCCTCCGCTGGCTCCTCACACTTCAATCGAATGACGGCAAGCTGCTCCGCTCGGCAATGCGCCTACAAGAGTACGACATCACCGTCCAGCACCGACCTGGCAAGGTCAACTCCAACGCCGATGGACCCTCTCGGCTGCCTCAGCAGGCAGAGCTAGACGCGCCCCGCCGTGTCGACCATGCCGATGAGGAGTGGCCCGACTCCATTGCCACTTTTGATGCGCCGCCGTCAGGTGTGCAGTTCGCAGACGACCCAGCCACCACACACGCAGTGGAGCGAGCCGACACCACGGAGCCCGGCCAGCGCCCCTCTGACGAGCGCGTCGCCACCGTGGCCTCATACAAAGGCTACATCGTGCAGCACTCTATGGGCACGCCTTTCCGCCTTAACGAGCTTGCAGCCTGCCTGGCCAGCTTTGGAGGCATCGCGCAGTCCCTCAGCGAGGTGACCCCAGAGCAAGCAAAGCAGCTGCTCCACATGCACGCAGATGAGTCCCCATGTGAGGTCGCACTAGGTGAAGCCGCCACACTGCTCACCCCGGCCACCATGGATATGCACATGAACGCTCTCCTTGACGAACACTTCAAAGGGGACAGGGACAGCCTCGGCTTGGGCAACTTCGAGCCCTGGCGTCAAAGCAAGAAGCGTCGCAGCAACGCAGGAAAAACCGTCCAGGTGGCCACCACCACTGCCACCACTGTGACAATCGACGCGGACCCCGCTGACGCCGCCGTTGCACGTACCAACTGTGACGGTGAGCGGCCCCGTAAGCGCACTCTGCCGCGGCCTGAGCCCGCGCCTCTTGCTGCGCAGCCAGAGCCTGCCAGTGCTGGACCGCCGCCTACACCTGCCATGCTGAGTCGTAAGGCTTTCATCGAATTTCAGCGCCGCGACCCCTTCTGCTGTGCAGTGACTTGCCTGCTGGCTGACAAGGAGCTGCCCACGGACAAAGACCTTGCCGTGCACTTGATGGTGGCACGCGAGTGCTACAATCTTGAGCATGACGGTCTCATCATACACTTCGCAAGCAGTCATCCCAAACGCGGACAAGTGCTGTGTCAATGGGTCGTCCCTGCCGCGCTACGCACCCTGGTGCTTCGTCTGTGCCACGACGACGCCAGCGCGGGCCACTCCGGCGTCAGCGCCACCCACATTCGTGTGTTTGAGCGCTACTACTGGACTGGCATGGCCCATGACATCCGCACCTATGTGACCAGCTGCATGGCGTGCCAGCTGAACAAGAAGGCCAACACATCCCGGTACAGGACACACCTCTTTCCCCCCACTCGCATGTTCCAACGGCTCAACGCAGACCTAGTCTCGCCGGGCTCGAGGGCAAGAGGGTTTGAGTACATTCTTACTGTGGTTGAGGCCAGGTCTGGCTTTGTGTGGCTCTTCCCACTCAAGTCTAAAGACTCCAAAGAGGTGTCAGCGCACCTCTACACTGTCATCTTAGAGGCAGGCGCCCTCGTGGAAGAGATAGTCACTGATCAGGGTGGAGAGTTCATTGCTGGGGTCGTGCATGACTTGTGCACCAGCATGGGCGTGAAGAAGATCCAAACCAGTGGCTACCACCCCCAGACTAACGGCGTCGCCGAACGCATGAACGCTCGCGTCTTGCAATCACTCCGCCTGTGGGTGAACGACCGCCAAGACAACTGGCACGAAGGCCTCGAGACACTACAGTTTCAACTGCGAGCAACTCCTCGCGACGAAACGGGCCTGTCACCGTTCTTCTGCGTCTACGGACGTGAAGCCACCCTGCCGCACGACGCGTTTCACCACGCAGACCGTCCCATGGACCTACACACGGAGGTCGAAAAGCGCGCTGAGTCACGGCTGTTGGCTGAAAAGGTCATCAGTGAAGCCTTCGGCAAGCGTGCTGCCAAAGTGGCAAAGCAAAACGACATTATCAAACGCTCCGTCAACGTCGCCATCGGAGATTGGGTCCTCGTCAGACGAGAGCCAGTCGAAGAGCGCGCACGCAAGATGGACAAGAAGTACACTGGGCCCTGGCAAGTGATGGAAAAAGCAGGTAACTCAGGACTCTCCTTCACATGTCGAATGATGGGCAGCCGCATCAAACAGAAATCTGTGCACGTCACGCACATGAAGCCCTTCCGGCTCCGCCCCAGCCACTTTGAGCACACATCTCCACACGTGCAACTCACAGCAGCGCAACTGCAAGACCTTCCCCATGAGGAATGGCTCGAACGCATAGTCGACAGACGCGTCGGCCCCAACGGCAAGTGGCAGTACCTACATCGACAGAACGGGCCAGCAGAGCGACTTCACCAGCGAAGCTGCCATGCTTGAAATGACGCAGCCGTGGGTACTTGACACGTTCCACGCCATGTATGAGCTGCGTCATGGCGACTGCATACCCCTGTACGCGCGCCGCCCCGAGCCTCCAGCCACGCGACGGCTCTCGGTTGAGGAGGCCCTACAGCGGTTTTCACGCGGCACGACAGTGGTGCGCGAGGTGACCACCCCCTCTGGCTCACGCGAGTACATCTGGGGTGCCATCAGCGGTTACCTCCACCCCTACTGGCGCGCTCGCTACGACGATGGCGAATGGGAGGAGCTCAACGCAACTGAGGTCAAGGCTGCCATCGCCCTGGCTGAAGCAGCGAAGAGCAAAGCCCAGAGACGCGGCATCACCGCCAGCAAGCCGCAGATCACTCTTGTCACCAGCCCTCTGCTACCTCGCAACTTCGGTGCAGACAACGTCGGTGATGTGATCCGGTACTACAGCACCTGCACTGGTTGGTCTCGCGGCCGCCTTGTAGCGTACCACCCTCGCCATTCACGGCACACCTTCGATGTGCTGTTCACAGGCGAAGCACGGCCACGGCGCCTGCGTTTGCGTGAGGGGTACTACAAAGTCAACGAGCAAGACGCCAACGCTCCGCTGACGGATCCCCCCCATAGCACTTGGAATCTCATTGTCGACCAAGCCGACACACCCGTGTCCATTGAGAGTTCCTTGGCTTACATCCGTGCTGTGCTTTAGCCGCCCCCGGATTCACCCTGTGGGGCTCGCCATCCCTCCTACCGCTCTGACTCGAACAGCTTTACTTGACACCAGCCGCTCATGTCTCAACATAGAGTCTTAGCGTGCGAGTCCTGTGGGCCCAATGTGCCTCTGTTTGCAGCGCTGATCCCTGAGACCGCCGTCGAGGACGACGACAAATCGACGAAGGGGGAGCTGTTACGGATTGTACATTGTGGTATCCGTGTCTGATGATGCCATTATTAGGGCATACCCCTGGTATGTCGGGTGATGATGCAGGGTTTCATACATGTTACTCCTGAGTCAGATCCCCTGGATTGTGCCGAGGATCCAATTGCAACTTGCCAAAAAGGCAGCTGCACACTCACTTCTTTCTCTACCTCCGGTCTCGGCACAAGACAGCTATAGCTGAGGACACCCCCACCTCCACAGGCCTCCACCGACAACAAGGTAAGTTAGCATGCTGCAGCACACCGCTGAGCTCTCATAAAACACTTGGCTGCCGCAGCGCCACGGCAATTGCCAGCAACGCGACTCGCAGAGTATATCAGGCTCCATCATCATAACAGACACACCACTGGCAGATTGTTGTGCGCAACAACCGGGTTGAAGTTGTTGAACAAAGCGGCAGAGTGACTGCCAATGGCAGCCAGTGCACACTGGCACCGGCAGCGGGTGCCGCAGCGCAACGCACACTAGCTTCAAATTGGTTCAGAAGGACCTCAGGCTGGTGCTGCATGGTAGATGAATCTCGGAGGAACAGACCAGACGGTGACTGTGGCTTCCGGCCTGCCAGTGCCACCAAGTAGTGACTCAGGGGCTGCGGCAGCCTTCAACTTGGACCTGGTCAAGTTGAAGTTGGGCCGCCTTAAAGTTTGATTTTTCAAAGTTTTTAATTTAAAAGTTGACATTGTCAAGTTAAACTACTGTAACAGGCACGTGACAGTGAATGACATTATGTGTTAACAATTGTTAAATCATTATGATAATATCGTAGATTATCATATTGGGCCGCCTTTGAAACAGTTGAAAAGTTGAAGTTAACAACTGTAACAGCCGTGACAGTGAATGTGTTTATCATACTATTAGATTGAAGTTCCTTCTGGTGAGATGTCTAGACTCGGTCTATCAGACTGAGTGTCGCATGGTCATTTGATTCAGAACACGTCCACGAAAACCGCAACTTCAGAATCAGTTGTATTGTCACACGGTGTTAACACAACAGATTATTTCTCAAAAGGACACAATGGCATTTAGTATAACAAAGAATAGTATTTGATGCTCAGCTACTCGTCGGCGACCAGCGGCCCCCAGTGCAGTGCGGCGACGGTGTGTAACAGCCGCCGGCAGGTTCTTCGATCGATGATGATCATACTAATAGTATTCTTTACTAAGTCTTATTTGTCCAAGACTTGTCAAGAAGGCCCTCAACACAGCTAATTATCATAGTCCTATAACTCTTGCTGCAGAGTTGAATCAGATGACATATTTATAAATAAATAGTATGATACATTGCACAAGGCAACCAAACCTAAACTTCAAGTTGGTCATGTTGAACTCTTTTGATAATCAATGATGTACTTTTTATTAATTCTCGCTCAGGGCGCGAAAAAGCCCAGATGATTGGCATCTAGCTGTAAGGAATCTACATGTCGTATGACAGTCTGAAAGTGTCGCAACGACAACCACTCAAACGCCGCCGCCGCCAAATGGCATCTCGGGGTCCTCCCCTACGTCCTCCTCCATGTGCCCCCCCCCCCAACGATGTACTACTAGTAGACTATGGGCTGATGCAACTTAAAACAATAATGCCCGGGCAGAGCTGGCTAGAAATCTCACTGACAGGCTGCCCGGAGTCTTAGGGCATTGACGGTCACTTAGCAAACATCCGACGGTGCTCCACAGCCTCCCAAGTCGGCATGATGTGCTACAGTGATGATACGGACTCGAACTCCGGGTCCTTAAGTAACAAATCATGGAGTGATTGAACACACACCTGTTTACTTCATTACCTGCCTGCTTTTGAAGAAAGAAAGAAAGAAGATGGGCACCTTCAAGTTGAGGGGAAATTAGAGACTCTCAGCTGGCTGTCAACTTCAAAATCGATCACTGAGATGCCTGTTCACGAAAAAATCATACTCCATTTATCGGTCAGACTCTGTCGGAGAACTCAGGACCACATCACCATAATGATTCAGAAGAGAAATACTGGCAGGTTGTTGATCTGATTTTTTGACATCTTTTGTGAACGACACATCTGTTTCAGCTCCATGCATGCCAACGGGCCCCGGGGTAAGCCATGCAGTGCTGCATAGTATCCTGATTGCACTGCAATGCTGCTCAATGACATCCTAATGCTATCATATGATTGTAAGCCGGCGGCCAGGTTCAAGAACTTTTCACCTGTCTTTAAACTGTTTGCGGAATTCCACCAAGGACGTGCAACAAGGTCCGACGGGGGAAAACGTAACATAATGATTGCATATATAGCCACATACGGACACAAGGCTATAGCCATGCTAGCCATATGCCAGTCATGGCCATCATCACTCACTTTTTTGACGAATTTCTCCTCCAATGCTTTCAGCACTGCTTGAAGTGCACACCTCATCCAAAAAGCAAAAGCGCGGAAAAAAAGGCTTGTGCACATGTCCTGCTGCCAGCTTCCGCTTCCACAGTTCCATAACCTGATGGCTGATTTCTGTGCGCCTGCTGCCCTCCCTAGCTGTCTGGCATGTGACACTGTCTGGCCCAGACATCTCCAGTGGTAGGTTCACACCATTTTGAAAATTGGAAGCTCCCTTCTCGATCCAATTCCGGCAGGGCGTTCGCGCATCTCTGCGCGCGCCAACATGCGTGCTGATGTAAGGCAGCATGACGCGCACGTGAGGCAGGGATATGAGTTTGCCTACTTGCTTGCGGCCTATTCTCTCCTATATGTGTGTTTTTTTTAAATAATATTAGGTAAATGTCTTCCCGATAAAAAAGTGTGTCAACGGTTCGCTATTCGCTCTGGATGGATCTGATCTGATCTCACGGGCGTGTGCGTCAAAGAAGAGGCCTGGTGTGTGCAGCAAGGCAGGGCTTTCGATATAAGGAGACGCAGGACGTCCTAGCATGCCCCCGCATGTTGCTTGGTGGGGGCTGTTGTGTGGTGGCGGCCGTGAGTGACCTTCACGCATCGTCGGCATCCACACTCATCGGAGCGCACAGACACTATAGTAATAGCACGTCAAGCGTAGCTACCCCGTCCCTCCTGTGGCCTAGGAAATTCAGCGCAGCAGCGGCTGTTGGCTGCGCGGATGCCCACTAGATGCACGGCTCGCAGAGTACATCAGGCTCCATGGACGACCACATCGTTGTGCGCAACAACAAAGACTTGCATCACGTGCCTGGCGAGGGACCGTTGAAGAGATGGACGTGCACAGCAGCCAAGCACAGGTATGCGCCTCGCAGCAGCGCAAATTTTGCGTGGCCTCACAGTGCAGTCGCGCCTCGTAAGGCCCGCGATTTCGCGGTTTGCCGACTTGGCATAAATCCCGTCATCTCAGGCGTGTTTGTGTTCGATGGCAGTTGAGGAGTGCGCTTTACATCGTCAAATGCAATACTCGAGAAATTGACTAGCTAGTGCTTACAGCACTGCCAATGCACGTTGCTGCTGCCTGCTCGTGCTCGCAGCTTTTTCCTCACAGATGAGGACCTCGCTGGGCTCTCTTTCGTGTCCGATGCCAGTGCCAAGAGGGGCAGGCCTATGCACTTGTTCAGAGAAGAAGACCTCCTGCGGGCAGCTCATGACAAATTTTCGCCGGAAGGCTTCCAGTCCAAGCTGAAGCGGCAGCGGGGCAGGCTGGTGGACAGGCAGCAGCAAGATCCTTATCTACAGAAGCATGTGGAAGCACCAGCATGGCAGAAGCACTCCAAGAGTGATCTGCAGAAGGCAGCTGCAGCTGCTGCAGCAGCGGCGGCAGCAGCAGGTGACTCGGGTGCCTCGCACAATGCTGAGGGCGGCAACCACGCACATCATGACCGCGGTGCTGCCGGGGGGGCGCCGCGCAACCATAAGTTCAGTGTGTTGGGCAAAGCGGCGGTGTCGTCCTCGGACATGCGCAGGCGCTGGGACCGGCAGCTGCGCGAGGAGCGCGCACGCCCCGAACCACGCGATGATCACGCGCACAGCATGCACCAAGGAAGCGACAGCGACGCAAACGAGAGGAAGCCGTCCGGCGACGCCGGAGACTCGCCAGTGCCGCACGCATTCAAGCGGCAGCGTCAGATGCCTCCGGAGGGCCCGCTGGGGGGTCAGCACTCCCTCGCTTTCAGCAGCGCGAGCGCTGGCCCACCGCCCCTGTTCGGTGGCAGCGGCGGACCTGACGTCCTGCAGACGCGGTTGCAGAACGCGATGCTGCCATCGCTCATAGCCAGGCCCCCTTCTCTGCCGTCGTCCTACCACTGCTCTCCACCACAGCTGCCTGCGCCCGCTGCAGGCGGCATGCCGCGGATGCAGCACGACAAGCTGTATGAGCACGCGAGCGGCGTCGGCGGCGGCGGCATGGTGCAGTTTCACCCGGAGGGCATGTTTGAGGCGCCGCCGCCTGGCTGGCACGTCACACCTCAGCAGGCATTTGGCAACGATGGCGGAGGCTGGGGCGCCGCGGGGCATGGGGATCGTCAGGGGCTGGCACAGATGCAGCAGCAGCAGCAGCAGCGGATGCAGCAGCAGCAGCAGCCGCAGCAGCAGTGGAGTGCAGGGCCACCTCACTGGGGCAACCCATATCAGTTACAGCACCAGCAAATGCAGCAGCAGCAGCAGCAGCAGCGCATCGCTGCGCAGTCGCGGCACTCCGCATCGCCGCTGCTCAGCACCATGCCGTACGCGCCGCCAGATGTTGACAGCGCTCATTTCCTGCAGCGCTCCATGCACGGGTGGCCCGCCAGCGACATGCCGCCGCATCAGGCAGCCTACGATGGCGGCGGCGGCGGCGGCGGCGCCGGCAGCGATCGGTCGCTGGTGCGCGGTGCGCTGGCCATGCACAGAGGTGCGCACGGCATGCCGGACATGCTGCCGCCTGGCGGTTTCGATGGACCGCCGCTGGCGATGGCGATAGCTCCGGGTCAGGATCTGCTGCCGGCGTCGAATGAGCAGCTGATGCAGCCGCTGGCAGGCCACCCACTGCACCTGCCGCCAGGCTTTGGCCCAGGCATTGGCGGCAGCGGCAGCTCCGCTCATGGCAGCAGCAGCGGCGGCAGAGGCGGCGGCGTACTGACTGCGGTTCGTCGCTACGGCCCCAATCACGGGTACAATTTGCTTGAGACGCAAGCGGCCCTAGAGCTGGGGCCGGGGGGCAGGGGAATCGGTGGCGGCGGAGGCGGCGCAGGCGGCGGCGACGGAGGCGGCGGCGACGGCGGAGGCGGTGGAGGCGGAGGCGGTGGCCACACGAAAGGCTTGTCATTGCGACAGCCGATGCCAGTGCATACAGTGCGCAGCCTGCCGTCAGTGGCGCAGTTGGAGCGGCAGCTGCTGACTGGCCGCTCTGACGCACAGGGCCCGCCACACCCAGTGTCGATGCAGCAGGTGAGGCATCGTGATCATCTTGTGAGTCTGGCAGAGGATTGTGATACATGAGCTTCCATGTGTGACATGTATACTACCTAACCACTTCACAGGTAGCTGACACTCCCAGTGAGTGTGGTGTTACATGACGCAGTGACGCTCGCTCTGCCAGTGGCTCATTGACAAGACAGTTTTTCATGAGAGTAGTTTACCAACTGCAAGTTAGTCAAGTTCTCCTCCTCAAACACAATTTAGGGCAACTGCCATAATCACCAACATTCAGGCAGTAGATAAAGTAACCCTAAAGTTATTTTCATTTGCCATGGATGGAAGGGTAGTACATGATGCTGCGCTGCAAGCAATTCAGGCGCAACAAAAATCTAAAATCATGATTATCGCACTTTTAAAATAACAATGTCCCCTGATTTGTGTTTGAACTACCTAAAGTTCGTAATCACCAACTCTTCGAGTTTTGAATCACAACATTGCTGAAGCTAGAAACACCGCCAGCACGATGACTCACTGCTTTCAGTGCTGCCGCAGCGGCTCGTACACAGTTCAATGCAAAGCAGTTGGCCCCCGTGTCTGTGGGCGCCACCTTGATGTCAGACTTGAAGTTGCAGCAATGCGGACTCTTACTTGATGTGCAGCGCCACCAACTTGAAAGTCAGGGGTCAGTTTCACGTTACAACAACATCATCAGTTGGTTGAAGCTGAGGAACCTCAGGGATGTGCTCAATTCAACTGGCAGGATGTTTCTACCCTTCAAGTTGTCAATGGGCTGTAGCTGTTGGATTCAAAGATGTTGCATGTATCCTTCTATTTGGGGTTGGCCATTTCAATCAGCGACCGCAAGTGCAGAGGAATGCAGTAGAGGTTGACGTGTACAGTGCCAAGCACAACGTAACTTCAATTTGGTGTACATACGAACGACCCATGATGTCATCAATTCTGTGCACCGCAGATGTGTCAGTTGTCACCGTGGCCAGAGCATCCAGCGCGCTGCCGCTGAGCGAAGTGCATATAATGTCATTTGCTGACAGTAACATTAAATAGGGTGAGGCCGGTCTACATCCAGTGCACGTACGAGGGGACAAGGAGCTTTTCATCATGAAGAACATAGCGGCCAATGCCAACCACTTTGACGTGCGTGTGCGATTCACAATCACTTGATACCGTTTGTGGACTTGAATGACAGGATAAATGTTTTGTGATGGCCAGCCACTGTGCAAGCCCATGACCCTGACAGCTTGAGGTTGCAGCAGATATAATTAATTCTTTCAACACTGCGCTCTGGCAACTAGTGACTGCCAATGCGGCCAGCGCCAGCATTGATGCCAACTTCAAGTTGTAGGACGAATACCGCAACAAATACACCAAGGCTGCTCTGCCGTATGAATCATGTGAACGCTTGTGTTGTCCTTCAAAATTTTTGCCTGATGAAGTGCACTCCACATGCTATCAAAAATTCATGCCCCCCGTCTCTGCACCTTTGCCTTGAAGTTTGACGCGAGTGAACAAACACCATCTAATGAATTCTGATAGACAACTTAAGAATTCATGCCGCCCGTCTCTGCACCACCTTTGCCTTTGGCGCGCGCGAACAAAGAATTTCAAATTTCAAATCACTGAGGGGCAATTTTGAGAGACAATTTGAGAATCATCATGGCATTGCAGACTGAACAGGTCAACAGTTACTGCTGATACTAAGTAGGCTGACACTGTTCAGATTTGCGGCATAAATTAAATGATAGCACAAGTCGCCCGCAGAGCGCGCCAGCGCCAGCATAATGATTGACGTACATTTCAAAAACACCAACTTGAAGCGTTGCAGCGCGGTAGTTACTGTATGTGTGCTACTATAATATTTGTCAATGAGTGCCACCCATATCACTGATGCTGTGACAGTGGCAGTCGAGTCATAAATGGCTACTGTACCACCTTTAGGGCCACGTGTTGGGCAATCCACGCGACGTCATGCCACGCAGTCTGGCAGATCCCATGACACTGTGTTACACAGGTACTACCAGGGGCATGTTTCTTTTGTAGTACTTGACTCTCAGCGATTAAGTTTACATTTTGGTATTTTTGCAAGTTGAACTTCAACAAGTTGTTGAAGCGGATCTGACGTGTGTGCTGCGCGCATTGTCACAATGTGATGCTGCATCAGCATTTGGCTGGAGCCTCAAGTACCTCAAGCTGTGAATTTCCAACTTGAAGTTCCTTGCATTGATTTTGAAGCTGCTTTCAGGAATTCAAATGTGTACAGCTTCTGCTAAGTCACAGAACATAATGATTGTCGAGTGGTCCTGTCAATGACTCCTGGACAGCCAGCTCCCTCCAGAGTACAGTAACTGACAGACTGTCAGTGAGTCAGTGAGTTACTAGCTGTTTGGTGATCAATTGAATAAGAAAGAAGACACGGTGACCGTTGCGTTTCAAAAGCGGCTTTGTGCACCATGAACTTTGCACGGACGCCCTGCATGATGGCTTTCATAATAATTGTCAGTTACGCAACTGTCAGTGAGTGTTGAAAGGTTCATTTTTTCTTCAACAAACCGCCTGGCCCACTTATTGTCAGTTACTGCAGAGAACTACCAACTTCAGTATCACGGACGCCCTGCATGATGGCTTTCATATGATTGTCAGTTACGCAACTGGTCAGTGAGTGTTGAAAGGTTCATTTTTTCTTCAACAAACCGCCTGGCCCACTTATTGTCAGTTATTGCAGAGAACTACCAACTTCAGTATCACGGACGCCCTGCATGATGGCTTTCATACTAATTGTCAGTTACGCAACTGTCAGTGAGTGTTGAAAGGTTCATTTTTTCTTCAACAAACCGCCTGGCCCACTTATTGTCAGTTACTGCAGAGAACTACCAACTTTAGTATCACGGACGCCCTGCATGATGGCTTTCATAATAATTGTCAGTTACGCAACTGTCAGTGAGTGTTGAAAGGTTCATTTTTTCTTCAACAAACCGCCTGGCCCACTTATTGTCAGTTATTGCAGAGAACTACCAACTTCAGTATGACAATTATAACATTTTTATGTCAATTGGACACATTAGAATGTGATGTTGGAACGTTGATCTTCATAATCTCTCTTGTTGTTATTTTCTCACTCAGTCTGCCAGTGTGCGCACCTGCAGGGCGCACCACACAAGAAAATTTCAAACCTCCTTCACTGTGGCAGTGTTTTTAAAAAAAGCTCAGCAAGACGCAGACATGTTCAACACTAAGTCTTGCTCACTGCGCCCTGCCGAACCGGGTGCGTTAATAATAGTATATGCCCGCCGCGTCAATTGACAACTGCAAATTGCAGGACCTCCATCATGGAGCTGCCAGTGGCACGGCTCGCAGCGGCAGCGCATCCGGCAACCTTGAGCGCGCACCGGCGGTGGAGGTTCATCCCGAAATCGCTGCCCACGGCAACACGGTCGCCATGATGCAGCAGCGCAGCAGCAATGAGGAGCCCGGCTCACACTACGGCAGTGCCATGTCTGATCCAGATGATTATGCTGGCGCGGCTCACCCGCTTCACCACAGCAGGAGATCGTGACGGCCGCGACAAGCGCACTGGCAGGCTGACTCGAGCTGTGCGCGGCGCCTGCACGTCAGCGCCAGCTACTAGTAAACACAGGGTCACCGTGCCACAGTCACTGTGTGAGATGGCGCATTTGGCGGTTTCCGCCGGGCGCAGCTGCCTGAGGACTATCCAATGGCACGCCACCATACTTCTACACAATGTCATGTTGTTCAGACAGTACTACCTTGAGGCTGCCAGTGGGGCTTTACACATACTCTGCCTCGGGCACCCCAGGGCCTGCATTCCCCTATCGGATGACACCCCAAGACTCCTCATGGTCCATCTGCCAGTGGTAGCACCCAGTGGCACCCCTTGCACCGTAATTCCACCACAGTGACTGCTCATCCTCTAAGACTGTCAGTTGCCAGTGTAGCGTGGCTCAATCTGGCGGGCAATAGTCAGCTGATTGAGATACAGCTGCCGAGGCAATGCCATCTTGAAGTTCCTCTGGCTGCACATCTGGTAGCTCGCCTAAAGCCTACTAGTAGAAGTCTGGCATCGCCACTTCAGACTCCTGGCCTCTCAGCTGACCCAAACATCGGTTTTGTGGCTTCGTCACGGTGCAGCCCATTGACTGACACTGTCAGGTGGTTTGACCACAATGTCATGCCCCCTCAAAAACTGCCATGGCACTGGTTTCGTGGTTGGCATTGAATTTGCGTGGATGTTGGGATCCAGGTGATCCTGACAACAATTCGTTTCTAAATGTAGTGGCTGACGGACTGAGTGTGTGTGCTTCTGAATCGGGAAGATTTGGCAGCAACTGTTGCAGCAGCTGCTCGCCAGGCTGAGCGCCATGCAGGTTCCAATCCAATGGAGATTCTCGTAGACAGTCTGACAGGTACTGTAGAGGCCTGCCAGTGCAGCAATGCGGAATCATCATATGTGTGTCCTTGTCAATAGACTCTTTGGAAGGAGACTCAGAGTCACGGTACTACGGTGGCGGACTCAATGATTGGCATGTGTCCTGAGTGACTTCTTGTTCGTTGTTCACAAGCCCTGCCCGTGGGGCCTGCTCACTGACAGCCTGAGGCCAAGCCCTCTGCAACCTGAAGTTTTGCTGTTTGTCAAAGTGAGTGTGCACTCAAAAGTGTCAATGAGACTCTCGGAAGATCATCATGCCATTGGTCAAACTTGCCAACTTGAAGCATGCATGCCCATGGGTGCACATGAATCAGAATCAGATCATGATGTGACAGTTGCTTGAATCATTATGGCCCAGGGGTGCATCGCAATGCGTTACAGTAGCAGCTGCTGTAGTAACTGTTGCACCATCATCAACACTGAACAGTGCACAAAATACTTCTGCCCTGGAGACTCCAAACTTGAAGTTTACTACTCGCTGACAGTTGTATCGGTTGCATGCAATGCTTTGGGCAGGCCGCGCTTTCAGGGTCGCGTTTGGCCCGGGGCTGAGCGAGCTCGCGAGGTCATATGGGCATTTGACAGACTTCTTGAAGTAGCATGACACGACAATATCCGACACAGAGTCTGTCTGACGGTCATATGCCAAAAAATGAATTAAGTTACATGTCACGGTAGCAAAAAAAAAACATCTACTAGTAGTACTATGCTCATGTGGTGGGTGGGCTGGGCTGCAGGGCTTGCAGGAGCTAGCACCAGCGGCCCTCAGGTGATGCCAGCGTGCGTAGCCCCTTCGAGAAAACTTCAAACGTGTGGTGGTGTCTCGGAAGCCCTGGCTGGCGTGCGGAGGAGGGACAGGCAGCGGCTTGGCGTGCTTGGAGAGCAAGCGGAGTCGGCTGCACGCCACGGCACCAACCACAAGTTACTCGCAGCGGCAAATGGCAATATCTTGTCAGGCTTGCAGCCTGCGGTGAGCCGTGACCTCGCTCATCAAGGAGGCGATGCTTTACTTAGTTATATAGCCTCTCTCTAGCGTCAGCGCCTGGCGCCCAGTGACTCCCTCTGCTTATCTCTATGATATCGGGGTTCACGAAGATAGCCACAATCTCCACTTCAGGGCCCATTATGTTGACCTTGGCCTGCATGAAAACTTTGAGATGGAGTCTGCGTGGAGCTGGGTGGCCCTAAGACGGGTCTGTCTGTGGGGGGAGAGTCTTGTAGCTTTGTTCAGTATCCCTGCTAGTATGTGGGGGACAGACGCTTGCGGGTGCTTTGTTGGGGGTGATGTGGGGGGCGGGGTGCGGCGTGCAAGGTTTGCATGCTACACCCAAGAGTGAAAACAAGGCGACACACCTACAACATGGCATTTCCACAGCCACAAGTGGAATATAATAAAAGTACTATGCTCAAGATCATGTTTGACTTTGAACATTAACCTCAACTGTGAACTTTTTGCAGGGAAGAAGTTCAACATGAAATTGAAGTTTGCAAAGTGCTCATCACGGAATCCTAATTATTGCCAATTTTAACACTGTACCTTCACCTCGTAATCTCAACATCTGTTGAAGTGCAGCAGCAAAGTTCAACACTGGGCAGGGTTTCAACAGAGTCTGACTTCAAGTTGCCAATGGCCATCATGGCAAAGTGCCACTGGTTGGCCCTGTTTTTCGCACTTGGCGATAGCTCAAACCTGAGTCACTACAGTAACTAGTAAGTCACTCAGTCACTGACTGTCACACTGTTACGGCTGTCTCGACTGAAATCATCATTGCAAATTACCAACTTGAACTGACCGCGTAACAGTCACATGTTGCAACGGTTCTAGTTGGCAATACAAATTGAAATTCAATGCATCTCGGTACCTGTACGACACAGTGACTGTCGTCACGTATGGTAGTACAGGTACAGTAACTGAGATGGCATAATGATTGGGCCAATGCGTTGTTTTCAAAAAGTTGACAACACCTGCCACAGTCACTGTGGGCGCACTACGGCAAGTTGAACGATCCGTTGACACTGTGGCAATTGACTTAAGTGCTATCACACTGGCCACGCCAGCTACATAGTAGCTGTCAGCAGCAGTTGGCAGTGCAGCAGCAGCTGCTGAGCGACGTGTCAATGAGATCTCACACACTGCAGCAGACTGAGTCATGGCAAATCCTAATTGCCACAATCATTATGTGAGGCCACATGAGAATCATGTTCTAGGTCCTTTTGAAGTCAACTTGCCAGAGTGCGAACGCTGTCATATGAGTGAGAAGCCACCTCAAGTTCAACTTGAAGGATGCTTCAAGACTCAGTAGGTTTTGATCTGCTGGTAATCATCACGACGGCATGCAATCCACACAATGTCATCTTATTTCAAATCTTGGTGCTGGTCATCAATGATGTAGTATGCATCATGATATCATAGTATGACGCTGTGGCACTGGCTGTAGTGTTTACAGGTAAACTGTAACAGTCACTACGGTAAATACTAGTAGTACTAGGCTTTTTCGCGCCCTGAGCGAGAATTAATAAAAAGCAGGCCTAAGACTCGCAACAGTAACGCCGTCGTCACGTCACGTTACGGTAGCAGTAACTGCCGGCATACATTTATATCTGAGCGCAATGCCACTTGTTATGCTGTGACAGTCTCAAACTACCAGGAAAATTCAATCTGAATTGCGGACTACTAGTACCATTGTGACAAGGCCTGCTCTGGGAAAACTGTTACAGCTGTGTCCTAGGACTCAGCATCAAACAAGTTCAACTTGTTGAACTTTCAAACTGACTAACTTGAAGTCTGGTTGAACCCCGGCAGCATTTGCTGCTGCATTCAACACGACGTAATGGTCAAGGTACCTTTTGAGGTGAAGGCTGCTCTGGACCAGGCGTTTAAGTTGGCTTGGGAATCCGTGACGACCACGCAGCACTTTCAGACTTCAGTGTGACCTGAACTCCCCTACCTCAAGTAGGTACTTTGCAACAGTAAGTGTTCACACTTATTGAATGTTGAGGACAACATGCCAGGTTCAACACTGTCACGTGACGGAATATCTGAGACCCTGAGCGTAAAAATCATGATGCTGGGGGCTACATAAAGTTTTCAATTTCAAGCATGTCATTGAGTTTTTCATCCATATAATATTAATAAGTCATAAAGATCTTTCAAATCAAAACTGAGCAGAGACTTAGTTTAGTGCGTTTGAAGGGTTCACACCTCAGGCTGTGGGTCATGTTGCCAACTCAAGTTGATGTGAAGTCGCTGACAGGTCCAGGACCTTTTGTTCACAAATAAGTCTCGACAATTTCAATGACTTTCGAATCCAATTCGATCCTTGAAGTCGACCGACCGAATTGTACAGTGTTCATGAAAAGCGGCTGCATTCAAGTTTGCGTGTTCGTCTGCAGCAATTGCATTCATTGGAATTAGTCTAAAAGCTAAGGTTTGACCACACAACTGGCAACATGTCATATATGCTGTAGGCAGTACTGTAGTAGTGGCCCAGGGGTAAAGTTATCATGTATTTTTGATCATGAAATGGGCCAGGCGCAGCTCAATGGCATTGACGGGTTGCTGTAGCTGCAAGAATCTGAGTCGTCAAACTGCAGCGGCTGCCATGGCTCAGCCTGTTCTGGTATATTGTCATTTGTACTTCTGTTCAGGAATGCCGCCTAATAGCATTATCAGACTAGCACGATGTGACTGAGTCTCGTGTAACTTTCTGTTTTAAAAACAGGAGCACAGTAGTACTTGAGCACTCATACAATTTTCACATTCATTGAATGTTACAGTAGCACTCATCGACGAGTATTCGTTACTGAGTCTCATACTCATTACATTATGAACAAACAGCTGTTACAGCTGGGCGCACAGTAAATGTTGACGATTGTATTACATCGCAAACTTTCTATTAGTAAACAGACAGCCTGAAGGCCATAAATTCCTGATACCAGACTGAGTGTGTGCCACAGTGACAGAGCGTGAGGTCGTTCAGTCTGGCAGTATGCTGACTTGATTGCCTGCATTTGAGGCATCGTACAGCTCTGACATTATGGCATCCGAAGTTTCCTTGGAGTGTCAGTGAATCAATGACCTGCCAGTGAGCAGTCACTTGCCACGGTGTGAGTGCAATTGAATTGATTCTACTACTTGGTGACTCACAGTGACGACGTAAGCTACAAATTCATCAGCTAAATATTGTTTATGATAGTTGAGCAGATTCTGAAGTCTGACAGTCAACGTTTATTTTAGTTAGAAATATTATTTATTCTATTAGTAACTATTACTAATAGGCTGACGCAGAGGCTGAGCCTAGTAGGGTGTTTAAATTACAGGCCCTCTGCACCACTCTCGGAGGCTTGCAATGCGCAGCGTTAGGGACCAAGCGCGCTGAGTCCTGCTGGCAGCAATCACTGTGCTTGGTAAGGCTCGCGTTCGAAGGTGCTTGAAGTAGGCCAATGGCAATAGAGGATTGCATCAGACACTGCAGTGCTGCAGATTTGATGTGAGTGTAAGTCATGCGCACCTGGCCTGCCAGTGAAGTAAACAGTCTGAATCAGATTCTAACTTCAGGTTGAAGTGTCACTTTGAAGTTAGAGTCTCACTTACCCCCATGTCCGTACGTTGAGTGCTGGCAATCAGCATGCAGCACTATTCGGCGGATGACATGCCTGGCGCAGCGGCTGCACAATTATTGTCATGCATCTAGCAGGTTGAGCATGCATTGCAATAATTGCATATATGCTGCTCAGGTTGCCAAAATATGTTTGGGAGTTGAAGTTTTGATCATGTATCCTACACCTCTTGAAAGCTGCGTGGCTGCAACTTGAAACGGGGCAGACACATGTTTCGACACCAGTCCGCTGCCACTTCGAACTCATTTGTTGCTGAGTGTGTGATTATCATGCTGAGCAGCTGCTGCTGCTGCATGTTACATACATAATTTTGCTCATACAGCTGTCTCCTTCAGCTGCTCCTCCTCCGGCTCCAGCCCTTCAACTTGAAGTTCATCCCCAGCAGCATCAAGCCCCACGCCCCCGGACGCCAAGCTCACGCTGCCCTGCGCTAACCGAGAACTGCGGCATACACGCCACAAGCATGGAACAGCCATCAAACAGGCCGGTGTGAGTGTATCACTTGCAGGGGCTTGAATTTGGTGCTGATCAGTATTGTCACGGCCCACAGGCTGGACCGTGTATACGACAGTTGCAAACCGGGTAGTCCTGGGTTTTTGGAGCTCGCAGGGCGTTGTGTGAAACAAGTGTGGACTCAACCTGAATACTCTGGCGTCTGCCATCCATCGTTTGCAGCACTGTGCAGATTTCTGATCGATTCATTGTCAATTTGGCGGTCGTGGCACCTGCGTAACGCTCAATGCCGTTGGCCAGTGCTAGATGACCATCACCGCGACCTCGGCGGCAACGCTCAGTGCGGCAGCAAGCTGCTCTGCAACAGACGTAGGCTCACGCACTCTGAGAGACCGCCGCGCTACCTACTGCAAAGTTTGGCAAATACTTGATTGCCTGAAGGCCTGTCAAGGAGACACTCACGATGCGTGCACCTCAGGAACGATTTACATGGTGCGTTGTGCGACGCTGCGCTGCTGCAACGGCATCATACATCTTAAGTATGCCACTGCTGCTAGCGAGGGTCAGCCAACGCACAGCGTTCGGTTGCGGTGCCGGCATAAAACCTGCCACAAACGACGTACGCCGAGCACTGCAGCAACATAGACCGCGCACCACTCATACCACACACCCTCACATCCTTCTAAGGCAGTTTAGTGTAATTAGTTGTGTGCTGAATGATAAAATAGACTAAGTGTATGCAGTCGCAGCCAGTGACTCTCCAACTTTGCTGGAGCAAAACTTCAACTCGAGGGTGTCGTTGCTCAGCCTGCATCCCATTCATTGTTCATGCGCACTGTCACACGCATGCAATTGTGCGGTACACATGCCGCTCTGCAGCGGCACTTTGGTATTAATAAGACTGTGGCACTTCTGTACATGTGCCCACTGGCAGGTGCTGTCGAAAAAACGCACCTCGGTGCCTGTGCGACACTAGTTTTGTCGAGATGCGTGTATTGAAAACACCGGGCGCACACTGCGTCTTTCCACCGTACCAAAAACACTATGCGCGCTGCACTAATCTCCTCTAAAATGAGGTAGCTGCCGCATATGCACGTCCCCCCCCCCCTCGAAATCTATCACGCCAGTGCGATGCGGCCAATCGCTTCCGCCAACGCGCGCCCCACTCCGCCGCAACTCCACGTCAGAGCTCAGGACCGTAAGTACAGCGTCATACACCATCAACAGCCACGCATGCGCACGCACCGCCGCGGCGGCAACCGCAAGTTGAACTCACTGTATGACTTTCTTGAGTGCTGCCGCCAGGTGCGGCTGCTCCGCGAGCAGCGCCTTGGCCTTCTCGCGCCCCTGCCCCAGCAGCGCGCCCGCCTCGTGCGCGGCGCCGCCGGCGCGCCAGTCGGCCACGTCGCCGAGGCTGAACCACGCGCCGCTCTTGCGCACCGCGCCGCACTTGACGCCGAGATCTATGAGCTCGCCATTCCTGCGCGCGCCGCCGCAGCGGAGCGAGGGGGGTGCGCTTAGAGAAGCTGCTGGCGATAACCCCAAGCGCTTGAGAATTGTACAATGATGGCACAAGCGTGAAGAAAGATTTTGACGCCTTGCAGCGGGCGCTGAGGTGCTCATCTGGACTTCTTCGCGCACTGAACAAATTCGGTTGGAAGCGCTCACGTTCTTCTTGGGGAGAGCACTGGCAGGAGGGGAGAGCGCGCGCAGCGCAGCATGGGGCAGAGAGCAAAGGAGGGCCAAGGTTTGATACATGAGAGCCATCATGGGCTGAAGTAATGACGAGGCGTGCCACTGTTGCACTGCACGTTACGACCCGCACGACCCGCTCTCTCAGCTTGCCGTTTCCGCAGCAGCAGCAGTGTAATGGAAAAACATTCAAGCACGTCAACGCGCGTGCAAGTGGGGCAGCTTCAGGTGGCCAGCACCAGTGTTCAGTAGCTGTCATGGGCGAATGATAGGACATGAGGGAAGTTGACTTGCGTCAGCTCATGCTGAGGTGTCGGCAGGCACAAGCTTGAGCAAGGTACTTGGGAAGTTGTGCCTGAAACGCACACTAAGATTGAGGTTACATCACCCTTACTCGTGGACGGACCGCGGTGGCACAGCTCAGCATGCACACGCATGGCTCTTGCGCAGCAGCCCAAAGGAGGCCATCATGTGCATCCAAGTATGTTCAGTGTGTTCCGATGAGTTTAAGCAAACGGTGACCATCAGAGAGCTGCAGTGCATGATGTACAGTGCATAGGACGTACTGGGCATTGCCATACACTGAGTACTGCCGCGAGCGTCAGCGTAATGCAAATCGGCGGTATGCATCGCACTGACACGCTTCAACCTTGGCATACCATAGACCCTGAGCAAAATCTATCTTCCCGTGCCCCTTTACGCAGGCCTGCCTCGAGCAGTGCTTAACTAGCATGAGAGTTCAACGGTCCAGCTGCCAATGACACCTCATTTTTGCAGCAGGGCAGTGATCACGTGCTGCTGCTGGCCCTGCATATTGTCATGTACATGAGCAGCCCCATACATACATACGTGTGCAGAGGCAGTGCTCACCTGTCGACGCCTGCCCCGTATAGCATGTCAAACTCGGCGGTCTGGAAGGGCGCCGCAAGTTTATTCTTTGCGACCTGTGCAAATGACCAGCAGCAAAGGCAATGGCAGCACGAAAACAGCCAGTGAGCGTTGCAACACAATGTGATTTTCAGACGCTTGCCCATTTTGGCATCGCTGCGCATGAAGTCATACAGTGTCAGTGGCACGGGCTTCAAAGCGACACAAAGGCAGGATACTTGTTGTATCATGGCCGGCACAAGGCATCTACATAAGCGATGCATATTTTGAGTGCTTGAAGTACTTCTGAAATTATTGCAGAAAACCAGCGTCTTGCAACGCGACAAGTACTGCTGCTTGCAGGTCTTGCTGGGCTGTTGATGGGGAGTTGGGCAGGGTTAGGGTTAGGGTTAGGGTTAATCATGAATGAGCCACAACATTTGCCACAATTGCGCTGCCCAGCTACACAATGACTTGCGCAATGTCCACACTCGGCGACCCTTGCAAGTGCAAGTGCAATGCACCCGCACGACAGGGGCACAAACACACACACGCACCGCGACTGAGCGGCTTTCTTGCAGCAGGTGTCAAGTGAAGCGTGCAGCTGCGAGCATGATCAATGTGGAGTATCTCAGATCTCAGGACTAGTGCAATGATTGTTGATTTACAGCACTGCCACCGTGCATATACAAACTGCGTCCCGCCGCCCTCAGGACAATGCCGCACTTCTACACGGCACGCATTGCCGATGCGCTTGCCGTGGTGCTGGTGCAGTACCTGCCTCTGTGCACCGCCTGTGCATGCATGAACATCTCAACAACTGCAACATGCAGCATCGTGGTCGCAGAGACTGCTGAGCGCCAAACACCGAACGCCGTCGCTGTCACCACCGGCGCAATCATTCCGCTTGCGAGACAGGCAGCGCGCGAAAGAGGATACGCACCAGCACGGACAGCGCGCAAGCTCAATCTTATATAGGCTCTTGTGATATGGTGGCGCTGTTTGACTCGTGGCCAATTGCCGCAGCAGCGGCGACCACGGTGATTGGTGGAAGGCGTTTGCGGCTCACCACACCTTGCCACCCGGAGCTCTGCAATCTTCTGATTCGTCTCCATTATGATGATGCAGACACAGTCGTACCTTAACGCGGCACACGTTGCCGATGGGCTCGCCGTCACGCTTGATCTGCGCCCCCCGGCGCACCTCGAGGCGCACGCTGCAGTAGAAGCGCAGCGCGTTGCCACCCGCGGTGACCTCGTTGCTGCCGAATATCACGCCCACCTTGCTGCGGATCTGGTTGATGAAGACGATGCACGTGTTGGTCTTGGACAGGGTGGCTGAGGGGGGGGGGGGGGGGAGGGGGGCACGAGAAAGGGGGGCACGTTGTGAAGGCTGACTTATTCGAGGCTGCTCTAAGCATCGCTGCAGATCTGGCTGCTGAATGTGAACATAATGCACTTGGGCCTGGAGAGGGTTGGGGGCGTGTGTGTGTGGGGGGGGGGTGGGATGGCACAGAAAAGTGCCATGTGACAGTTGCTGGAGTCGGAAACGTCAATGATCCACACCTGCTAGCACTTGCCGCCAGATTTAAAACAGCTGAAGATCATGTAGGTCAGTCATCAGGCAGTGGCTTTGTGCCAGGAATGAGGCACAGCAGGGGGCACACAACAGTGTCACTGCTGCTTGCAGGGTATGGAGGGATTAGTTTGCATCTGCTCGAAGGATGTGCACATCTTGCCAAGAAGCGCCGTGTGGGGCCGTATATGCAGCAGTGTGGTCATGCCAGGGCTGTGGCGACGCCATGCTTGTGACTACTACGTGGCATTGTTCAGGTTGAACATACTTCAAGTGCCACCATGCCCGGCGCTCAGCTAAGTACCTCCGTCACCACCTGCCGCGACGCGACGCACATTGCGCCGCAGCACCAGTCAACAACGAGACCACTTGGTGCATGCGCCAAAGACACGGCGGCTGTGCTCACTCAGGCACTCCCACAAAGAGTAGAGCACTCTGACATTTGAGTTGAACATTGTGACACTGAGTTTAGAGCTCTGTGCCACTGCGACATGAGTTTAGAGTATGGTGCACACCATGTCGCATGGCATGTGCCACGGACGGGCACGCCAGTAACCTTTCGCAACGCGCAACCCATGCCCCGCGCCGGCAGCGCAGCGTATGCGTTCAGCGCTGCAACTTCAAGTCAAGAGCAGAGACATGTACTTCAAAGTACAGACACATTTGACTCACAGATCAAGTCACCCACCTATGAGCTTTTGCAGCGCCTGGCTCACGAGCTGCAGGCGCCAGCGCAGTGTACGCGTTGAGCGCTGCAACTTCAAGTTGAGCATGAATTTGAATCTGACCACAATCTCATATTGACCTTAACCTTACCGCCTTAACATCAACAAACTATTTTCGACATGCATTTCATTGAGCAACTCGCCTGTGAGCTTCCGCAGCGCCTGGCTCATGAGCCGCGCCTGCAGCGCAATGTGGTGGTCCCCCATTTCCCCCTCCAGCTCCGCACGTGGCACCAGCGCTGCCACTGAGTCCACCACCACAATGTCCACGCCGCCGCTGCGCACCAGAGTTTCCACTATGTCCAACGCCTTGCACATGGCAAGGAAGTGCATGACGCATGCAATCGGAGGAGTTCAGTAGCAGTTCAGCAGCAGTTCAAAGGGCAATGAAGGACCATAGGTCGATGATCGATGAGCAAGTACATTGTACCAGAGTTTGAACTGTTGGATGCGAGTGCCGCTACCACATGACCGTGCCTGCTGATAACCGACATTGCCACGGCGGCCTACGCCTGGAAAATGGCAAGATGAGGCAGCCATGCCGTGCTTCCAACCTGCGACAAGCTGGTCCATGCGTACATACAGGTGCGTGCGCAATGCCATGCAACATCATGCTGGCCGCAATTACTGCCGCCGCCGACGCACCGCCCCGCCACAATCTCATTTTGCAATGCATGCAGCGCATTCTCATACAGTATACTCATGGACTCGCCAGTGGCCGTGTGCACAAAAAGTCTGGCTAGCACTCTGCGCCGTCGGATATGACGGCTCCTGCGCTGGTGCCTCTGTGCCATATATATTGTCATGACTGCCACTGTATCTGCCGATGCAGCTGGAGCCACCCCGCGTTGCCCGGCGGGTGTGGCTACGGTACACTTCCCTGAGTCCACGCCAACAGCCGCTGTTTACTTTTTGCATGTGCGTGGAAATGCAGCAACTCGCTTCGCATCCCTGACAAAGCACTGCCTGCCAGACTCAAAGTCTTTCGCCACCGCACACACAAGCACATCTTCCCTGCAACTGCAACTGGCGTAACTGCCACCGGCGTAACTGCCACACGCGTAACTACCACCGCTGTAACCGCCGCCGCACCTGCTCCCCGCAGTCCGGCTGCGAGACGTACAGCGCGTTCATGTCCACGCCGATGGCCGCCGCGTACGCGGGGTCGAGGGCGTGCTCCGCGTCCACAAACACCGCCGTGCCGCCGTTCTGCTGGCACTGCGCCACCGCGTGCAGCGCGACCGTCGTCTTGCCGCTCGACTCTGGGCCGTAGACCTCCACGATTCTGGAAGCGTGGGACGTGGGTGCGAGTGATTGAGTCTGAGTCAGGTGATGAGTCGGTGAGTCTAGTGGATTGAAATGAGTGAAGGGTGCTGATCGAAACGGTGCTGATCGAAACGGTGTGTTGCCCTCAGATGAGTTAGAATTGGGGGCCCGCAGAGGGTCAGCTGGCCCTACCCCTAGCCCTAACCCCACGTCTAAATCTAACCCAAGCACCACAGCGCGCTGCTTCCTAAATGTGCTGCGCGCCGCATGCTGGGTTGTAGCACCTGCCAGACGTTCTGCATCATCGCTTGACCATGACATCAGCCAAGGAGCCACAAAGATCAACTTGTTGTCGCCTGCCAGTCAGCCTTGACAGTATGAATGGATGACCTGGTGTCAGCAAACAGAACCTGTTGCTGCCACCGCAAATGTGACCCCCAGTCGTGCGAGACGCAAATTTGCTGCACCGCTTCAGCGCTCAGGTGGCGATGCTCAGCAAACCAAGGGACGATGACTACCGGAAAAGCACGCACTGGCCTGCACACCGCTGTGGCCATGCCTGCCCCCGCCATTGATTCATCTTTGAGTAACTGACCGCAATAGTGCGGCAATAGCCACCAAGCAGGGGCAGCATGCAGCCTCAGTCAGACCAACGACGCGGGGCGCAGCGTTACCACTGTACTTGCCAAGCAAACAACCTGCACGTGCAGGCCGTTTTGCTTCGCGCCCTCCCCCCCCCCCCGGCCCCTGAGAAATGACACTGAAGATGACATCTAAAATGACATTGGCATCGTCGTTCTAACGACACTTATGCGCTGAGCCATGTCACCAACCTGCCCTTTGGAAGCCCTCCGATGCCCAGCGCGTGATTCAAGCTAAGACTGCCCGTGGAGATGACATCGACGTCGCTCATGGGCCGCGCCTTGCCCAGCTGCATGATGCTGCCCTTGCCGTGCGACGCCTCCACTTGCTTCAGCGCCAGCGCCAGCAGCGAGGGCTTGCTTGTTTCAGCTGAGCGTTGATGCACACAGCGACGGGAAAAAGGGAGCATCAGAGCAGTGGAGCATGATGTTGGCTTGTAGGCCATGCGAAGGGGGTTGTTGCGTGGTGATGCAGGGGCGGCATTGACGAGAGGCACCTGACGATTCAGCACTCACAAAAGCCATGCAGTGTGTGCTGGCTTAGATGCAGAGACAGTCAGTTCAGAAGCCCTCTATGTGTGGGCACTTTCAAATGTCAGTGGCGTGTTTTCAGTGCACGAACACGGTCATGAACTCCAAAATAATTTCCTCACAGTCCCAGAACCGGACAAATAGCCCCTGGATTAAGCCTCTCATTTGTTTGCGGAGTCAAGATCTGAAGCGATGACGCGCTATGTGGAGTGTGGCAGACCCTAAACAAACAGGGATATTGCTGAGACATTGTCAAGTCAAGAAGTACCATGAGGCCAAAGCACAGCGCTCTGGTAGTGTGTCTCCGATGTTACACATACCTTCGCCCTTCTTGCTCTTTGCAGCCAGCCCTCTCACACCCACACCAGCTGCGGCCGGCACACGCTGTCGCAAAAGCGGTCGACATGCGCTTGCCCTATTGAACAACCTGACAAGGTCAGGCAGGCAGGCACAGGCAGTAGGCAGTAGGTCAGGAAAAGATCGCAAGAAATGTTGGATGAGTATGGGTACGAGGCACTTCATGGTGACGCAGCATCTCAGCGGCTTCAGCCAACAGCAGATCCAGAAGCAGAGAGACTGGCAATTTGCTTACAGTGCGGCCTGGTGTACGCGACTCATGATACACTTTGCCTGAAGTAAGACAGCACCTGGTGACGTGCCACTGTTGAAAGGACTGTTGAAGTTCGCCCCCCTGATCTCTGTTCAGGGGTGTCCAAATTGCGTCACAGACTATCACACTCTGGTTGAGCGCCCATATGATGCAACTGGCACATTGTGCGCAAACACTGTGCTGCGCAGCATGCTCAGGCTGTTTGACGGTTCTCCCCGAAGTACATGGAATTTCCATGCCGCCATTCTGTCCAAGTTTTTCGTTGTCATGAGTCATGAGTCTCATAGCAGAGCACTGCAACTGGTGACGTGCCAAACTGTTGAAGTAAGTATCCGCAGAGACCAACATGTGCGCAAGCAGTGTGCTCAGGATGTGAAGATGATTCTTCCCTACATGACCCCCATGCCGCATACTGTCCAGTTTTCATTACCATCATGATATATGATCCCCAAGTGCCACTCAAGCAGAGCACTTCAACTTTGATCTGCATTGGAGAGTAGCGAACCAGCCCAACTGGATGCGAAAGAGAGCACCACATCATGGGCAGAAGCAGCAATGCAACCACGGTGTACCCAAAAAAGAGCAGCTGCGATAGTGGGTGACAGTGATTGTATGCTCAGCTGCACTGCTGCCGGCCCTGCCGTTCAAGTGAATGCCATGCACCCAGCCCACCAGTGGCGGCTAACATTGCTGATCTGCTTAAAGCCTCCTGTGTAACTTAAAAGCACAATATCATGTACAGCGTGTGCATCTAAGTACGCTAATGATGAACGCTCGCAACCTGCACTTTTCCTGCTGCAATGTAGGTCTTGTGTATCTTGAGATCAAGGCAAGCTATTGGGCCTCTCGCAAACGCACGTGCGCGTTCCACAGCAAGCCCCCAAACCCCTCTCACCGCAGCAGGCCTGCAGCAGCGCATGCGCCTGAAGCAGCCTGCTGTCACCAGACACACGCAATGCGCGTCAGCCCTGCTGTCGCCAAATGAGCACTGAGAAATTCAGCAGCGCTCAGCAGTCCTCCTATCGCCGCCGCACGTGTACCCAGAAGCCACAGGCAGCCAGCGCTGATGGGGGCAGCAGTGTGAACCCCCGCCCTGCCACCAAAAAGCGGTGCGTGCGCTGCAAGTTGCAGCGACGAGCATCGCGCACTGCTGCCCAGCGACCACGTCATGTGCGCGCAGCGACCCGAGCGCTGAGGCGGCGGCAGCGGCAGTAGCAGCAACATTGCGCGCGCCCGCCCCACGCCCCGCGCCGCAGCGGCAGCGGCAGCAGGCGCTACCGCGCGCGCACGCGCTGCAGGTTGAGCGGCGAGCGGCACAGCGCGTCGTCGCTGGCGACCTGGTACAGCGCGCTGAGCGTGACTGCCGCGAACGGCGTGTTGCCGACCTGCTCGAGCGTCGCGCCCGCGTGCACGAGCACGCTGCCGAGCTGGATGAGCTCGTTGGCGCCCTCGCCCATGATGTGCACGCCGACGACGACGTGGCGCGCCGGCGCCTCCGCGCGCGCGATGATCTTCAGGAACCCCTCGGGGTCCCCCGACAGGCGCCCGCGCGCGAGGTCCTTGAAGTACGCATAGCCGACCACGACCGTCGCGTCTCCACCGCCGCCGCCGCCTAGTCTCCCGGCGACTTCGAGCTCGCGCGCCGCCTCCTCCGACAGCCCCACGCACGCAATCTCGGGGATCGTCCAGAGCGTCAGCGGCGTGCCCGCGCGCGCAGCCGTGCCGAACAGCGTACGCCCCGTGCCGTCGCCCTCGCCGTCCGGCTTCTCCGCAGCGGCAGCGGCGCCAGAGGCGAAGAACGGGTCGTCGATGCTCTCGGGCGCCTCAGCGGTGCGCGGCGGCGGCGGCGCGGGCGCCGCGGAGGCAAAGAAGGGGTCGTCGATGGCGTCCTCCAGGGGGGCGGCCGTGTTGAGCAGCGCGCGCGCGCGCCGCAGCATCTGGTCCAGGAAGAGCCTGTCGGCGACGCCGCGGCCCTGCTGCGCGGCGGCGGACGCGAGCCCCGCGCCGACGACGTCGCCCACTGCGGCGGCGGCGGAGGCGCGCGCGCGGTGCGGCGGTGGGTAGGTGCGCCGTTAGTGATGGTGGGAGGGGAGAGCAGGAGGCGCTTCTGAGCACTTTTGGTGTGAAGTAAATCATGCTATGTATGGTCTTTGGCGCACCCCTGCTGCGCAGCGGCAGATGCGAGCCCCGCGCCGACGACGTCGCCCACTGCGGCGGCGGCGGCGGCGCGCGCGGTGGGGCAGTGAGTAGGTGCGTCGTTAGTGATGGTGGGAGGGGACAGCGGGGTGAAAAGGTGCTGCACCTGCGGCTGTGAACAGGAGCATGACGACGGGCTTTGGCGGTGCGGTGCGCGGCGATGCTGAGCTGTGCTGCGTTGTGCCGACGGCGTCGCCCGCTGCGGCAGCGAGCAGCGGCGGGGTCAGCCCTCAGAGTGATGTTGGCAGAGAGCTGAGGTGCTGTCAGGCTCTCTTGGTAGGGAACTGATCGTGCAATGGACTTCGACACTGCGCTGCGGTGCTGAACTGTGCTGTGTAGCTGCCGCGGACACGAGCGCTGCACCAACGATGTCGAAATCCTCAGTGATGTTGAACTTGTGATCGATATATGTCCTCCAAGCATCCTGCTGCCATACTGCAGACTTGTAGACGTCTACCTGCAAAGGTCGGGACCATTGCTGCACACGCTGCTCAGCATCATAGGCACAGTGTTCATGACACCAGCACAGTCATACATACATGCCGGCACAGCTGTCATGTATAGCTAACCCCTATAGACACGCACATGTACATGCCCGCAAAGATGTCTATTGTACACACATACTGAAGTAGCTGCGCATATATCATGCATCCTCCCCGCATGTACCTACATGGTGGCATACCCACATTGATAAACATGTTATCGTACCCACATTGATGCATTCTGTAGTCTAGGTAGATACCTGCGTAGACGTCTTTGTTGGCCGTGCAGCCTGTGTCATCCACCATGACGCGGCCGAAGCGCCCAATCTCTATGCCCGCCGCCTCACACAGAAGCCCCTCGCTGTTCGCATCCCTGCCCCCCGAGTAAAGCACCTGCGCACTCCACGAACAAAGGATTGTCTCGTTTAGTTCAATCTTCAAGGTTCAATCTTCAAGTTGAGGAATGCGGCTGTCCTCACGCGGGCTGGGCTAGCAGCAGTGAGAGCGAGCCGCGCGGCGTGTGCAGGCAGAGATACGCAATGCGCGCCCAGCTTGGCCATGAGGATGAAGGAGCTGTTTGTCTGCTTGGTGTGCAGCCTGTTGCGGGCTGCTGCCTTTACACAGGGGTGCAGTGCAGATGAGCTGTCCCTGGTGGCACATTGTTGTGGCATGTCCGCTCCAGCAGCTGCGCTTGCGCCAGGTTGCTATTGCTTGCATGCACGTAACAAGTTGTGTGTTTCGTGAAACAGCAAGCGTCCTGCGCCGCCGTCAGTAATTCCAAAATGCAAGGTCATGTGACACACACTTCAACTTTAAGTTCATGTAGCATGCACTTTCGCTCACGCCATTGCTCACATCTGTGTCACACTGAGCAACCAGCTTTGAAGCGGCGCCAACAGAACCGCACGCCTCCAGCGCGCCGCCACCAACCAATTTCAACCGCATGTTCACATGCGCCATGCCCACGTGGGGCCGCGCGCCATTTCCAACTTCAAGTGCAACTTCACGCGCACGCACCATGTCCACGCGCAGCCGCTTGGGCTGGCGCGGCTGCTCCTCCAGCAGCACGCGCACGAGCTTGTCGCTGCCAACGTCGATGCGCCGCACCTTGGCGTTGACAAAGAGGACGCGGTCGCGCACCATGCGCTTGCGCAGCGCGTCGCGCAGCTCCCTGCCGCAGCGGCACATTTGACAGCGGGGCGGCACAGCAATACATGATGGGTATTGGGCAGCGGCGCGGCGATGAGTGAATGGACATTGAGCAGCGGTGGCGGCGGCGGCGGTGCGAGGCTGAGGAGCGCTGCACGGCACGGTGCGGTGCGTCATGCACTCGCGCTTGTGTAGAGCGCTGCGCGGGCGCCCGCGGCAGCATGGACAATGGCACGGGCAATGACCGATACTCGAGAACGCCAGCTGCATCATTGACATGTCAAAAAGTATGTGAACGGTTGACTGGCATCATCGCATTGACGATATGTCAGCTCACACCAGCCCGGCACTCACTCTGTGAGGAAGGACATGAAGTCCTTGTCCTGGCACAGCAGACTCACACCAACGCCCAGCCGTGCGAGCACCGTGGCATACTCCACCGCTATCACGCCACCCCCCAAAATGGCCACCGCGTTTGGCAGCTCTGCGATCTGCCCCATTTCCCTGCGGAGTGCGGACGCATGAGGAGAAGATGGGTTGCCTTTAGGGATGAGGTGATGATCCGGCATGATACATTGATGACCAGATGACGCCGCCCCGGTAAGTTGACTCCCATGATTCAGCACGCACCTGGAGTCCACTGTACTGCATCCATTCCACGGCAAGTACACAGAGCACATATAGAGCCCAAGACAAGTACACCGTGTTCACATCAAGTCCACGGCAAGTACACAGTGCACTCCCCCCATCGAGTCCACGCCCAGTACACAGCAGTACACTCAGGCCAAGTCCAGACCACCTAGTCCACGGCCCACCAGTACAAAGCAGCGCACTCACGTCGAGTCCACGACGATCCCCTTGGTGAAGGGTATCGCGACCCCCGGCGCGATCTCTTTCGGGCGGTGCGCGCGCGACCCCGTCGCGATGCACACCTTGGACGCCGGCAGCTCCACGCAGCCCGTCGGCCGGCACACGCGCACGGCAAGCGTGCCGCTCATGCTCGCTTGCGCGGGGACGAGCTCCGCGGAGCCGATGAAGAGGTCCACGCCGTTGCGCGCGAGCCTGGGGGGGGCGCAGCGCGGGGGGGGGGGGGGGGGGGGGGGGGGGGGCGCGAGGAATGCAAGCGTCGCGCAGTGTCCGCAGTTAGGGTAAGGCCATGACTCTATCCTAACCCTAGAAGTTGCTTCTTTGGGGGGGGGGGGGGGGGGGGGCACGATGGGTTCACGCAGCCCCAGGCCTGGCTCGCTGACAGCATTCCGGTCATGGTGCTGCGTGTGTGCAGCGCCAGGTCGACAACGCAGTTGCCAGTGCAGCGCCAGCAGCAGCGCTCGACAGCATACCGCACTCGGCGCTCATTGTTGCTACTGATGGATGTGGAAGGACCATGATTGCAAGCGCCCGTGTTGCGCTTGAGCACAGACGTCACTGCGTGCCACTGCGCAGGCACGAGGCCCGCGCAGCCAGTGAGCAGGTCCACGCCATCCCGTGGGAGTCTCAATGGTGCGAGTTTTGATCGACGCCACACTCAAAGCAGGCAGCTGGCATGACGGCATTGCCGCTGTTGGCGAGCACCACATGCTTCCGTGCGTACAGTGCTTGCCGCGCAGCTTCACGGCACACAGCGAGTCCCTGGTACGCATCATATCTCTACCCAAATAAGTCGCGCTGAAATGTACTTCGAGTGCACACAGGCACTTGACGCGCGTCTAGATCCCCCACAGTCAGACTCCACCCCTTTGTCAACCTCAAGCTGAGCTCAAGCACAGAGAGTCAGAGTGGAGGCGCGTGCTCTTACCACATTCAAATGCATGTCACGCCAGCACCGCCACAGCTGCCAACTTCACCATGAGCCAAGCACTGAAGCACGTGTGAGAGCAAGCAAACTAATCACAGCGGAGCTGCGGCAGCGCTCACCGATCGCGCGTTTCTGCGGCCTGCAGCACCTCCGCCTCTCCACGCAGCGCCGGGTAGCGCATGCGCCACAGCCGCCGGATCTGCCTGCGCCTGTCTCCGCCCACCTGATCGACCGCCTGCGAGCGCGCGTCACAGAAATGGTGTCACGCGCGCTGTGCCGCCTCATGCGTGCTGTATCCATCAATTCAGGGGCAGCAGGGCCATGCCGACTATACTACTGCTGATGAAAGGCAGACGCGGAGTGCCGCAAGCGTTGCGCGTGTGGTTGCCCAAAATCATCTACCACTGCGATTCACAAACTTATGTTGACTGCATGGCAAAGCATGGAAAGGTGTGGCAGCATCTGCCAAGCTCTGCCGATCTGGGCAACCATCTGCGTGTGCACCAACCGCACAAATCCAACTTGAACTTATTTGCGGTGTCGCGCTCACTCTAATGACTGCAATGATTGACGTGCAGCGCATTGACTTTTGGGCAACCATCGAACGTGTCCATGTACATAGTGCAGGCAAGTAATTTAGCGTAATTCGACATGAGCTTGCTCTGTCGCGGAGGTATCCACGTTACCTGGACTATCTGCTTGGTTGCCTCTCGCACAGCTTTGCTGGTCAAGCCTGCAGCAGCATGAAGATACGTTGCGCAGCCGTTGGCGATCCGATATATATGGCTGCTGTGTAATGTAAAGTCCCACTGATGAATATGGTGAATGATTGGCCTTGAGTACAAAGATGCGCAATGAAAAACAATGCACAGCGAAGTGGGTCGTAAACTGCCAAGGCCAGGAGTATAAACACAAAAGCAGATTATCAAGCGCAAAAGATCACCTGTGGGTCCACCGAATGCCCTCTTGATTTCCACCACTGCCACTCTCGCGCTCAGCTGCGCAGCACGAGTCGCTATGGCCTCCCCGCCAGGTCCGGAGCCGAGTACTACCAGGTCGTAGCCGTCCTCTGGGACATCAGGAAAAGCTGACTGAGACAGATCCCTGAGCTTATTGGCAGATGGAAGCTTGGTGGGCTTTGCTGCTACCGCCATGTACAAGCGACCTGCTCTGCATCTGTTGCCGCTCCTGCATGTTGGCCTCGCAGCTATCGGCGCTCCAGGTGACAGCAGCGGGTGATTGCCAACCCATGCTGACGCAGGCAACGGGCTGAGCAGCAGCACAGCCCCGGCACCAGCGACAGCGAGAAGCCGCATGTCGGAGCTTATGCTTAGGATTTGCATGAACTTTCAACTGCAACTTGAACGTGACGTGCAAACCCCATGTCTGTCTGTGGTTCTTCGCAACTCGCGCTCTGCGCGCTGACTTCCCGCTGTCGCAAGAGGGATGATGGGGACGCAAGTTGCAAGCGCTATCGGAACAGTTTCGGCGACCTGCTGCCTCACACGACTGCTGCTCCTCACACGACTAAAGGACACGACAAAGAAGGACAATCGGCATCGTTCCAGCAGCCTGAAGCGACCATGTAAATGAACATGTGCATACACGCACTTTATGCCAGCGCCGAACATGATGCAGGCGCCGGTTGGAAGCGCGTTGCCAGCATACCAATTGGTTCATCAATCACCAACCCCTGAACCTTAGCTCTACCCCCTGCACTGTACGACCGCCCGCGCGACACCCGAAGATACCGCATCAAGCCCTCACAACCATCCTTTTGAAACGATCTGAGACCTTGCGTACGCAAGTCCAAGATTGCAGAGAGCCCCTGGGAGGCGGTGGCGCACGCTCTGGTGCTGTCGCCAGTGCACTGCAGTGAGTGCCGGCGCGTGATGACCATGCGCACGCCTCTATCACGCAGACCAGCCAGCGGCGAGAGTCCAGCATGTGACTCATTGATCCCGGCGGCAAGGCGAGCAGCACATGCACGTGCCCTCTGCTTGGCTATGTGGCCGTGACCGTGGAGCGCCGAGCCTCACGCACCTGCATCAACTGCCCCAAGCGCCTGCTACGTGACCCCAGCAGCGTGCGACTCTTGGGTGTGAAGGCGCTGTCACGCAGGTAACACCAGGGGCAAATCGGCCAGAGAGGTGCGGGGGCCCTACTGCACACACCCATGATGCATCCCCCGCAAGTGGGTATTAGGGGGTATACCTTGTGAATGCTGGTGGCGTTCGCGCTCATGAGTTGTATAGCATGCCTCAGCGCCAGGTCCTGCAATGGCAGATACTACTACCCAACGTGCACAACATGCACTTTCTCAAACTGCTGCGGCACTGTGATTCAGTGAGGTGCGGGGGCCATGATGTATCTCCCGCAAGTGAGTCATGACTCATGACGCATGTTGGAGGGTATACCTTGTGAATGCTGGTGGCGTTCGCGTTCATGAGTTGCACTGCATGCCTCAGCACCAGGTCCTGCAATGGCAGATCCTACAATTGTTAAGGCAGTCAACGTGCACAACATACTCTCAAACCGCCGCCAGCAGTGCAGGCACTGATTTGCGCAGGCATTGCAGCTGTATGCGGTGACTCATTGCGCGAGTACGACTGCCCGGGGGGAACCCGAATGATCGTCCACTGTCCGGGGGCGACAGTGCCCATGCGGCACAGCTGTGGAGGTAATGCGGTGACACAAGGCCGTCTTTGATGGCTATGCCACCATCGTGACATCATGTGTGCATGGTGCGTACAACCATCTGACAGTGTGTCACTCTCAGGCCTGACCTCCATGCCCGTGCCCCCCCCTGCCCGCCGCCTGCTTTGGTTGTTGATGACTGCTGCAGTCAGCAGAGACAGGGGGCGGCACAGTGAGGTCATGTGATGATCATCTGCGTCAGAGGGCCAGCCCAGCCCTCGGCGGAATCGGACCTCTCAGACCTCGTGTCCAAGAGTAAACGTGTTGCAAGAAGTAGCCATGATGGTGTCCGTAAGTCAGGGCTCATCTGGACTCACTGCTGCACTGCTGCTGCCAATGGACACTCAATCGCACCAAGTAGCGCACGTCAAGTAGCCTACTGAGTATGATCTTGCGCATGCATCATCTTCATGGTGGTGTCGTTCAGGGAGAGCGTGCCACCATTTTACTCAAGCAATTGCCACTGTCATGACATGATATCATGGCAGCAATGCGAGGAGTTGTTTGTACTTTTAATTAATTCTCGCTCAGGGCGCGAACAAGCCCAGATGATTGGCATCTAGCCGTACGGAATCTACATGTTGTTTGTACCTTCATTGTTGATGCCCTACACATTTTACTTGAAGTTGTGCCTGCACCGTCATTTGCCCGCCAGATGGCCTGGGCTCCGCAAAACTGGTGCATTAATGCATGGCTTTCATCCTAAAGATCACCACTGCGCGACGACCGTAGAGTCCCTACCAATGAAGAACATGTGTAGACAACTTCACAGTGTCTGCTGGGGAGCTGCCGGCTCAGCTGAGCTACTATTAATCCCTAGGGTTTTCTGCAAGTTGAAGCTGTGGAGGGGGGAGGCGCTGTGCGTGGCCACGCATGGGGCGCAACATTACAAGTGAAGAGGTACAAACTTTGAACATGGAGTTGCACAGAGAGCTATCGCGTCCCAGATACACGGCTATAGCGACGCTTCAAGTGGTGTAGAACGGTACACCTTTGATTTTGCTGTGCATTTGGTGAGCCTGTGCAGTGGAAGAAGACACGCACAGGAGTAATGCCATACGCATGCATGCGCACGCACTTGCGCGTGCACGCTTGGAGTAATGACCGTTTGACCCATGCCGCATGCACACATCGCTTGCTTGCACGCCACTTGTGTTGAACTGTCACAACGGTTCAAACCAGCATACACCCATGGCATGCTGCATACATGCAGACAACAACGACACATGCGGCTGCGTTGGTGCAGGCAAGGGTTTTCAGTCACATGGTGACAGAGATATTAATCAGCACACACCCACACGAATGCAAACAAATTGCCTACACTGAATCAAATATGACTCGGAGGTGATTTACGTGCTCAGCCTATTTCATTGACCGCCCATATTTTGCGCCGCGGCAATGTGGGTGGCGAGCTTTCGCCAGCAACTCAGTCAGAGGCTCCATCGGTGAGACACTAGCGGCAGCTGCCGGATGCACAAGCCGATTGAAGCCGGTAGCTTGAAGAAGTATCCCCCTGAGGTCACTGACTGGCAGACAGACCTTGAAGTTCGCAGATAGATACCTATTGCAGTAGTAGTATGTGGCTGTTCTATTATTGATGCTGTGCCAGGCGAAGCTACAACTGCAACTCACTGTTGGCAACGAACCACGAAATAATGGCGTAATTGACGGACAGTCACACCGCAATCGGGTCGTGCCTTAGGCGTTTTCTGCCAGTCTGACCCGGAGAGTGAGTGGAGGCAGTGACGGCGTCGGCGCGTCCGTATGGCGCTCTTCGCCTGTGACGAAGCTGATGCAGGCGTTTCACATGCAGTGCTAACCGTCGAGAGCTGTGCAGCACCTCTGAGTCAGTCACGGCAGGTGCAGCATGTCGTCCCAGCGCCATCAGCACAGCAGCAGAAACATCTTGCAAGGTGAACTTCTTGTAGTCTGTTGCCAGCGGAAGTGCATCCAAGAGCGTCCTGAACAGCCGTGTACGTCGCAGTACCGGAGACCCCGTGTGCACAGCTTGAATGAAAATGGCTGAGCCTGGGTACTCTGATACAAATCTTCTCCTGAACAACAACGGCGTCAGACAAACAAGAAAGCCTGTTAGAGCGTCTCCACCAGTACCTTTCTTGTGCGGCTTGGCCGATGCTTGAAAATCAAGAGTTGTTGTTGGGCGACGGCGCCCCGCGCCGGTAGCAGTTTAGGCAGCTATAGAAGTGATAACATGCCTCAGCCTGAGGCTGCTCGTCAATCTCCGAGTCGCCACCCAAGATGAGAGGCGAGATTGGAGGCGACTGTTACAGTAGCTTGCATATGGGATGCGACAATCTATGCCAGCGCAGCGACGCACCGCTTTTAAACCGCCGCCACGCATTGTACAACTCATGCTGGAGCTAGCGCGTTCAGCTCATCCGATCTGAGTCATAGCCATGCATACTAGTAGTATTATACGGCAGCACACCAACAGCTTGATCGCAGCACACATCGCGCGAGCACGTTGACAATTGCAGTAGCTGGCAGCTTGGCACCTGTTTCAAGCGAGCAACATGGAAGTCAGCCAACGTGACGGTAAACTTCACAAAACGGAGCAAATGGGCTAGCCTAGCCTAAGCTTCATTGCTGCCGGTGTGGCGATACTCGGCCAGCTGGATTTTAACTGGACATCAATAAGTTGTTGGACGGCCTGCAAGAAGGCACCGGTGATTATGCGCTTCATCCGATGAGTCAGTAGTCCAGCAAGGGGTCGCCATCAGCACTGCACGTAGCAAATCGTGACGGCGAGTGCTGACATGGAGGCCGCATGTACATTTCGCGCAGAGCGCAATACGCCGGTCCGAGCGGGTGGTCGTCGGTTTACAAACAGCTGCTTTTGTCACCACCATCACAGCGCTGCGTGACATGCAGCGCATCGCGTGTCAACAATTCCGCAGACTCTGAGCCGCTGCGCAAGTCGCTCACCTGAGACTGAGGCAGCCCATGCCTGCCTCGCCACGGATGCCCAGGAGGGAGAAGAAGCGGCGCTCTTTTGCGCAATAGGGCGACAAGTTCACTGGCTTGCCGCACCGCAGCAGGATGTGCCTTTGGACCTCAGCGTGCCATGGACATGGCTCGTCACATATGTGCTCCTGCTGCGGCTGATGTTCGTCGATCGCCATGGCGTGATGATGTCCAGATACTATGTCCTTGGTGTTATGCTGATGCTGCTGCGAAGTGTGGGCTGTTGCTGGAGTGTATCTGGGAGGTTCGCACCCGTTCGTTTGCGAGTGCAGTCTCAAAGTCGAAATTTGCAATCAGCGAACTTACAATCAGCGACAGAGGCAGACAGGCGAGGGCGGAGAGGTCCTCCAGAGCGACAGTGTCTTGAGGACCACGTGCAAGCAGCATGCGGTGACAGAAACCCAGCACCGTGCACGCACGGTGCTTCAGAGCTACACCAGGACGAGAGGTCAAGTTCCATGCAACTTCCCTAAATACGACCGCGCCTGAACCGTCTGCAGCGACGACCTGACAAACGCGCATCCATATCCCGCAGCTTACGGTCGCAAGCGTGAGCAGCTCTGCATCGCCATCTGCCTTCCTTTCTGACCGACCGCATACCCATACACAACCCAAACCCTTGAGTTTATTCTTCACACGTCACGCCAGGTTTGTTTATTCGCATCGTGTCACTTAGGGAAACATGTGCCTTTTGACCCAAAGCATGACAAAGACAGCGAGAAGCGAGGGACAAGGACAGGACAGCGGAGGGCAAGCGCTATCGCAGCATGTCAGTCGTGGGTTGGCATGGCTAGCCTAGCGTGCGTGCTTCACTCACTCTCGGTGGCAGTTACAGTTTGCCGTTATCAGTGGGGTTGAAGAAACAGTGTCTGTGTGGATGAACTTGAAATGGCTGGGGCGATGCGGCTGCGGTGGAAATGCAGCTCGAGTGCTTGCGGACGAGAGCGCTGACTCGCTGTCCATTGACGGAAACAAATCCCGCATGGAAGCATCTGTGATGGGGTGCTGGGGCTGCAGGAAACAAGGCCATGAAGTGATCCGGTCTCTCAGTCCAGCGAGGAGGAAGGAGGCAGAACTAGGCCATGACTCGGCGCAGGACAAGGCAGAAGGAGTTGCAACAGTCGCGGCAGCAACAGGCGGGTTCAATCGTTGTTACAGGTTACACTGAAGCGCTTTTTACGCCTTTCGCCAGCCTGCGAAGCCTCAGCTTCCCTTTGTTCACACTCACTAGCAACGTTCACATTCTGCAGTGGTGTTGGGTGGCATGTTTGTCAAAATATTGATCCGACTCGACATCATACCAGCCGCTGCTTCAAATTGCAGACAGCTGCAATGTGGATCACAGCAAATACGAAATGTGATACCTGCTGTCTTGAACCGAACAACCAATCACCTTCAAAGTCAGGTCACGTGTGCATGTGTGCCCCAGCTAAAGACGCTCAAAGTTGATTCTGTGAGCAACAACTGACGCAAAGCAGTTGCATTCAGCTACCATTGCGGCCCCTTGTGCATAATATCAGTAGCTGAAGAATGCCCTTCACTTTTCTGTTGTCGATTCCTGCTGGCCAACCTGGCTTGTAGTGGCAACAGCAAAGCTGCAATCATGCCTGTACCGCACACTGCAATCCGCGCTTTGTGGTCCTGCTTGGGGCAAGACATTGCTGTAATCTGTAGCAGCTCGTTGATATTGCGCACTGTGAAGTCTTCGAATTCTCAGATACATGCATGTTTTGATGCTGCTCATTGTCTACATGCCCAGGCTCAAGGCACTTGTCTGGGTCCATACATTCGGTCACCTGAACACTACACGCATGCACAGACTTCATCCAGCGGCGCCGCAAGACATCACTCGTGGACCTCATGTTCTCTTGGCATCAGAGATCTGACCTTGCGTGGCCCGCTTTCAACTTCAACTGCTGAGACTCCAGGCACGGCGATGAACCAGACATCCAAAACGGCGACGAAACGAACACCCAAGCGCCGGGTGCGGCACACGTGGCAGAAGACCCCCCGCCCCCTCCCTGCTCCCATCCCCCCGCCCCCCCCCGTCACCACCATCACCCCACGCGAGGCCTCCGCAGCCTTCTTCGCGCAATTCTGGACCGCCTACTGGCAAACGCCCGACGCGCGCGCAGCGATCCGCTTCGTGGCGGCGCGCCGCATACAGTGCTGCGCGCGCCAGCGCAGCGCGCGCGCCGCCGCCGCGCGCCTGCAGCAGGAGGAGCTGCAGCGCAAGCGCGCCGTGTTCGAGGCGCGCGCGGCCGCGGCGGCGGCGGCGGCGGCGCACGCGGCGCGCCGCCGCCAGGCCTGCGCCGCGCAGGTGGCGGCGCTCGTCCGCGGCGGCGTGCAGCGCGCGCTGCGGCCGGCGGCGGCGCGCGACGTGCAGCGCGTCTTCCGCGGCCACCGCGCGCGGGCGCGCCTCGCGGCGCACCTGGCGCAGCTCGCGCGGCTGGCGCGCAGTCGCCGCGAGAGGGCGCGCTACGTGGCGGCGCTGCGCCGCGTGCGTCGCGCGCGCCGCGCCTACCGCGCCCGCCGCGCGCGTGGCGCCGGCCGCCGCGCGTGGGGCCGCGCCGCCTTCGTGCACACGGGCTGGCGGCCGCAGCGCGGCGCAGCGGCGGCGTGGAGCGCGGCGGAGCTGGAGGCGCACGCCGCGGCGCCGCCGCGCGCGACAGCGGCGGGTCTGCGTGTCTCTTGCGTGACGCTGCCGCCGCGCACGGAGTGGGACTTGAAATTGCTGGCGGGGGACGGCGCGGTGTGGGTGGGGGTCCCCGTGGCGACGGCGCCACGGAAGTGCAAGCCGCCGCCGCTGGGGCCGCCGCCGCGGCCGGGGACCGCGGGGGCGTGGTCGCCGCCGCGGTTGGCGGGGAGGGGGGAGGCGGGGGGCGCGGGGGAGGGGGGGGGGCACCAGTTTGTCACCAAGTACACGTGGCTGCCTGCGAGTCTGCTGGCCGGTGCGCGGGAGGAGCTGCAGGTGGTTAGGAAGGCAGATGCGTGGAGTAGTGGTGGCAGCGGCGCGCAGGGCGCTGCGGCAGTGGCGGGGTAGCTGCAGCACACACGTGTGTCATATTAGTAGCAGCATATGTTGTGTGTAAATGTGGCTGTGGCGGGCACGATGCCATGCGCCAGCACGCGCAGCACTGGGTATGTATGTTTACAACGCTGTACCCGAGATGCGTTGTGTACAGAACAACTGGGTGCACACATGCCACCACCGCTCAGTAGAAAGGTGCTCGTGGGTGGTACACACAACACTTGTGCAGGCAACCACCTGCAGGCATCACAAAGGTCCGCAAGGCGTGGTGGTAATGATATGCGGGTGCACAATGCGCGAAACTTTGTGCCTTTCTGGCGAACATCACGGGAAATCTGATTTCTCAGGTGCAAGTTAGTAAACTCTTTGACAGATGAGTTGATGCATAAGATTGCTGTGCATTGTGCCTCCTTGCTTGATGCTCCAGCAGTAGAGCGGTGACGCGTGACATCGCTCAGGCTGACAATCCCATGCATGCACGACTACCATGAGCCAAGAAGCTGCATAGTGAAAATGTTTGTCAAGCCCATGTACGCAGCACCTTGCCTGCTTTTGAAAGTTAATGTATGTAGACAACAGATGCAAACTGTAAGTGCAGGCTCACACCTGCTGCGGGAACGAGGACTGCAGTGACTTCATGCATGATTCAGTGTGTGCGCATGCCTTGCTTCACTGAGGCATCATAAGCCCATCTTTGTTACCGCTCTCATGCTCTAGACACCAAAGAGCACACATGAGTGTGATGCACACATGACGGATCTACAGAGCGGACAGATGGACGAGGATATATGTAGTGGTGGCAGATGCCATTTGGTGATCCCGTTGAGAAGTGATTGTCAGCGCGAATTGCGAGACCTTGTTGTCACCAGGTATACGTAGACTCTGGTAGCAAGCTTGACACCCACCATTTGGGGCTTTTACACGCCCCCCTGCGTAAGAATTGACAAATAGTATACAGGAGTTGAAGCAGTGCGTTGCTTAAGCAAAATCAGAGTGCTAGTGCTAGAATCAGATACTGCAAGAACTGGAATGTGTAGTGCATGCATTCAGCGCTCGTAAACTTGTGCAGATTTGCACGCAATAAGCGTGTCGTGCAAGGAAGTGCTGGACTGCACATTGACAGCTTGCAGACACAAGAAATCACCACACGCACATGCATCAGCACACAGAGAAGACCACAAACATGATCAATTGGCCTTTGCAACCATATGAAGCAACACAAAAACACAGTAGAGGCGCATGCAATAGAGAAAGCGGGAGCTGCACTCTGGCACGTTTGTATTAACTTGTCTGCCTCTCTCAAGATGTTGTAGACACAAAAGAAGCATTCTAGCAGTGTTGGGTCGCGCACGCTCAGCAGGAAGCTGCTCTGAGGCGCAAGACCCTGACCCTGACTCCGACTCTGTGGTGGAGCCCGCAGGTCGAGCGAAACATAGTATACCAAGTCCATGGAAAAAAGAAGAAACCGATACACAGCCTGGGGGGGGCTGGCTGCATGGGGTGCATGGAGCACTCTGCTACCTGCTTTCTTGCGCGCGCGGGTGGCGCCGTTACCGCGCCTACTTCAGCACTGCCTAAAAACACACACTTGAGAGTGCCCGGACACACCCCGGGTGGGGGGAGAGGGGGGGATGGAGGGGGAAGGGGGGAGCGTGGTAGTCACCCCCCAAACTCCCCCGGATAACAGACCCCGCTGAAGGGCCATCCGGCAGGTAGTGCTGGCATGCCTGATGTGACGAAGCTACCTACCATACCGCTTACTTCGTGACATGGCCTCCGACAACTCATCGCAACCGAGGCTGCTGCTGCTGCTGCTGCTTCTGCCTGCCCTCTGAGGCGGCACCGACCGAGCCACTCACCGCCAACGCCTGTTGACGCGTAAAAACACTAGTGCGCGCAGCGCACCGCCATTACCGCAGCCGCCGCCGCCGCCGCCGCCGCCGCCGCACCACTCCCACCGCGCACATACCACAACGCCCCTCCGCAGCAGCCACCAGCCGCCGCCGCCGCCGCCGCCGCCGCCGCTGCCGCCGACGCTACCTACATGTGCCGCGAGATGGGCGAGACGGCGTTGATGGGCAGCGGACCGTCGCCATCGCTCAGCACAGAGCGCGCGCACAGGCTCACGCTGCCGTCGCCAGCCGCAGACCCCGCCCCCGCGTCCGCATCCGTAAAGTAGACGGACGCGCCGTCGCCGCCGCCGCCGCCGCCGCCGCTGATGCTGCCGAACGTCCCCGTCTTCTCCGTGAGCGCGCTGATGGCGCTGTCAGCGGTGGCCACAGAGTTGAAGAGGAAGAGCTTGAGCGGCGCAGCGTCGCCGCGCGGCTGCGGCGCTGTCGCGGCGGGCGTCGGCGGGTGCGAGCGCAGTGGCGCCGCCGCCGACCGCTGCGGGCTGCCGCTGCTGCTGCTGCTGCTGCTGCCGCCGTCGCCGCCGTAGCCGCCGCCGGACACCTCGCTGATGGAGGCGGCGCGCGACGTCGGCGTGAGCGCGCGCATGCGGTGGAAGCGCGTGTCGCGCGTGTCGTACGTGCTGAGGCTCATGTCGACACTCAGCACATCGCCGCCGCCGCCGCCGCCTCCGCTGCTGCGCGAGGACTCGTCCTCGTCCTCGGTTGTCGAGCGCGGCGACCCGCGCGAGCTGGAGACGTAGGAGCTCGCGTACAGCGACGCGCGTGTGCGCGCGTGGCTGAGGGCGCCGCTGGGGGCAGCGCTCGGCGCGCGCGAGGAGCGCGACGTGGACTGCTTGGAGCGGCCGGAGCGCGTCGAGACCTGTACAGCAAGGGGGGGGCATGGGGGGGGGGGGGGGAGGGGGGGGGTCAGAACGCCAAGCTCGCCGTCCGCAGTGCAGTACTACGTGCGCTCGAGCTCGTAGTGTCCCTCCACATTCGACCTCTTCCGTTGACGGGGGTTCGGGGAGCTGCAGAGCCGTGATGCGGGGTGTGCAGTCGCGGGAGCGGCGGTTTGAGACGAGGGTTTGGTGTGGAGGGGGCGCTGCGCATGGGCGAGCAGGGCTGCAGGTGTGCTGAGCGGCGATGCAAGGTCGTGTAGGTCGAGAGGGTGTGATGGGGGTGATGTGTACGCATAGCACAGGCTGCAAGGGGGTGCAGCAAGGGCTTTTGTGACAACGAGAGGTCCGACCGAAGAGCAGAACTGCTCAACGCTGTAGTCCGCAAGACGCACCGAATGAACGTTTGGAAGCGCATGCGAATGGCGGATCACGAGAGCACGCCAGGCGAGCAAACGCAGCATATGACTTCAAGTGTGACGCTGCAAGTTCAACTGCATCACTGCTCCCCCATCTCACCGCGTACGAGAACTCGTCGTCCGCCTGGCTCTCCTCGAAGGCCTTCCCGAGCATCGTCTTGACGGAGCTGGTGAGCTTGAAGTGGTACGCTTCGCCATCGCCGCCGCCGCCGCCGCCGCCCTCCTTGACGTAGCCGCCCGCCGCCTCAAGCTCCTTGAAGTGCGCGACCTTGTCCGCAAGCGCGCGCCGCGCGGCGCGGCGCGCGCGCAGCACGCGCCACAGCACGCACAGCCCCACTATCCACACGGCCGCCAGCACGACGGCGATGACGGAGATGACCCAGTAGCTGCCGGCGCCGGGCTGCGCGGCGGTGTCGGCGGGCGGGGGCTGAGGGAAGGGGGTGCGCGCACAGGTGGCGGCAAGGGAGAGTTGAAGTTTGGGAAGTTGAAGTTTGGTGGTGGTGGCATGCGGGTAGAGCGAGCAGCGACCGTTGTGTTGTCGTGGCAGCATTGCTTGTGTTTTTTGAGGTGTATGGATGAGGACAGAGCTTGAAGGGTGAGTGAAGTTCCGGCAGTTGGGCACTTGGCGGCTGCTTGCGGGAGTGAACAGGGAGGATGTCCAGCGTTGCTGAGGCACTTTGTGTCCAATGTGCTGCAGTACTGGTGCCGTATGAGTGGCAACAGCAAATTGTGTCCAAAGCATCGCAGTGCTGGCATCACACAAACGGCACCAAGACTCAAGGTGCGCCTCTGACAATGACATTCACGACAAGGGGCGCACCTCAGCACGACAGCATCACTGGCGCCATGCCTACACCTACATGCAGCAGGCGGCAATCATACATAAATACCTACACACATACTTGGCAATCTATACATACATACCCCCTACCACAGGATACGTGCCCACGCACCTGAGCGCTGCCGCTGCCGCCGCCGTCGATGCCGCCGCCGACGGGCGGCGCGCCCGCGCCCTGCTGCGCCGCGCCCTGCACCGCGATGTTCGACACGGTCACCTGCGCGGGCGGCACGCCCATGCTCTGAGCGATGGCGCGCAGCCCCGGCGGCGCGAGGAGCGCTGCCACCCCCGCCTGCGCCCCCTCGAACCCCCCCAGGTGCACCATGCTCAGCTCGATGGAGACGTCGCAGGACGCGGCGGCGTCGGCCGCGCACACCGCCGCCAGCTCACGCGCAGCGCCGCTGCCGCGCTGCTGCCGCCACTGCTGCGGAGCGTCGGCGGCGGCGGCGGAGAGGAGGCGGCGGCCGCGCCGCGCCTCCGCCGCGCGCTGGCACGCGGCGACCGTCGCGCTGAGCACGGCGCAGTCGTCGCCGCAGAGGCCGCTCGTCTGCGCGCCGACGACGGCCTGCGCAGCGGCGAGCGCGCAGTCGTTGCCCGGGTGCGCGCGCGCCGTCACCAGCAGCGACACCGCCGCCGCCGTCGCCGGGTCCGCGCAGCGCCCCGCGGCGCCGCCCGTGACCTCCACCACGCACTCGAGGCCGCCGCAGCACGTGGACGGCAGCATCAGCGGCAGCGGCGCATTGCCGGCGGCGGCGGCGGCGGTGGCGGCGAGCAGTGTGCACGCGCTGTTGACCTTGTCGCACGCGCCGGGCGCGGCCGTAGGTCGGAGCGTTGTGGCAGCGGCGGTGGGGGGGGGGGTGGGTGTTGCGGTCGGGGTGGGGGTGGGCTGGGCCGTGGGCTTCTTAGTCTTCTTCTTCTTATGAGTGGGCTTGGGGGTGGCGAGGGGGGGGGCGGTGGGGGCGATCGTCGTGGGGGCGGCAGTGGGTGCCACAGTCTCTGGGGCCTGGTTGTGGAGGATGAAAGAGGCAAGGGAAGCGGGGGTTGGGGAAGGCGGGGCAGAGGCGGGGTTGCGCTTGGAGCAATGCGGGCTCAGTTCAACTGGCACTGCATATCAGCGATTAGCACTGATTGGTGGGGGTTCAGCAGTGTGACGCAGCCATGACGGCAGCACCGCGCGATCAACTTTTGAGCCCTGTGCTCTTGAGAGAGGGAAGAAAAGCCATACCTGTGAGGAATTGCTGAGGTGCACTGACGCACAAATGCATGCTCACAAGGAAAGACTATGAAACATGTAATCAGATTGCTGCAGAAGGCCTGGTGGCGATGCATGCACCACGCTACTGCCTAGGTAGCACCTCAACAAGGAAACTTCAAGCGTCTGCATCACTGGCGTGCATGCAAACTCACAGCTACGGCGGACTCTGCCGTGGTTCACTTCTGTCACATCCACAACATCAACTGCATACACACTGCTGCGCACGCGGTCCCGACAGCACCACATCACCTCGCCGTCCTCAGTGATACTGCACCGGGAATGAATTCTCATGCTCCACATGTACAAGCACCAGGCATGTGCGTACTTCAGGTACTATACACTCACCGCCTGGGTGGGCTCGGGCGTCGGCGGCGCCGTGACGGCGGCAGTTGGCTCCTGGGTGAGAGGCGTGGCCGAGGGGGCTGGGGTCGTGGGGGTGGCAGTTACAGGCGCCTGCGTCTTCTTGTCATTCGGGAGGCACTGCGGAGGCGGTGGGTGCCAGCATACGCAGCGTCAGCCAGCAGCAACATTGGAGGGGCAGGGGGGCCTGAAGCGACTTCAGTTACATTCTCTATGGCAAAGTTCCGATCCTCTTGCTCGCAAATCTTAGACTGCCGCTCAATGTCACTTTTGCACGATGGCCTGGTGATGTGTGATGCGGTTGGGCTTGACACCGTCATAAAAAAGAGTGTGCCATCACTGAACAAACTACTGGCTTCAAAATTTCATCGCTGCAGGTGCGGTGATGACACAAAACAAGGCAGTTCTGGCATGCAGACTGTGAACGCAGCTTGGCTTTATGTGTAGCTGGGCATACATGATGTGGCAGAGCTGTCTAGCGCCGCTTGAACTGCAATTGAAGAAGATGGTCGCCATGAACTCATCATGCATTCAACGTCAACTTCAAGCCGCGGCGCGTCACCTGCAGGTACCCAGGGTCGTACTGGTCCTCCGTGCAGAAGTGGTTTGGCGGGCAGCAGGCCGGTCCTGTCCAACCGGCTATTGAGCACAAAAAGAAGCGACATGGGCATAAAGAGGGCGCAGCACACGTGCTAAAGGCAAAGGCGAAGGCGCAGATGACAGTGACAAAGACGCAGTTTTGACGCTGTGCATGCCACCAGCATCAGCTTCGGCCGGTGGGGCGCGTGCAGCACGAATGCACTGGCGTGCCAGTGGTATGTGGTGGCGGCGAGTACGTAGGTATCTGGGCTTTTTCGCGCCCTGAGCGAGAATTAATAAAAAGTACATGGCAGATGCAGAGTGCTGCACACGCTCACTTCTACGCTTGCGCGGTCCACTGCACCAATTCTGTGAATAAACTGTAGTACCACAACTATGCATTGTGGGTTCGAGGCATTGCGGGCGATGCAGTTTGATGTCGGCCAACACTGTCCTGTGCCAACATTATCTGGATGTGGTTCACGACGCAATGGAAAGCTTGGTGCTGCAGCTGCTTTGGCGAGCTCTTGCCATACGCAGCGAGCAACTTTCACACGAATGTTGTGTATGGCGTACGGGCTAGACATATGCTGTCCCTGTAAAGACAGCAACCGATCTTGTGATGAACTAGAATCCATGAGCAGTGATGCAGGCGCTGATTAAGCTGTCAGTGATGCAGGCGCTGATTAAGCTGTCAACAAGCCACTGCCTCACTTCGTTGTGGACTCGTGGTATCATCTGCATTTTCGCCAGCACAAACAGGCGCAACCGGCATGCATATAGCAAAGTATACATGCCCCTACAGTCACCCCGGCGCCAACTGCAAAACTGACCTCCGCCGCACTGCTGGTATGGCTGAGCGCACGTGTTGGACGCGCCACAGGGGTAGCTGTTGTCCCAATTCCAGTCCCCCCACATGCTGCACTCCCTGCACTCAATGAAGCGCCCCTCCCACCCACAGCCTCTGTGATCTGCCCCGTCCTGAGAGCACAGGGGGTCGCATATGACGCGCTTTCCCTGATCCTCCAGGTCGTTGAAGTCTTTCTTGTTGAGGCCGCAGTCCCCACACGTGCCCGTGGCTTCCAGAGAGCGATCCTGAGCGGAGCAATCGAACATGGCCAAGCACGGCACAGTGGTCAGCTTGTTGTATGTGGCCTTGCCGGCGCAAAGCAATCGCGGACACGTAGTTTCAGAGAACGCCAAGGGCAACTGTGTGCTGAACTCAATCAGCGGTGTCGCGCTGGAGCCAAATTTTGTACCGGCAGGCACGCGAGCGGAGGACAGCTTACTCATCAGCGTACGACCCAAGGCTCGTGAGCCCGCCGACAAAAGATGTGCAGGTAAGGCTGGCGCGGTGAAGTAGCCATACTTGGCGCGATAGAGTAAGATCTGCGCGCCTAGACTCAAGTTCAGGGCCAGGCTTCAGAAAATACGTCGAATACTCTACGCATCAGCACCTTCAGAAGCACCCGAGCAAGTTGTGTGAGATTTGCTTTGCTGCGGCCTCTGAAGTTCAACAGGGTGCCTGCACAGTTGGCAGCATCGTTAGTGCCAGGTGTTCCAAGGAAGAGCAAATCAGCCACTGTAATACGTGCAGAATACGTACCATAGCAGCCGAAATCTTCGTCTTGCTTAGCAGCCGCCCTCCAGCTCGCCTCTATCACTTGCAACTAGTGCAGGCCGCCGAGTCGAAGCTCTCAAGGCAACAGAATGATCCAGGGCAGCTGCATGACGCGTGCAGCAGCCTACGCCCCTAGAGTCGGGTATTGCCGGGGCCATGCCCCGCCATCTCCCCCCCGCTGGCTCCAGCCCAGGTGTCCCGTTCTCACCTGCCATTGCCTGACCGGTGATTAATATATGATCTGCTTCCCTGTCCACGAAGAGGCACTCTCGCTTCAATCCTAAGTTGAAGTGCCTGGACGTCGCAGCTTGTCTGCACACCACACTTTCGTTATCCTCCGTGGCGACTAAAGCGGGGCCACCATTTGCTGCACAACTGCTGCAGTAGTAACCCCTTAGCAGATCCATATTACGGCTACACAAGTCCCTGAGCCTGCTACGCCGACGACTGCAGCAGCCTTGCTTGCTGCCGCTGAAGCCACGCCTGTTGTCATTGGAAAGAATCAACTCGACTCTGGTCATGTTTGCCAGCGCCACGCTGGCAATTTGAACGCGAAGAAGGTATGGCAACCACCAATGAGAAATCATATCGAGATCTCCTGCTGCACACAAGTACCAGTGCGCCAAGTGCAAGTGCAACGTGCCATGGCAAGAAGCAGCATGGTTTTCGTTTGTGTTGCGCTCAACGACCGACGCTGCACTTGTGCATGGCAGCCCCAAGCATGAGGCACAGGCTGATGTGCAGGTGTGTGACACATTGTCCAGGGTAGCCCTGACAGGCATCTTTGTCAGCCCAGGCTGACAAGACGCTGCAGCCAATTATACAAGAACGGAAGGAGAGACTACAAGGACGAGCGAGCACAACATACAGAGCTTTCATTCTTACGTCAACAGCACCTTCACAAGCACGGACCGTGCACCAGGCGTTTGAATGCCATCAGCGCAAACCCATGTGGACCGCAAAAGCGGTCCTCAAACATATGCCGCTGTCCTGTGCCATGATGATCGCGAGTCACTCCGACCGCTATCCCTACACGACGCATGCACTGTGTTGTGGCCTAGTTCTGTGTGGCACTGGCACTGGTCAGTATGGCCCCTTGATATTGATCAGTATGGTGCATGCGTTGTCCCCTCGCACCCCGTCGACATGCCCAATAGGGGCTGAAATTGGGGGGGGAGGGACCCCCGGAACAAGCGCTTTCGAAGCTATTGCAGGCGAGGCTGCTTGGTGGCACTCAGCACCTCCGAGTCCTCAGAAGCAATACTCTCAGCGTTTGGCTGTTGCTCTGCCAGTTGTGCCGCCTTCCGCTTCGCGGCAGTCACTGTCTTCTGCACGATGCAAAGAGGACAGCGTTGCACATGTGTAAGTTGCTTGCTGAAGTTGGCACGAGCGTCTTCAAACCCTTGCAATGACTGAAAGACTGCAAAACACTTGCCCAGGCCCAGCACATGCGCGTGCGTCGAACTTCAGATCAGCTGATGCGGCACTTAAGGGGATAGCAATTGCTAGGATTAGGGCTGCGCTTTCCGCTGCGCTACAGACGGGGTTGTTGCAGCGAGTCATGGTGAACTTCAACAACTTCTGCTTGAGGGGCGGAGTCCCTATAATATAAGGAAGGCATAATGGCCGTGCAAAGCGTGTGCTGACAGCGCACCCAAAGTCTGTACTACTGATAGGGACAGCGGGGGCTCTGCTGTAGGTGTAGGGGCCGCAATGGACAAAGTCCTCCTGAACGCCAATGTGTAGCTGGCCTGACTGAACATGCCATAGGTATCACTTGCTTTCGGCTGAGCTTACAGACGCCCTATGAGCACATACATTGCACCAGTGTAGCAGCCTGCACCAGTGTAGCAGCTGCATGCTTTATAGGGCTTGCGCCGAAGCAAACAAGTACATCCTTGCTGACAGTACTGTCCCGGATAAGCAACAGATGCTGCAGCAGCGACATTGCATGGTTTGCTCTGAATCACTGCTCTAGCACGGTTCTTCAAGAAGGTGGACATCATTGCAATGGTGTGCAGAAAACTACTTCTTGTTGTCTAATATTAAACTACAGCGCGCCTGCTACACAGCAGCGCCGCGCTTATTGGAATGTCCCCCAAACTCTCAATTGCTGCTCTATCACTATCACTGTGACTTGCCATCTGCAGTGGTTCCTGAGAACAGTTAAAACCTGAGTATGCAGCGGCACAATGTGCATTGTGCAGCACCAGTCAGTCCCGTACCTGCAGTAGGTGCTGCCGCCGCAAGAAGTCGAAGCCCGCCCGCGCGTTGCGTGGCAAAAACATGTGCCCCGTGCGAATGAGCACATTGAGGCGTTCCCTAGGGCCGCCCTCCACCAGCTCTGTCCTGAGTTCATCATCATAGGGTGGACCAAACAGGGTTACACGATTAGTCATTACTTGATTATTGCTCCTAAAGACGCGAGAACACTCAGATGCTTACACAAGTACTTCACATGCTTCAATTATGCAAGTAGTAAATGCTTTGAAGTGTGCATGTCGGACACATAGTATATGGACGACCGCAATACCGTGCTGGCCTTCACACCGGACCCAGTTTAAAAAGCCTTTGTGTACAAATCGATGCCAGTGCTACAAAGATAGTTTCCACAGAGTGTGCAAGCCGGTACTTCAACAAGAGCAGCGCATGCGCACCGGGCAAAAATTGCTTCAACGAGCGCTTCAAGCGTGGTTGCGCCAAGCTGCTCACTGGTATTTGCATACAAGTGCAATACATGCTTGACTTAGGTAGCCTAAGGATGACATTAAAGTCGGTATCCAGCTCCACCCCAGTGCCAGGCACCAGAACGGGGCTGTAATGTCAGTACCGTGCACGGCATTGTGCGATGTTTCACTGCACAATACATGCTGTATCAGTCAGGGCGCATCATTTGCAACACAACCTTTCAAAGCACGCTTGTATCATTGTATGCCCTTGAACAGACACAACACACTTGGATGTTTCACTGCAGTACGTTACATTACCTCATTATGAATCAGAAATGGTGCTGCTTTTCAGCTTCCATCTGCTCTTCAGTGCAGCGAATGGGGCATTTGCGCATGATAACTTGTGGTCACACAGCAAGGCCTGCCCATCATGATGACATGCCAAAGCGCTAGTATCTCAGTCACCTCCTCATGTACACTCGTGTTCTGCTGCAGAGGGTATTTCTGTGAATGGCATTTCGGTGGCATCAGCAGGTTTCAGCAAATGATGCCTCAGCGACTGGAATCTCAGTGACTTCTACTTGGTATACACTCGCGTCCAGCTGCAGCGACTAATACTTTCATACTTTCTGAAACGGTATGTTGAAGTTGAAGTTCAAAGCTCACCTCTCGCCGGGCAGCGTCCTGCCCGTGAGCGCCAGCCGCCGCTTGGACGCGACGCCGTCGCTGATGAGCCGCTGCACGCGGCCCTTGTCTAGCCGCACAGCACGCTTCAGTAGCTCCTTGCGCGTGCGGCCGCGCAGCGCGTCGTGCGCGCCGCCGGCGCTGCCGTCGAGTCGCTGCGGCGCCATGGTGCCGCGGCAGCGCGGCGCCCCGCAGCGGCAGAGAAACTTGGTGCCGTCGTTGGTGAAGAACTGTATGTGTGTGTGTGTGGGGGGGGGGGGATGGCGGAGAGCAGGCGATGCAGAAGATACTGAAGTCAGGTGGCGAGCATGTAGTCGCTAACCCTAACCCTAACCCTAAGTCGAAGGGCTGTACACATGACTACAGCTAAGCAATGCCTTCACTCAATCATGTCAGCAGGGGTGATGATTAGTGCCGGCGCGCCGCTGCTGAACGCTGACGCATACTGTAGGTTATTGCTTTACAGGACTGCATCAGCATTGCACGCAACGCTTCATTGATGGACTGGAAGAGCGGTTGGCCGAAGACGTTATGTGATGGTGGCTGTCACCTGCATCATTCACCTAAGACTGTGCAAGTGGCGATCGCGTGCAGTGCGGGCACATGCAGTTCACCTTCAAGCACAACAACTGTGTCCGAGTCCAAATCGCTGTGTGTGGGGCACTGCTGCCGCACCTTGTAGTTGTAGCTGAGCGACTCCCACGCGGCGATGGCGCGCAGCGCAACGATGCCGATGCACACGGTAATTGCCTCCTTAATTCGCCTCGGACTGTGCATGTGGCAATCAGCTGGGGTTGCTGCATACTTGCAGCTCTCACGGTGAAACGAGCGTTATGCATGAGCGCTGCCGCGGCCGCACCTGGTAGTCGTAGCTGAGGGACTCCCCCGCGTCGATGGCGCGCAGCGCGACGATGCCGATGCGCGTCTCGCCCTTGACGTTCCACTTCTGCAGCTCGCAGTTGGGGTCGCACGAGTGGTTGATGAGGCGGCTGACGCTCCCCTTGAACTTGGCGTCCACGTACAGGCCCGTGGTGAGCTCCATGACGTAGTGGTCGTGGTCGTGCGGGCGCTCGCGCTGCTGGCGCTCGAGGCGCGCCTGCGCAAGTGCAAATTCAAGTTGCGCGACAGCGCGATCGCGCGTGAGCGTGATGAGGCATCGCTGAGCGCTGCTGTGAGGCGCCGTGACGCTCCAGGCGTGCCTGCGCGTGTGCATTTCGAGCCGTGCATGCGCGGCGCCTAGGCACTGCTGTGAGATGCCTGAGCGCTGCTGAGAGGGCAGCTGAGCGCTGCTGTGAGGCATCTGAGCGCTGCTGTGAGGCACTTGAGCGCTGCTGCAAGGCACTTAGGCGCCGCTACAAGGCACCTGAGCGCTGCTGCGCGCACGCACCGCCTCGCGGACGCCAACGGTGAATGCAGGTAGTGAGCTTCCATAGAGGCATCAAGGTGAGCTTCAATACGGCATCGCAGTTCTTGCATTGTGGACGTTTGCGTAGGACACCATGCAGCGCCGCATGTGCCTGGGGCGTGACTGCGGACTCAACTTCCGGTGAACGTAGTTCTGAGCGCTGATGACGTTCCAGTTGAAGTTGGTGCTGCTTTCATGCGGACACGTGAGCTGCTGCTTCTCCGCTGCGGTCAACAACATGCACTGCTACGGGGTCTGGATTTGAGGACCGCCGTACGCTGTGTCGCAAGGGCCCTTGACGTTTTGGAGTTTGTCACATTGCCTCTTCCCCAGCCGCATAGCATTGTGGTCACAACTGTCTCAGTCCCAAAAGAGGTTGTCGTCGCATAGACATGTACTTCTACTTCAGTCTACTTCACGTCAAAGCATTAGGTACGCACTTTAATGTTTATGCCACCACATGCTGCATGCACAAGTTCAAGTTCAAGCCCTGCGCTCTTTCACCTACATACAATCTCCTCATTGATCACGTCCGCCGGGGTACTCACTCGCGCACCAGCCGTGACTCACACAAACACCATGAACCGCATGCCACCCTGCGCGTGCACACAGATTCAAAGTTCAACTTCAAATTGACGCTCCCCTCACCTGCATAGTCTCCTCGTCGATCACCTCCCCCAAGTACTCACACACCAGCTGCCCCCTTGCCACGTCCTCCAACACCTGGAGCCCCCACCCCCTGCCCTCCTCGCGCAGCGGCACGGTCTTCACGACTTCGTGCTGCTGAAAGCGCCGGTTGCCGCAGTCCGCGCCGCAGCGGCAGTTGGCGTACCTGCATGGCACACAAACATACATACCCACGAGCGCGTAAGAACGCGTGTTTTAGGGAGTTGAAGACGGCGCTTTGATGACTGCGTTCATGTATGCGGGCTGGTTGGCACTGCAGTGGCAGCTGGCGTACCTGCATGGTACATATACACACATAAGTGTGTGCACGCGTGTTTTTGGGAGTTGAGGAAGGCGCTGTGATGACTGTGCTCGTGCATACGGGCTGGTCGGCACTGCAGTTTGCGTACCCGCATACGCATACTTCGAAGTACTTCGAAGTGCATAGACACAAGCACACGCAAGTGCGCAAGTACGCGTACTCAGAGAGTTGAAGGAGATGCTTTGGTAACACCACTTGAGCACGAGGTTAGGCGGCGTCGCAGCGGCAAATGCCATATCTGCACACATGTGCACACGCGCAGGACTCCAAGAACACGCTGGAATGACAGTACTTGCGCATGCAGGTTAAGTCGGCGTCGTCGCGGCAGTTGGCTTTTATATTACAATATATGCACAGCACAGCATGTTGTGAAGTTGAAGATGCTATGATGGCAGTGCTCGTAGCAGGGTTTTGCGTTTGTGTACACACGTGTGCGGGCGGTCGCATGGAGTCGAAGGCTTTGATGACAGCGCTCATCTATTTGTACCTCTCAGCCTGCCTGTATGATGATACTTTGTGATGGCGATTGTGCGTTGGTGACAGTGGTGGTTGCCGCAGGCTCAGTTGAGTTGACGGTGAATTGCCAGCACAATGCGTGAACCAATTGGTTCAGCATCAGTGCGGCTGAGCTCAGCACAGGCACAGCTGCCACACATATGGTACACACGTATACCGGAGGGGGGGGGGGGGGGCAGATAGTAGATGCATATAGAAGTACTTATTAAGACTATATGCATGCATGTATGGAGCCGCCACCAGCGCAGCTGGTTTGCTGCCCCCCGCTCGTCTCAACCATCATGTCAACGCTTATACGTTACAACAGGTAACGCTGATACTGTGCCAGGCGGCGGGCTAGAGAAAGATGGGAAATGGCACATAGCGTTGTACGCGCCGTCAGGTCTGACCCTTACTTGAATGCTTACCCCATCAGGTACCTTGCCACCACAAACTACAGCTGCTAGTGCGCGTTCGCATTGTTGGTGCAAGGCGGCGATTGCAGCTGTGCAAGCAGGTTGACGAAGGGGGGCGCTGCCTGCTCTCCAAATGCCGTGTCGCTTGCACGTAGCTCATGGACTTGCGATGTGCGAGCTCATCAGATGACGAGACCGCAACTGTGTGCTCTACAAGGCCGGCATCTATGGCATAGGCGTTGGTTGCATATTTGTTGAGCGCTGACTTAAGTCAGCCCCCGTGCTCAGCGCTGGCTGGCATCAGTCCGCACAAGGACTTCAGACCTGCAGCAGGCAATTCTTTGAAACACTTCGTCGTTGTAAGAATGTTAATCTGCCCCTCGCCTCATCATGTCTTCTCCTTATGGCACGCAATACATTGCATCACTGCCGGAGGGGCTTCCTACACTTTACCCCCTGGCCATCAAGATTAAGCCGCCTCTGAGCGCTGACTCTCTGTACCATAATGTACCGCCGTGTACTGCTCTGTGTACTGCCCTGACCAGCGGAGCCGCAGCTCCAGACACAACAATTGCCGATGGATGTGATACCCTCCCGCTGCCACCGTGCACCTGCGCCACTGAGGCACATGTGGACTGGCACTATCCACACCAGCCCTCACGCCGGCTCTAGCGGCTCCAGTTGCAGCACTGGCGCCGCCGACCGCCTTGTCAACGGGGATCCGCCCTTGGCCTCCTCAGGAGACCGCGCACTCGACCGCTGGTGGCTGATCCGAAGTAGGCAATCTGATGGTCTTCTACAGCAACTACCGCAACATCAACACTACTACTTCAACGTGCATACCTTGAGTTCACGGATCCGCCCTTAGCCTCCTCGTTACGCGCGCTCACGCACTCGATGCGCAGCATGGCGTTGAGGCACCCGCCGCGGCAGCTCTCCTTGCACTGGCACATCTCCCCCGGTTCGGAGCGCGCCGGCTGGGGGCACTCCCACCTGAGCGATGATGCGGCAGGCGACGCATGACGAGCGTTGACACATAATGCAATGAGCGTTGACATGTGATGAGCGTTGACACGTGTTGAGCGTTGATACATGATGAGCGTTGACACACGAGGGTAGGTAGGCTGAGGGCACACCCGCCACCTGAGCGATGATGCGGCAGGCGATGACGTATGGTGAGCGTTGACACACATGGGTAAGTAGGTTGAGGACACCCGCCACCTGAGCGATGATGCCGCACAGAATGACGCACGATGAGCGTTGACACATGATGACCGTTGACACACAAGGGTAGGAGGCTGAGGGCACACCCGCCACGTAAGCGATGCAGCAGGCATTGGCGTATGATGCGCACAAGGGAAGCACGCCCGCCACCTGATGACAAGACATGTTGAGCGTTGACGCTTCATGGCGAGCATTGCGAAGGGGCACGTAGGCTGAGGTCACTGCCACCACCTGAGCAATGCGGCAGGCGATGACACATGGCGAGTATTGACAAATGTTGAGCATTGGCGCAGGGGGTAGGCATCAGCCTTGTGTGTGCTGATGGGTTCGCCCGACCGCGACCTGACCGTTTCCAACAGGCGCAAGCCTGTAAGCCACACACATTGAGAGCAATACCTTCGCTTCCTTTACCTGCGCATTTATGTGGCGTTACACTTGAGCTTGGCGTGTGTTGCTGCAAATGGTTATGAATTGACTACTTCTGTTTGAATTTGCTTGACGGGTGCATCACAAACGCAAAGCCCTACATGTACCCCTCGCCCGCCTGTGCGCTGCTGTGGTGATCCGAAGCACTCAAATTGTAACACCGTGATGGTCATAGAACGACGCTTTGAAATGTTGTACAAGTGCGTCACGGACTCACTTCAATGCGCGCAGCGTGAGAAACGGCGGCGGCCGCGCATGGTAGTCATTCAGCACCCTTAGGGGCAGGCGGTAGTGGTCGCGCGCCCCCGGCTTGTCCGCTGGGGGGGGGGTGGGGGGCAGGATGATGGCCGGCATGGAGTTGTTGGCAGGCTTGGCCCAGGTGAAGTGGCCGGTGCGGGGCTGTACCTGAGATGGGGGGGGGGTGGTAAGGGGGTGTGAGAGGGGGGCGCGGGGGTGGGGGGGCTTGAGTTCACAGGTACGCTATAGGGGACGATGATCGACAGTACATAGGCTTCAGTAAGGGGAACCGGGCGGTAGCGGCTGCACCTGAGATGGGGGGGGGGGGGGGATTTGCGTGCAGTCATGCCTCGGCACCAGAAAGATGCTAATTAGGCAGGAAGATCATCGCCATGAGTTGTTGCTGAACGTTTGCCAACAATAACATGTAGTCATGTCGCAGCACACCTGGGATGGGAAATGTAGGGGGCGGCTCGGAGTGACAGTGCGCAAATAGTCAGGGTTACACCCGGGGAACTCTATCTTCCATGTTGAAGCGCGTCAGTGCAGGAAAATGCAACCACCCAGCAATAGGAGTTGCTAATGTCTCACATGAGGTGGCAGGGATGCCATCGGTCTACATTATGACAACAACTGCGCTGAAGGTACCACTTGTGTGCACGAACACGCAGGTGTTGCAGCATGTGACGCGTTTGTATACGTGGTCGGATGATGCTAGGTAACGGTGCTGACAAAGCTGGCATACTGCATGCACCAGATACCGACACTTACACGCGGCTCTTGTACACGCTGCGATACATGCTGTCAACGTCTGAAGCACGGCATTGGCATAAACAGCAACAACGATCGCTAGGGTCACAGCAACCGCCGGTGGCAGCATCATCAGAAGCTACACTACTGGCCTGTCCACCGCAGGAGCTGCAAAGAATAAAAATCAACAACAGCATGCGCTGCTGTAAAGGGCGCACACAGCTGTTGGTGCTAAAAATCGCTGCTTGCAACGACAAAAAGGCAGACATTAGGCGCATGCCTAGTCAAACAAACGCGGACATGAATTGGACATTGGGCGGACACGAAATACACCATGGTGAAGCATACGATTCGGATTAGGCTGGCTGGGCATCATTCACGCCCCTCTGTGAACCTGCCATGCTCCATGCATCTGTATGCATCTGTATGTATGTGTTGGAAAGAAAAACACAGATTTGCACTCTACCGACTGTGGGTCCAATGTAACCCGCCACCTTCGCCTCTGCATGTCGATGCTTCTACAGGATTCGTTTGTAGTGAGCTTTCGTTTCCGACACACGGCACAGCGAACATACCAACATACCTCCCTGACACAGGGTTGCGCTTCTGCTTCTCTAGCGAAGGCACCTGCCGATGGCGATGGTTCCGACATGTGGCACGGTCATCTCCATGCGGACTCATGACACTGACAGCAGATCAGACCAACGTGTGTGAGGAACCCTGACAACTGCTGCTCCTCTGCGCATACAATCATGTCCCAATGTGGTGCCATGGATAACGATTTCCATGCGTCAAACGCTGCACCGCTCAACATTGTGAGGCGGGAAGCGCAGCATCGCCCGCTGCAATGGCGGTGCACCTGCTTCAGCTCTCTGCAACAACACGGCCATATGAACGTATACCTGCAACAGGTCACGAGCCTCACGCGTGCATCATCCTCTACCTGTAGTATGCACCTTACAGGTATACAGGTAGGTGGATATACCTGCAACAGGTCATAAGTCTCTGTCGCGCATCACCATTTACCTGCAACATGTACCAGGTATACAGGCACTATGAGAGTTTCAGGGCCCTCAAAATATACACATGTCGCCAAGCAAGCCGCCACGAGGGGTGCTAACCCCAACCCTAACCCTAACCCTAACCCTGACCCTAACCCTATCCCTAACTAACCTAACCCTAACCTTACCCCTCACCCTAACCCTGCCCACCTTGGCGACCACCACGCCCCCCTCGTCTCCCGCCATCCGCGGCAGCGCCGCCTCCGGGTGCGCCGCGCACAGCAGCAGCGCGCCGTCGCCGCGGCGCGCGTCCGGCGGCACGCAGCGCGCGTGGTACGCGACGGGGCACTTGGCGCAGCGCAGCAGCGCGCCGCTCTTGCCGCCGCCGCCGCACGTGTCGCACGCGTGGCGCGGGCACGTGAAGCGCCCCTCGCCGGCGACGTGCGCGCGCGGGTGCAGCTCCATGCACTGCTGGTGGCAGAAGAGGCCGCAGCGCGCCGCCGCACACTTGAAGACGCCGCTAGGGGCGCCGTCCTTGCCCTGCGCGCGTCGGCCGACGTGCATGGGGGGAAAGGGGGGGGGGGGGGGTTGTGCGGTGGGATGGCGCGAGCGCTTCGCAGGTGGAAAGTGAGGTATTGCTGCCTGTAGATACTCCCGCGTGTGCGCACGTGTAGGGAGCGGCTCTGTGTGCTGGCTGCCGCAGCAGGCGTGGCAGTGCTCTGCGCAGGGCATCATCAGAGTCATACTTGGTAATGATGTCGTGCCTGAGGCAACGTCATTGTGCACCTGACTGTGAACCCGGACAAGGCGAGTGTGCAGCTGAACATGATCAGGCTAGAAATTGTCATGTCTCGGACAGGCTTAGAATAACTGTGAGCAGAAGCATGGTCCCCTTGTCGGGGCTGCCGCTGCCGCCTCCACCGTCGCACTGCCAGGCATGCATCATTCTACTATTCTACATGAAATCTCACAAAATCAAAAGAGGCAGACAAGAACATCCATACACTACAATGTGCCGACCATCGCAGTGCGCCACGCACGTGTGCTTGCGGCATGTTGCACTTGGCGCATCAGCGGCTCTCCCCGCCCCCCCCCCCCCAACCGCCGCGGCGTAGCCGGGGGCGCACAGATCCCACACAACAGACTACCCACCCAATATGTACACGTGCAAAATCTGCGCGAGCGCGACTGAGACATTTCAAGTATCCACCTCATCTCCGCACACTGCGCATGTGTGCTCGCCGCGCGAGCACTCATCGCACAGCCACTCCTCCCCCTCCTGCTCCCCCTCCCCCTCCCCTTCCCCTTCCCGCTCCCCCTTTCCTCCCGCCTTCCCCTTCGCAGAGGCCCTGGTCGTCACTGCCGCCGCCGCTCTGCCGCCGCCGCCGCCGCCGCCGCCGCCGCCGCCGTGCACGCAGCCCTTGTGGAAGCTGCGCAGGCAGCCGCCGTCGCACAGCAGCAGGTCCGACGCGTCGCCGCTCTCAAACTCCCCGCAGATCGCGCACAGCCAGTCGTGCGCCTCGCCATTGTCAGCCGCACCGGCGGCGGCGGCGCGCGCCTTCTTGGCGGCAGCGCCGGCGGCAGCGGCGGCGGCGGCGGGCGGCTTGAGCTGCGCGCCCAGGGCGGCCTCCGCGGCCACGTGGCACGCGCGCTTGGGGCGCTTGTCTGCCGCCAGCAGCGCCTGCATCTGCTGCGCGTATTCCTGAGCGATGATGCGGAGCGGCGTTGGGGGGCGTGTGTATGACGCTGAGCGGACGCCGGCGATGGTGTCAGTGCGTGCGATGGGTGATAGCGACAGGTGTGATGGTGTGCGTCGCGTTGTGAGGGACGTGTTGCGCAGAATGCGTACACGCCAGCGCTGGGTCTGGGACCTACTAAGCTGAGCGCCGCTTTCAGCACGAAGCAGGTGTTGGCTCTTTGTATTTGACAAAAAAAATTGATTTGGCGTACAGTCCCAGGTAGGCTTCAGGGGGCCAATACATTACATGGCCATCAGCGAGGACCAGCGAGACAATGGATGAGTTATTGCATGCAGCTGAGAGGCTGCTCATCACATGCTGGGACCAGCACTGACAAGTATGTGATTGTAGGTGTGCCCGCTGCTGCCCCAGTCACCACAGGAAGGGCAACAGCGACCGCGGCAGCCACTGGGATGTCACATCTTTTTGAACGTACTTCAGAAGTATGCACATCTATGGTGCGCATGGGTTGATGGCAGCGCTGCGCAGCAAAAGCATGTGCAACATGCGCAGCTGAAGCCTTACCATGCTCAATGTTGAGCATGCTGGCAGCTGAAGCCTTTTCATGCTGAATGTTGAGTATGCTGGCAGTTGCGGTTTTACAGATGTGCATGTTGACTCAGTGCCTACGTATCAACTCTGTGCGCAGCAGCAGGTTGCGCATGCATAGCAAGCAAACTGTTCAGGCTGCTCCGCTCAAACCTCACCTGCTCGGGAGGCGGTGCTTCAACGAACTCGCACTTGGGCCTCTTCTCCTGCCTCTTCCTGGGCTGCTTGCGGGGGGGGCTGAAGGTGTTCACCGGAGCCAGCACGCAGCTGTCCTTGGGAAACGCCTTGTCGAACCGCGCCTGCCACCCCTTGAAATGGATCAGCAGCAAGTCGTCCTCGGTCTGCAGGATCTTGCTCTCGTACCACTCCGCCTCCAGCACGTCCAAGGTGTCGCCTGCCTTGAGCTCCGCCAGCCAGCGCCTGTACGCATCTGCAGCGGCGTTCAGGATCTCCTGGCTGGCGCCACTCGAGGTCCAGTACTCAGGCACGGAACCTCCTGCCGCTATCATCTGTGTGCCCATGCAGGGCAGATCTACATTCGGCTGCAGAACATCCTTGAGATTGGGCAGAAAGCGAAGCATAGCTTGAACGTCTCCTGCTGCAACTGCAGCTTCCAGATCGCGGGGAGCTGACACCAGGGCATTGGTCTCTGATCCATCACCAGGATCGCCATCTGCAATATTCTGCGCCATGCCAGATGCTGCTGGGCACCAGAAAGGCTTTTCTAGCACTCTGTCGCTGTCAACTGCTGCCTACTCTTGCTGCAGCACAGCAGCCCACGCAGCAGCAGCGCTGCTCGACAGGCCTTGCCGCCAAACCAACTTTGAAATGACGTTGAAGTTGCATGCAAAACTTCAACAATGATGTGATTTTTTTTTTGAAAGAGCGAATGCTTCAAGACTGAGGGCATAAGTAATCGATTTCATGCACACATTGCCATGACACAGCACAGATGGCTCATGGGGCATGACATTTGGGGCATGACATTTGGGGCATGACATTTGTCACCTGCGCCTGAAGGGGCGAAGCAGTCAAGCTGACTCTAGTATATTTGCAAAGAGGCACTGCGCTACTGCATTCTGAGCAGTTCCGGTCACAGGGACACAACACGGTGCATGCATGCCTGTTCTATCTGAGCAAGCAAACCAGCCCGCAGACGTCCAGTGTGAGAGGTCAATGACAGATGAATGTGCAGAGGAATGGCACCAGCCACAACAAAATCACGGATAAATACTGATTAGCCTGCTAACATTATCTGCGGACACACGGATACCCTGCACATAGGCCTGCACTCTTGCCGCCTCCCAAACCCCCCCCCCCTCCCCCCCCCCACCCCAGAAACCGCTCACAATGAGCACTGCTGCCTCCACAGCTAATTGGCAGGCCCTTCTACCAGTGTGCCGTGCGGATGATCCTCTGGTACCGCATCCTAAGGGGGCGACCGATGGGCGGTGGCAACCCGTTTTCCTCTGCCTTCTTGAGCATCTTGTCATAGTCCTCCACCCACTCTGCCCGGGGCAGGTGGTGCGGCTGCACAATGTTGCAGTGTTCGCGGGGAAGTACATGCAGCGCGCACAACGGAAGGCATTCAGAACTTTTGTGGTGACAGTTTTCTGAGGCAAGCAGCGCCGGCAGTGCTGGACTGGGCCAATCGCCAGCGACACTTGATGCCATGCTCATGTGGTTTGTTGCGCTGAGGCAGAGAGTCGCACACTGTGCCACTGGTTCAGGGCTTAATGCATGGACATGCAATCCTCTATTCCGTTACTCTTATTCCATTAATTGCTGAAGTTCTATGCTGCAGGTTAATGTCTGCAAGCTGACATGCGCTGCACGGCCTGCAACACTTATGTGAACACTCCAGACATTGCGATGAAGCGCGCTCTGAACGTACACGGTAAGAAACCTGAGCCTGCACACACAAAAAAGAAGTGGCCCCAGCAAAGCATTGCCTGACGCTGAGTATGATCACAGGTGCAGTTTTGGCGCACTGCGCACTATATCAAATGTGACGGATCCCTGTGCATCTTGCAGCCCAATATGCGACACCAGCTCACCCTGTGCAACTCGAGGCTCTTGTCGGTCTCCGCCCAGGTTGCGGACATGGTACTGCGCAGGCCAGTGGGGTCGTACCGCAGCACAGCAGGGTTCTGCAAGTGCATTTGAAGAGAGCACCGTGAGAGCACAGGAAGAGAGGAGTCAGTGGCAGGAGACGGTGGCGTGCGCGGCGTCGCGTCTTCAACGCAGCAGAGCACGTCGCATGCCACGTGGCGCTGTGATGACGAACGCCAAACTTCACCTTGAACTACGAGAGGACCACTCTGATAGCGCCCCAGCGGCACACGCAACAGCATGCAGACATGAGACCCGTTGGCACAAGTGACGGGCGCAATCCGCTGGAGACGCGAGCGCCATGCACCAAGCGACGCGCTGCGCAACATGCCTATGTACATACCTTGTTGCCGGGGCTGCCCTTCTTTGGCTGTGGCTCTCCAGCCCCGAGCAGCGGGTGTGTCACGTCCGAGCCTGTCTCCAGGTACGCCTTCACCCTGGGGGGCATGAACACCACGTTGTCCGGCTTGATGTTGCGGTTGTCGCGCGGGTACCGCCTGCGGGGGTAATGGCAAAAGAAAGCGGCAGTGGTGTTTGAGCGATGTTGCGACATGGGCGAGCGCTGCTGCATGGCGTCATGACTCACAGCAAGCTTGTGGCCGCTTTTTCAGCATGATTACTGGCCATAAGCTATGGGCCAGAAGCGCAAGTAGAGTGCCAGCGGGTGCCTGGGCGCAGTGCTGAGCTGCTCTGTGATGCGGAACGCATTGTTTGCAATGATACGGGCACAAGTAGTCATTGGACCATAGCGACTCACAACAAACAACAAGAGAAGCAGGTCATGCACGATGTTGAAGTTTTTCAGCATATAAACTGGCCATGAGCTGTGGGCCAGAAGCGTAAGTAGAGCGCTAGCAGGTGCCTGGGCGCAGTGCTGAGCCGTTCTCTGATGCGGAACGCGTTGTTTGCGATGATGCGGTCTGCACAAGTCGTCATTGAGCTGCAGGGCCTGAGGCTGAACGAGAAAAGGAAGATCATGCAAGATGTTGGGGCGGTGACCGCTGATAACTACTGTGCAACAGTAGTGCACTCACGGGGACTTGAAACAATCAGGCACTTGGCGATGATGTGTGTGTCAATGATGCAAGGTGAGGGACTTCTGTCCGCAGTTCCGTCTAATGTTGGCAGCTGAATTTCATCAAACTTGTCAGCTCAGCCGCAGTATTCACACAAAATAAACCAGCTGCGCACGGTGTGCTCACGTGATGTCGTAGTGGCGGTCCGCGGGCATGTCAGGCACATTGGGTGCCTCCCGGGAGGCGGGTGCGGGGTAGCGATAGCCCAAGATGCGGGGCACACCAGGAATCCTCATGTTGGCAGGAGGGACCTGCAACATCTCGAGTACCTTCGGCCGGAAGCTCAGCACGCCTATGGCCTGAGAAGGCACACCAGAGCGAGGGCAGCTATGTTCGTCAGCGAGGCACATTCTGGAGCTGTGACTGGCGACGATGAACGTTTGAGGGTGCGGCGTCGAACAGGCCGGCGATGACTGCAAATTAGGACATGCTGCAGCTGCTATCAAGGCATCAACTGAGGTAGATTGATTGATAGCTGACGGCGCCATGCGCAGCAACAGCACAGGTGTAATTTGGTGTTTCGGAGAGGTACCTTGTCCACGATCTCATCAGGCCTGCTGCTGAACAGCTTTAAGACATCTTTCAGCAGCTTCGACATAGCTGCTGCTCGCCCTCGCCCTCGCCTGCGCCAGCTCAAAGTTCGATCAGAAGTTAAGTTGGAGATAGAAGATGAAGTTTGCGTTGAACTGTAAACCATAACATGAGGCGAAGACGCAGGATCGCACTGGTGGGATGCTGCTGCGCCTGCGTGACTCGGGCTACGCTAGCCACCTACAGCTTCAGTGAGAGTTTGACCCATCAACTTACGAAGTTAGTTCCTGACCAGGTGAGGAATCATCTCACACACCAGCCTGTGACATGAACGACACTATCATTGGATATCAGCACAAGCTCGCCAAAACAAAAATGCCAGCAATTTGATAGTCCATGCGCTCCAATCTGCATCGATAACATGACGGAACATGCAAACACACCAACTACAAAGTGGTCAACCCTTACACTGACAATACCTCGAACATCAGTACAAACCAATCAGAATGTCATCAGCAACCTAAGTTCTTGTACGCTCCCTTGCATCGCAGGCTCCTCTTCAAGGCCTGCATCACACAGCAGCAGCAGCGCTCCCGCAGCTCTCCATCACCATAAACGGCAACATCCCGTCGCTGAAACAAACGAACTGGAAGGAGCAGGTCTCAAAGAGGGCGGATGGCTGGCAGCCGTATGAGGACAACGGAGGCACCGTCGTGGCTGTTGCTGGGCCCGACTTTGTCATAATTGGCGCCGACACTCGCCTCAGCGTCAACTACAACATCCTGTCACGCAAGGTCACGCGAATACACGGCATCAGCGGCGCCCGCACATTCATTGGAACGGCGGGGTGCTGGTCGGTAAGTCGTAGATCCGCCCTCATTATGAAATTTGTGTGAGTTGCGGCAGCTGCTTCTGGTCGGTGCCACCACAAAAACATAAATGTCATAGGTGCTGCTCAAATTGATGTAAACTTCAATGATGATGCGGTGCCGTTCAAGCCCGGCGCCTGCATCCGTCAGCGACGCCAGAGCTGCAGGCGCGGATGTGGACGCACAATAATACCTGAAAGACGACATCACTGACTTCCGCTGGCAGCTGGCCGCACGCAACAGTGAACTCGGTGAGGCCGAGCACGTCATTGCGAAGCTGCGGCGCCAGCTGGGTGAGGCGCAGGCTCAGGCGGCATTGTGAAAGTTCAAATTGAAGATCAGACTGTGGGCCCCCCCCGCACCAATGGCTACTTTGCCAAAATGCGGCGAGGGAGTATACACAGGACGCAGGCGTGCGAATGAGAAAGGCGGCCGTGATACTGCCGGACGGCCGCAGGCATACAGCCAACGGAGGGTCGGCGAGAAAGAGCGTCAAGCAGCAGCGCTCATCATTTTCACGTCATCGCCAGGCGAGGCAGCAGCCGATGCGAATCACATGCCAGATCAAGCATAATGCTTCATGCGAAATCACATCTATCTCAAGCGTACCACTTGTAAAGTATTGGTGTGTAGTATCACAAGCATGTCGACCAATTTGTGCTGCATGGATGAAGCTCCAGCGCAGCGCTGAGAGTCATCATCCGCACCCATGTGTCTGCACAGGACACGCAAGGACTGCTCAAGGCCATGCAGGGGCTGGTAGGCGACTACGAGTGGCAGCAGCAGCACTCAATCAGCACGGCGGCGCTGGCGCGGCTGCTTAGCAACGTGCTCTACAGCCGCCGCAGCTTTCCGTTCTACACGCACAACATTGTGGCGGGGCTGGACAGGGAGGGGGCCGGCGCGGTGTATGGGTATGATCCGGTGGGCAGCTTTGAGCGTGTCAAGGTGAGGTTGTGAAGTTGAAGTATCATTGCTGTACGCGCAGAGTTGAACTGCTTGGTGCGCAGGCTGTACAGCAGTGGAAAAGGTCGCCCTGCTCTCAGTGTAACTGCTTGCCGTCGTGCTCAGTGAGCATGGAGCTCAGTGATGTATGAGTACGGTGGTCGGCAACAGCTGCACACCACACACCAGCCCTAGTTCTGTATGTCATTGACTTCAAGTTGCACATCACACATCGGCCCTAAACGATCTGTCCTGTATGTTGTTGACTTCCGATGATAAATGTCTGGCAAGTGATTGATGAATCCCGCTCTGAGGCCTGCTGTGCTGAGCACCCGGTCCTTGCTGTCATCACCAGACGTGCGTTGGCCTCGTTGAGGAGGCAGGCGCGGCGTGGCGGCGCTGCATGCCAGCAGCAGCAGCAGCAGCAGGCGCCCCAGCAGCTGCAGCAACGTCAAGTACCATCGGCACTTGAACGCGCACAGTGCGCAGTGCATGCGCGGTTTGCAATATGCTGAGAGCAGCAGCAATGACAGTCAGCATCAGCAAGCCAAAGAGAATGATACGCAGTATGCAGCATGCTGAGCATCGCTGCCTTGCACGTGCGCCTGACGCAGCCGACACTCTTGCTTTAGCGTGCTCCAGAACTAGAGCCCAACTCTCCCTACCGCTGCACATGGCTGACATATGCTTCTGAAGTATTGAAGGGCTTTGGGCGGGCAGATCACAATGTGAGCATTGTGTGGGTTACCTCTCACGCAGATTGATCTGAGCAACGTTGGTGGCTTGCTGAATGTTGTGTACAGGTGGCGTGTGTAGGAGGGGGGCGCAGCCTTCTCCAGCCCATCATGGACCACTTAGCGGGCGATCAGGTACATTCACATTGCATGATAAAGCTGTGCATGCGCAATAGGGGGTCAAAGGACAGTGGCCGGTTTAACGCCTGCGTAGCGACGCGAATGGAGGACAGGCCAGAATTTTGGCAAATGGTTCATCACATCAACATAGCAGCACTTGATTCAAATAGTACTAGTTTTCTCGGTCTAGCTAGCGAGATTCTAGACCTCAGGTCTGTCGTGCGCATTGCGCGTGTGGTCAGAGGCGACAAACGGCTGTCTAGAGTCTGTGTACCCCTGCGTGTATCTGCCGTGACGGCGCAGCATTGCTTAAAATTTTGTTGAGATATGCAGCAGTGCCCTGAAGACCAGCGAGGGTTTGCACCTGCTGCTTGCAGTGTGTCTGTGATGCATGTCCACGCGTACGAGTACGCAGACAGTCTCAATGTTGCTGTACAGACAAGCATTGGGACTGACACTGAGCAACCACAGACTGCTGATGGAGCATCAGCAGCACTCAGGAGCACAGTGTGCTTGTATATTCCGCCTAAATGCACTCGCTCTGATGTAGAGTGTGCTGATGTACAGTACACTGATGTACAGCACACAGATGTACCGGACGCGAAGAAATTTGATGTGCAGATCACCGCATCAAATCAGGACACCAAAGTGAATGAAAGATGTTGTGATGTACTAAGCTGTTTCAAAGACAGCTGTAGAGTACCGCTTGGTGCATCACAAGCACTTGAAAGTCCCGACAGGCTCTGCCATCATCAAGTCTCATCCTCACCAACATTGCACTGATTGTCGCGCCCGGTGCTCTGTACTGTGAAGAAACGCCAGCAGCATGTTGAAGATGACTTACCAGTAGCAAGACAAATGGCACATTCCCTCATATCTGCTGTCGCTGCCTCGGCACTGGTGCTGTTGATGTCGCCCCCGCTGTGGTTGCGGCTCTAGCCATTGCGACTTCTCCGTGTTGTGCATTGCAACAGATTGGTCGTACCACACATCGTCAATCAATATTGTCCTGCCTACTGTACTTGGCCATCATTGCACGGCACTCCTCACTTTCAATTCACCGAGCTCCAGTGGCATTTTTGTCTGGCTCTCGACCATGTAGCCAGCGGCTGACCATATCCGCGTTTGCTTACAGCAGGACAGCTCATTGGACAGACGGAAACCGCTGGTCAGTGTTAGCTGCGACGACGCTCTGGAGCTGGTGAAGGAGGGCTTTGTGGCAGCGGCGGAGCGCGACATAGCCATTGGCGACGAGGCGGAGATCTTGGTGATTGACGCGCAAGGGGTCACACGGCACCGGCTTGCGCTGGGAACGCACTAGCATGTATGTACAGCAGGCACAGGCTGGCTGTGCGTTCCTGCCAACAAACATCACTTCAGACGGACCTGCAGCTTTCAATTGCCAACAATGAAGAATAGGCCAGTCTCTCTGCATTGTCTCGCTTACTTTGGTGCATGCATCGAGTGTTGTTGCCTCTGTCGTTCATCCAAGTTTCTTTGAGGTATGTGTGCCGTATCTTTCAGCTCCCTATGATTCTGGACAAAAGTGGCATCCACGGCTGCCTCACTGCTCTACGAGAACATGTCTCACTGATAGAACATGCTCTTGTCCTGTGAGGGGATCCCTTGAAGGAAAACATCCCTACTGTACACTTTTGGGCAACATCTCCATGCAGTCAGGATCACACAGCACGGTAGAGGTTGTGCCGTGCCACATGCAACTGATAGTTCATGCTATCTGTCCCTTCTCGTTGGCACACGACGGCAGACTACTGCAGTAGGTTGCTGCGCGGGGTGTAGACCCTCGAGAATGGGTCGTTGGAGAATGTTAAGTGTCACAATTATGTGTTGTAGCCAGTCGGCATCATCACTGCGCCAAGTCCACAAGACTTTGATCATTAATGCAATTGCCATTGTCAAAACCATCGGTGTATGACACGAACAAATTGACGAGCAGCTGAAACAGAATTCAGGCCGCGTGAGGTTTTGGTTTCGATTTCAGCAAGCGGCAACAAGATTCGCAGTCATTTGGGTTCACAATGTGACAACGAGAAGTCATTTGGGTTCACAATGTGACAACAAGATGTACAATATAGGGTCATTTGGCAGCATCGGGGAGCAGGGGCGGAAGCTGCGGGAGGCTGTGGCGACGGAGTATGCCAGCAGGATGTCAGTGCCCGGAGGAGCGCGCCCTAAAGGTCTCAAGGGCATCGCCCTGGCGCGCTTACGCTCGGCACTGTCGGCAGCGCTCCACATGGCGTACTCTGACCGTGTCATGACACACATGGCAGAATCCAGGGGGGGGGGGCACATGGAGGAGGACGTAGGGGAGGACCCCGAGATGCCATTTGGCGGCGGCGGCGTTTGAGTGGTTGTCGTTGCGACACTTTCAGACTGTCATACGATATGTAGATTCCTTACAGCTAGATGCCAATCATCTGGGCTTTTTCGCGCCCTGAGCGAGAATTAATAACAAGTACACTATGCATGTGAAATATTGACTTCACCGATCCACTTCCACCCAGCCTCTAGCCTCACTTCACAATGTACGGATCAGCAGCTTCTCACGACATGGTGCTCATGGTACATGTGCGCAGTCTTGCTACTCACTGACGCACTGGCATTACTGCGGGTAGGTCAAGCTGCTCGTGTGCATGCGCAGCTTTCAGCCGCGACAAATGCGCGCTGGTTTTTGGAAACCACCGGTGCGCAGCCGGGGTCTTGGCTGCGTAAGGCAGCTGCGCAGGCCAAAGTAGGAATGAGATCCGCTTTTGCATGATTTGCCAGAGCGGGAATCCTCGGCTCCGCGGTCGCAAAGTGTGTGTGGGCGCTGTCGTGTCTGCTTGCTTCTGTCCACGTCCCTGTCCGCCTGGCGAGAGAGGCAAGCCCGGTGACGGCCACTGGCGCCGCAGCAATGCATAGGTATGCCCGAACATACGCATGTTGATGCCCAAAACGATAGCATGGCGCCGCTATCACCGTTGAAGATGAAAATCGTCAGTGCCCAGAGCCGCAATCATCAGCACGGGGTCCCGCAGATCAGCAATCAAACCGGGGTCTCTCTCGCTCTCTCGCGAGGAGGGATGCGCCAAAACGGGCAACCTGTGGGGTCGGGTGTCTTGCAAGACCACTCACTACACCAGGAAGCTGCTCTGTCTGCACTTCGGATCGGCAAGCTCCTCTCCCTCCTCACAACACGCAGACGGGCTTGGCGAGCGCCTGCTGCACCGCCCCCCCCTTTTTGCTTCTGCATCATTTGAGTTCGCCGCCAAATCATGTGGAGCTTTGGCAGCAAGTCGTCCTCCACGAGCCTCTACCACAACGAGCAGCCTGTCAGCACCAGCAGCAATGCCAGCACCACCGGCAGCGACAACGGCAGCAGCAGCAACCCGTTCAACTTTGGCTTCCTGCCTTTCACCGCCTCGCCTTCCAGCCAGGCCAGCGACTCTGCCCGCAAGGAAGAGCCGCCTCTCGAGCCCCTTACTGGCCCAGCACTGCACAGCCCGCCCTTCTCCGATCAGGAAGACGACGACGCCACTTCCGATGAGGAAGGCGAGCCGTTTGAGGTGTTCGTAGGTGGCCTGCGCGAGCTGGGAGACTCAATCAACGAGGAGGAGCTGCTGGTTTACTTCGAGGTGTTCGGAGAGGTCACCAAGCTGGAACTGACCCGCGACAGGCGCAGGCACGACCAGCGAGGATTCTGCTTCGTGTCCTACACTCACAAGGTAGAGAGTCCGCGTCTGTGCTCTTTCAATCGCCTGTGCCGCGCGTATCCATTTGCGCGCGTTTATGGATCATTAATTCTACTGAGCGCACGGTGGCATGTGGTGTGCTACATTATAATTTGCAGAGCTGCATTAAATCAATTTGTGCGCTTCCATCTGTAGCTCAGCTACATAGTTGGCATATTGTTCACATCACAGGATCCGCCACAATTTCCACAAGATCCATTTTTATTCCTTGTGGTAGCCTCTGACTCAATAGCCCCACTCTACCCCCCCCCCTCGCTGCAGGCCTCCGCCCTAGCGTGCCTCGACCACAAGACCCACGCGATCCGCGGCATGCCCATCGCCGTCGAGCGCGCGATGCGCGACGCGTCCGGCGCCAAGTCCGCCGCCGCCGCCGCCGCCAAGAAGCGCACGCGCCGCAGCCGCCGCCCCGGGCGCAACAAGCCCCTCGGCCTTAAGCCCCTCGACCTGCACCACACGAGCAACGCGCTGCACTGCCCGCCGCACCTCCTGCCCGGCGCGCTGCGCTGCCACGCGCCGGACCCGTTCTACATGATGCGCGCCCCCCTCACGTCGCCGTCCGCGGCGCTGGCCCCCCTGTCCGCGCGCGCCGCTGGCGACAGCAGCAGCGGCAGCCTCAGCGGCTTGAGCCGCGGCGCGGGCCCGCTTTCCGCGCCGGGGCCGCTCGGCGGACGCGCGCCCGGCCACGGCTACGGCTTCAGCAGCAGCGCCGCGCCGTCGCCGCGCCACCACCACCTGCCCCCCCACCACCACCACCACGGCGGCAGCGCCGCTGCGACGCCTTCGTGCGGCGGCGGCGGCGCCATGTGGGACGCACACGGCGCCTACGCATGCGGCGGCAGCACGCAGCCCGCGACGCCCATGTCCGCCGTCGTCTCGCCGCTCAGCGCGTCGTCGCCCATGTGGAGCAGCAGCTACGGCCCGCTCGACGGCCCCGCCAGCTGCCTCAGCAGCTCCAGCAGCGGGAGCCTGGGCGGGGGGTGCGACGAGTGCACGTGCGGCAAGGGGGGCAGGGGCGGCGGCGGCGGCGCGGCGCTGCACATAGACGCGTTCGGGCGCCGCGGATCCGGGTTTGACATGCCGGAGAAGGAGTTTGGGCGGCGCGGCTTCGACGCGATGGCTGCTGAGAAGGTGTGTGTGCTTGCGCAGTTTTGTTTGTGTCGTCTGCACGTGGTTTGTGTGGAGCTTGCCTTTCCATGCGCAGCTGCCATCTGCAGGAGGCATGTGCAGGCGTCGTGAGTTGTGTCGTACAGAAGTTCGAGTTCCATGTCTGCGTCGCACTTTTCTACTGCGCCCAAGCATGACAAACCACTTTTGTGTCCTTCCTACAATGCCCGCGTTGCTCTGCAAGCACCCCTCAAGCCCTATTGTAGCTCCGTCTCCTCTCTTAATGTCTCGCAGCACATCATCTCACCGCCCTCCTCCCCCCCCTTCCCCCCCACCGCAGGAGCTCATGATGCGTCACCACATGCGCATGCACGCCGCGCGCGAGCCCTCCCCCCTTAGCTGGCGCTCCACCTCCTACCACCCCCCCGCCCCCTCCTCGGACAGCCCCCGCTCCGCCTACGGCTTCCGCCCCCAGCAGGACAGCCCCACATACAGCTCGGCCCCGCCCGGCTTCGGCTCTGCAGCACCGCTCAGCAACCTCAGCTACAGCGCAGCGCGCGCCGGCGCGGAGGCCGCTCACCACCACGCGCAGGCGCAGCGCCACCACCTGCCCGCGCTGCGTCACTTCAACTGAGGGTTGAACTTTGAGGGAGCGACGCCATGCGTGCGCGCGCGCCGCCGGCCCGCGCGCAGTTCTCTACCCCGGAGTCATCGACTCCGGATGCTCATACATTGCGGGCGCGGTGCAGGCGAGGGGCGAGGCGCGCGGCGGCGGTAAGGGTGCGGCTAGGGTTAGTCATGTACCCTGGTGCCCCCTACCCCCCCCCCCCCCCCCCCCCTACCCCTGTCGTTCATCATTTTGCAGCCCCTCTGGAGCTCTGGACGGTCTCGAAGAGCCTCCGCTCACGCCTTGTCAACCCCCACCGACCAGGTGCGGCTACCGAGGGTTAGGGCAAGGGCGTTGGTCAATTGTGCACCCTTCTGCACGCGGCCCCCTGCCTAGGCAGGGTGCCGAAACTCGCGAAGGGGACTGTTGAGTAGATGGGTCGGTGCACCCCCAACCCCCCCCCCCCCCAAATGCCCCCCCTCCCCTGCCCCCCCTTACACCTCGCGTCTTTGTGTCGTTAATTTATGTTGTGGTGCGCGCGCCTCAGCAGCGGGTCAGCACGCTGATGCCATGTTCTCTAGCCCTAGCCACGGGTTTTAATGGCCACCGCCCCAGACCACTGCTGCATGCACCATGCCTCGGTCGGCCTGTGGCAAAGCACGCGGTGGCGCGCGCGCATGCCGCCATTGACTGTGTCCAGTGCGCCAGCGGGAGCGGATCTGGCCTCCCTCAGAGCAACAAGCTTTTATGTTATCTTATGCGCACCCAGGGTGCCACAGACGAGAGAGTTGTGCGTGTTTGTTTTCCGAGTTGGCATGTAGGTAGGTATGGTATGTGCAGGAACGCGTGCGCGCACATGTCAACGGCCCCCTGTGCCGTCGTGCGCCCAGCCGTCCAAGGGCCTCATCCTTTGTCCCGCCGCCCGCTGTCTCGTTGCAAGAATATATATGTTCTACAAGCAACGCCACTTGCGCCTCTCAATTCTCTGCAATTCGCTGCCATGCGGACTTTTCCGGCTTGCTGTGCAAACACGGGCGTATGCAATGTCGTGCTGCGCTTATACAAAGCTTGGCTCTGCGGGCTCTTCTGCCTTTGCGTGCATAGTTGTATTGTCATGCAGGTGCGCGTGCCTTCATGTGCATTGCAATAAGCTGGCGCTGGCTGCACTTGATGTTTGTGAGCACTTCCTGAAGGTCGCGAAAGACTTTCGGTGCACCATCACTTGCAATGGCCTGTGTTAGGGTATGGGATCAGGAATCGCTTTATTAATCTATAGAAGTATTGTATGCAGACGTGCGCTGCCCGTTAACACAGCAGCAACCTCCAACACCTCTTGTGCACAGGACATGTTGCTGGGCCTCGTCTGTGCCATGAACTTCAGCTGGTGCACTGGGCCGACTTATTGGGGTGCACCAACAGCATGCGCGCATGGTGTGCAGGCGTCAGTCATCATGATAGCTTTGGCACTGTAGCAGAACATGCAAAGCAGTGACTCCGTCCAATGTCATCATTCATTGGAATTGCTTAATGTCAAGGCAATGCCCATGTGCGAGGTCGATGTGCTTATTATTAATTGATGTACATGTCAGCTTAGCATGGGAGCATGGCGTACCTATGTGCCATATCCTAGTGCCACAGTGACTGCACAGGTTTCATCTCTGGCATGCGCTGCTCAGCAAGCACAAGTGCACAAGCGCAAATGCACATGAAGGGTGATCGTCAATGAGCATCTGAGGCACATCGTCACAAGGGTACACATGTAGCCTCTCGTGGCAGGCTTACACTAGTCATCCTGGCTGATTTGCGCCCCAAGCGAGGAGTACCTAATAAAAATTACATGCATTTGTGACAGTGCACATGAGCAGAGCTTGAGCTGGCTGCGGCAGCTGCGTTCATGCCGATTGCATAGCTTGTCACAAAAGCCCTCCACTTTGAATGCAGTCTGCAGTCAATCGCTGTGGGTGACCGCTTGGTGCGACGTATTTGACTCATTGTGGGCAGTGCATATTTGGCAACTCATGGTGTGACATTAGGGAGTGCATCTCCACCACGACAAGCAACAGCCATGCGCGCTGCACTAGTGAGAGTCACATCCAGGCGCGTTGCAGCGCGCGATACGCTGCCTAAATGAGTGTGTCTGCCAGTTTACAGACAGCGCTGCGACTGAGCACTGCCGAGTCACCATAATTGCCAGAGAAGTTGATGTACTGCCCAAGCAAACGTCAGTGCGGCAATTAGCCAGCGTCGCTCAACTGCTCCTGATGCGCGTTTCTCGGCCATTGCAGCACTGTGGGCGCGAGCTGCTGCTGACTCAACAAGATTTGGACGCCATGCCCAGGGCGTACTGATGCCATCTAGCAACACATGGATCGCACGCCTAGGCCAACATGACCAGAGGCACAAGGACATCCTACTAAGTTCAGCGCCAAAATCTACCAGCAGCTCGAACTCGCGCCACAGTCATCAAACCAGCGCTGCCTTTAGGCAGCTGTCTGCTGCAGCGCTCAGGCAGAGCAGCGACTGAATCAACGGATGATAGATAATGCCCCAAGCCGCACAATACGTTCCGCGGCAAGAGTTGCCCCACGGGGAATGGAAGGGCGCAAATGGCGCCGTTGCTTGACATGCAGTACTGCTACTCGCAGACAGACTGCCATATCAGCTGGAGGACACGTGTGGACTGTCGTGGTTTGCGAAATCGTTCTGTCGGTGCTGCAGATATGCATACAGTTCATGTGCATGATAACCCGATGTACGTGAGCTATTCGATCCTGCTTTGTCGCTCGTTTCACGTCCGTGGGGCGCCTCATCATCAAGTCCAGCGCCACAGCCGCCGCCCGCCCACTTCGACAACGTTGCAGGTGGTGACATTCTGCATAACGACGTACTCAGGCACATCTTGCTGCAGCGCAGTGCCTGCAACTCAGCGATTTGCAATACTACCAGTCCATGATGGATTTCTTCGAGCATTCGGCTTCTGCGCTGAGAGAGCTGCAAGAAGCGCGCACGTGCTTTCGTTGGCGCATTTCAGCGGTGCCTGCGCACGATGTAATAGGTAGTATATTTGGTTGCGCGCATCTGATCCGCTGGCCGGGCTCGCGTCACTTAGCACAGAGCACATGTGCACGCCAGAACCTATGTGTCTTGTCCACACACACAGCTTGTTCACATGTGCCGAGTTGAAGTTGAACCAAGAGGAAGTTCCAGTAGCGATAGGTGATGCGCGATGGCGGTAGACAGTGAACGGTATGCCTACGCTACATTGGTGACCACGGATGAGTACGCCATCGGAGCTGAGGTCCTTCTGCAATCCCTCAAGGAATTTAGTAGCAACGCTGCCATTCACAGGGTTGTGCTGATCACGCCGAATGTATCGACCTCTGCACGGGCACGCCTGCAGCGGGTAGGATGCGAGGTGCTCGAGGTCATGCCTCTGTCCATGGCGTCATGTCCCTCGGCCAGCGACCATGTCAGCGGCTGGGCGGAGGTGGGATACACAAAGCTCAGGATCTGGGGCTTGGTGCAGTACACTAAGATCTTCTACATCGGTAAGTTCATGGCAGCTCAAGCTGTTTTGACTAAAAAAGGGCTGCAATCATGGGTACACCGACAAAATCGATGACCACGGGTATGAGCAAATCATCTGCGGCATGTGGCTTTCAAGTGTTGCGCCACTGATCTGCACCAGCGCTGCGTGTGAATTTGAGAGTCAAGTTCGTCTCATGTCTTTTTGCTCTCCTGTGAAACCCACTGGTGGACCTTTTCAATCACGAAAGCATGATATGCATGCACAGGCGCCAGATCTGTTGAGTCTCTTACAGCCACAGAATATTCGCAACACCCATCCTGCTGTAACTGCCTTTCAACCTCAAGCACGTGTGTACATATGCGAGCTTCTGGTGCTGGGATACTAATGTTCTTTTTCCTGTCACTTTTTCAAAACTTACTGTATGGATCTGCCATAGTAAGCTTGCCGATTACTAGAGCATACATTTGGCAGCTTGACACCTGTTGAATTTGTCACATCGTAGGCTCAGAATACATGCGACGGCCTTGCTCACTGCCGCATTCACCTTTGCAAACTCTCCTGTAGCGGAAGAGCTATTGCCTGGTAGATGAGACAGTCACAACAACAAAGATAAGCCTCCACTAGACGTTTGGGCTATAGGTAGCAGTGCCTCGGTTATGTCAGTGTTGTCAGCGGCTCTGTTGCAGTGCCTCCACATTGGACGCCCCGTCTGCTGTATCACCGCACAACGTGCAGCTTTGGATGCACCGCAGATGATGATTTCATTCGCTGTACAACTGGCGGTGCTGGCGTGCTGTCGATGCTGCAGATGCAGACTGCTTGGTGGTGGGCGCGGTTGAGGATGTGTTTAAGAGGGACGTCGACTTCGCAGCGGCGCCGGACGTGTTCCCCCCGGACAAGTTCAACGCTGGAGTGCTGCTGGTGAAACCCAATGAGGTGCGGCCGTGGTGAAGTTGAGGTCGATTGCTTGACGCCAAGCTCAATTTCAGTACACCGGTAAAGCCACTGGTGGTGGGGAGAGTCTTGGAGCCAAGCTCAATAATCAGACCATCGGCAACGCCCACAGACATGTGTAAAACTCGTGACCGCTGCATTGGTATGGAAGGTGGTCATACTGTAAATACTTACTTGCGGGTGACACACTGTACATGCTTAGTGTGGGGTGACAGCCGCAGCCAATTGCGCATTTGGAATGTGCCATGAGCACTGAAGCGTCCTTCTTGCATGTGTACGGTGCATACAAGAGGAAAGCAGATTGTGCTCGTGTCTTGCTGACATCTACAATTGAAGTTTATGTACCACTTCCGCCATGCCAACGGGGTCGCTGGTACGGTTTGTGAGGGCCAACTCCCTTTTATGTTTGCTCCTCCGACAACCTTCACTGCGTAAGGAATGCGACAACGTTTGTGGCGAGCACTGATGCATGACCTGTGTCAGCATTTCGGTTATGATTAGCCTAGATGCCGTGCAGATGATGTTACTCACACTGGCAGCTGCAGCCGCAGCCGCAGGGCTCATGTGAAATACGGGAGGTCCTTGCATATCACATAATGCATGCATTGAATCTTTATAAATGGTACAAGAGGGCAGGCATTTGAGGCTGTCAGGAGCGGATGATGCCCTTGTGGCAATGTCATTCTACGCTTGAGCATTGTGTAACATTGTGACGAGACACACGCGCCTCGTAACCAGCGCTTACTCGCAATCTGGCCTGTCCTGTGCCCCAGGCAGGAGGCGGCAGCAAGTACTGCAGTTTGCCACTTTTCTTGTGGGAGCACTCTGCTGCATCAGGCTTGCAATGTCACCACGCGAATGCTTTTGCTTGTTGCTTTCGCCAAAGACAGTGCGATAAGCCTTGCAGCGGGAGCTTCAGTTGCCAGACACAGGCAGCAACACTGTATCAGCATCACGAACCTGTGCAGCTTTGCACCGACCCCTTTGATGATTCTGACTCTTGAGTCTTTGTGCACCTCTCCTGGAGCAACATGACTTGCCCCGCATTAAAATTCATGAACGGCGGCGAGCCTGACTGACCACCGGCGCTCAGCAAACTGCAAGTTCAATCCAGGGCGAGCCACCACCCCTCTCATTGTTCTGCTTGTTGCGTCATGTTGCTGACAGGCCATCTTCCAAGACATGATGCGCAAGATCCCGGAACTGCCTTCCTACGACGGCGGCGACACCGGGTGCGCTGCCAGTGATGTCACGTTTTTGTTGAAGCGCTGCTTGAGGTATCGCGCCTTTGAAAAGCTGCGCCACGTGCTCATCGTTCATGATCAGTGTGCCAAGTGTCACATACTTTGGTGTTCTGCGTTGTCATTCAGGGGATCAGTGGATTGATGCCCATGGAAGGTGCCTGAACAAGCATGGCCCGTGTTCACCATGCATGCCCCGAGTTCACTTCACATACACACATGCCCAAGTTCATCGTGCGTACATACATGCCTCGAGTTTACCATGCATACATACATGCCCCGAGTTCACATTACATACATACATGCCCCGAGTACACTCAAGTGACTTTACATACATATATGCCTCCAAGTTCACCATACATACAGACACGCCCCAAGTACACTTTACGTACATACGTGCCCCAAGTTCACCTTCGTGCATGCCCCGAGTTCACATTTGCACATGGTACTACATACATGCCCCGAGTTCACCTCACATACATACGTTCCCAATAAGGTTTGGTTCCATTACGAGGGAGCCACTGGCCCCTGGGCCAGCAGCCTTGCTTTAAATTAGAAAATGCAGCTGGTCGCCGAGTTGGCCTCGAGTTCCCCATCGCCCTTGCCAAGGCACCTAGCTTCGAGCGGTACACAGCAGATCTGCTGTGCGGCAGCATGCCTGCCCACTTTAAATCAGAAGCCCTCCCGCCTAGGCTCTGCCAGGTGTAATTATCGTGGAGGCGGCGATGGCTGGCGCACCCATTGTAGTGGTAGCGGTCAGCGCTGCGCTCCATCTCAGTGCTCAGCAACAAACGTGTCACAGCGCTCCGATCCGCACTGCGTGCTGAAGTGCCACCGCTGCCACAACAGCAGTATGAACCCTGTCTCATGCGCCATTTCCCCTCTCCCATGGCATTTACCTCAAGTTCATGCTCATGTACCGTTGTTTGGTCATTCCTTTGCGCCAGGTTCCTGAATGCGTACTTCCCCAACTGGTTCACGTACGCGGCCGAGGCGCGGCTGCCGTTTGGCTACAACGCTCAGCGCACCATGTACTGGATGACGCATGAAAAAGCACCCGCCTACTGGAACGAGGCCGTCAAGCCGCTCAAGGTACTTCAAATTGCTGTTCAAGTCCGTACTTCAACAATAGGCCCTTTGGTTACAATGGTCAGCGCACCATGTACTGGACGATGCACGAACAAGCACCTGCCTACTGGGACGAGGCCGTCAAGCCGCTCAAGGTACTTCAAATTTCTCTTCAAGTCCGTACTTCAACAATAGGCCCTTTGATTACAATGCTCAGCGCACCATGTACTGGACGATGCACGAAAAAGCACCTGCCTACTGGGACGAGGCCGTCATGCCGCTCAAGGTACTTCAAATTGCTTTGTTGAAGTTAATACTTGTACAACGCTCAGCGCACCATGTACAGGATGACGCATGAAAAAGCGCCCGCCTACTGGGGCGAGGCCGTCAAGCCGCTCAAGGTACTTCAAGTTGCTATTGAAGTACGCACTTGAGAGAAGATTTTCGGCTTGGCTGTGCTGCCCTTGCAATGTCACGAGTGACCAGGACCATTGCAATGGTGATGCTCACCTCACGCACCTGACAGCACGCAGCCCTCACAGTTGCAGTCCTGGCATCATCAACGTCTTCGTTCTCGTGCAGATCATTCACTTCTGCAGCAGCCCCAAGCCGTGGGAGGGCAAGAAGAAGGGCGATCTGGAGATGCTCTGGTGGGCCAAGTTTGTAACCGCACAGTCATCAGACCTGGACCTCTTTTAGGGCCCTGCAGAGCTGCCTGCGAGCGATGATCGCAAGCACTTGCGCAGCACCCCACATGAAGCACGTGTGCTGTCTCATACGAACGGCACACACACCGCAGCCTTCAAATGGGCTTCAGCAAGCGTGGCAATAGAGGTATGACGATGGAGCTGCGTAGCTGCCTTCTGCGAGCATGCCAACATCGAGACAGCTGCAGCCAAGTTCCCACTTCTGGGGCAGCGTGGCAATAGACAGCATCAGAACTGGCTGGACAGCGGTGGGGGTCTTGTGTAGTAGCTCTGTGCGCGTCTGTCGGTATTGAAGCAGCCACTTGTGTGACCACAAAGTGCAATTCGCAGGGAAAAGTGCGGCGCTGCAGCACAGGAGGCTCACCAGTCTGGCAGTGCTCACCGTGCCATGCACTTTGCCATTGCACAGCCTCATGCACAAGCCGTGTGGGTCGGCATACGCTTGCACCCAGTATCATGGCGAAGCCTGTCGCATGGCACTGATCATGCGACTGGCACATGGCAGTGCCACTGATACCCGAGCTGCTGAGACGCAAGGTGCAGCGATGATGTCCATCAGCTGAATCACAACACTTTTGACCGGATCCGATGCTCTGCATTGTCTGAGCGCTGCTGCCGCCTCACGCTGCTGACCCAGGAATGCGATCGCGCACTTGCCATGTATTTTCATCGCATGTTTTGAGTGCAAGTTTATTGATGCATATCATGCTTGTGTCACCCAGGTCACCACAATAATTCTACTGAGTTGCTACCAGTGACTCTCCCCATGCATCTGTATGCTCAAGTTGCAACCAGTAATAGTAAGTGGCAAGCCTAACAAGGACAGAGTGCCAAACGGGCTTCAGCAAGCGTGGCAACAGTGATCCGATGGTGGAGCTGCGTAGCTGCCTTCCGCAAACGCGCTGGCCTCAAAACGGCTGGGGCGAAGCGGTTGTTGGGGAGCGAGACATTGGACAGCGTGCGCAGTGCGCTCCACAAGGCGCGCCAGGGTCAATGATGCGACATGTGTCGTACTGGTACCGAGATGCGCTGCATCAACAACACCTGCGCGCACAACAGCAGCCGGTCACAATGCGTAGTGCGCACCTTGCAGCTGTTAGCCGACCAGTGTGCATACCAGCAGCCGGCGTTGTGGCACTCAAGTTACAGAAGTGCAAGTTTTCATGTGAGAAACTCACCAGCGCGCGGGGCAGCAAGTACAGCAGTGCTCAGCACGCCAAGGACCTGCTATTCCGCAACCTCGCACATGGGGCAGTATGGGGGAGTGTGAATTAGCGCTCAGTGTTATCATGGCACTGACGACATGACTGGCGGTGGCAGCATGCAGTGGCACACAAGATGCGCCTGCCGCTGATTGTCTTGCGCACCACCTTGTGTGTGCTCCATGGTGGCATAGAAACAACCTGACTTTAACCGTGGGCTTGTGCCGCTGTATGCACTTGGAAGACACTGTTAAACAATACAATGTGCTCTGTAAGTTCTGCATGCTACTGCCGCTCAAACATGGATGCAATTGCCCACGCCTCGTGAACTGTGACTGTCTTTTTGTGCTGATGTCAATGCATCTGGCGTCTGGGTGTCCCTCACGTCACCACAATTCATCAAGTTAACGAACGAGGAAGGCCTATTTCCTCAAGTGTCAAGGCACTCTGCTTGCAAGACTTTCAAGAAACATACGCCAACGGGCTCCAAATTGCAGGGTGGCGCCAAAAACACTGCGGTACTACGAGGCGGGTCACGCTAAGTGCAAGACTCTACCGCAAGAGGCCCTGTGTTGATGCGCTCCTCGACACATGGCCAATGGCAGAAGGCGGTCAAGAGGTCCTGCTGCCCCAGCCAGCAGACCTAATGTATTATATATCACATGCGCCGCGCCATCCCACAAGCAACGTAATGTGATTACATGAGAGCTGCAGCGCCACCTTGCTCACTCGATCCCCAGCGCTGCACAACCACAAACAAAGCAGCACGCAGAACCGCTCTCCACAAAAACATTCCATAAGGTGCTGATTGAGGCTTGTATTTTATTTACACTGCATACAACTGGTGGGACTGCAACGGACAGGGAAAAACGGGCACTCGGAGGGATACAACTACGAGTAAAGGCGTCTTCGCTGCTGCCGATTCTAATCAGATTATAGCGAGGCAGGGTGCATGAGCGCTACCAGTAAGGGGACAGCACACCAGTGCTGCTGGTCCCGCTATTCACATAAAACAAGGACAGCTACTTTGTTTGCAGCGCTACACCCCCAATGCTCATGCTTCAGCGCATGTCAAGTGAGCACGCCAGTTGCGTGGCCCTGGAGCTGAAGTTGAAGAATCAGGACCTGCGTTGAGGTTTGATGGTTACTGAAACTTGCGCAGCGCTCAGAATCCGGCGTCATATGCGAGCTGCTGGAAGACCTCCAGGAAAGCTGCGCGCAGCAAGTACAGACATAGTGCACAGCGGCGGTGCAGGTGTGGACGTGAGGACGAAGCATAGACAGTCTGCAACTTGCAGCAGAGGATGCCTGTTGTGCAGACTGTTGTGCACAACAGCCGACTGGCGTGCGTGCACATCACTTGCATCTGCACTTTGTAGTGATTCTCACCAAGGGCAACAACCAGCTTGGATGGTCCATGTCGAGCTTGCTACCAGAATCTACATGTCCCATGTGACAGCTCCAAGTGTCTCAATGCGCACTGGTGACCACTTCTAAACACCATTGCCAAATGGCATCGCAGTATCTACATGGCTGACATCAGTTGCAGCTGATGCACAGGCATGAGTGACTTTTCTGTGATCAAGCTTTGGCCCATGAAATGTTTTTGGTCAGGGTTTAGCAAATGTTGTATTGACCAAGATGGCAGCCCGAACGCATGCGACATCAATACTGTACTGCCACTAGACACAACAACGCCACTGCCGCAGCATGGTTACAGCATGCGCAAGTGGTCGGGAGGCAGACGCATGTGCAAGGAGAATAGGTGTAACGCACCTCAAGCAGTACAGCTAGCCCACATGGTAGGGGTTTGAATGAGCAGAATTATGGTTGCAGATGCGGTCATGGCTACCCAGCTGAGTCACAGATCACTGGCAGGAGGCACGTTTGAGCATTAAGCTTCCACTGTAGAGGTCGGCAAGGACATGAAATATCAAGAGCGACCTTGCAGCATGTGCTCATAGAATGACGGCATATTCCAGAAACGCGCATCTCAGCATGCAACACCTGACCGTCAAGCGGTACTTGAACGTTCTGGCGCTTTCGCACATGTCGCACGGTGTCGCAATTGAACTTCACTCACTGAATGTGAAGATGGTGTGTGGGCCAAGCCGGAAGTAGTGAGCTGCCCACCCCTGCATCACACACAGGGCAGCAGCACAGCGGTGCAGCGGTACACAAGTGTAATCAGGCAAACGCAACGTGCTCGGTAGCGGGAGGTACAACAGCCCTCGCGCAGACAAAGCAGGAAGACAGCAGTGCTGACAAAGTTTCGTGGAGGTGTGAAGCGATGCGGAATGTTGAGCCGCCCACCCCTAAAGCGGTTATATCACTCAAGACATCCATCATCAACGCTCAGCCACCACACTGGACCGGATCGATCGTGGTGCTGAAGGAAACGATCACGGGAACGTACAGATGCCATTGGCTTGTTACGGAGATGCCGCCTGGGGGAAGCAATGTATTGAGATGGAGATTGCATGGGGTGGCGCGTGCATGTGGACGGCGGCAGGACGCGCAACTTCAACAAACGGACTTCTCATCAACAGACGACGTGCAATGCAAGTTCACAGCATTCGCTTGGGTGTGTCAGTGCCGCTTTGAGCCTTGGGCGAGCTCGTCTCTGCAGTGCATCCCTAACGCGCACACAAGCGCATCACAGATACAACAGGGTAGCTCAGCACCACGGATACAGCTCTGATGTTCTGTTGCAGTAACAGAAGCAGCTTGCAATTGAGGTTAAACTTGAGGTTAACGTCCCGTGTGCTGAGAGGTGCCCATGCTAGCTGACACTCGTGCACCTTGTTGACAACAACTCTGGTTAACTTGAACTCACAACTGCACAATGCTGCTAAATCTTGCTCACAGACGAAGCATGGTGGAAGACACGTGTGACATTGCCTTCTGATTAACTATGCCACATGGTTTGTATGTATCGCTTACCTTGTAGAAGCCCCGCAGCCCCTCCGCCCGGAACGTCTTCTTGAAGCAGTCAATAGGGCCCGTGTACACCAGGTGCTTGGCCGACTGGCTGTAGAGCCGTGTGGACACCACGTCAAATGGGTTCATCACCGTCGTTACAACGAGCCTGCAGCGGCGTGCAGACACATGGCGAACCACCGTCACCGATTGTTTGTGAGGGAGTGAACACAGCCTTTGTGCTTGTTGACAAGCATTGCGCACGCACTGCTGTTGGCCACGGCAAGAGCGCAGCGCCACGTGTGCTAGATGCATCGCTGCTTGAACACAACGTCAGAAACAGTCGTTGCTGTCATCTCTATCAGCCTGCAGTGTTGCTCAGACATGGCGCGGGCCGTCGCTGATTGCTTGTCAAGCGTCCGCATATGCGGTCTTTGAGGGCATCGCACATGCACGGCTGGTGTAGCACACGCGAAGCGCAACGTGTGTTGACCGCATCGCCATGTGGACAGCGTGCCTAAAGGAGGCATCGCGTTTGTCATTGCCTGTATGCGATGCTGCGCAGCACCAGCACATGACTCAGGATACGTCAAGCAGCCGCAAGGACTTATTGATGGTCTTATTATTAACAATACCACCCCTGAAGCAAGTTTTTTTCGCATCAGTGACGTCTATTTTGTTAGCCCACAGGGCTGCGTGTTTCTGTCTGCATTACGAATACGATAGGTGCTGCAACGCCTGATGACCTGGGTGCCATGGGTTCGAGTTAAGGTTAGGTGTGCACCCCGGCATCTATTGCAAGGTGAGCACTGCCCAGTGCAGTCAAGCACAGAGTATATTTGCACTGCAGTCTGTGACTTTGGGATCAGGTCCTGACTCGAGTTGAGGTTAGGGTTGAACTTTGTACCATCTTATCGTCATCACCATGCACAAGCCCGTTCCTGCCATACACATACAGCTCTGGCAGTTGCAAATAAAACAGCGCCCAGGGCGCAGGGTGAGCGCCGCGCACCGAACTGCACTGTGGTGCAAGCCTTAAGGTTAGGGTCAGGATTAAGCTGATCCTGTGCTGTGCGATACATGGTTTTCACCGCAAACTGCTCAAGGGGAAGCCAGCAGCAAGTGCCATGCAAAGGGAATCTATGTTGAATGCACCATTCGAGTGCGCTGTCAGAACTGTCACCGCTTCAGCGCGCAGGGTCCTGGCATCAGAAATGAGGGGTGTATCACGGCTCAGACCCGGCCTCGACCGCCGTTTATGTACGACACAACAAGAAAATCCCTGGAGGAAAACAGGCCACTAGACTGATAGCTCTCCACCAGTCCCGGTGAGGGTTACGTTGAGACTGCAGACCCGAGGGCAACGCATCGGTCTGCATGTGACAGTCATGTGGCATCGCTCAGAAGGCAAGGTGCTCAAGGTCATCACAATGTCAGATGCACTGCGAATGTTGCTTCAATGATGATCACTGGTGCAGCATGCCACGGCCCGGTTCAGGAGTGAGGAGGCGTACCACGGCTGCGACTCTGCCTCGACCGTTTCGTTGCCACACTTTTGAGCGGCCAGTCTCAAGGTGAACCCCACTGCAACACTACCTTTCTTTACTGGCACATCTTGGTGCAATGACAGTCGAAAGGCTTGGCCATTACACTTTGTCTCAGCGCCACTTTGTGAAATCACCATGCGGCAGATTGAATAAGGTTGTGGCTTACCCTGCGACCAGCGATGACGCAATGTACGTGTAGAGCTCGCTGTGGAAGAAGCCAGTGGATTGCACCAGCCGCTGCGATGCGCAACAGCAGCAGCAGCGGCAACGGCCGGTGTCAGGAGATGATATAGAGTCTACCATAACAGATGCTCACTGTACACAAGCGCTCACACACCGCCGCGCACATAGTCCATGCTTCATGCGTGCGCACCAACAACGAAAAGGCGATGGGGTTGTCGCAGGTGTGCAGGGGCAACAGAGCACTGGGCGCCAGATAGTCTGAACGCCTGCAACTGTACACTGCGGCAGCATGCTGCGTGCAGCGCAACTACGGCTCACATCCACGTGCATGACCGCCGCTGACGGACTGTGATACCTACATACCCTACTTGCATACCTACCCTATGCATACCTACACAGGTTGTGAGAGTTACCCCTGTTGGTCCACCAGTGCCGCATGTTCCAGCACTAGCCCAGTACAGTTCCGCCCCTGACTCAGGGCTATTTCTCCGCTTGCGCAAGCCCTGCACTGCCAAGGCTCGCCTTTGAGGACGCACAATGCGCCTTGTGACGACTGGCGATGCAGCAGGGAGGGCTTGCACGCCAGTACTCGCTTTGCGTGAGCTATAACTGCTCAGCTGACCAGCGGTGCTGCGCATTTGCCTCAGAGAGCGCAGTGCGTAAAGTGACGCGGCGTTAGCGCCAGACATTGTGGCTAAGAGTGTTTCGGCACCCACTACTGACTTTGCACGAGCTGTAAATGCTGAGCGCTGCTGCCAGGAATCGCGTTTGAGGACGCACCATGCGCACGGTGACACAGCGTCGGTTCCTACTTTGCACTACTCGCTTTGCACGACCTGTAACTGCTCAGCGGAGCAGCGCTGCCAAGCCTCGCTTACGACGACGCGCAACGACACATACGCTCAATCACACCCTGTGATTAGACAAGGGGGGGTTACACAACTACACAACGCTTCTCACTTTGCACGAGCTGCAATTGCTCATTGGAGCAGCGCTGCCAAGCCTCGCTACGACGACGCGCACCGCATGCGCTCAACCACACCCTGTGATGAGACAGGGGGGCTTACACGCTTACAAAACGCTACTCACTTTGCACGAGCTGTCGCTGCTTAGCTGAGCGTGATGAGACACGGAGGGCGTACACAACTAAAAAACGCTTCTCAGTTTGCACGAGCTGTAGCTGCTGAGCTGAGCAGCGCCACCAGGCCGAAGTGGCCGCGATGAGCACAGCGTGAAGGTATTGATACATGCATTGATTCATGTTACGTGCTGTGACAGCGCAGGCTTGAGCGCCCGCTACTCACTTTGCACGAGCTGTAGCTGCTGAGCTGAGCAGCGCTGCCGGCCATGACCCTGGGCACGAGCTGTAGCTGCTGAGCTGAGCGTGATGAGACAGGGAGGCCTTACACAACACAACACTTCTCACCTTGCACGAGCTGTAACTGCTCAGCTGCGCAGCGCTGCCGGCCATGACCCTGGGCACCGCGGCGTCCATGCCGCGCGCGAGGCCGCGCCAGCCCTCGTCCGCAATGATGCTCCGAAAGGCATCGGTCATGCCGCGGTAGTGGAACACCTCGGCGCCCGCGGATCTGACGCGGAGATGGGCGCAGGGCGGGTAGCGGTTAGAGCGGTTACGGACCGTGATCGTGAATGTGTCACGTGCTTCTCATAGCGAGATGTGTTGCTAGTGAAAGTAGTGGGTTGGCATAGTAAAAGAGTCCTGGTATGTGAGCTTCGGCCTCACTCCTGGTGTGCAGGCGGAGCAAGGCAGCCAGGCTCGCCCTGCATGCAGTCGCCTCTTTAATGAGTTGAAGGCGCGCCTCAAATGGGTTGGACATGCACTCTGCCCTTGTGACTTGATACGTACAAGGTCGCAATGCTTCGGTGTCATGGGTTTGTAGGTGTGACTTGCGGCTTTCGTACTCTGCAAGGCGCGGCATCGTGTAGCCTTATGTGTACAAGGTCAGCATAGGGGTATGTACACTTCCAGGAACATGTAGTGTGTGTGTAAGCTATGAATCTACTCAGGGATGATCTTGTAAGCACACAATGCAGCAGTCCGAAAAATCGACATCTGCTGTTAATGATGATTATGATCATTGTTGGAGTAATGTATTGGTTTCAAAGGCGTAGTGTCATGTGATCTGGTAGCTTCAGAGGTGCGTAGGCTGAGCTGATGGCAGAGTCTCAGTAACAGAAGGTGGTGTGAGCTATGGCAGAGTCTCAGCAACAGAAGGGCTAGGATCAGGGGTAGGGCTAGTGTTAGGTTTTGGGGTTAGCCCGGCTCAGCAAGAGAGTGCACTGGGGGCCGCCCGCTCGGCAATTGGTCGGGCAAACAGTAAGGAATCATTAAAACAAAGCAGCAATGAGAAAGTGGTCCTCTCAAACAGACTGACCACGGGTTTGAACCACACACGCCGCGCGTTGGGACACGTATCTTGATCAGCACTGCTGCATGGACGACGAAACTGCTGTCAGCTTACTTGCAGTCTACACATTGTGCTGTCTGCCCGCGCACATGATGTTGTGGACGTTGGACAGCACAAACAAGGGCCGCTGCGCAAACAACAGCTTTGTGACACCTCGTAGTCTAAAAAAAAAAGCGCGTTCTGTTCTTTGCGCACCTGATCTTGTGTACGCTGGACTGCCCCTGCAGGCGCGCCTTGACAAGAAAGAAGGGCGACCCCACTGCAGCGCCGCACGCCCCTGATATGGCGCCTGCACAGAGACCAATGACACAGACAAGAATATTTGCATGACAGAGCCATCAGCAGCGCGATACTGCTGCTAGTGCCCTGGCGCTGTTGGTGCGAATTTGGCGCGTGGCCGCTGTGGATTATACAGCTCATGAATATCTGGCATGAATCATGCCATGATCATGAATCATGATGATGAATTACAATGATGAATCACGATCATGAATCATCAGACTGGGCGTGACTCTACTCACCAAAAAGGGGGCTGGCAGCAGCAGATGTAGATGATGATGCTGCCCTTCCTTACGTCTGGCATGCCATGATGATGAATCATCGGACTGCCTGACTTGACTCGCAAAGAGGGGACTTGCTGCAGCAGATGTAGGTGACACCTGCAAGCAACTGTTCCGAAATCGTTGCTGCGCATGCTTGCTTGCCATTGCTCAGTGCACTCTCCATTTGGCAGCAGGGCTGGTGGCCTGCGTGCTGATTATAGTGGGCAGCTGCCTACATGTGACCACTTCATCTGTCATTGAACATGTACAGTATCAGTACAGTCATACCTCAAGGAAGTACTTTGATATAACCACGACAGCAGCTCCATGAGAGCGCACGCGTGCATGAGGCGGGTGCAGTGACACAACTGGTCCGATACAGTGCAGCATACATGTACCACTCGCAATAGTACATATGCGCCGGCAAATGCTGGTGAACAGCAGGGTCAGCGCTCCCCGCTTCTACTGCGCCGGACAGCCTTTGAACTGCGTCTCGCTCTACTTAACGTCCATCAACACAGAGGCCAGCAGTATTACTCGCACGTCGCACTGGCGGCAACAGCGGTGGTGCTCAGCAGCCAATGATAAATATTGCTTGGTGCGCACTGCTGGTCTCATGTACGCGCGAGCACGGCGCACTGTCCCAGACGCAACGGCAGCCCTTGCACAAATGACTTGACGTACCACTTGAAGTACTACTTTGAAGCACCCCGCGCCCGATGCAGCGTGTACATCGCAGCTCCGGAGCTAACGGGCGTCAGAGCATGTGCCCATGCACGGGGACTGGCGCACAAGTGGGAACGGTGCTGACACGAGAACCTACTGCCGTGGCAAGTGCATACGGTGACTCCCCACAACATGCAAAACCGCGTGCAAGAAAGGGAGCTCAGCTTCAGGGCGAGCACTGCTGGGTCTAGGTAGATGGGGTATGATACGCCCCAACTGACAAGTGCCTGAACATGGCAAAAGTAAGGCTGAGACCCACCCTGCAGCACCGCGCACCGCAATGAGCACAAGCAGTCCAGAGAGTGCATCCAGTGACTCTCCTATCAGCCGGCACTGAGCCTAAGCGACTGGTCAACTTTGAGCTGAAGTCCATGCTGAACAGATGCCATGACTGTGGGGATGGGTGCATACGTTGCTGTTAAGCATCATCGCAATGTCTTACCTGCAGCAAGGTTCTTGAAGAAGAAGGAGACTTGACCATCCGTTTTGGCGTCTGGGGCGCACGAAGAGTGCAGATGCGGAAGCGGGCGTTGTGAAGCACGGCTGATGCTACCACACACATCCACCACTTCACCTTGGAGACATTGAACGTTATGGAGTAGGTGGCGCGCTGTGCATACACTTCCTCACGAAGGATACTGCTACAGCATCCTATGATTTGCTGTGACTACTGAACGCGGGAAATGATTGTTTGATGGTTGCTTTTCATCTCTCGCACTACATGGAAATGAATCAAAAAATCATCTGAGAAAGAAAGGGCAACCTTGAAAGTGGTCTAATTATAGATCCAGCTTCAGAGGTGATTCAGGCTCATCATGATTGTACACCTGAGCGTGCATTTTGAATCAAAGACGATTCTCATACGCAAAATGCGCAGCACGAACTTCTTTCCGAACTTGCGACATGGCAGGACATGCTGTGACGCACTGCAGTCAACGCAGAAGCAACAAACACTGAAGACTTGGGAGAGACTATGGTCTTGGTGGAAAGGTGGGCTACATCAAGAACTCATGAATTTCATCCTTTAACAGACTTGGGAGGTACCGTGGCATTTGTGAAATGGTGGGGTAGGTCAAAAGTCAACCACATCAAAATCCTTCAACTGCATCAATAATCTATCGATTACTGCCCGGCGACCTGTTGAGCGGCACAAGAGTTGATGCTACCCCAAGTGCAAATCAATGTGCCAATGAGCCGAAGCAAGTGCCATGGTTTCAACCTCGCCCAGAATTTAGTACAAGCACAAGTACCCCATGTACATGTGCATAGTAAAGCCAGGGCACACAAGTATGCAAGAACCGCGTTCACTTTCCAACCTGGCCTTAGTCGTGGTTGCCTCCAGGACGCAACGCCTGATGACAGCCGATTGATCGCAGGCGCTAAATGCATGGTATGCGGAATCCTTTACAGTTGGCACTCTTCCGATCTGACGCAGGGATGATGAGCCGAGGGTGAGGGTTAGGGACAGAGTTGAGTCAGGGTTTGGCCCCGCCCATGCGGTCACCACATGAAGCCTTTGCCAGGCCAACGTTACGAGCGCCGCCAGTGCCACGGCTCTCTCCGCAACTTATTTCTGCTGCGTGCTCAGTGTTGGCACTGTTGTGTGCGCATCAGTTACGCAGCCGAGAGCTCCGGTACAGTATGTACAATTAAGCTTGTGCGCACGTGCTGAGCACTGTGCACACATGTTCGTCCACAGCGCTCAGCAACAGCACTCCGGGCCGCCGCGGGCTTTGACGTGATGCTGGGGATACTGAGCAGTAGCCTGCAGGTGCGCACCCTCTGTAAACGCGACAGCCCGACCGGACTCCAAGAACATGGTGTGGCCCTGTACTAGCAGGACAGCGCAAATCGAGGTTGAGATCAGCGATGAAGCATTGCCAGGCTCGACCCCAGATCCTGCCTCAGCACTCTTCTGGTGCCCATCACGCCAGGATGACACGCACGTGTGGTTATAGCATAGGGATAACTCAAGGTGCCTCTACATACATGTTCGTAGCGATGGACCACCCTCTCTCACCGGCTTTTAGAAACCGCTGCAGGGGCGCGAACATTCCCAGGCGCGTCCCATTCATCGTGGACTGGTAGAGTATCCCCGGCAGGAGCCCCGCCTGTATGCCGCGCAGCCCCTCGTCGCGCGCAATCTTGTAGAACGCGTCGAACACGTGCTTGTAGATGCGGTTTGGCGATGACTGCACGTGGCACGAAGCAGCGCGTTTTAGCGAGGTCTGACATGTGACCAGGGTCTATCGCACGACATGGTTGTAGATGCAGTTTGGGGACGACTGCACGCGGCACAAAGCAGCGCGCTTCAGCAATGTTTGATGTGCAGCCAGGGCCTATCGTCCGAGAGGCGTGCTGACGATGTGCTGTGATTCGGCTTGTGAAGCAGGCAGAACGCAGCGACGCCGCGTCTCGCATGCACCGCCAGTACCCAGAGTGTGGTTGATTTCGTGGGTCGCTCTCGCATGTACGGCAATGCATGCATAGATGTGGCACGTGCAGACAGTGTGTTGAAAAGCATGCGGAGCACTGCTCGCCAGCTATCGGAACTGGCACTGTGAATAGTGCTGTTCCTGGCCAGCAGCTTCAGCATGATATGTAGTGAGCGTGTGACAATGCCAGTGCGGCACGGCCCTGACAGCATCTGCAGCTGCGAAAGCATTGACAGCATTGTCACCAGCACTGAGCGAAGCAGTAGTCACGCTATAGGCTCAGAGTATGCTTCCGGGGCACTGTGTTTGCGCAGTGCCGCACATGCAGATAGCCAGGCCTCTGCGACTTTGCATGCTGGCTTGGAAGAGGTGTGGACGCGCATTTCAAGTGCTAGCAGAAAGTCACTACTGAGCACCCAATAGTAGCCTCACATCTTGTCACGTTGCTGCGGCCACACTTTGAAGGCGTCGAATGCAAAGCGCTCCGTGGCGATATCATGAACGTCTGTCAGAGGCAACAGCAGTGCCCAGTACACTTGGCATGGTCTGAGCTGTCGCCTCACCTTTGCCAGCTCTCCTTGCAACTGAAATCTTGTCTTCACCACCTCCATCTGCGTCCAAGCATGCATGCAACAAGGGAGGCAATGAAACAAGAGCTTTCATTAACTCATGTGCACGAAGTCGTGATGGACAGTGACAGAGCCTGCTGCGCTGTGGCCATGCAGATGGTCACATTGTAAAGTGCATGGCCTGGTCAAAAAGGTCCATGCTGCACTTCACGACGAAGCATGCGGCAATTTCAGCAGGCTCTGCCTGATGGGGCACGTCCATGTTGGCGCAACACTCGATTGACACAGCAACGGCAGCAGCCGTTAGTGCCGTGCTCACCGGATTTGTGAGAACGCATGCACAGGAGGTAGCACTAGCAGCCACCAGAAACCCAGCAATGGGGTGACGGTCGGTCTTTTGTGCTGCCATGCTGGTTCTGTCGGTGTATTCAGTGCTCCTTCTCTCAGCACCGTGGGCGGCAGTTCGTCAAGACAGCTCGCTGGCCTTAGCACCGACAGCAGGCGCGGCCCTCTGGGCTCCTCCACCCAAGGCACACACTCCCGCTGATAAAGCTGAAAGCTTCGGAACTCCCTGATTTGAAGACAGTCTTCAAGTTTAGATTGAAGTTACCAGCCTGAAGTGGAAGGCTAATGAGCGATGGAAGGCGTGTCGGAGTCTCCTTCACCGCCTTCTGCAAATGAACTCTAGCGAGTGGCCCCGACCTGGTGGTGCCGTGAACGTTACTCGCTGCTGAAGTGGAGGTCACAATACGATTGAAGTACCACTATGGCGACGCGACACGCCGGCGCGGCGAGGTTGCTGCAAACGCATTTGGACATGAAATAGCACTTGCTTGACGGCCTGGAGACACATGGGAAGATCACAGAGAACGAACAACGTGATGTGGTCGGACACGGTGAGTTGCTCACGTTTTTGTGTGAGGTCAATGACTTCCCATGGCTGCATTATACCGCGCATCTGGCACGTCAGCACGGGCAGCAGCAGTCTGCTGACCATAGGGCCCCTTTGGTGTCGTATTTCAACAGTGTCAGCCATGCGTTGCTCACGAGTGCGATCTGCGCTGCTGAGCTGCTTTGAAGCATACAGCACCTGTAAGCTACAAATTGCCAGGGCATGCACCAACTGTGATGTCACAAAGACGTAACCGTAGTACATACGTGCGCCTGCTGTTCCAAGGGCATCACATCTCAGCACGGGTTAAAGTACGGGGACCCGGCGGCGCCGATGCTCTCTGCAGCGCCATTGCTCAGTGCTTCAGTAAGGAGGCCCCGCGCAGCATGCGCGCAGGCAGGTGCAGCATGGACGATGCCAACGTCCGCACAGGTGCCTGAACGCTGACTCAGGCTGGCCTACAGGTGGTGGCACAGCTCAAACAACACGTTGCGGAGGTGGGGCTGGAGCTGAACCCGACCAAGTCACGTGGGCTGCCTGGCAGGGGGCATGTACTGCTGCAGCTGGGCGTTCGGCTAGCGGGGGACACAGATGCAGATCAGAAACGCAGAGCTGTTTTGCTGGGGGTTCCGGTGGGCCACAGCAGCTTTGTGGATGCATGGCTGCGCGAGGGAGCGGGTGCAGGCGGGCCGGGGGCTCGATTTGCAGAGCGATGCGCGCGCCAAACATCATTAAGGTCTATGTTCAGGTCACTTCGTTACTGCGGGGTGCCGCGCATGACGTACTGCGTGCGCACCATTCCCACTACTCAGACAGCGCCAGCCGCCAAGGAGTGGGATCGGGTCACACAGTGGGTGCTTGAACACTCAAGGGGTCTGCAGCTGCCACGCCAGACCTGGCGCCGCTTTGCGCAAAGTGGTACCCACTTCCATCTGGCAGCAAACGGCTCAGCATTTGAATTACAGCGTGCGCGGCTCCCAACACGGCGTGGCCGCCTTGGCATCACCAGCGACTGCAACATCTCTGATGCTGCGCATGTGTCGTGTCGGGCATGCTGCAAGCGCTGCAAACAGCGCCGTGATTCTGTGGGTGGGCGGGGTGATGGAGCTGGTGACTCTTGCAAGGCACAAGAAGCGGTGCTGAGGGTGCAGCAGCACAAGCGGCACCGGCTGCAGCGGCGGCAGCACTAGCACCAGTAGCAGCAACAGCGGCAGTGGCGGTTGGAGGCGCAGCCGTTCCAGCAGCGACGACTGCATCAGCGGCAGGCCACGCTGCCGCCCCACGGCAGCAACTGTTACAGGACCAGCGGCATTAGCCGCAGGCAACAATACCCCACCCCAGTGCCGGCCGCTAATGGGGCAACCATTCTGGTGCCACACGCCGCAGCTGCTGCTGGACCAATGGCTGCAGCAAATCAAACGCGACACGAGCCTCGACGTGAGGCGCAACTCCAAAAACCTTGTTCACATCAGTTGCGCCCTCTCGATGACTTACATGATGATTTCAGTGTGCCTTTTAGAGGTGACAATTTGCCCTGACTGCAACTGCACGAAATGACGTTCCGTGAGGCGCTCATCAGCCACGAGCAACTTGCGAAAAAAAACGTGCACTCGAGGATCCAGGTAGTCTATAGATCAAGACTTTCTGCTGTCGTCATTGAAATACGTTCACAACGCCCTCCCATTACCATTTGAAGTTTGTCTCAGTCTAACTGTTCAAGTTCAATGGAGAATGGCAGTTTCACTCTTCGAAACTGTGGGAGTAAGTTGAGTTTGGAGGGCTGAGGCTGACCCTGTGTGCTGATACTGCCATACATCTTGTGTGCAGCATCAAGGGACACGATGTCCAGGTACCTGCAGCAACAGGGTGCTGCTTGTGCAAGCGATGGCAAAGAACACCGCCTATCCAGCGCTGAAAGCAGGCTGCAGGCAGCATTGGTTCTAAAGCTCGCCAGCAAGTATGGCGTCAACGCCACCCGCATAGAGTCTGCAGTGTCAAGAATGTTGGGAGGCAGCACTGGCGTAGGAAAGGGAGAAATTAAAAATCTGGAGGCTAGCTGCAAGCTTGCGTCGAACCCCAACAACGCAGCTCCGACACGCCCTGCTCCCCCGCCGCGGTCTAGCAGAGGCGCAGTCAGCAGACCTCGTACGGCTTCGCCATCATGTGCCGGCAGCAGTGGCACATCGCCTTCGTTGTCAGCATCTACAACTCAAACGGACTCGTGGCGGTCCAGCGCTAGCACGATCTCAGAGCCGCGGACGCCTCGGCAGCGGCCTCGGCCGCAACAGGTTCTCAACATCCAGGACAACCCCTGGCTGGTGCTGGAGACGTACCACAACCTGGAGGTCGAGAGGCTCAAGGAGGAGCAGGCGGCCAAAGCCATGGCCGACAAGGCAGCCACGCGCGCCGCCCTCTCAAAGCAGCTCGCCGCCAAGCAGGCCGCCAGAGCCGCAGAAGCCGCTGCCGAGCGCGCAGCCGCAGACGACGTGGCGGCGCAGGCCGAGCGCGACAGGCGCGACAAGGAGGCGGCGGAGGCGCAGCGCGCGGCGGCGGTGCGGCGGCAGCAGGCGGAGAATGCCGCGGTGGTGGCGGAGGCGCGCTCGCGCCGCGCCGCCGCCGCCGCGCAGCGCGCCGCCGAGGGCGCCGCGGCGCTGCGCGACATCGCCGCGGCGGAGGCGCAGCGGCGCGCGGCGGCGGTGCGGCGCACGGAGGCCAGAGCAGCTGCGGCGCGGTGAGCGCAGCTGCTGTCTAGCGACGTGAAGCGTGCGTTGTGCGCAGCTGGCTAGGCCGGCGGGGGGAGGCGTTTGTGCCGTTGTCGTGTGTGCAGGCGAACCTGCGTCGTAATGATCGATGCAACCACGAACGAGAGACAGGCCCGCGCTGACTTCAGCTTTCTGTGCAAGCGTACACCCTTATATACTGTGCAAACCGTGCTTGAAGACAATGCATGCATGGAGCACCAGCACTGCAACGGTGACGCCTCGTGCTTGCCACGAGGACTGCGCGCTGACGCATCATTCATCCGATAGCAGGGGTCCGCACGCAGCATGCGCATGCAGCAACAGGGCCCTGCTCGAGCGCGTGACGCCGGCACACACTTCTGTGAGCAGCGCAAGTAGCAACCAAGCCAACGGCTTTCATGCTTTCATCTCAGCTCCTGCCTTCCCCTCCCCCACCCCCCCCGCCTCTGGCACGTTGCGCAGAGCATGGACGGAGGACAACGCGCGCGCTCAGCAGGAGCGCGCGGCGGCGGCGGCGCGCGCGCGGCGCGAAGACGTGGAACTGATGCGCGAGGCGGCAGAGCGGCAGCAGGCGGCGGAGGCGCGGCGCGCAGCGGAAGTAGCGGCGCGCGTGGCGCGGTTCGCGGCCATCGGCCATGTGTGGGAGACGGAAGGTGAGACGGGGGGGCTGAGTTACCGGTGTACAGACATGCTTAATGGTGATATTGTGGACAACACAAGGGGCTGATGCGTGGGACTTTGAGAGACGAAGGACACCGCCGGGGTCTGGTCGGTGCGCGTGAGCTATGGTTCATGCCTGCGGCGTGCAAGCAGCGGAAGCGCGGAGTGCCAGTGCTCAAGCAAAACATAGAGGATGAGCTGTTTCGCTCGCTCAGAATTCGCACCAGTGCGCATGTAACCGGGGTTTACTTGACACTTGGCTCATGCATGACCAAAACCCAGATTGTATCCGACTTGTTTTCCGAATCAATCTGAGTTTCACAGGCGCGGGGCGCAAGCAACGCGATGCTGCGGCGGCGCTGGAGAGGAAGATTCTTAGAGAGGCAGAGGCCAAGGACAGGGCCGACGCAGAGAGGGAAGCGCGGGACCGGAAGGCCGTGCGCGACCGGCGCCTCGTGTGCCACAGCGACAACGCCCGGCTCATACAGGTGACGGTGATGAAGTATGTAGTACTGCAACATCATTTACAGTAAATAGTAATTAGGGTACATACGGTAAAGCCGGCGGCTCACGTCTCACAGCGACACCGCGCGGCTTACAGGTGAAGTTTTTCATACTTCCAAAGAAGCAAGTACTTCAAGAACGAAGTACACTGCATAGTATGATGCTAGCAGAAAACGAGTACGGTAAAGCCGGCGGCTTTCATGCCACATCGAGAACGCACGCTCATACAGGTGACGTGGCATACTTCAATGATGAAGTGTGTAGTACTGCAACATACATTGAAGCAAAATAGGATTACAGGTATATACGGAGTGGCTCATGATGCTGATGAATACGCGTATCCTGCACAGTGCTTCGTGCACACTTAGGGTTAGGGTTAGCAGCAACCACCATCACTGCAGACTAAGGCAGAGAAGCTGCACTACTGTCACTGGTTCTGGCGACAGTGACAGCGCCGGCAACAGCAGCAGCTGTGGTGCTGCCAGCGGCGGCACTGGCGGCAGCTGCGGCGGCGGTCGCGGCAGCAAGTCAGCGTCTGCATGCAAGATCGACTCCTGCTCACTGAGACGACTCCTGGCAGTGCAGTTCCGCACAACCATGCGCACAACCAAGTGCACAAGAGAGCGTGTAAAAGCGGGAGGGCCGCACATGGCCGTTTAGACGCAGGCGGCAACAGGAACAGCAGCCCCAGCGGCATCAGCTGAGCCGTGGCGGCAGGCTCCTTAGGGTTAGGGTTAGGGTTAACTCCATACCCCCCCCCCCCCCCCCGCCCCCCGTACAGCCAAATACAAGCCTAACCCTAATCCTAACCCTGACCCTGACCCTGACCCTGACCCTAACCTTAGCCCTAACCCTAATTCCAACAAGCCCCTGCATCAGCGCCGGCGCCAATTTGAAGCCTCACCCGTCAATGACCTACATACGCATGCGCGACGCTGCCGCAGACGCACGAGCGAGAGCGCGAGAGGGCGCGCCAGGAGGATCAGCGCGCCGCCGCGCAGGCGCAGGCGGAGGCGGCGGCGGCGGCGGCGGCGGAGGCGGCGGCGCGAGTGGCTGCGGCGGCGCGCGGCCACGGGCACGGCGCGGCGCTCAAGTCCCAGGCGACGGCGGACGCGGCGGCAGCGGCGGCGCTGGCGCGCGCCATGACGCCGCGCGAGGCCGCCCTCAACGCTCAGCTGCTGCGCAAGATAGAGTGAGTGACTCGGAGTGTGACTTGACTCGGAGTGTGACTTGACGTTGGGCTGTGAAGTGTTGGAGAGTCCGCCGTGTGTGCTTGCGCTGTCAGCCGTGCCGAGGGTATTTTGGAGGGGGAAGCAGGGCCAGCGCCTACATTACACGCGCTTTCTAGGGTTGAAAATGTTGAGATGCAGCAGCTCATCTTGGCAGCCTTGGCATGCGTGCCGCATCGTGCGGCAGCTGTGCACGCTCACACGCTGCGCAACACAACGGACGTGCCTCTTCATGACTCAGCGTGCCTGACGCGACACGTTGAGCACATGCGACGGGCGTGATGCCGCAGAGCATGTGTTGACTGACAGGCAGTGACTGCGTCATGTGCCAGTAGATCTGGTGCATTTGCGCTGCCACCACGCACGGCACCTGCTCTGCCCAACCTCTAGCCCAGTGCGCCATCCATTCCCGCAGCAACTGTGGCAAGCTGAAGCACAACAGGGCTCGCACCCATGTGCAAGCGGCCCCAATTCATTTGAAGCCCCCCTGCAGCGGGGTCATCCCTCCCCCGTACATGTGTCACACAATGCCCCAATTCATTTGAAGCCCCCCTGCAGAGGGGGGTCACCCCCCCGCTGCATGTGTCGCAACGCTCAACACCTCCCGCTGCTCGCTGCTGCAGGGGCGACCCCGACACGTGGGCGCGCGTGGTGGAGCGCCTCACCGGCGGCAGCCGCGGCGGCGCAGCGGCGGCGGCGGCGATGGCGACGCGGCCGCGGAGCTGTGCGGCACGACACGGTGGCTGAGTGCAAGCGATGGAGCTGCTGTGGCGACTGCCATCGCCGCCGTTGCCGCTGTCGCCGCTGCCATCGCAGCCGCCACCGTCGCTGCCCGTGTCGCCGCTTCCGCTGCTGCCGCTGGTGCCGTCGCTGCTGCCGCCGCCGCAGCTGCTGCTGCTGCCGCTGACGCCGCCGCTGCTGCTGCTGTTGCTGCAACACTCGTCAGCTGTGTGGCTGCGCACACGTGGCTATGTGTCACTGTCAATGGCAGTGCTCATGAAAATCAAAGTAGGGAGTCTGCCTGAGCTGTGTGCTGGGCTTCGTGGTGTGTTGTGTTCATTTGTGCCGCACCACGTAGGAGCCTGTGGCGTCAAGGCATGGGTAGTTCTTAGCGTGAGTTTTCAGAGTTGGCACTGTCATGACCTGTGCGTGTACACTAGTGTGAATGACGACACTAATGATAACAACGCTACGTAATCATTGGCAAACCTGGACTTGCATTGCACTGTGGTTGGTCACAGCGCACTGACGCAGCACAACTGGCCCCCGCAACTGATCACGCTTGCCCAGACGATTGCATGTTTTGCTTACTGATGGCAATTTGATGCAGCAGCTTGCAAGTCGTGTCTTTGCACACCTCACGACAGATGCATTACGGCAGATGTTGAGGAAGAGAAAGGCCTTTAGACGCACCTGACATCTCAAGCTCAGCTCCACATGAGCGCATTGTGTCTTGTCATTTTGACACTTCTTGAAAGCAAGTCCTTTGAAGTAGGTTAACCATGCTTGACACAAACCATGCTGCATGGCTCTACCACTTGTATCAGAAAGGCCATGATGTGAGTGTCTCATTGCCAAGGCCTCAATGTCTGTACCCTGCTTGTAATGCAGCCAACAAAAGCAAGAGCATTATTGTTGTGCTTTGTCAGCACAGTTCTGCAGGGAAAACAGCCTTGGTGCATGACCCACATACCCTGCAATTCATCCACCCCAACCCACGTTTTGTCCTCCGGTGACACTGTGAAGGCTCCATCTGCATCATGGTGCCAACGTGTTGCGCATCAGCAGTGCAGCGGCATGCGTTCTGAGAAGAGCAGTATGCTGACGCGAAGACACATTGCAGCGGTAAACCGCCAGCAGAGCACCAGCACCGCACGACAGCAGCGGACCGCGGCATCGCCATCGGATGGATTCTGTGCCGCAGCGCGTGGCGGCGTGCGTGTGCGTATATTGTTGGTGCCGCACCTGTGCCGCGCAAATATGTACACTGCATACATGCATACCCCAAAACCAGAGGGGAGTAGCGCCCTGCGCTGACAGAGCTCACAAGCCGCACCTCCCCCCCCATGTTCCTACCCTACACTCCATACCTACATGGCGCGCCCAAACCCACAACTACGGGTCCGCAAACGGATTCAGCGGGCTGAGCTCCCACTGCTGCGGCGGCGCGCAAAAAGCGTCATCGAAGGGGTTCACCGGCGACCGCCGCGGCGGGGGCGGCGCTGGCAGCGGCGCGGCAGCAGTGCGTGCCGCGAACGCAGCAGCAGCCGTGGCAACAGGGGGGTCGTCCGCAAAGGGGTTGCGGCCGCGCGACGCCCCTGTGTTGCTGGCGCGTGCGAGCCGCGCCGGCTGCGGCGCAGGGAGCTCGTCCGGCGACCATGCGCGTTGCTGCGGCGGCGGCGGCGGCGCACCGAAAGCCGAGCGCTGCTGCCGCGCGCCGTAGCCAACGCGGACAGCGGCGTCTCTGCGCAGCACCGCGGCGGCGGCGGGCGGCGATGCGCGCGCTGAGAAGCGGCCGGGCTCATCGTACGCGCTGGAAAGTGGATGACTATTGGTGCTTGGGCCCGGCCTTGCGCGATTGCCCGATGCAGCTGCTGCCTGCGGCACCATCGCCGCTGGGACAGTCCAGGGGTTTCGGTCGTCAGCGGCGTATGACGGCACTATTTCAGCTGCTGTTGCTGTCATGGGCGGTAGCACAGTGTGCGGCGGCTGCGTGTAGCGCAGACTTTGCGCGCCTCCGCTGCGAGAAACGGGCGCTGCCGGCAGGGCTGCCGCCGCCGTCGCCACCGCTGCCGCCGCTGCTGTTGGTGCTGCAGAGCTCGCAGGCAGCCAGCTTGCATGCCTCCCATTGTGATTAAAGGAGTCCGTCACCATAACCGCTTCTGGCAGCAGCGGCGTTAACGTAGCCTGTGCCGAAATATGAGGATGACGCGCGCTTGGCACTGCCGGCTCCTCCACCGCAGGATGCGCAGCTGCGTGCCGCAGGCCCTCTGCCGCTCCAGGCGCCAGATACACAACAGCAGGGGGCGGCACGGCTGCTGCAGCCTCTGCAACTGCAACTGTTACAGGCGTTGTGGTGGCCGGCAACATGCCCGCGTCCTCATCCCCCCAAAACTCATCATCAACACTCGCTGGTGCTTCCGCCGCAAGCTCCTCCGCCTCCGCCGTCGCCGCCTCTGCCGCCGCAGCGCGCGCCGCCGCGTCCTGCGCTGCCGCCGCCGCCGCCGCCTCCGGGGCCGAGTCGAACGCGGCGGCGGCGGCAGCGGCGGCCGTCTGCGCCGCCGCCGCCGCCTCGTTGAGCTCCTGCTGCCGCCGCAGCTCTGCGAGGCTGCCGTGCGCCGACAGCACGACGTCGCGCTCCGCCACCGCCAGGTCTATGAGCTCGTCGGCGTCGTGGATGGCGGCGGCGATGGCGTTGAGCTTGTACGCGCTCGCGCACGCGCCGTGCACCTGCGCGCGGACGATGACGAGCACCGTATGAAACTGTCAGAGCTGCTGCGGAGATGCGCATTCTCAGGGGCGCGCGCGGCGGTCATGCCAGAGGATGAGTACGAAACTGTCAGAGCTGCTGCAATACGCAGCCGCAAGGGCGAGGCCCGCAGGGGCGCGCGCGTGTGCGCACGGGTGGCCGGAGGCAGCGCAAGCGCACACAGCGGTGGTGCCAGAGGATGAGTACAAAGCTGTCAGAGCTGCTGCAGAGATACGCAGTTTCAGGAGCAAGGGCTCCAGAGGCGTGCGCGTGCGCACAGTGGCCAGAGGCAGCGCAAGCACACACAGCGGTCATGGCGGCAGCAACGCTTTGCTGGCGATCGCGCGCACGTCTTGCGCCTGCCCCCATGACGGCAGAGCACTGACATCATCATGATGTAATTCAGAATGCGTGTTGAGCGGCTGCGCTTCTTCGCGGAGAGGGGTGCTGCCGTCGCTTCACAGATGAGCACTGCGCGGCCTCATGCGCCCCCCCTCAATTCGGTTTCAGACCAGGGGACACGTGTGTGCATTGGCCTTCACGCTGTGGTCCCGAAGTCGGTGCTCTGGCACTGGCAGTGCAAGTGAGAGCGCCGCATGTGCTACTGCTGAAGCCCCCCCCCCCCCCCCCTTTCCAGCGGTCAACACCATCCCCCCACTCGCAGTGACACAACCACAACGACGTGAGAGCCTGCAGCACAAGCGCCCTCACCAGCAACGCTCCGCATTGCGAGCACTACAGTGGCAATCATCATGAACCTCGTGTTGGTGCAAGTCCCAAAATTCAGCGACCAGGGAGCACTGCAGCGCGGCACCAGCGCCATTGCGCGCACCGGCGGCGCTGCTGCTGCTGCTGCGCGCGTGCACACTCAAACACATTCATGGAAACGAATCAAAAGATCGCAGAGCTCCAGGTGACAAGGAGTGGTTAGCCGCAAGTGCCTTCCACCATTAACCGTGGCCGCCGCTGCTGCAGTCATTGGCCACGAGTCAGACAGTGACATCATAGCCACAGCAGCAAAAAAAGACGCACGTACGTACCTGCAGGACGTCCTCCTCCGCGAAGCGCAGCACGGCGAGCGCGACGAACACCAGCACGTCCGCGCCCTCCAGCAGCAGCCAGTCCCACACGCGCAGCACCGTGCGCGGCGGCAGCACGCGGCAGAAGAGGCTCAGCATCCAGTCGCACGCGAGCAGCTCCAGCGGCAGGCCCGTGTCGTCGAGGCGCTTCACGAGCGGCGGCATACGCGCGCACGCGAGCCCGCGCAGCACGCCGAGGTCCGCGCGCAGGCGCGCCATGGAGGTGGTGCCCTCCCAGTAGCGCGGCGCGACGTCGCACGCGAGCGCGCGCAGCAGCCAGAAGGACACGTCCTCGCGGCCGCGTGCCGTGCGCAGGAGGAAGAGCGCCACAAAGTTCATGGCCTGCGCGGAGTGAGGCGGTTGGTGCGGAAGCCGCAAGAGTTGAAGTACAAGTTGAAGTGTGCACGCCGTTGCGCCAGCTCCAGCCACGCATCTTCGTGCCTCTGAAACACACACGAATGCGAGTCCTTACCTACGTCAATCTGTCAGCACCAGCGCATTAGCGCCTCTGACAGTACTGATTCAACCACGGATCTTGCGTGCACAGATACAGTTGACAGGTGTTCATGACTGACTGCAATGACATGGGGGGTAATGACTGCAGCGACCACAGCATTTGCAGCACTTAACATTCACCACCAAGAGCGCAGACCAGCACAGCACGTGGCACAGAGAACAGCGCTTGCCACCGCTTAATCAGGCGCACCGCGACAAGATCATGCGCTTGCCAAGTGCGCTCGCTAGAGGCGACTGGGCGGTTTGCCGCCATTAGTCCACGCGGTCGGCGGCTCTGGTGCCTGACGTGGTCGTACCCGATATGCAAAGGTTTACACGGAGTTCACAAGTGCCAAACATACACACCCGCTGCTGAGCTCACAAACCACACCACCATCTTGAGCGTCAAGTGCATCGAAAGCAGCAGCGCGACCGCCCGCCGTCCGCTGACCTGGCAGTAGCCGACGTCCGGCAGAAGCAGCGCGAACGCGCGCAGCACGCGCCGCAGCGCCTCGCGCTCGCCGTCGCTGCGCACGTACGTGCGGTTCACGTCCACGTCGATCGCCTCAAAGTGCCGCGACGCCGCGGCCCACTCGCGCCGCCGCCCCCCCGCGTCCACCCACCGCGCCTCCGCGTCCGCGGCGCACAGAGCGCGGTAGCCCGGCGACCCGTCCGCCGCCGCCGCGCGCGCCGCGCGCGCCGCCCCTGACAGCACCAGCCACATAGTCAGCCGCAGGTCCTCCGCTGTATGGATAGCGGCCGTGCCGCCGCTGCCACTGCCGCTGCCGCCGCCGCTGCTGCGCCTGCCGCGGCGCCTGGGTTCCGCCCCCTGCCCCCCCGGTAGCCCCCCTGAGGGGCTTGCGAAAGCGCCGCCGCCGCCGCCGCCGCCGCCGCCGCCGCCTCCACCAGTGGCAGCGTCTGGTTCTGCATAAAGGCAGAGCTCCAGCTCCGGCAGCACCGACCAGAGGAGGCCGCCGCCGAGGGACTCTGGCTGGCGCGGCATGCCCAGGAAGGCGCGCACCTGCTCTGCGACGTCGGCGCCCTCTGCTGCGTCGCCGCGCATGGCGGTTGCCTGCAGGTGCAGACAGGCGTGCGGCGCGAGGAGAGGGGGGTGAGCGGAGTGGGGCCGGCGGCGTGCACGAGTATGCAGCGCACAGGCGGAATCGCAGGGGGGGGGGGGGGGGGGGGGGCTCAGGCTGAGCTGCTGAGTGCTGACACACTGGCGGCGCGCGCGACAGGCGACCTGCCGCGTGCTCGGACGTCTAATGCCGGCTGCACGGTGCTTGCTTGAGGCCACTGCTGACAGCGCATCAGAGCAGATATTGATGCGTGAGCACAATGTGCTGCGCCACCTCTAAGCATGGCGGCATTGCTGCGAATGTCAGCATCTCCTGCAGCGGCCACTCCTAGAAAATGCTGCAGCTTACTTGGACAACCTCAAAAATGCGACGTCAAAGCATGTACCTGACGAGACTCAACGTTACATGGACCGCTGCAGGGCTGGTGCAGACTTCAGCGCCAACATGGAAGCACAGGCCAGCCTGTTCTGGACGTCACGCTTTCTGGCCAACACGGTGCAGCTTGCCAACTTCAACAGTCAACACCGAAGCGTGCCGCGATCCTACTGTGCACGCCATGCTAGCCAATGCGCTCTGCTGTTGCTGCTGCTGCTGCCAAGCACGCTGCCGGTCCGACCTAGCTGTCGCGCCAGCCATCGCGCAGCAGCAGCAGCAGCGCCCGCGCACCTGCAGCAGCAGCCGCCGCTGCTGCTGCTGCGCGTGCTGCCACTCCGACACAGCCATCGCGCCGCCGAACACGCAGCAGCAGCAGCGGCAGCAGCAGCGCGAGCACCTGCAGCAGCAGCCGCCGCTGCTGCTGCTGCGCGTGCTGCCACTCTGACAAAGCCACCGCGCCGCCCAACACGCAGCAGCAGCAGCAGCAGCGTCGCGCGCGCACCTGCAGCAGCAGCCGCCGCAGCACCGCCTCCAGCCCCATGCGCCGCTCCTCCAGGAACTCCGGCGACATGGTCATGTGCGACAGCGAGCGCCACGACTTGGGCGGCAGCGGCGCCATGACGGCGGTGAACGCGCTCGGCAGCGCCGCGTAGAGGTCGCGAAAGTCCGAGTATCGCCGCAGGACGGTCCAGGCGCGGCGCGGCGGCGCCGAGACCGCGACCGCGTACTCCGCGCAGCACATGTGCCCGCTGATGCGCACCACCTGCGGCGTGTCGGAGACGCAGCAGTGGGGAATGGCGTCAGAGGCGCAGCAGTGGGGACTGTGGCGGGGGGTCTGCGTGGAACTGTAGAGGACCAGTCCTCGGACTGGGGCGTCCGGTGCAGCAGCTCACAGCGTGGGGCAGCGTGAGCCGCTGGTTGGAGGTGCCGCTGTTGCACCGCGGACGGCGTGCAGAGGTGCTGCGTCCGCGCTGAGCTCGAGCGTGGTTTTGGGCAGTGCGTTGACACACTCCAGCAGATGCAGATGCAACGCGCAGATGCAATGTAGGACTATCTGTGTTGTGCGACAACAAGCGCCTCAGCAAATGATAACTTCAACATCACCCGCAGTGAAGTGCAAATACAGCTGTGCGTGGTTTCAGGCTGAATTCTGACAAACCCTGCACACCCCATTGCTGCTTGCGGCAGCATACTGCAGTCTGGTCCATTCGCGTTGCACAAGACATACTTGGTTCTAGAGGTTGGTGGACGGTGCCTTACTTCACCGCAACAGTGACATGCACAAACGCAATGCTTCCAAGCGCAAGGCACGCGCGGCCCACGCGCTTCACAGCCATCACTCACCTCTACGCTGGGGATCGACGCCTTGACTCCACTCAGCGGATCCCCTGAGTCCCCCGCAAACGCCAGTCCGCTGTCGCTCCCCCCGTGCCGCAGCCCCCCCCCCCCTCCGCCTCCGCCTCCCCCAAACCGCAGTCCTCGCCAAACAGCGAGGGGGGAATGCCCCCCAGCACCAGGTCAAACAGGGGGGTGTCCGCGGCGCCGTGCACGCGCACGCCCGCGCGCCCGCCGGCGCCGCGCTGCGGCGCCAGCAGCGCGCGGAACGGCGGCGGCGCGCGGATCGCGTCGCGCAGCTCCAGCGATGCGACGAGGCAGCGTGCCCACGCCTCGCGCTGCCGCGCCACGCGCACGCAGTGGTACAGCATGCCGCGCTGCAGCGCCGCGCCATACGCGCCGTCCGCCGCCGCCGCCCAGCTCGCCGCTGCTGGCTCCGCCGCCGCTGCTGCCGCTGTGTCCGGCGGCGCCGCTGCCGCCGCCGCCACTGCATCCGTTGGCGTCATGCCCGCCGCCGCCGCTGCTGCCGCTGCCTCGCTGCCTGGTGTCACGACCGTCTGGCTGTACGCCAGCGCGTAACTGTAGCTGTAGCGCTCCTCCACCGCACGCAGCTTGTCGGCCAGCGGTCCGAGCCAGAACGGAGCGCTGACTATGGCGTCGCCGTGCGCCGCCGCTGCGCGGTCCAGCGCGCCCCACGGGCGCGGCCGCCGCCGCCGCCACATGCCCTTTGAGCTGCTCTTGCGGCTGGCAGCGGCGTGCGCGCCGCCGCCGTTGGCGCTCGCCATGCTGCTGCGGCCGCCGCCCGCGGTGCTGTGGCGCTTGTACTCCTGTGCATGCGGTGCCAATGCGGCGGCAGCTGTGATGAGAGGAGAGGTATTGACAGAGACTCGAGCGGATGGCATGCGGCTCGCGCTGTGTCGTGCGACACCTGAGCACTGATGCTGCTAGATGGCGCAGTACACAAGCACAACGGGGCAGCGCAATTGTTATGCACCTTTTAGAACAGCATCGGCGCATGCCAATCAACACGCATGTGATGGCCGGCGCTTCGCGCAGTTGCTCATCACACGCGCGACAAGCCTCATGAAGTAGAGTACACCACAAGACAGACCATACCGCATGTACACGAATGGTGCCCACCTGCAGTCGCGCAACCTCGCCGTCCAGCTCCGAGCGGCGTGCACGGCGGCGGCGGCTGCCTCGCGCGCCATTTGAATCCGTGCTCCCTTGCAGCCGCATAGGCTCCGTTTCCACTGGGTGCTCCGGATCGCTCTCATAGTCATGGAACTCCAGCGTGGAGGTGGAGACAGGAAGTGCAGCGGCGGCTGGCGCAACGGCCGCGGCAGCAGCTTCAGCAGCAGCGGAGAGCCTGGTAACGTCCGCTGCTCCTGCAGTCATGCTGCTGATGCTGCTGCTGCTGCCGCCGCCGCCAGCATACGCAGGTACGAGCCGCTGCTGCACTGGCGGTGACGCATTCGCGGCTGCCCTCGTGAATCCTGTGGAATCTGCAAGTGCGTCAGCGCTCGCCGACTGGTCTCGGAGCAGCGCTGCCGCCAGCGCAGCCGTGGCAGCGCTCGGGTCCGGCCGCACCAGCACCTGCACGCGCAGCTCCCCGTCCCCCTGCCGCAGCGCCACCCAGGTATCTACAGCCAGCGGCTCGAAGTCAACTGCAGAGGCGACAGCGGCGGCGGCGGCGCCATTTGCGCTCACGCGCTCGGAGTGATGTGAGCGCGGCGGCGTCGGTGATGCCGCCAGTGCTAACGGCACCATGAAAGCGCCGCTGCTGTCGCCGTCGTCCTCCTCCCCGCGGCTGCCCGCGCCGCCGCTGTCCGTGTAGCCGATGCGGTCCGTCACGAGCAGCGCGCCGCCCGTCGCGACGAGCGCCGCGACGTCCACCGTCACCTCGCCTAGCAGATCCTTGGAGACGAGCGAGTCGCTGAAGACGCGCAGGTGCAGCGCGCGGCGGCGCGCATGCGCGTCCGCTGTCGGCGCCGCCCCCGCAGTCGCCGAGGCTGACAGCTGCTGCAGCCCGGCCGCCGCCGCTGGCGGAGACGGCTTGCCTGAGTGCGGTTCCAGCGGCAGCTGCTGATCGTGAGGCTCCGCCGCCCTGCTCGGCAGGCCCATCGCCCTGAACATGTCGGTCATCTCCACCGCTGCCGCCGAGGGCTCCACCTCATGGGGTGCCGCCGCGGCATCAGCAGGGGGCGGGCAGGGATCGTAGGTGAACGACGCCACTTTGTCCCACACTGGCCGCTGCAGATCGGCGCACTGCTCCGTCAACACATGCTTGTCCCCTAGGGTGATGCTGACGCAAAGGGTGGCGTTGAGCAACGGAGGTGCGCGCCCGGAGGTGGCCGCTCCCGCGGATGCACTGTATTTTTTGCGCTCCGAGCCATCATCTCCTGCTTCCGGCACTCCGCTGCCTCTGCTGACAGCCCTGAATAAGTGCCTGCCCTCAGCAACTCGCACCTGGCAAGAGGGCGAAAGAGGACACAAGCAGCGGGCAAGCGATGTGAGACATGAGGCTGGAGCAGAGCAAACGATCGACGGTCAGCATGCGAGATGAGTAGCACCGGCGTTTGGAGGCAGACAAGGAAAGCATCACTTATGATATTGATTGGATTCATGCACAGTGCTTACCTCTACGCGCAAAGGGCCTGCCATAGCTGCTGCGACAAAAACCAGCAGACGCACAGCGATCTAAAGAGAGACCAATGCTGATGAGCGACATCGCCACATGCGTGCTGCTAGAGCCTAGCCCGCCGCTTCACGCTGCCGTGTCTCGCGCGATCATGCGGCCGAGATCCTATCCTTTCCTTATCCTATCATCCTTTCCTTCTTTTCACAGAAGTTAACTTCAAGGAGATGATGAAGTTTGGAGAGATGAAGTAACTCTTGAAGTTGGAGACCCGCAGGACCACCGTTATTTTAAGACGCTCGCAGGAAATGTAGCCACAATTAGCCCCCCCTCCCCCCGTCGTGCAGAAGCACTGCAGAAGCCAAAGTTGAACCTGAGAGGTGCCCCATAGGCAGGAAGTCTCTTGGACATATCAAGGGTCTGAATCAGAAGCAGCTGCTGCCCAATGGCAGTGACTGCAAGGTTTTGAGCCTAGGCTCCAAAACACAGTCTACATGACTGGTCCATGTGTGCCCATGTGAACAGGCCTTCCAGATGCTTTCATGAGCCGTGAGGGTAGGTCCAGTGTCATGACATAGATGAGACATGTAGAAAAGGCCATGTTGTTGCTTGCTTCGGAGTGCTCAATCATTGAGTGTGAGTCAGCACATTTCTGCCATAAAAAACCTGATGTTTGTCCGTAGTAGTCCTTCACTACGGGCCGTAAACATGATAATTGTACAGTTGCCTGATGGCAGTATGGTTGACTTGCTTGTCAGGAGCCAAAGACTGTCACAGCGTGGCACACACTGCGGCATAAACACAGTGCACGATGACAATGCGTTGAGGAGAGAAGCCAAAGCATGAAAATTGAGTACCACTAGACTCAGTCTAGACTAAGTGTGGCCAGCAGTCTGTTGAACGTCAACAGTTCCAAAGCTGGCCGTAGGTCTTGTGATCATAGCATTCAAACCACGAACTGAAGTAGCCCCCTCATTCCGAAGTCTGCCTCTACAGAGTTGTTTTTTTTGCGAGCTCCCGGCCTAAATGGCCTAACAACGAATTGCTTCGTCGGTGACCCAGGGTCACTGGCTTGAGAATTGCAGCTTCTATTTTCGGGAGTTGCATGGCATCAATGGAAAAACAGCGACGTGAGTCGTGTGCACCAAACCCAAAACACACACACATAGTTCAGGCCAAACCAGACGCAGGTGCACTCTCTGGTTGGAGCGCTGGGAAAGTCTGAGGAGTGCGCAAGTGGCACAGCGCGCAGGCGGGCACTGGCAGCATCCGATAAATGCACATAGCAACCTCGCTCTGAGGGAGAGCCTGTTCCGTCATCTTCGGCGAGCGCCTGCCTGCCATCAGAGGAGGGCGCTAGCTAGTGGGGAGAGAGAGAGAGACCCTTTTTTGGTTTCGAGGCGTCCCAGTGCAGTAGAATGATGGACCCAGTGTTGTCCAGCGCTGTATTTGTGCTAGGCCTGGGAACCACAATAAAGACCGGTGCAGTGCTGCAACCTGTCCCATTTAAGGAGGCGACGTCGTCCATGGCCGATGATCAGATGGCCTTCACCCCGGCGAGAGCCCAGCAGCATAACCATAATGTGCTACAACCAGGCAAATCTCACTGAGTTGTAACTTAAGGGAGGCCACACGTCTGAGGTCTTGACAGGCATGCTCACCTCTCGCAGCCCGCACAGGGCGTGCCATGCTCGGTCAAGAACCGGTTCACACCAATTTTGTTCCAAATCTGCACCTGTCTCCACCTTGAGAGTAGAGCACTTTCAAGCGTCAGCTGTCGCACATCCAAAGCGTGCAGCTGCGCCGACCAGACGCCCAGCCAAGGACGACACTAAGTTCCGACGTGGGGGAAACTTGCTGGCAAAGAACGGGGCAGCCATAGCTGGCGAGTGGCCTGAAGGACCGCAGTGCCAAGGTACGTCGCAGAATGAACGGGTCTTCAGCAGCTGCAGCTCTACGCGTTCATTCACAGTGCTAACATCGCCCTGATCGCACTTGAAGCGGGCCTTGCATCACCAACCCCTCGCTGCCCGGACATTTCTAGCGGCCTTCACCACTGGACGCCATCTGCGCTCGGCTATACAAGCCTGCCGATGCTCCTGCCATCCTCTCTTCGCGTCGTGCCAACGCGCAGGGAAAATCTTATTTGGAGTTGAACTTCTAATTTATTCCAGGTTGAAGTTTTATCGTAGAGAAAAGAAGAAAGAAGAGTGAGACGGGGAGCGCTGCGCTGCAGCAGGTGAACGAACCTTGTTTGTTGTGCTCAACCCAGACACTAGCAAGAGGTGACGACACACGGAAGTTTCGGAGTGAGCAGGGCCCATCTCGCGCATGCGATGAAGCGAGAGCAAGCTCTCGAGCTTACGCAACGCATGAGCCATGCTAGTGGTTGCTAGTGGTTCAGCGCGTGCTGCTGGGTCAGGACGCAGGAACAGCCAATAACGAGTTTATCACAACAAGCAGTGCCACGTGAGGCCGAGGGCGAGAGCAAGGACCGCATAAGCAGGACGGCCCCTCAGAGCTGCAGAGGTGCCGGCTTGATGGGCAGAATATCCAGATAAAATTGAAGGCTAGAAGAATTTGCAACTGCAACAGTAGTTTAGTGAGAGTTCGTAGGCGGGCTGCAGCACCTCGGCAGCTTCTAAGCAGACCACGACCGTCGGACGGGGGGCACTGTGACAGCAGACGTGATGAGCGTGCAGGATGATGTCCGACAACATTATGTCATGCTGCAGCAGAAGTATGGCGCCCTTGGAAGCAGAATGGATCGCGGCACAGCAGCTGGTAATGGCACACAACGGAGGTGACGATACATGCGACAGCAACGGCACGTCTGACTCAGAAATGCAATTGAATAGGTGGAGCACGAGCTGCAGCTCAAGCACACGTACTTTTTATTAATTCTCGCTCAGGGCGCGAAAAAGCCCAGATGATTGGCATCTAGCTGTACGGAATCTACATGTCGTATGACAGTCTGAAAGTGTCGTAATGACAACCACACGTACTACTAGTAGTTTCAAAGTTTGAGTTGTTGCGCTGCTGAAAGTTAAGTAGTAAGTAGGATGACGCAGACCAATCTGGCCTGAGTCAGCGGCCTGAGTCAGCATACAACTATGGTGCAAGCATCGGCAATTGCATAGGCTGTTCTCTGCATGCTGTGGTGCTCCCGGCTTTACCACTGAGCTAAAAAGCTTGTGCACACTTGGCAGGGTAGCCATCCCCTTCTGGGGTGCCGGGATACCACATCCCCCCCCCCATTATCTTGGCTCGCTGCTGGCGAAGCTGTTGAGCCAGCCCCCACCCCCCCTTGATTTGGCGTGCCCCCCATGCCGGCGCTGTGCACGAACTTGAAGTCAACGCGCCGCGCCGGCATGCCGCGCGCGGGCGCGGCCGGCCCGCGCAGCATTAAAGCCGCTGCAGAGTAGGGGGTTGCCGACGGGAAGCCCGCCGCCTTGGGTCTTCGTCTCGCGCGCCGCGACAAAGCCGCAGGTGCTGCGCCGGCGCCGGGGACGGCGCCGGTACGAAGGGTGGAGCAAGCTCACCGCCTGCATGCGAAGGAAGAAGAGGAGCGGGCTCCCACTCCGGTCACCAAATGTGGCCTTGGGCCCAAGAAGTGTGCTGTCAAGTCATGACAGCGATCCAAGCAAGCTCCGTGGCTGAACAAGAAGAAGTCTTATTCCATGATTTTGGGTGTTCAGTGATTATTTAAAAAAAAACCAGATAGACATGCATTCAGCATTGCTCAGCGCGGCCCGCTGAATCCACTCCAGACAGTCTCAACCTCAACTGGAGTGTGTTGAACAACCTCAACTTCAACACTTGACAAACTTCAACTTCAACTTGAAGTTCAACCTCAACTTCAACTGTTGCCACAGTGCTTAACTTGCATTTTTGCACACTTCTGCCTACCGCTGCCACATAGCTATCCCCTTCTGGGGTGCCAGGATACCACAATGCACAACCGTTACGGTATGTTCAACGTAAGTTAAGCTATCCTGCCAGACTGAGTGCCACATTGTGTGCATTTAAGTTGAAAGCAGCTGTAGGCAGCCTTAGGTTGCATGTGCGCACATGAGGTCTAAATGACTTCTAAATTGATGCAACTTGAACTGGCAGTCGGTAGATCATGGAAAGCACCTTTGTATTATGATCGTGTTGACGATCTGTTTGGTATGTATACAGGCGCCTCATTCGCTGGAGCAAAAGCCCTAGCTAGGCTGACTCGAGAGGACTCCACGGAGGCTTGCAAAGTTAAACACAAAATGCACCTGGTCCACAAGCCTTAGGGGTGCACAATGACATGCAGTGCTTTCAAGCGGATTCGGAATAGTGCGTTGCAGATCTGGTCGACCCTAAGGCTGGAGGCCTGCAGCTGGTGAGTCAAAGCGCACGCTCGCGTAAACTCTGATGACTTGCAAAGGCCGGGCATGGCGTTTTCCTCCATGATCAAAATTCTTGAGGCGGTACTACTAGTAGTAGCAGTACGGTTACCGCAGTTACTGTCCTCAGAGGCTCACCGACGGGTCTTAACTTTTGAAAACCTCGTGCATATGCACACAGCTGCTATCGAATACTACTAGACTAAGTACACAGTGTTTTGTCATTTTGTCACAAAACAATTTTTTGCAGCACAGTGACTGTGACAGTCACTGTGGCACTCTACAGACTCTGAGGCCAAAACCTGGGAGCCTGCTGAATCAGATCCCGGCCCGCGCCCCCCCCCCAACATGATTGGCAGCCTTTTGAGTGTAAATAGGCTCAGTTTGCTTCAGAAGCAGCTGTGCTGGCCCATGGCAGTGACTGCAGGGGTTTGAGCCTACTAGTAGGCTCCAAAACACAGTCTATATGACTGGTCCATGTGTGCCCATGTGAACAGGCCTTCCAGATGCTTTCATGAGCCGTGAGGGTAGGTCCAGTGTCATGACATAGATGAGACATGTAGAAAATGCCATGTTGTTGCTTGCTTTTTTTGGAGCGCTCAATTGAGTGTGAGTCAACACATTTCTGCCATGCAAAACTTGATGTTTGTCCGTAGTAGTCCTTCACTACGGGCCGTAAACATGATAATTGTACAGTTGCCTGATGGCAGTATGGTTGACTTGCTTGTCAGGAGCCAAAGACTGTCACAGCGTGGCACACACTTGCGGCAGAAACACAGTGCACGATGACAATGCGTTGAGGAGAGAAGCCAAAGCATGGAAATTGAGTACCACTAGACTCAGTCTAGACTCAGTATGGCCAGCAGTCTGTTGAACGTCAACAGTTCCAAAGCTGGCCGTAGGTCTTGTGATCATAGCATTCAAACCACGAACTGAAGTAGCCCCCTCATTCCGAAGTCTGCCTCTACAGAGTTGTTTTTTTTGCGAGCTCCCGGCCTAAATGGCCTAACAACGAATTGCTTCGTCGGTGACCCAGGGTCACTGGCTTGAGAATTGCAGCTTCTATTTTCGGGAGTTGCATGGCATCAATGGAAAAACAGCGACGTGAGTCGTGTGCACCAAACCCAAAACACACACACATAGTTCAGGCCAAACCAGACGCAGGTGCACTCTCTGGTTGGAGCGCTGGGAAAGTCTGAGGAGTGCGCAAGTGGCACAGCGCGCAGGCGGGCACTGGCAGCATCCGATAAATGCACATAGCAACCTCGCTCTGAGGGAGAGCCTGTTCCGTCATCTTCGGCGAGCGCCTGCCTGCCATCAGAGGAGGGCGCTAGCTAGTGGGGAGACGGAGAGAGACCCTTTTTTGGTTTGGAGGCGTCCCAGTGCAGTAGAATGATGGACCCAGTGTTGTCCAGCGCTGTATTTGTGCCAGGCCTGGGAACCACAATAAAGACCGGTGCAGTGCTGCAACCTGTCCCATTTAAGGAGGCGACGTCGTCCATGGCCGATGATCAGATGACCTTCACCCCGGCGAGAGCCCAGCACCATGACGGCGACCCTCCCCTGCTCAGCATCCACGCTCTCTCGGACGTGTACGCCATCCTGAGTCCTTCCACCAACACGAGCACCAGCAGCATGCCCAGCCTCAGCAGGAGCGACTCCTCAAGTGAGGCTGACAGCATCACCGACGGCTCCGTGGATGGCAATGCAGCAGGACTAACTTCAGCGCCCGCAGCCCCAGTGTCGACAGGCACGGCACCACCCCACATGTACGACAGGCCGCGTACGAGAGGCAAGAGGGGAGGCGTGAGGGTACAGCGTACTCGGATGAAGGTCGGTGCTACCATTGCAGCAGCAGCGGCGGCGGCCGTTCTCTCTGATTTGGAGGATGGCGAGCCCACCTCGAGCGTTCCCAAGAGTCAGCAGCACCGCAAGCAGCAGCAGCAGCAGCAGCAGCAGCAGTTCGGCTACACCGGCGACACCGGCAGATCCCACACCGCTCCACCGGTCGCTCACGTCGCACCGGCGTCCTACCATGCCGACCCCATGTACGAGCTGGCCTATCAGGAGATTCAGAAAGCTCAGCTGCGCGACGCATGTGCCGTCAGCGCCGCGGCACTGCACATATCGCCGCGCGCGGTCTCGTACCCCCCGTCGCAGTCACCGGACCCCTACTCTAGCGCGGTGTACTCATCGGCGCCTGTCAGCTGGGGCGGCAGCCCAGCGCCCGCATTGGCGTTCCATGACGGCGCCGGGGCGAACGCCTTCGGGATGAGGATTGCACACCCCGGTGCGCCGCTGTCATCGCCGCCAGCCGTCGCCGGCGGCGGCGGCGGCGGCGCCGCCGGCTCCTGGTTCAGGATCAACAGCGAGGAGCTGCCGCCGCTGGGGGAGACTGCCGCGGCGGCGGAGAGGGAGACGGGCTTCGCCATCGGCGCCGAGCTGGCGGCGCGGATGTGCGCGCTCGGCGCCGCGCAGCCCATCGAGGACGTGCTGGCGGCGGTTAAGCGCGACCGCGCCGCCGCCGCCGCCGCCGCCGCCCCCTCCGCCAACGTGCACCTCCCGGTCGTCGAGCGCGAGCTGGAGCTGGCGCTGCGCTGCGTCTTTGCGCTGCGCACGCCCGCCGCGCGCGACGCCTTCCTGCGCTGGCGCACGGTGCACGGCGACGCGCGCTTCGTCGCCGACGTCAAGCGCCTCGTGCGGGACCACGAGGCCGCCGCCGCGCGCCGCGCCGCGCCGCCCACGGACGGCCAGCGCAACATCCCGCAGCAGCAGCAGCAGCAGCAGCGCCAGACAAGGGTCGGGCAGCACAGCAACAACCAGAGCGCATCCTGGGCGGCGGCGCCACCAGCGGCGCGCGGCGGGTGGGTCGGCGACGCGGTACCGCCGCCCGCGCCCTTCCTGCCGTGCGCGCGCTGCGGCGAGGCGCCCACGGGCGCCGCCATGGTGCACGGCGGTGGCGGCGGCAGCGGCGGCGGCATGGTCTTCTGCAACGCGCCGTGCTGCTTCGCGTGCGCGTCTCACCTATGCGCGTGCCACGCGCCGTGCCCCGCGTGCGACCAGCCAATCCTGACGGTCGTGCCGATGCGCGGCCAGTAAAACGGGGGCTCCGCCCATCGCCGCCGCCGCCGCCGCCCCCCTCCCCCCCCCCCCCCGCTGATCACGCAGCAGCACAGCATGCCTCAGCAGCGCTCGCCACAGGCGCGCGCGCTCGCGCGCATCCGAGCGCTTTCTCGCAGATGCGCGCGGCGGCCGTGCAGCGGCGGCAGCGGCGGCAGCAGCGGCAGCGGCAGCAGCGGCAGCAGCGACCATGATGCATACCATACAGCGAAGAATAGGCGGCCGGCGCGACAGTACGCCTGGCGCCCGACGATGACGCCCTCACACTACAGTTTCGAGCGCGCCTGCCCGCGGGGCGGACTACATTCGAGCGCCCTGCGGTCACGTCTGACCGCGGGCGCTAGCGTTCAAGAGCGGCGGCGCGGCGCTGCGCCGGGGGTAGGTACGCCCGGGGAGGCGCGCGGTGTCAGCGCTCCCCCCGCCCCCTGGCCCGCACGCGCGCGCGCCCGCCCGCTCCACTGGTTTGCGTTTCCTTTTCCGTAGGGCCCTGGCCTTTTAGTAACGTTGCGTCAGTTTAAACGGGCGCCCACATGCTCTCTCCCGCGTTGTGGGGCTGAATGTCTCTTGTGTTTGCATGGTGGACGCGGGAGCGCGCCTCGGCCCGAAACTTGAAGTAGACGGCCGGGGACACTCCAGTCCTCACCGATGGTCCTGCAAGCACATGTGCTTCGCCATTTCCCCCCCCACTTCCATCTCCCCCTTCCCGCCCACCCGCCTGGATGTCAATGACACGCGCAGCCTTTCCATCACTTTGCGGTGCGCTTTCTCTCGCTTTTTTGACGCGTTGCCCGTGTGCCTGAGCTGCGTTTACCACTGCATGAATGTGCGTGCCCCTTTGCGAGTGCAGTGTAGCAGTTGCCGTGGCAGTCATGTGCATGAGGCCGCTGCGACTGTCAATCATTGATTGACCTACGGTACGTGTGCATGTGCGTCTCGGCACATGTTCTGTAAGTGATGGTGTCTGTCACGACTTTGAATAAGAATGTCTGCTTCTACATCCACTGATTGTCCCAGACAGGCCAAGCAAATGTGGACCCTGACTATGTAGCATGGCAGCATTCTCTCTGAAACGTCAACTGCCGCTTGAGGGGTGTGTGGCCATTATTGCGGACCTCCAACGCTCGCTGAAGCATGTGGTGATTGATGTCATGTGCAAACGAATGCTGCAAAGCGAGGCAGGTGCGCACTGCAAACTGTTCACATTGCTGCCAGATAATGGTGGCAGTGTTACGTCAGCGGCACGCACATACATGTACACTACACACGGCTCCAGCGCAGTCTCTGTGCGCGCTGTTGGTGTATGGCGGTCAGTCTGCTGCAACTGAAACGATGGCACCAAGCTCATACTCCGCAAAGGTCAGGAGGCGTGGTGTGATGTGCCGTGTGCAAATGACATTCAGATGCTGCAGAATAGTTGAAAACTTGCAGGCTATCATGTAGAAGTAGCATACATGTCACAGACTCCACAAACCAGGTAGGCAACTCCAGCTAAGTAGGTGTTCTGAGCGCCAGGAACACAAAACATGAAGAAGCATGCATTGATTTTGCTGCCATGCTGCAAGGGTTTGCGGTACTTGTGCAGTACATGCAACAGAGACAGCGCCGGGTCACGCACGTGGACACTTGCTCAACGTGATGTCTGTTTGCATTTGCACTGCCGCGCGCGAGAGTCGCTGTCACGTGCCCTATGCCTGCCGCACATTGGTGACGGCCAGTATTTACAGGGTGCTTGCTTGTTGCGCTGTACACGCTCGCATATGGCTGATGGTGGCGCATGCTTGTGTGGTGCTATGACTTGAACATTCTCCATCCGTTCAGACTTGTTGCCAAGCCTTTTTCAATCCTCTGTGCCGTGCACATGTAGATACGCTGCGTCGACGTGCAAGTGGCCTTATCACAACTGGTATCAGCTACTTGGTGCTGTGCTATTGCTTGTGACACGTGACCCAGACTCTGGCGACTCCTGCATAGAAGTACATCAGAGTAGAGCAGCGTGATCTCCCCCGGCCACTTTTTGTAGCAGCCACTTGCGTTCGACGAGTGCGAATGGGGGGTGCCATTGTGGCATCCTTCAGTGAATGGTAGGGTTGCTCTCCTTCTCATAGGTATCCATGGCGCGCGCCAGCTTGACATCCTGCAGCAGCGGCAGCGCCATCGGCGGCAGCGGCGGCGGTGGCAGCAGCAGTGGAGCAATAGCGGCAGCAGCGGCGGCGGCGGCGGCGACAGCAGCGCAGCAGAGATCAGGAAGCAGCGCTCATCCGCGGCTCTCGATATGCGCACCAGGGCAAGAACAGCAGAGCACGCCGCTACTGATGCATGGCGCAGCCAGCGGCACGCACATTCTGGAATGGCGCACGTATGTGCTCCTGCAGACTGCTGTCTCCCACAAGCCCCCGCCCCAAAAGGGGCTTTTCAGCCCCCTGAATGTAAGCCACGATCACCTGCCATGCCACATGCCCGCCCGTTGTTGCAGGCGGTAAGCGGACAAAAGCTCTGCACGTATCGGTATTGTCGCAGGCGATGAGCAAGCAAAAGCTGCACGTACCCACATACCTACATGCAACATACCCCCCCCCCCCCCCTCACTCTGTTGCTGAAGAAAAGGCGCAGCTTATCAATCAATATGCATGTACCTTCAACAACGGCCCACCCACCTTCCACGTGACGCCGCCCTCTTTGTGCGTGGTGAGCGTCACCCTCACGGTCCCATACACGTTGAACCACTCCGGGTGGTGGTTCATTTTCTCCGCGGCGAGCGCCGCGCGCGACATGAAGCCCCACGCAGCAGAGAAGTCGCTGAAGTGGAAGGTCTTCTCAATGGCGTCCTTGTCCGGGACCTGGGGTGGCGCGCACGTGCAGCGTAGCGCAGGGGAGGGGGGGGGAAGGGGGAAGGGGGGTTTGAGGCATGCCACGGGCGAAAGCGAACGTCGCATGGGTGGGAGAGTGGGCGTGTGCTGTTGGAGGTGTGGTGTGTTCAGCGGCGTGCGAGAGGCGGCGAGGTGACGGATGGCACGCGCGCGCGGCAAAGTCGCGCTGGGCAACAGGTGAAGTTCGCGGGCGATCGCTGCAGGGGGCCTTCTCTGCACACAGTTTCTCTACAGTTGAGTACGTGATGAGAAGGTTCTTTGGAGGGGTCTGTGTGTGTGTGAGGTGTGTGTGGGGGGGGAGGGGGGGAGGGGATAGATTTATTCATACACCAACAGAATCAGGCCTTGCATGCCTGCGGGTAGGTACTTGGGGTCGAGTCTCACATTTCAGTTTGTCTTTTATCGCAGGCAGGGCCTGGTGCAGCACGCAGATTCAGGCCAAAAAAGCACTGCTTGTGAAGCTTCTGGCTTTTGTTAGTCATTGAGGCTCAGTTGAATGAAGTGTTTCGAAGTTATCCATAGGTGATACTTCACAAGTACTTGCGTGCCAAGCAATTGTGCAGAAATACTGCAGCCTTTGGACACCCGCATACTCCAGCGCCTGGCAGCGCATGACATGTAATGCAGAGCTTGCGCATTCTTACAGCGCTCAGCGGGTTGCCTGGACATGTACGCTAAAGCACAATGACTGAGGAAAACGCAGCAGGCTTTGAGCGCAGTGCCTGGCGAGCTACAGGATCCATAGTAGTACGTTTACTGTTGCAAGCTACGCGCGTGGTGTCCACGTATGCTTCAGCGCAGTGCTTAAGGACGGCGCAGCAGGCGCTGTGCTGTGCACTTGGTGAGCTACTGGGATCATAGTAGCGAGGCTGCTTTGCAAGCTATGCGCTTGTTGAACTGCACATGGATGTGGGCATGACTCAGCTGACAGCCAGCAAACTGCTGCCGTTGACTCGCGTTGCCAGAGGCACATCTTGGTTCGACTTGTTTTGCATTGATTTTCTGTAGCGACGGTGCTGTACGTTGCAGTGCCATTGCGTACTATTGAGATATGCAGCATTATCTGCTGTTGCGGGTCATGTTGAGTGCCAAGTTGACTGCTAACATCTACAGAAGCTACGCGTTCTGTTGGTACATTCATAGTATCAACTCCTTCTTCAACACCGCAGTTGCAATCTGGATTCTGCTCGCTCGTCTCGCATGGTAAGGTGGACGCTCAGATCAGCTGTATGTGGCACACATTCCATCTAGTGAAGAATTGGTTGTTTCTTGACACTTCTGTGGACAGAGCGGCGTACATTGCGAACTGGGAAAACAAAACTTGTCGTCGACAGACAGCGATTAATTGGCATTGCGTACCTCCTTCCAGCTGGGGCCGAGGGCCTGAAGCGCATCAAGCCTTTCGTCGGGCCCCACAAATGTCTCGTGTTCGTACGAGCTTGCAAGCCTGTATGTCTGCCTCCAGGATCTGCTGCAGATCGGCTTCAACCCTTTCAGTCCTAGCCCTGCGCTCCTGTATATGCCAAGCATCCTGTACGCTGCTTTCGCTATTGGTTCGCCGTCGAGAGAATTGCTGTGAAGCTCACGCTGCGCGTGTGCGTCCGTATTTCTTCAACATCAACTTCAACATTGAACTTTTGTCAGTGAACACGTCCTGTGAGCGTGAGCAGTTCTTCCTACCACTTGTGTCGAGAGAGTTCACAGCTGATCAAGAGAGTTCAGCAACCAGTGTCTCGAGGGGAAAAAAACATTCAAAGTTGAAGTTCACCTCGCTCAGAAGTGAAGTTCATTTTTTCGTTGCGATCGTGGCAAGGGAGAGCAGCATGAGGACAATTGTGTGCAAGCTGCTGGCTGTTGCAGCTTTGGCGTCCGGAGTGTCAGCCTTTGCGCCCAGGCCAAGCAGTCAAATTCGCTCCAGGACAACAGCAGCAGTGACACAGCACCATGATACCACCGTCTCCAGTGAGAGCCAAGCTCGCGCAGCCAGCACCGCACCTCACGTCCAGCAGCAGGAACGGCAGCGACAACAATTACCCGGTCTACTGCCGATAGCACTTGGCGTTGCTGCATCCACAATCGCCACGCCAGCGTTCGCAGACGTTCCGGGGTGGGTCGGTCCCACCCGAGCAGCGCTGGACCCTTTTTTGCTTTACATGGAATTTGCCTTCCTGTGCCGTATCGTGCTCAGCTGGTACCCTCAGACAGACCTCAACAAGGCGCCCCAGAACCTAGTGGCGTGGCCCACGGAGCCCATTCTGAAGCCCACCAGAGCGGTGGTGCCACCTGCCTTTGGCGTGGACATCAGCCCCATTGTTTGGGTGATGATACTTAGCTTTGTGCGGGAGATACTCTTTGGACAGCAAGGTATTTTCAATATGCTTTCGCAGCAGAGCTGAATGTTTCATTTCGGCTTGCATCGACCCAGCATCGACCGCTTTCATGAGAGTGCCGACCGAATAAGTGCGGACAAGAACCACAGCATCACATATCACAACAGCTTAATAAACAGATGTAGACGCAATGATGCGTTCTGAGCTTCAATGCAGTCGTGTCTGTGACATGTTTGACATGTGCCATTCGCATGCGTAATCGTGTGCCACATTCTACCAGGGTGTATAGCGTCCGAAACTGGTGCTGCTAGCCTGGTGTATCGGCAAAGCGTGTTATAAATCTAGCCGGCCCAGAAACGTCATCTTTCCTTTCCTGCAGCAAGGCTTCAACATGCATGCAGCTGCACATCGCACCACGCTGGCACCTGCTGCATGAACTTGAAGTGCTACTGTCCACAGAGCACACTTGCATTGCTGTCATACCGTTGTAGCCTGTGTGCAAGCGCCTGCCACTTCAGGTGTGGGCTGTTTGGACACTGCACCAGTGCTGCTTGCATGGACCCATCACTTTGCCATGCTTGCAAAGCGCCCGTTGTGGGCCCAGTGTGGTGCGCATGTTCCTGCATGATGTTTACAGGTTGTTTACATGTGACCGCAGGTGCGTTGTCTTCTTGCGCTGGATATATATTTTCAGTGTATTGCCGCCCTCTTGCCTTCTTATCAGCCATACTCTAAAAGAGGCCAAAATGTTGCGGTGGCATCGGCTCGGTGGCAGGTGTGTCGCTGCGTCGTGGAGTGCAGCCGCATGATGATTGATACTTGGGCGGCTTGGGTGCCTTGTTGAGACCGAAACACGCGCCCAACGCCTTGTAACGTATGTACTAGCGTTGACACATTGTGTAACCCTAATCTGTTCGCTGGCAGACAGTACAGTCACAGTTCACACTGTGGGTCCCCGAACTTCTCCGAAGTTGAGGCCAGGAACTCGCTGGTGGCACACGACTCTCGCGTGCCTACGGATGTTTGCTGGTTAGGCGGCATTGCGAATAATACAAAGGCGCATTTGCTGCGGCACCAGTAGTCGGAGAGCTGGCTGGAGAGCAGCAGCGAGGGTGCACAAAATCTATCCCGGACCAACACTATGAGTGAAAGAGAGCCGTGTCCATACCGGATCATCGACGATGTTGGGGGAGCTTACGTTTTTGGAGCCGGTGAGTTTCGTGTCACCTTGGTGTGCGCAACTCTGTGTGCTTGTGGCGTGACACTCGGGCATCAAACCTAGCTGGATTTCGCTGATGGGCACCGCGCGCTAAAAGCTTACTGTGAAAGCTTCCATATCAATGGCAGGCGCACTTCACTGAGCGCTTCCGAATGTGTTCCTCTGCTCATGTTCTACACAACATTGAAAATCTGGACCGTGTCTTAATTCATCAGCGTCGTCTATGGATCTGACACATCGTCATCCTAGAGCAACTTTTTCATGTTTGCTGAATTGCAAGCTGCATTGCAAGCTGAAGGTTGCTTGCGCGCGCTGTTTCGTTACATAACTGACTGGTAGGCATAGAAGCGCTGCAGGTAGTAGTGGCACTTTTAGGCCGTGTCCTGGCATGCTGAAGTTGTGAAAGTTCACCAATGAATTGATGCCGGGCATGACAAGGTCACCAGCCAACCTGTGAATGGTTGTAGTATCCAGATGACATTTACAACAGCCGACAATGGAATGTCAGATGGCTGTACATGCAGTGCATGCCTTTCATCAAGTCCCAATCACCTCTCATTGCTCCTGCGTTTGATGCTCGCAAGGAGTAGTGTAACCTAACATTCACCATCAGTGCTCAGCATGACCTGCTGATGTCAAAGCTCACAATTACCTGTTCACGTCAGTGGTCAGGCTGCGGGGGGGGTAATGCACCCCTTGCTTGCCATTGCTGCGCGAGGCGTTGCGTTTGCCCCCTTTGAACACTGCCGCATTGCGCCACAGGCACCATTTGCACCCTTTTGACCTGCTTCAATTATTATGAACACCGCCGCATTGCGACACAGGCGCTGTGTCACAGCACCGAACCTGTGTGGCAGTGCTAACGCTCTGACAACATCGACATTCCACGGTCAGAATTATATTGGGAGGGTAGTGGTATATGAGCATTCTGCAGAGGTACAAATCCTTTCCCCAGCCACAAGTGGAATATAATAAAAGTAAAAATCCTGTATTTATATGCACCCATCAAGTTGCCATGCATTTCATGTCTGTACTGCAACTGAGCTCACAAAAAGCAGCCTGGCTGTGCAATCATATTTGTGTAACTAGAGCACTGCCACCAACATCAGCCACGCGCTCCGCTCAAGTCCGCATTGTTGGAACCATTTGTACACCATGTCATTCCCCCTCACACAGTGTTGTAGTTCTGCCGCCCCCATGCTGTGAACCCAAATCGAAAACACCCCTTGTGCTGCCATTATCGCACGTCAGTGCAACGCACCTGACGTAAAAGAGCAGCAGATCACCACTCTGCTGCAACCCCCATTGGCCCGCGCACTTCTGTATCTGTGACTCCTGACCTCTGCAACGATACCGTAGGTATTGCAGACGGCCCCTGTCTCCTGCGGTTGTTTGGGAGCCTATTACTGAGCACTGAGCACTGTCCTGAGCGCTGCCACCTCAATTTGCAGCGCGGGCGCTTAACGGTGCATTTACGCTCACCTAGCAGGACGCGGCGTGCACAGCGCATCGCTCAGCCCTTTCAAGAGTACAGGTCTGCATGCCTACAACAGCATCATCATGTGCAACCTGCAAGCCCTGCATGCATAACTCATCCACGCGTGTTTGCATACCTACCAACAAAAGAAGCATCATCACCTACAACAGCATCATGTATGTTCAACCCCCCCCCCCCCCCCCTCTCATGCATGTTCAACCTTCACCCCCCCCCTCCCCCCCCCCTCTCAACTGTAGTCGGCGGCGGCGTCTTCCACACCATCAAGGGCGCGCGCAACGCGCCCAAGGGCCTCAACAACAGCTGGAAGGGGTCCGTGTCGGCCGTCAAGGCGCGCGCGCCAGTGCTCGGCGGCAACTTTGCGGTGTGGGGCGGGCTCTTTGCGTGCTGCGACTGCACCATGGCGGCGCTGCGGCGCAAGGAGGACCCGTGGAACTCCATAGCGAGCGGCGCGGCGACGGGCGGGATACTGGCGCTGCGCGCGGGGCCCAAGACGGCCGCGAAGAATGCGCTCGTGGGGGGGGTGCTGCTCGCGCTGATTGAGGGCATGGGCATTGGCCTGAGCAGGATGTTCGCGCAGATGAAGCCGGAGGACATGCCGGCGATACTGCAGGTGCGCGCGCGCACTGATTGGGTAGTCGCCGCGTTTGTAAGCGAAATATTCTCTGGTTTTCCTGTTGCACGATGATCGAATTGCGCGCCTATAGCTGTCAGCAAATTACACACAAGTACTCACTGCAACACTCGCATAAGCAGTACCATGCATCCCTAACACACTGAAGACAAGAAGGTGCGTGGTCAGTGCGCGTCAAAGCTTGCAGAGAGGACGCCGACGCGATGTTTGCTTGTTGAATTCCTCATTTGAGAAATTGTAGCAGCAGATGCAGGCAAACATGCGAAGTGGGTTGGGAGCTGTGCTGGGCAGCTCAATCAGTAACGTGGTGGCAGCGTGCGCTCAAACCATAACCCTCACCCTCACTTCAAACCTAAGCAGGCCATGAACAAGCGATGCTGAACGAGACGACGACTCCTTTGATGCAATGCTCTGGAACAGCAATCTGGTGTTATGCCATGTGTGTGCAGATTGACGGACCGCCTGCATCGGGAGAGCATACCTAGGGTAACCTTGCTCAGTTATGACTCTGGTGTGACAGATGACCCCTCGCCACAGGAAGTGGCTTATTAAGGTGGTTGCAGTTGAAATGCCAACTCCTTTCAGGATCTGCGTTCCGGTGTACACGCTGTCCCTGGGTATGCCCGTATGCTCATCTGTTGGATGCCGAGGCTCTCCATTCAAGTGCGAAACTGCCGGCGCTGGTCGTGACATCGCTTTCGTCGTGGCCAAGGCAGCAGCGCTCGGCAGTAGCGCTCAGCAGCAGCGCTCATCAGCAGTGCTCAGCAATTTGCTTTTGCAGTCAGTTGAAGAGATGCGTGGTGAGGCGCGCAACTGTGTATGGGACGGTATGTAGGTACAATACGTACACTGGTTGTTGCCGAGCATTTTCTGCCCAGGGCAGTGTACATCAACTTGTACACGGAGGTACTGCACACAGTCTTTTTGTATGGGGTTCCCACCTTCTCGCCCCGGCCTCCGCACCGCACTCCACGCCAACGCCACCACCTAGTAACCCCCACCCCAACTCTAACAGAGCCGTCTCGTGGCGCTTGCGCTTATTAGAACTCCCGCCTGCTGCGACGACGTGCAGCACCCTCGTTCTGACCCCCCCCCCCCCCCCCCCCTCCCCCCCCCCCCAAACACCGCTATCCCCCCCCCCCACAGGAGGGCGGCGGCGCCGCGCCGGACGAGGGCGGCCCGAAGCAGCGCGCGCTTGCGCCGCCAATCCCCTTTGGCGCGCACGGCGGCGGCGCGCCCGGGCGGCGGCACGACGACGCGGTGGACCCCTCCGCGCCGCGCCAGTCCGACGTCATGAGCGGCAGCGGTTTCGACACGGACAGCCGGTACGCGGACCCTTTTGCGCAGGCGGATCCGTATGCCACCAGCGGCGGGCTGGTGCCGGAAGCGGGGGGGGCGGGGGCTGGCGCGCCGGAGGCGCCGCCGAAACGCGGGTTCTTCGGGGGGCTGTTTGGCCGCGGCGGCAAGTGAGCGCCGCCGCCGCCGCCATGGCGGCAGCAGCAGCAGCAGCGGCAGCAGCAGCAGGTGCAGCAGCCGCAGCGGCAGCAGCAGCGGTGGCAGCAGCGGCAGCAGCCGCAGCGATTGGCGGCGTACAAGTGCTCGCAGTGGGGGGGGGGCGGGGCGGGGGCGAGGGGGGGTGCAGCGCTCAGCAGCAAGTCAGCGGCGTAGCGCGCGCGTTGGGCGCACGGCCGCGCGGTGCGGCGCGCATCGTGTGACTGCGCGCCGCCGCTGCCGCCCGTCCGTCGTCTGTACGAATCTTGATGTCCCCTGGGCGCGGCGGCGCGCGCTCGGCTAGCGGGCATTGCCGCTGCGCACTGCACAAACGAGCACACAAACACACGCACGCACCTCCCCTCGTGTGCGTACCGCACGGATAAGCGCTTGGGCTTTTGAAAGCTTGGACTTGCCCCAGGCTGCCTACCGCCTTGGACCATGCGCGCGCCGCACGTCTGTTGCTGCGCGCGTGCCCTTTCTTTGTAAGTTAGAGTTTATGCAGCGCGCGTGGTGAGCCTTTTTTGTTGTTGTCCTGAACCGCTTGCATGTGTGCATGCTGCGTTTTGGCTGTTGCATCTGGCAGTCATGGGGGCCTTCTCTGCGCATGTTTGGTCTTGCAAAGCCCTCGTGGCTGGAATGAGTTGTTTTGACAGCAAAGTGTTGTTGCCGATTGCAGTATTCTTGCAGAACATGGCAGTTTGCGTGGTATAATGTACCATTGCAGCGTCGTCAAGTTGCATTGAATGTCACCATTTGCTTGCTTTTTCCAGGTGGAAACCATGTCAAAGATGAATCATGAACCAGCAGCACAGAGAGCACTACACCAGGCTACCTCATGAGACACGAAAAGTTATGTGCGCCCTCTACTATACAGGGTGAAGTAAACAAAAGGTTCCACTGGCAAGTCATGTAGGCAGCATTGATCATCTCAGCCTCTGAAGATGCACAGCCCTCAATGATGCGCATGAGTCGCACCAGCAGCATAGCAGGAAGCGAACACTTCATGTATATTCAGCAATTGTATTGTGCAAACACAGCAGGGATCTTCACATACATATGTCAGCTCATGGAGAGTGTGCCATGTATACATGCAGTCCAGTTACACTATACTTGCTGTACATTGAAATATGCGCTTCAATCATGATGCGGAAACAACACTCTCTCGAAACTCAAGACACAAAGCCTGCATGAGCAGCAGTAGGCTGCTGTGTTGACGCAAACTTTCTGATTGCATAGGCAACCCGGCCTCCTTTGGGCCTTCATAAATACAAGTCCATGCGTACACATGTCGGCAGTGCAGCACGCCTCATGCGCTTCATGCAATTGCAGCAAGCGTCTTTATGTCAGCTCATACATGGAGAGAGACCAGCATACAAGTGCCATTGCACATGACTGTGCCATCACACTTGACTTCGCTGTACACCTTCAAAGAAAAAAAGGAATGCGCTCGTCGAGCGCGCTGTCCCGCCACAAGCCATTCAAAGTCTGCATTGACAAGTTAATTTGCAGTACAGCACTCATGCAGGCAGTAGGTAGCTAGGCTGCATGCCAACTTCTGGTCATCCATCATTTACACCAATCACAGCACAGCACTCCATACAATGCATGCTCGTATCTCGCAATGCGCAAGCGGAGACGACATTGCACCAGGTTCCATATGCGCGTCATCATTGCACGCTGCTCAACTGCTTAGACTAGTCGATTTGTGGCGCACAGAACACAGGCAAATGAAGGCAGAAGCTGGCACAAGCAGCACTATGCCAGACACACATCACCACGTCCCGTGCAGCTGCGAAGAAAATAGCGTTGTGTATTTGCGCCCCCCCCATGTGTGACAAGAGGCGCTGACGAAGAAGAAAGCGTCTATGATGTGTAGTTAAACTGATATGGATCTGCGCGCTTGCCGGCGGCGGTCGCGCGCGGGCGGGCGGGCAACTGCTGCCGCTGCCGCCGCCGCCGCCGCTGCCCTCTGGCTGTGATGTCGATGCTGAGCGCTGAGATGGAAGCATTGGTACTCTGATTAGGCCAAGAAAACAAGGGATTTCTCAATTTGCCGTATGCCCCGCCCTGCGCGCTCGCGAAATGCGCGCGCGAGGCGCCCGGCGCCGCGGAACCATCCTAAAAAGCGGAATGGTCCTGGGATTCTCAGCGCGTGCGCCACCCCCCCCCCTACCCCCTACCCCATACCCCCCCCCCCATGCTGTGATGCACACACACACGCTACGGAAGTGACGCTCTGCGCGCGCCTCCCCGGCGCTGACCCTTCCCCCAATGAATTGCTCATGCTGTACAAACGTCTCACAATCGACAAAGTGTGATCAACTCACGCCCCCTTCCCTCCCTCTTCCCCTTCCCCCTGCGCTCCCGCGCCCCTCCCTCCTTCTTGTCTCGCCGCCGCCACCGCTGCGGCGCGCGCCAGCGCATCCGCCACGAATACCTTACACAGCCGCAGCGACGGCCGTGGGCGCCGTGGCCGGCGCCGTCTCCGCGGCCGCATTCACCGTGGCGGCGGCGGGCGTCGCCGCTGCCGCCGCTGCCGCGCCGGCGCGCACGCCGCCGCACGCCGACGTGATGAACTGGAGCTCGAACGGGAGCATGTCGCAGGCGGCACCGCGCGCGACCTCGTCCGCGACGCGCGCCATCGCCGCCGCGCCCGCCTCGCTCTTGATCACCTCCACCATCCACTTGAATGTGTCAGCGGACATGACGATGGGCTGCAGCGCGGCGTGCGCGGCCACCTCGGCGTCGCGCAGCACGGCGCCGAGCGCCGCCGCCTCCGTGCCGCAGCCGCTGCTGCCGCCGTCGAGCGTGTCGAGCGCGCGCGCCATGAGCCGCGCCTCCGCAATGGCGCGCACCGCCGAGTCGCGCGCGTCCGCGAGCGCGCCGTACACGGCGCGCAGCACCGTCGCGGCGGCGCCGGCGGGGTGCGGCGGCGTGGCGGCGGCGGCGGCGGGGATGGCGGCGGCGCGCGCGGCGGCAGCGGCGTGCACCAGCTCCGGGTAGTCCGTGCAGATGCCGTCGATGCCGAGGCGGAAGAGCTCGTCGACCATGGACTTGTGGTTGACGGTCCAGGCCCACATCTCGAGGCCGCGGCGGTGGCAGTCGGCGACGAACTCCGGGCACACGCAGTACTGGCCAACGCTGACGGCGCAGCAGCCCAGTGCCTCGAAGTCGCGGGCGAGGGACAGAGGGATCGCGTCGAGGATGGCCGCCGTGCGCAGGCCGCGGAGCTCTGGGATCGCCTGCCTGAAGGCGTTGATCTCCAGGAGCTCCACCTGCTTGAAGGTGGCCACCACGAAGCGGGATGCGTGCCAGCCGCCACGCGTAACGGCCGCCACTATGGAGCGCATGGTGGGGCGGACAATGTTGGTGTGCTTGAGGTCGAAGTAGAGGTGAACGCCGCTGTCCCGCAGCCTCCTGTCCGCCAGCATCTCGTCCAGCGTGGGGTGAGGGCGACCCAGGAGAGAACGCACCTTAGCTATGGTCATGTCCTGGTACCACTTGCCCGACGCTTCGTGAAGGGGATCGTGGTGGCACAGGATGCCATCGGCGCAGGCCACGACGTCGAACTCGATCATGTCGACCCCCAGCTCCACTGCGCGGTGGAAGGAGTCCAGGGTGTTGCCCTTTACGTGGCCTTCGGCGCCCTTGTGCCCGATGTTAAGGACTCGCTTCGGAGGGGTAGCAGTGGCACCCGCCGCAGTGGCCCACGCGGGTGGGGCGGGCTTGATGGAGTGTCCCGCCAGCTGAGAGACATGGTGCAGGTGGTCCTTGCTGTGGTGGAGCTCAAGCAGGAGCCTCTGTATGTGCCTCTGCGCGTGTCCCTGCGAAGCGAAGATGCCATTGAAATTCCTGTTGGAGCTGCTACCGGTGGAGAAGCTGCCTCTCGACACCGCTGCCCAGCGCAACAGCGACCGAGTGTCCAGGTAGAGGAGGCAGGCGCCCTGGAGGTCGGCATGGAGCCCTGTGAGGCGGGTTAGGCTCATTCTCGCTGTGGCTGTGGTCATCTGGCTGGTAGGTCTAAGTTGATGTCCAGGCGAGTTGTGCTGTGTGGTGTTCGTTCCTGCCCTTGGCTGCCTGGTTTGGCGATGGTCTGGTGGGACTGTACAAGGCTAGTACCGTTGGTTTTGGCCCATGAGAAGAGCCAGTGCCACGGCAACACCGACAGGTGGTGATGTCGTTTCTTTGATTCCAGCCAAACGAATGTTCACGGCAAAATTTGCGCTGAAACCTACCAAAAAAAAGCGTACTTGAACTTCAACAAAGGTGCGTGTTCCACCCACAGTCGTGTGCGAGCCATTGGTGCTTGCCTCAAGTAGCGCATACATAGGTTGCGTGCATCATTATGATGTCATTTTCGATGCTGTCACACAAGGCAATGTATGATACATGGTTGTTGTATGTTTCTGATACCATTTTTATTGTTTTTGACCAGTGTATGTATTCACTTGGTGACCCCCTTCCACTTTGCCTCAATGTACTCCCCAAATGGCATGTCTTGCAGCTCCTCCAGCGATGCCGTGTCAAGCAGCGTATTGTACTCCACGCCCTTGGGAGCCACAACAGATGCGACTTTCGCCTGCCTGCCCACATATGCCTGAGCCCTGCTTTGACAGCTGCCAGCGCCTACATCCCGGAGCCGAGTTTCAAAAGCGGGGTAGTAGAACAGCACGTAGCTCAGTCGCTCGGGGCCGGACACGACGCGGTGCAGCGGCGATGCCAGGCGCATACCGCTGAGCAGCCGCAGAAAGTCGCCGCTCAAAATCACTATGGAGCCGTCATCTCTCGGCGGCACGTCCACCCAAGCGCCCCCCCCTGCACCCTCCGACTCGTCGCAGCAGTCGTCCGCTGCCACACCGCCCTGTGCTGCGCAGGCGTCCCCGTCGCCGCCGCCGCCGTTGCCGCCGCAGCGCGCAGTCAACGCGTCGGCGGCAGCTCGCTGAGCGTTGCTGCAGCAGCCTTCTCGCGGCACCCCCCCGCTCTCCCAAAACTGCAGCCCCCCCGCGCCGTCCTGAACGATCGCCGTCATCAGGCCCCAGTCAGTATGCGGCGACGAGCCTGTCACCAACGCGCCGCCGCTGCCGCCGCCGCTGCTGCTGCTGCTGCCGCCGCCGCTGCTGCCGCTGCCGCCACCGCCGCCGCTGCCGCCGCCGCCGCCATTGTCGCCGCCGCTGCTGCCAGAGGGACCCGTCGCATCCGTCGCCAGGTAGTGGAAGGCACGCACAAACGCGATGGTATCGGCACCTTCACACAGGCGCGCAAGGCGCAGCTCATCCCACCCGAGCGCGAGCGACGCGGCGCGGCCCGCGGCCTCGACGAGTTTCACTGTTGTAGCGAATGTGCTGAGCATCCGCGCGCGCCACGGCGCGCCGAGCGCTGCCTCTGGCGGCCACACGTTGGGCCCCTGCAGCGAGTTTTCGGTGGCGCGCCCTTCTCGCCACGGGTAGCCGATGGAGAAAGCCTGCGAACAGCGCAGGTGCAGTGGTGCGTGCTCTGTGAGTGTGGCATGTAGCGCACTGCGCTGCGCACTTCATGGTGACACTGTGGCGTGCAGGTCAGGCAGGCGGTTGTGGCAATGCGTACGTTGGCCGATGCGCGCGCGCAAGTGGCTTGTTTGATACAGCGCCATCAGCAGCACCATGATTCCCTTTTGCAGCCCCAGTCATGTAGCGCGCTGAGATCATGGCGTGCACTGTCAGGCTCATTCACCTGTGCACCCGGCAACATCATGTCAGCAAAATGCTCGAGGGGACGATGGCATCCGCTGCCAAGCTCCTTCACCTATGGATAGGAGTCTCATGGTGCCACAGTGCGCCCCTGCCAGGCAAAGCGCCTGTGCGAGTCCGAGATGGAGAGTCAGAGAGCGACCTCCAGACCGCGGTGGGCCATCAACCATAGTGCCTGATGTGCTCTTGCATTGCGTTTAATGTAGGACGATGCAAGAGCAACCCATGTGAAGCACACATAATTGTTATGGCGATTGTAGCCAAGCATTGGGAAGCGCCGGCTGTGCATCCCGACTTTGAAGCACAAGTTGGCTGCAGTGGGAGGTTTTACACAATGCTGATAGATAAATTGCCGGCTTCTTCCAAGTACTACTTAATTTGCCCTCTGGCTAAGCCTGTTTCCATCCGGCCACTGCAGTTGGTTACCGGACAGCGAAACGGTAGTGCCGCACATGTTGCACGCACCCTCAGGTGCACCCAGCCATTACAGCTTGTGTGCAGGCCTGAGGCCTCAAGCCGCAGTACATAGCCCACCTCTTTGTACTCCAAGAGATCAGTGCCAGACTCCGCTCCAACCCCCACATAGCCCCTGCTGAAACCAGGCTTGCTGTTACAGGCCAGCTTCTCTTCCTCAGGCAGGTCAAAGAACGACCTGTAGGCAGCACAAGCAGCACAATCAGGGTACCGACATACGCATCCCAAACTGCGCATCTGAAGACCGCATTCAGTGTCCTCATGAGGATGTTGGCACAAACTAGCAGGCCACGCAGCGTTAATAAGCAGCATTGCAAGGCGACGCTGCACAGACGCGTGCAAGTCACCAGCACATTTTTAGATTAATGTGTTGTGATACCCCTATTCTAAAACATTGTGCAAACCAGCATCAGATCAGGTTCTGACATCAAACGATCTGCTATGAACGGCATGCCATCATGTGTGTCACCAAGCCATATCAGCCTCGTGTACACGCTGAGTCTTGTGCATTCAAGCCTTGCCTGGCATCGTCGAAAGCAGCCGCCTGTGAGGCAGCAGTGAAGCCGTGCCCTACCGCGTAGAAAAGTCCATGTGAGCTGAACGCTCGCAGCACCTGCTCAGCAACTCGGTCTTTCTCGTGCTGCTGGCTGCGGTGACACATATCAAAAGGATCATGTCAAAAGGATCATTGAAGAATCAGATTATTTGGTGTGTCGTACCCAGCTCGGGAATGAATGACCAGAAAAAAAATGATTCTTGAACAGCTTCAAAGCAGCCAGATTACCCTATGCACACACCGGCGATCTCCAACATGTCACCTTTGCGGATCGTAAAACGGCGCCAGGTCAATCACTGCTATGGGATCGCCCACTGCCGCTGCACAGAACCATCTGCACAGGACTGGAAGCAGCAGCGGCAAATGAGGTCGCAGCTCACGTCGCATGCGCGCTGTACAGGTTTCCCTCACTGCACACTTCAACAGCTTCAGGTTCAACTTGACGTTGAAGTTTGCTCGACTTGACAGGCTCACTTGTATCATCCGTTTCCGCAGTCCGCGACCAGAGCCGACAATACGTAAGGTCCAAGTTGCAGCAGATGTGCACGCTCGCCTCGGCGACACCAGATGGTCCTTGCTGCGGTGGAGCTCAAGCAGGAGCCTCTGTAGTGCCTCTGCGCGTGTCCCTGCGAAGCGAAGATGCCATTGAAATTCCTGTTGGAGCTGCTACCGGTGGAGAAGCTGCCTCTCGACACCGCTGCTCAGCGCAACAGCGACCGAGTGTCCAGGTAGAGGAGGCAGGCGCCCTGGAGGTCGGCATGGAGCCCCGTGAGGCGGGTTAGGCTCATTCTCGCTGTGGCTGTGGCCATCTGGCTGGTAGGTCTAAGTTGATGTCCAGGCGAGTTTTGCTGTGTGGTGTTCGTTCCTGCCCTTGGCTGCCTGGTTTGGCGATGGTCTGGTGGGACTGTACAAGGCTAGTGCCGTTGGTTTTGGCCCATGAGAAGAGCCAGTGCCACGGCAACACCGGCAGGTGATGATGTCGTTTCTTTGATTCCAGCCAAACGAATGTTCACGGCAAAATTTGCGCTGAAGCCTACAAAAAAAAAAAAAGCGTACTTGAACTTCAACAAAGGTGCGTGTTCCACCCACAGTCGTGTGCGAGCCTTTGGTGCTTGCCTCAAGTAGCGCATACATAGGTTGCGTGCATCATTATGATGTCATTTTCGATGCTGTCACACAAGGCAATGTATGATACATGGTTGTTGTATGTTTCTGATACCATTTTTATTTTTTTGACCAGTGTATGTATTCACTTGGTGACCCCCTTCCACTTTGCCTCAATGTACTCCCCAAATGGCATATCTTGCAGCTCTTCCAGCGATGCCGTGTCAAGCAGCGTATTATACTCCACGCCCTTGGGGGAGCCACAACAGGAACCACTTTTCAGCCAACCTCAACGAGCCTACCTCACGCCGCCTACATCACAACATTGCTGCTACAGCAGCATTGGCACTGATGGCTGCAGCATGGTTGTGCATGGCATCTGTTCAGCACTCGTGGCCGGCAGTACCAGTCAGCTGACATACATGCCCAGAGCGAAGGGTGCAATACCGCGAGCACAAATTGGGATGAACAAGCTGGCGTCGGCGATGGGAGCAGCGCAGCGCTCAGACATCAAGAGGACAACCAAAGCAAGACACAATGCCTTCCTCGCAGTTTTGTACATCGGTGGCTGACCAGGAAGGCACAAGCATCACTTGCGGGTGAGCGCTGCTGCTGTCACGTGGTATCGATTTGAGTTGACGTGCAGGCAGAAAGAGTTTGGGCTCAACTCACTACGGTCAAGCTTCCCACACCCCATGGTGTGTTCACGCTGACAACACGTGCAACTGCAGCCCGCTGCACGACAACATGGCGTTCATGACGCAGTTGAGCTGATGGCTATTGAAAAATGTCTCCAACCTGAAGGTCACTGCAGCAAGTGCTATACCGCGAGTCCTCACAAGCATCTACAGTAACGCGGCAGATGCGTGAAGCAGCAATGTCTGAGCAAGCTAGAGCGTACCGCTCATACAATGACCCCGGCATGTGTGATGCAAAGCACAAGTTGATGATTTGCATCATGACGCTTTGAGGCTTCAAATGCACAGCGCTTTGAGCTGCGCCGTGCACTCCTGACTGCTGCTCCTTACTGCTGCATCATCATCATTGCCGGCATGTACAATCTGCCTACAGGGTCCTGGGGTCATCGACTGCAGTCACCCAGCAAGTGTGCCTGTGGCAAGCACACTCACATTCTTTGCCCTGCCTGCCACTCAGCGAGCTGAACGGTCAGCCTGATATCATATGGTGTGCTAGGTGCGTGGGGAAAAGGTTCTGCTTACACCACATGAGTCATGACTCACCTGATCTGCCGCTCTGCCAGGCTCATCAGCTCCACAAACGGACAAGCAGGTGCGACGCCACTCTTCTTGTCGTTTTGCGGGTGGGTGCAAGCATTGTGCTCATTAGGATGGAGATGCACCATGCTTCATGAGCGCTCTGCTACGAATGACCTGGACCTTAAACTATATATACAGGTCCCCATCATGGCATATCACTGCTCAGACATGCTAGCCGGTGTAGTGTACACGTCCGTGAGTACTGGCTCAAACTCTGCTGGTACTTACTGCAACTGCTGCAATGATATAGAGCTATGACACAGATGGTATGCGCCAGTGCTACTCTTATGCACTGAAAGCGAGGGCTTGGCGACAAGCTTGGGTCCCCAGGTACAGGGCTCCCAATCCTCCGCAAATGCTGTGCAGCACAATGACTGGCAACAGGCAACCTGCGTTGACACAATGGTAGGCCAACTGGTAGGCGAAGACCCAGCCAAAGAAGCCGTCAATGACCACGTCCAAGTGTCTCTTGTGGCGAAGTTGGGGGTAGGTATAGGCACATACCGCAGCGCTCAGCAACGGGACGGCCGGCGCGGCCAGGGCCTTGTGTAACTCCTTCAGCGCCTGCTTGCGGGATGCAGGCAGCGCGTTGCGCAGCATAGTTGTCGAGCCCCCTGCGCAGAGGGCGCCCATGGCCACAGCAAAAGGCAGCCCGCTATTTTCGTGGAATCCCAGGACGTGGGCTACAGTGCTCTTGATGCCTTTTACCTGGGTCATCTCGTGCATGGGCATGAGAGCGGCCCATACTGCCAGCGTGAGAGCGATGAGCTCAAGCGAGGACTCCTTTTCGACGACAAGAGTATTCGCGCGTGCATACTTGGAACGCAAATTCTGGCCTACCGCAACCCGGAGCACAACGTAGAACAATACCCGAGTAGCTTTGGCCACAGCAAGCACCGACATTTTAGTCAATGCCTGGTTGAAGACCCCGCCAGCGCCTGGAGTGGCGCCTCCGCGGCCGCCTGCCCTCAGTCTGTGCGTCGCTGCAACAGGAGTGCTGACACCATCGGATGGTGGTTTGATAAGCATCGGCGAGCGTGAGCTGGTCACCCACATGGGTCTCTCGAACAGCCTGTCCGCAGCTGTCATCCCTGCTCCTAGCAGCAGCAACAGACGCAGTGCAAGCATTGCGCCAACAGCACGAGCCGCTCCGTATCGTCTATCCTCTCGCCGCCGCCCGCGTTTTGTCCTTGCCCAGTGGCTTGAATCGGCGTCTGGCAGATGTGACACGTGAAACAACTCACTCTAAAACTTCAACTTCAACAGGCGAGTTGCAGGTGACGGGGGCCTCAATCCTGCCTGACGGCGACGACGGTGTCAGCAGACATCCAGCAGTGAGTGCCAGAGACACTTGCTGAGCGCTGCACAGATCGGCGCCCCCCGCATCCGCAAAAACTGCGTTGACCTTTGCACACCTCTATGCCACTCTGCGCCTCGCCCCTGCAGGGCACATGGATCACCGCCTGCGCCCAGAGGCTATTGGCATGGCACCGAGCTGGGGCTCTTCATAAAAGTAGCCTGAGTGCTCTGCATCGCACATGTTCAACAGGCCACCGCACGCCACAACAAAGACGCGGTTGCACCAGAGACTCGAAGTCACAATCATGTGCCCCGCCCATCATCAGTCCGGCGCTTGCCTTTGGTACTGAGCGTCCTCTCGTTCAATGTGTCTGGCTTGCAAGGGGTTCCACTTGCGCCTGCATGAGATTTTGATAGCGCACTGCCATGCTGAGCATGATCAGCTCGAACGTGTTAAAGCCGTAAGAATTGTGTCATTAAGCTTTTGCAGCAAATGTGTGCTTGAGCAAAATATGCAAGCGACACGTGCCAGGGTCTGGGCCACCTTGGTACAACGTGCGGAGGCGCTGACGTGATGTAGCCACATGTGGTGCATTCTTGCGAAATAGAAGTACAGTGCACAATAGACACCATCAGTGATCACCATGCGCACAGTGTTGGTCATGTGCTGGAAAGGATGATATGGTGTGCAATGGTGCGCCATTGGAAAGTTCTCAAGTTGCACACGTGACAACAGAGGAGGAGACCTGAGCGAAATCGGCGTGTCAGCAGCCACCAAAAATTGTGCAGGAAGTTGTGTCTGCTTCATACTTCTAGAATTATGTGCTTCATATCCTAGAAGTATGTCTACAGTACACAGTATGCAGACAAAATGAGTCTGTATGTGAATGGAGTCCACTGCATTCAGCAGTGCTCAAATCTGACCTCAAAGCAGTGTTGCGGAAGTGGCCCGGTAGCCGCCAAGACACTGCGCCTGTCCTGTCGGTGTACTACCGCCTGACATTGCAAAACGCACGTGCTGACACCGCAACAGCATTACGTGAGTGATGCCGCTGCCTGAGCAGCATGAACGCCGCAGCGGTGAGCTTCGGTCAGCTCGCATGTAAGCCCAGGAAGCTGAGGTTGAGGGCAAAGGATGGCGTTGGCAAATGGCATGACATACTCAAGTGCCATGTGGCAAGGAGGAAACAACGTCGAATATTGTGAGATGGGAGTACATGGCACACGAGGGCCTCCATGCTCATTGACTGCGTGTGAAAAGAACCCCATCACACTGACTTACTGCCTTTGCAAGGCGGCGGTGTGGGGAGTGCGCACCGGTTCTCACTTGTGGCAGCCGCGAGGCATCCCGCAGCAACAGCACACAGTGACGTCCCGCAGGAGCAGCAGAGGAAGAATCGAGGTGTTGCAACACGACTTCACCCTGCGTCGTGGGACGGCTGTACCCAACCAATCAGGCAACTACACAAACACTTTAAACGAAATGCATACGCACGCCACACTAAAACGCGCAGCGCCAGCGGCGGCAGCGGCTGCGGCGGCGGCGGCGGCGGCAACGGCGGCGGGGCGGCGGCTGCGCGCTCTTGCCCTCAACACCCGGCAGCCCTCTCGCCCCCGCGGCCGCATGTACGGGCTATACCCATACATACCCCCCGCTACCCCCCCTTTTCCCCCTGCTGCAGCGCTCAACCGCAGCCGACGGCCACGCCCTCGCTGCCGTCAAGGCTGATGCGCACGCCCTCCGGCACGACGACGATCGCCTCGCTGTTGCGCAGGCCCGGGTTCTGCGGCGGCCGCCACGTGCCAACGCTGAACTTGCGCTTGGTGGCGCACGCGAGGTCGTCCGTGGACGCGACGCCCAGGAATTCAAGCAGGTTCGCTGAGATGTTGGTCATCCAGTTGGCTATGTATGTGTCGTCGTCCACCTGGGGGGGGGGGGGGGGGGGGTTGGTGGGGGGGGGGGGGGGGGTTAGTGAGGGGGGAGGGGGGAGGGGGGGGGGAGGGGTTGGTGAGGCAAGGTATCAGGCTGTGCGTGTTGTTTGGCAGGCTCTCGTGTGTGAAGGGTATGGGGTGCACGGAGTTGCAGAAAACACGACGGCTTCTTCTGCTGCTCATAGTACTTTTTTGCGTGGCATGCAACTGCTGACGATGGCCTCCCACGGATATTCGCAAAGTCGCAAGTCGTACAGAGGCATGCGCCACCGTCTTGCGTCACTCCGCGCTAATCCGATACCGCGCACAAAAAGTGCGCGCCTATGGCACAGTCAAGCATGCATACCGTATACTCATTATCCTTCACGTCACACAGCGGCCTTGTGTTGTCGTTTCACTGCCGCACAAGTCATGCATTGCTGCCGACTGCCCTACCGCCGCCCCGCGGCGACGCCCATGCTGCACTGGCGTTGAGCTCACCGAGCGTTACGCAGCCTCGATAGGACACGCAAACTTATCTTGCAAGTGCGCGTTGCATCGATCCTCATCAGGGCTTGTTTGCACCCCGCGCATAAATCCATGAAGAGTACACCAGGTCCATTCAGACCGAGTCGCGGCAGTGCGCGCATGTATTCTCCAAATCCTCACATCTTGCATGTCGTACTGCGACTCCTCGTCACTTTCTCAGCCCCGGCCCCGCCCCGCCCCCCCCCCTCAACAGTGCAGCCGGTCGCTTCGGAGAGTTCACGCGTGTGCTCTCCGTGTACTCACATCCTACCATGTCGTACGCAACTCCTAGTCACTTCCTCAGCGCCGCGCCCGCGCCCCCCCCCCCCTCCCATGCGCGCTCTCACAGTGGAGCGAGTCGCAACAAGAGTTCACGCGTGTACTCTGCATGCACTCACGTCCTGCATGTCGTACTGCGACTCCTCGTCGCTGTCCCAGGCGTTGTCCCCCTCGGCGTCCCCCTCCATCTCCATCTGGTCGCTCATGCGCACGGCGGGCAGCGTCGCGACAATGCGGCTGCTGTTGTCCAGCCCCGGCTCGGCGGGCGGCATCCACACTGGCTGCTGGTCGAGGCGCTCCTGCAGGTGGTTGGCCTGTGGCAGCGATCAGCAGAGTACAGTAATTAGGGGTTAGGCTTAGGGTTCAAGTACAATGAGTAGGGGTCAGGGCTGAAGTAAAGGGGGGTGGGGCACCTGATCATGAGCTTGCGGTTACACTAACCCTGACTTTAACCCTAAGTCTGACCCTAACCGCGACCCTAAGCCAGCCACCTACGCTCGCTCTGCTCCGAATGAGCCAGCGCTCATCGCGAGCGGGCCACAGCGCCGAAGTGCCAGCTGCTGCGGAATCGCGTATCGGCCTAGCGTCTCAGCGCCGAACCCTACCCGTCACCCTAACCCCCACGCAAACCCTAACCCTAACCCTTTCAGGCGCGACCGGACTCATCACACGCATCCCCCCCACACCACCTCCACAACAACTTCAAACCTCAGACCCCCCCCCAACACGCCGCCCCCTGGGGGCCCCTGCAGACGCCGCTAACGACGACGTCGACTCGCCTTGTCCTCGTGGCCCAGCATGCGCAGCAGCTCCGGCGACAGCGCGCTCAGCCGCATGCCCAGCTCCTCATCCACTTCACCCTCCGAGAACGCCCCCAGATCTGCCTCGTCCCACTCCTCCTCTTCATCGTCGTCGCTCCCCGAGTCGTCGCTACCGTCGCCGTCATCATCCCCGTCGTCGTCGGGCTGCGCGCCCGTCGCCGCCGCCGCCGCCGCGGCTGCCGCCGCCGCGGCCGTCGCGTGCTTGTCCTTCTCCGTGTCCACCGCCTGCATCCCCGTCAGCTTGAAGCTGATGGTGGACTGCGGCGCGGGCTTGGCGGCAGCGGCGGCGGCGGCGACGGCGGCGGCGGCGGCGGCGGGCGCGCTGCTGCCGGCGTGAGCTTCTCCCCGCGGCCCCAGCAGCAGCGCTGCCGCCGCGGCGGCCGTCGGACTGCCGCCGGCGCCGCCGCCGCCGCCGCCACGCGGCGACAGCAGGTGCGCCGCCGCCGCCGCCGCCGCGGCCGTCGGCGGCTGCGCCGTGGGGTACACCTTCATGGTGGACCGCGGCGGTGAGTCTGGGGGCATCGCCGCCGGCTCGGGCGCGAACGTGACGCACGCCTGCGGCGGCGGCGTCAGCGGCGCCTCCGCCCGCTGCGCTGCGCGCTCTACGCTGCCGCCCTCCGCGATGTCGGGCTCGGCGCAGCTGGCGGGGCGCGACAAGCGCGCTTCGGCGTAGTCCACGATGACCTGGCTGTTGGAGAGCCCCGCGGCGGCGGGCGGGCGCCAGTCGAGGTTGATCGTGTTGGCGTCGATCTGCGCCTTGACCTCGCTGTCGCTGCGGCCGAGCAGCGCCAGCAGCCCCGCGCTCATGTTGGAGGTCGCGATCTCGTAGCCGTCGTCGTCGCCGTCGTCGTAGCCTGGAGCGAGGCGGCGGCAGCGGCGGCGGCGCGGTACGACGCGCGCGTGGCAGAGCAGCGGGCGGGTTAGTGCGCGGTTGGCGCCACGGCTTGACTTGGTGCGCAGTTTTTCGCGCGCAATGATGTGGAAGCGATTGCGTGATGAGATGGCGGGGGGGGCTGTGTCGCGGCTGGCGTTGTCGCTGCCGTTGCGGTCCGCGCCGCGGCGGCAATGGCTCGGCGGCAGTTGCCGCGTGGCATCACATGGATGATTTGACAGATGGTGTGCTACTTGGCAGACCATGAAAATTTTGCACGCAGCCAGTCTGAAACAAAGTACAGTGCCCGAGCGGCGTGACGCATGTCAGCAGGCACCAGCAGGCATCCTTGCCCCGAAACAGCAAAGCAACGCAGCATAGCAGCAACTGCTGTTATAAATAGCTGACATCGGTCGTGTGCAATAAGAGCGTGTGAGTCGCATGGGCATCTGAGTGCAGTATCTTGGCTTTCGCTGCATACTGCCGTGAAGCTCAGCCTAATCCGGGAGCTCAAAAAGTCTGCTGCCGCATGCAAGAGAGTTGGTAGCTTGAAGCGCGCCGCTAGTGTGTTGTCCAACTGGTGGAGGTCGCATGCACTAGCAGGCAGCTCAGCAGAGTTGCTGCTGCCAGCACAACGCTTAGCACGGCTGTGTTTTCACAGCAGTACCTACAGCTGCACCGACAGGCAAGTGAGCTGGCGCAACGAGGCAGAGACAGCGACCAACAGAGACAGCGACCAACAAGCACATCTGCCCACTCGTAACATTGTGATAGATTTGCCACTTCCACCCCTCACCGTAGTCGTACTCCGAGTCCGACCCCTCATCGTCTTCCTCCTCGCTCTCCTCTCCTCCCTCCCCTTCGGACCCCTCATACTCTCCATCGTTGTCCTCGTGTCCCATGGCTGTCTCGCAGTGTTTGTGATGATGATGAACTACTAGATTGTATGTTCCTCACAAAGACGACGGCGTAGCACGCACGAGTGTACGCCTGGCTGAAACGAACACAAAAACATCTGTAGTAAGTAAACGGTGAAAAAATAAAAAAACCGTTACTCACGACGAAACAGTTACAAAGACCCCTCGTAGAAAGGCGCTCCTGCACCGTCATCTGTTGACTCAGGCATGTCTGCTGCGCTCGGACTCAACAGCGCAATGTCAACCGTGCTGTCGGCCATTGCGGTCTTTCTTCAGAAGTTGCCACTGGCTAGGAGGGCGGACGGCTTAGGCAACTTATTTTTCAATGACCTCTTTCTAAAGAAGCTTTCCGGAGGCGAATCCAGGCCTGCGCTTACTCCTTCAAGCGTCTAGACTAGACTACCGAGTTGCATGCAATGCCTTCTCTCGAGGCTCTCAGAGCCGCTCTACGTAGTCAACGCGTGATGCTGGCATCTCAAGTGCTGTCAACGAGTCAAAGCAGTGCTGGCATCTCTGTAGTGTGGTGCATGCAACAAAAAAGTCAAAGAGGTGCTGTTGGAAACTTGAAAGCAGTGCTGTGGCACCACCTCAGAGCAGACAGTGTCTGTGAGTGTGTTTTGCATGCTAAACTCTGCAGCGCGCGCCAGCATTTCCAGTGAAGCTGTGCTGCTTCTTGCAAGCACAAATTGCTGCACGGCGCTGTCTGCATCGTACTTTGTGCACACATGGCACCAATGCAATTGGCGCTGCGCAGTGAGCTTACGCAGCAGCTGCAGCGCTGAGCATTGCGAAGCAGCCCCCCCCCCCCCCCCCCGACCCTGCTCTGACATCTCACATCAGATACAGGCGCGCGGGGCAATGCCACAACAGGGGCGCCATATGTCGCGCACTGCAAATGCTGCATGTTTCTCCGCGGCCGCTTCCTAGCAAAAAGATGACCATGTACAGACAATAAACTTCAACAAATGTGTCCGCTCTGCTGCGCGCAAACGCCGCAGCTGCGGTGTCCCTCGCCACTTGTCCACGTAGTGCACGCGCCGTCGGCGGCCGCCTGACCAGTCCAGCACGGCCGCCGACATCGATCACGTCGTCTACTGCGATGTCGCCCGCCGCCAAGGGTTTGCGTACAGCGCACATGTCCAGGCTGAACGAGCAGCATGCCTCGACGAGCGACGCACGGCGTGCAGCCCGCTGGCGCACAGCGCATCGCCACGCGCCTCTGTGACGGCAGACATCTTCAAGTTTTGACGCGCCGGCTCCGCTGAAGCGCTGCCGCAATGGCAGCTCTCACGCAGCCTCCCCCCCCCCGCGGTCCCCTGTGCGCCTGGGCATTCATGGCGCCGTTGTATCCCCCCCGGCATCGCCGCCGCTGGCGTGTCTGTCGCACACGACGCACGTCGGGGAGCGTGGCTGCTTCGACGCCGTGCGCACGACATGCAGAGGGTCCCCCTGCCAAGCGTGTCAATGAGACAACCCTGCTCTGCCACCTCAAAAGCCGGCACTATGGCTGTCAGGAGGGTCCTCCCCCCCCCCCCAGTGGCGTCAGAGGCGGCGGCGGCGGCGGCAGGGCGGCGCCAGCGGCAGCAGCGGTTGTACGAACACTGGCGCTGAGTGCACGTGCGCTGCACTGCCAACGTGCGAGCCGCCAGTGCTGCCACCATCCTTGCACGTTGTGCACCTCCCGCACTGGCGCGCCGCTCCGGCCGCCGTCAGGCTGCGCGCATCTACGCCTCTGCAGCGGCAGCGGCAGCGGCAGCGGCGGCGCGCCGCGCGCGGAAGAAGGCGCCGAGCGCGCGCGCCGCGTCGCCGAACGCCGGCGCCGCCGCCGCGCGCGCCGCGATCCAGCTCGGCAGCTGCGCCACCGTCGCGGCGCGCGCGTAGCGCTCGTCCACGAGCAGCACCGCGCCGTAGTCGCGCGCGTGGCGGATGCAGCGCCCGATGGACTGGTTCACGGCGCGCATGCACATGGCCTGGTAGAGCGCGCGCCCCGCGCGGCCGCCGCCCGCGGGGTCCGCCGCGTCCGCGTATTCGATCTGCGCGGGGGGGTGTTGGGGGGGGGGCGGAAGGGGGGGGGGGGCGCTTGACTGTGTTGTGAGGCGATTCACGGGGGGGGGGGGAGGGGCAATGGCGGTTCACTGTGTTGTTCGGCGGTTTGAAGGTTAGTGGGGGGGGCTGCTTGGCCGTATACTGCCACACTGGCTTTGTGCCATATTCTGCTACAGCACATGCTGCATGATGATCGTTCTAGACACCGAGGCGCACGAGCGGAGAAAGCTTTGGTGGTCAGAGAGCTGCGATTGGCCAGCGCAGGAGGGTCCGCATGGTTGATCTGCAGGGAGCACGTGGGGCTGTGGATGAAGGGGGGGGGGGTCGTCAGCGCAGGGATCATTGGGGGGGGTTAAGACAGAGGCCACGGCTACCGGGCTGTGGTGCAGACGCTGCAGCATTACAGTGCGTTCGCGTTGGTAGGTGCGGCGACAGTAACGGGATGAAGCGTGCAAGGGGGGTATCAGAGCGCTGCCTAAACGCAACTGGGCACATGGGCAGGGGCGCAATGAGCGCTGACGCAAGAAGAGGGGAAGGTGGGTATTGACGCATGGCAGCGCTCAGGTGCGATATAACGAAGGCGTCACCAAGGTTGACATGGGCCAGGACACGTTCGCGCCCACGCGCGAGTCAGCTTAGGGTCAGGGTTAGCAAGCCGTAAGAGAATAATGGCCGTGTTGTGCGCGCTCGTTTCAGTAGGCCTTCCAGTGCAGGATCTGCTGCATTCGGAGTGCACATTTGCGACTCCAAGTGACGCGGGGGAGGGGGGGGGGGGGGGGGGCAGGCCAGTGCACACACACGCTATGCCTGCGGTTTGAAACAACATATGAGGAGGCGTCATCGTTCACACCGGCGTCGCTTAGGGGGGTCGCTGTCAGCACCGCTCAGCGCATGCGCACTGTGCCCCGTACCACCAGCATTGAGCCCAGCCTGTACGATTCAGTGTCTCCATCATGCCAAACACATGACTGTGAGGCATTGAGAAAGGCGCGCGCGCATTTGTCATCTTCCCCTCGTGACGCTCCGCATCACGCGCGCTGTGCGTCTTCATCCTGGCCCCGATGATCCTGCTCTGCGCTTCGCAGCGTTTTGCGGCACGGGACACCCCCCTCTCAACCCCCCCCTAACATATGTAGTGAGAGGGGATGTGTGGGAGCCCCTTGCGCTCGCTTTGATCTGCGCGCCGCGCATCGGCATGCGTGAGTTCCGCAGTGTGATAAAGGCCCTCCATGGTCGCAAGGACACCGCCCCTTGGGAGCGCATCCTCGCATGTACGCACACCGAGGCAGCAGCGCGCACGCCCGCGCGGCGCGGCGCGGCGCAGCGCCGAGCGTCTCAAAAGCAAAACCATCAAACGTGTATACACACGAAAACCCACAGAAAACGGATGACTATGAACAAGAACGAAAAAGCTTTGACGACCATCACCTAATTTGAATTACCTTCTGGCGTAGCTCAGGGTCGCGCGCGTCCGGGAACGGCATGCCCACCATCACCACGCAGCGCGCGAGGTCGTCGCTGAAGTTGATGCCCTCGCTCATCTTCGCGCCCACGACGGACAGCAGCAGCGCGCCGCCGCCGCCGCCGCCGCCGCTGCCGCTGCTGCGGTGGATGGCGGCGGAGTAGGCGGCGAGGATGCTCTCGACTTCCGTGGCGGCGCGCGGCTCTGAGAAGATGGCCTTGCGCTTGGAGAGCTGGTGCAGCGCGCCGGAGGCCTTCCAGCACTGCAGCACCTGCGGCGCGGGCAAAACGGCGCGGGGGACGTCGGCACTGGTAGGAGCAGTGCACTGGCGGCGCTAGCGCTCTGCACTAAGACGCAGAAAAGGCCATGACGACGGTCGTTGAGCTTCATGTACGTGAGCCACCGTATTTGGCGGTACTTGAAGCGAAATTACAGTGACACTGCATGGGTGTACATGGGACGGTCCGTTCTTATGGCAGCCCTGTTGCAAGACGATGCTGGGTGTTTTGTGCAACGGCATGCTGAGCAACTGCCGCATTTACAGGGGCCCAGCGGGCTGTGATAGTACGTTTGCAATATGTAATCCTGACCCTAATCCTCTTACTCTACTAAGTAAGTGCACGAACTAATTTAGAGTAGTTATGTTCACAAACGTACGTGCACCAATATGCCGCCGCCACAACTGCACATTGCGCGCTGTCCTCGCCTAACCCTTAACCAACCCAACCTTAAACCTAAATTCTAACCCTAGGCTCCTGACACGCCGTACTGCTGCATGCGTACGTGCGTACGCAGTGATGTGAGTGAGCCTACTGTCGACCTAAAGCTGATGCTCGCTTCAGCCCTGACCCTAGCCCTGATGCTGACCTATCTCTGATCCTATGCAAAGCGTGCCGAAGCTTTCACTCACCCTAGCCTCCATCCTCGCCCTACTGTACACCTATGCAAGTATGCCTGAACCCCATCCTGGTCCTAACCCTAGCCCTTACCTTGCCCTAAGCCCAGCCCTAACCCTAGCCCTGATCCTAACCCTAGCCCTAGTATTGCGTGCGGCCCACCTGTTCCATGTAGCCAAAGCTCGGCAGGAAGCATACAACGCCACCGGGCACCAGAGCGCAGACGTTGCTCAGTAGGCGACACAGCTCATCCATCTGCGAGGGCATGAGAAAGTGGGGTGCGTCACTTCAATATGTACTCGCAAATGACCATTGGCACTGCTTGCTTAGCAGGCAACTCAGCTTGTCCATGTGTGTGCGCATGACAAGCGGGGAGCATCACGTCAACACCAGCAAATTGTCCCTTGGTGTTGCTCGCTTAGCAGTCGGCACAGCTCGTCCATCTGCATGCGCATGAGAAGCGGGGAGCGCCACTTCAATATTGGCAAATAGCCAGTGAGCGCTTGCTTAGCAGGCGACACAGCTCGTCCACCTGACTGCGCATGAGAAGCACGAGAAGCGGATGCGTCACTTCAATAACGGCAGATGGCCATTGGGCAGAGCTTGCTTAGCAGTCTGCACAGCTCGTCGATCTGCATGCGCATGACAATATGCACTGTCACTTCAATGTTGGGAAACGGCCATTAGGTGTCGCTCGGTAGTCAGCACAGGTCCTTCATCTGCATGCGCACGGGAAGCGGGGAGTGCAACTTCAGCATTCACCGTTACTTACGCACGGACGGTGTCTGCATCATGATGCAGGCATGACTGTGCAAGCGGCTCAGGCCACCTATGTGTGAAAACAAGGGCATGTGTGCGCAGTACTGCAGAAGTATGGCGAGCACAACCATACGTATATGCAGCGTGAATCGTGGCATGAGCAATGGCGAATGCGTACTTTTGAATGATCTAGAAGCTTCATCGCACCATGGCACAGACATCCCCTCTAGACCTGTACTCGTGTGCGGGAAAAGCATTCATTGACCCAATGTAGCTTGGCATCAGGGCAAACTTGCAGTTGGCGACGCGAGGCAAGCAAGCAACAGCGCAATGACATGCGGTCGTGCCGCAGGAAGATGAAACCGCCGCGCCGCCGAACGCACCTGCTCCGGACTGCCGCGCTTCGCAAAGGTGAAGTTGAAGACGCCGCCGCTGGGGCCGCGCGACACGCACAGCGGCAGAATGTTCTCCGGCGGGATCACATGGCCGCACGAGAACACCTCCAGCCCCCCCGCCGCCGCCCCCTCACTTTCAGAAGACGCCTGCTGGAGCGTCCCCGTTGAAGTAGCGGCGGCGACTGTTGAAATAGCGGCGGCGGCGGCGCGGCGCGGCGCGATGCCGGGGAACAGCTGCTGAGCGATGGCGCCTGCGGGCTGCATGGTGCCGCCGATGAGGACGACGGCGCGCGCCTCGCGTGCGATCTCCGCAAAGTGGACCGCGGGGTTGAGCATGATGAACTTGAGGGAGGGGCCGTCGTTGTCCGCGTCCGCGGCGGTTGGGGGTGCGGGCGGCCCAGCGCTGAACGGGGACGAACAGGGGGGGGGGGGGGGGGGGGCGGGAGGGGGAGGGAGGGGGGGGGTCATGACTGGTAGGTAGCACAGCTGCTGTGATGCCTGGCGTGCAGTATGTGTGTCATGGCGTTGTAGGTACAACGTGTTTGCGAAGGTCAGCAGTTGCCATTTTTCTTTAGACGCGATGGGGAGGGGAGGGGGGCATCACGATTGGCCGTGCAAAGTCCCTTCGTAATCCACACACTCATTTCTCTGTTTTGTCAAAGTTCATTCGCACGGCAAAGTTTTTTTCTCCTACACAGCTCTTACTACTGCTTCAGGTATGCAGTTCATGGGTGTAATTGTTGTGTTGTCCAGGTCACGTCAATCTTCACCGCCCGTTGACACCGGCGCGTTCACGAACGCACAAGCTGTGGGCAGCATCGTGCTGTTGCGACCCCCAGTGACACTTGCTCTGCCAATGATGACGCGCTCATCCTGTCAGCATCGCTCAGCAGTGCTACTTGGGGCAAAACCTACCTTCGTACCCCACGTGCAGAAGCGGTACCTACATACCTGAGTCTTGCAGCACGGCGGCGGCGCCTGCCTGCGCATGATGATGTGCCCATCCTTGTCAAAACTGATCCGCAGTGCCGAAGCTGCAGCCTAGCGACCCCAACACATGAGCATACCTACAGTACGTACCTGCGGTCTTTGACGGCGGCGGCAGCGGCAGCGCGGGCCTACGCACGATGACGCGGCCGTCCTTGTCGGCATTGGTGAGAGCATCGTCACTTGAAGCAAAGCCTACCTCTTCCAGCGCAGAAGCAATACCTACATACCTCCGGTCTCTGGACAGCGGCGGCGGCGCAGGCCTGCGCACGATGACGCGCCCGTCCTTGTCGGCGTTAGTGAGCGCCATGAGGAATTGGTGCGCCGTCTGCAGCGACGACACGTGGCGGCTCACGTACGCCACGGCAGCGCTCTGCAGACGACGCAGGGGCGCGAGCGCGTGTAGGACGAGGATGCGCGTTTACATTCTGAGCAGTGGATGCAGTGCCAGTGCACTGCGCATAAGCCCAAGTCTAACCTGAACACTACTAAGTGGATACTTCGTGGTGTGCAAACTGCGTGCGTCCGCAGCAAATGGACTGCTAGCAACACCGCAGCGCAGTTGCAGAAGTCAGCGGTGCAGCCTGCGGCGGCAGCAGCACTCTGGGGAGCTGTTTGAGAATGGACGATACCTGTAACGGGGGACAACTGGGGCCAAAGTGAGGCTTGTGTGCATCGCAACAGCAGCACAGAGAGCTCACTCAATTGAGACGCTTGTGCAGAGGGCTGCTGTTGCACTCAAGTCCCAGACAGCAACTTCAACTGAGCATCGGCCCGCGACACACGGGCTGCCACCGCGAGCGCTCTGCGGCAACGCAAAGCTTGCGCCGGGAGCGCGCTCACCAGAGGCGGCCATCACCAACAGGCTGTAAATCCGCTGCCGCCGACAGCGCTGGGAAGGGAAGCGTAGCGTGCTGTGGTAATTCCCTAACAGCCAAGCGCAGCCCTCACCACCAAACGCCTGCGCGACTTCGCGCGCACACAACTTCAACATCCTCCCCTGCGTGAGCACTGCTGCGACAATGACGCACCTGCGCGGGCACCGCGTCCGCCTGCGCAGAACTCTCCGCGGCGCCGCCCGCGGCGCCCTCCGCGTAACGGTCCGCGGTTCCGGCGCCATTCCCCGCCGCCGCCGCCGCCGCCGCAGCCGCCGCGGTCTGCGTCAGGTCAAGGAATCCCATGATCTTTCTGCAGATGCCGCTGCGCCGCATGTAGCGCTCCACCTTGAAGAGGTTGACGTTGTCGATGCCGGCGCGGAAGGCAAAGTCGTTGATGCGCAGCACCTGCGCAGCAGCGGCAGCAGCGCTCGCCGCCTCCCCCGCCGCCGCCGCCCCCCCCCCCTTTTGGCAGATGGTGAGGGTCCCCCCTTGCTCCCCCCCTTGCCGGGGGTGCCTTCCTGGGGGGGTACACTGGGGGGGTCCTGTGTTGCCCCCTTCTCCAGGAAGCGGATAAGGCTCTGCAGCATGCGTAAGATGGTGTTGACGTAGAAGACGTTCTTGCCCTTGAGCCGCGCAGCGTAGCGCGCCTGAGGCGTGGGGGCAGGGGGCGAGGGGGGACAGACGTTCAGCCCCGCAGGCGTCAGGGGGGAAGGGGGGGTTAGAGCGGGGGTGCAATTAGGGGTTGGGGGGCATGTGGGTTGGGGTTGCGGGGCATGTGGGTTGCAGGTAGGGGTACAAATGGGGCGTAGCTGACGTGGGTTGGTGGTATGCCAGATGCAAGATTGGCGCAGCGACGGTGCACGCAGCCTCCATATGCTTATTGCGCAGTCACACCATTGTGATCTATACGTACTCTGGCATTGTACGTGTTGTCCCCAGACGCCGAAGCTAGCCGACTCTGAGAGAGAAAGCTCAAGACCGCAAGCCATGACTGCATGCAGGCAAAAACCGCTCTCCCCTGTGCAAATCGTTGCCTGTGAGGTCTGGGTCAGTCGTGCTGACTTCCTTTCGCCTAATACTAGGGTTAGGGCCAATGTGAAACGACATTTGCCTTGCAGATGTTTTAAGACTCTTGCTCAAACACTCATTCTTCATCACAGGCAATCCCTCGCCACCAACGGTGCCTGAATACGCACTGATCACAGCCCCTGTTGTGCGTGTGTGCCACTGCTTTGCGCAGCCGCACGTACAGGCAAGAAGTACTTCATTGAGAAACACTTCCAAGTACAAGCAGTACAGAATCACGTGTAGGGTTGGGGTCAGAGGTAGCTGCTGTTCAGGTTAGGCATGTACCTACTAGTACGCACCAGGTACTGCCTCAGCTAGCTGTGCACGCGGCGCAGCTCGCGCAGCCACACATAACCACAAGCAGTACTTGCAATACGGATACAGGGGCATACATCCAGATACGCACCAGGTACTACGCCAGCTGGCTGTGCGGGCGGCGCAGCCCGCGCAGCCGCACATTGAACACAAGGAGTACAGGGTTCTTTGCACCTCGAGCAAAAACACCTTTAAATGTGTATTGCTAAAAAAGTACTTGAACCACAGAAACAGGGGAATTGCAGAAACAGCGGCGTTATCCTACGCTACGCACCAGGTACTGCGCCAGCTGGAAGTGCGCGCGGCGCAGCTCGCGCAGGCGCACAACGGCGCTGTGCACGGCGTTGACGGCCTCGACGATGTTGTGCGCCTCGTCCACGATGACCACGTTGCCGCGCAGCCGCACGCCCAGCGCGCGCCGCGTCTCGCGCTGCAGCAGCGCCGCGTACGGCATCACCACCAGCTGCGCCAGCGCGGCGGCCTGCGAGCGCACGCGCGAGTCCGTGCAAGGGGGGTATATAGGTATACCTATGTACTTCCGAAGCATCAGCGTATATATATATATATGTCTTGCGCAGCAGCAGCGCGGCACGCGGCGCCACCACCAGCAGCACCAGCGCAGCGGTGTGCGCTGTTGGAATATGGACCGGTGCCTGCTTCTGTCACAATCATCTGGTACAGGAGGGGGGTTCAGACGAGTGCGCGCACGTGCAATGATGCCATCTGCGTGCGAGGTGAACATGACTGATGTGGTGAACAATGGCATGAGCTTGACCCTAACCTTAGCGTCGTGACAGTGCTGTGAGTGTTGCGCTGCATCGGAGCGATCGCAGAGGGTGCCGCCGCCGCCGCCCTTTTGAGCGCCATGGCAACCCTAACCCTAACCTAAACCCTAAGCACGTGGTTGCCACGAGACGGAGCAGCAGTGGCACTGCGCTCATGAGAAGCTGTCATTACGGTTTTGCATGCAGCGTAAGCGAGACGTGAAGGGCTGCGGCAACGCAAGCAGGAGCGCCCTGCGCAGCCGTGGCATGGCGTGGGGCGCCTTCCTCCGCCTAACCCTAACCCTAACCCTCACACTAACCCTGACCCTGACCCTAACCCTGACCCTCAGCTGCGAGGCGACACGGCTGCCAACATTCGTGCATGCGCAGATGGCATACACGCACGGCCGTGACTGAAGCTTGGTGTAGGCGGGGGGGGCAAGCGAGGGCCTTGAAGTGAAAGCTGAGCGCTGACTTTTGCCAATGAGAGCCGAGCACTGATGGCTCTGGATGCGAGCTGAGCGATGATGATTGTGGCGATGGTGATTGCAGGAGGCGAGCTGAGGCAATGGTAATTTGTGGTGAGGACTGAGCGTTTTTGACTTTGGGATGTCGGTCGCGGCAGCGCGCCTAGCAGCTTTTGGGGCATGTGCAACTGGCGTTCAAGCATGGCTGTGTCCTTACCACTGCTGCAAGGTGTAGACTCTTGGAGCAAGCAAGGGTACGTGATTCCGGATGAGGGCTGATCGCGTCAGCTTTAGAGCGCTTCGCAACAGAGAAGCGCTGGCCGGAGGTGTAGGGTTGAGACCCACCCGAGCCTTCATGTCGGCTGCAAATTGTAGCTGACGACAGCAAAAGCTGGCTGAGAAGCTCTGCGCAGGAGAAATTTGAAGTATGGGTACCCTACACCACGCAGAAGCCTACACCAAATGTGAACTACAGCAGCGCGTCGACTGGCCGTGTGGAATCAGCACCTCGCGTGCCACAACACCACTATTAACACGTGCTGACACACATACCCACATGACATACCTACGTGACATACCTTGCGTGTGCCGTAGTACGGGCACGCGTGCAGCCCCCGCCCGAGCTCCCCCAGCTCCTCTATGTCTCTAACGGCCGCCAGCGCGTGGTCGCGGAACTCGCGCTGTGTGGCAACGCTCAGCCACTCGCACCCCCGCTTCTCCCCCTTCCTCCCGCCCCCCGCGGCAACCCCCTGCTTCGCGCGCTTGGCGGGCGGGGGCTGTGCGCAACTGCTGCCGCATGACGCTTTCTTCTTCCCCTTTTGCAGGTCCAGGCAGGCATCCGTCATGCGCGCGTCGCTGCGGCGGCGGAGTGTGCACGTATGAACACGATCGTGACTGATGATGTGGCCCGAGTATGTGGGGGGCCTGCCGACACATACTTCAAGTATACCTCAGGACAGAAACAAGGTGACCTTGAGGTGCGAGTGACCGCATCTACGCCTGGTGCCATCCTGCAACGGTGACAATGCGCTGCTGTCACGAACAGACACCGCGAGGTGCCGGCCCGGGCACGAACCGACGTTTCCAGCATGGCGCAGCTCACGCGCCGACTGCGCTCGCTGCAGCGCTCAGCAGCATCGCTCAGCAGCCGCATTCAGCAGTATTCCAGTAAAGCAATTGCAAGAAACCCACAAATAGAGCCGTCACCACATTGGGCGTGCCGCAGTGCAGGCGCACCTGGACAGGGACGATACCGCCGGGTTGATGCACAGATTGCGCCTGCCGCCGAGGGTCACGCAGCGCACGCCCGCGGCGAACGCCGTCTTCTTCACCTCGTTCACGAACTGCGACGTCTGCGAGTGCGTGCGGCTGAGGGGGGGGGGGGGGGGGGGAGCAGCGAACAAGGAGGGGCAGGGGGGCGTGCAGGGGGGCGTTGGCATCGCAGCAGCGCTCAACCTTGATGGACGCTGCACGCGTGGGCATCGCTGCAGAGTAGCTGCGCAGTGTGAAACTGCCGGCTGGCGTGAGGGCGGCGCGTGGCATTAAGGGTAGGCAGCGCTGCGTGTTCTTTCAAGGCGAGCGCTGGCGGCAGACGCGCGTAGGCTTGGCTGTTTGAGCATATGGGGGGCACCGTCGGCGCTGTGCAGCGAGTGGAGGCTGCACATATGTGACACGGAGCATGCGCAAATTTGACCTGAAGCATATGGAATGGAGGGAGTCGACAGCGACGAGTAAGTCAGCCAAGTGCGCGCTGCCAGGTCAAGGTGTGCGCCGCTGCGGTCGCTGTGTCCCTGCTGACGTTGATGTGATCTGGATGTAATGAAGACCCAGCTCAGCAGCAAGGCGGGCAAGGCACTTGACGGCATGATGGCTGTCAGTGGCGTGATTCACCACATACATTACTCGCATTAGCTGCCGTATGGTGGTGGGTTTAACATTATGTTGCACTAACGCGCTGCCACATTGCAACTGCTGTTGCGAGTATCCGCACCTTTGTTGTAATGCGGGCCGGGCACTGCTGCAGCATCAGCGCATTGTATTAGTGTCAGCGCTGTTGAAGTTTGCAGGTTTCAGTGCCGCTGCCAGGCACATGTCTGAAAGCCAATGCCTGGGCAAACGTGAGCTGGTGTGCGCCTTGGTGCTGTCACTGACCCTACAAGGAACACCGTCACGGATTGCAATGGTGCCCCGCAACAGTGGTCTGCTCAGCTGTGTTGCAATGTACATGGAAGCCAACAGCTGTGTAAATGCTGTGCAGCTGATGTTCATTAGACATTCATGATTATGCACTTATTTAAATAGCATGGACCCATGCCATTTGAGATCTACATGCAAGATGTTGAATGGCACGTTTGCATGTAGATCTCAAATGGCATGTGTGCAGGACGTGACGTCAGCGAAACTCACTGTACAACAATACAGTGTTGGACCACACGAGGTGCAGCGCAAATGCACTACCAGCAGGTCAAATGAACATGCGTGTGAACGTTGCTGACCTGCAGTATAAGACCTGCGTGATGCCCAGCTCCCGCCACTCGGCCTCCTCCCTAGCATCCTCTCTCTCATCGCTGCTGGACGCTGCTTCCGTGTCACTGCCGCTGCTGCTGCTGTGAGCATCCTCGCCGCTCAGATACTCATCTACAAGAAACTTGCCATCGCCAGCAGCCTCGTCAGCACCACTGCTGGCAGCGGCCGCCGCCTGCGCTTGCTTCCTCCTTTTGACGCCGTCTCTCTGGCTGTGTCTGCCGTTCATGGTCTTGCCGGCGCCACGGTGCTGTTTGATGCTGTCCACGCTGCTGATGGCTGCAAGCCTCGCAGCTAGCGCCTCTCGCATCTGCTTCAGCCTGCGAGCCTTGGCTCTTTGAGCATCCTGTTCTTTGATCTCAGAGAAGTTGGCAAGCCAATCTGGCTCGGCCTTTGTCGTGCTACGATCACTGCTCTGCGGTGTGGCGAGCTGGACGTCGTCCGGCTGGAGCGCTGCTTCCAGATCCCTAGCATCCGAGACCGTCAGCCACTGCAGTGCAGCGCATATGATGCTGAGAGACTTGCCGGTGCCAGTGGGACTCTCGAAGATGCCTATGCCTCCCCTCTCGAAGGCGGTGTACAAATGGGTCATGAGCTGCTGCTGCACCTCGTATGGCGGAAAAGGGAAAGGAATGGATGGCACAAAGGTCATGTCTCCCTCTGAGTTCTGCTGGGCATCCGCCAGCATTTGCTCTCTGTGTGCACAGCACACTTCCGAAGTCTGCTTGGCGCCAAAGTTTGAACGCGAACGCCTTTTGTAGGGCCATCATGAACTGCCTGGGGGTGTGCCAGCCTGCTACATGTTCAAGATGATACGATTTCGGGGTATGTGTGGACCTCACGCAAACTGTATTGGGAATTTGTGAACACACCACTCAGCAGAGCTCAACACATACGGTGTGTGCTCGCTGCGCCTGCCTGCCTGCTGCGCACTCTAAATGTACGGTCGTACATCATGAACATACACACAGTGTGACATTGGCAAGACAAACACAATGGCCGACATCGTTGTGACTTGTTGACCAAAGTGGGTCTGATATATACAGATCAGGTGGTCCGATGCAGCTGCCCCAGGGGTGCATGCCCGAGCTGTAGGGCAGGATCCAGTTCCAGGTGTGTCTAACAAGTGCTGACAGATTTAAGACCTCAACAAGATGGAGAGGTTTTCGCTAGCCGTAGTTTCAAGCAAGAATGGCACGTGTTCTTCTCTTCAGCTCCAGACGCTCCCGTGCGGCCTGTGGCCTGGCATGGCTAATTTCTTCTCGCAAGCACCCCCGATCTTTCAATAATACAAAAGGCGCACCTTCCCATGTGTAACAGCACTGCACTCACCATATGGAAGATGAAGGCAAGCATACATTCCATGAGTCGCTTCAATAGTTGGGTCTCTGCATACAACCATGATGTTCAATTATATGTAGCACTCGAAGCATCTGACCCACACAGCCACTGCCTACCCTATGTACTGTCAGATCAAGGAGGCAGAAGTGACACATCGGTCGTCGACAAGTAGCACGTGCAGTGCAGCTTCACGCATGTGTGTATACGAGATCCCACCCAGCTGACATTGCGATCACATCCGACATTGCTATCACATCCGCCAAGCAATGTGCTGCTCATCGATGCATGTTTGACAAGAAAGAGGCAGGGTGGGGACTCAATGTTCGTTCCAGCAATCCGTGTGTTGATTGTCCAAGGCTGATTCAAGTGCTCACATCGGTGCTTGCTTCACAGGCTGTCTTGCATGGAATTAAGATTCGCATGCACCATTCATGTGTGCAACACAGCATTGCTCCTTTCAAGCGCAAATACGACATGCTGCCAAACTACGAGCGTTGGAGAGCCGCTGGGATATTGTCGCTGCACACTGTGTGCATGTTGTGGCAAACTTGCTGCGTATTGCCTGGCAACTTTTGTGCTTGTCGACGCTTTGTGTACTGCCCGGGTTGTCTGCTGACCGCATGGCTGTCAAAAAACACTGAATGGCCCTCCACCGTGCATCACCTTCATCCGCCCGTCTTTCCGCTTGCACGGGCCCGTGCCTCAGCCAGCTTAGCTGCTCTCTCCCTGTCATTCTCAGCCTTGACCTCCCTGTCGTAGGCGAACCTGTCCTTGGCAACGTAGGCGATGTAGGCTCCGAAACCAAGAAACAAGGCTGCCTGCGTCAGCATCCTCCGATCTCGCGCCATCGCCGCAGATTCGCACTGCAATCCTTCGTCTATTGGCAATATCTGCGAACAACTCTCTCACCTTTGAAGAAGTCAGCTCGATCTTTTGAACGCGAGTGGTGCGCGCGCAAATATCTCACCAACTGTCACTTTTTGGCAGCTGCATCAAACGTGCTAGCAAGGCGAGGACCAGCCAGGGCAGCATGGATATGGATGACGACGAAGCGCATTCATCAATGCTTGAAGAGGAGGAGCAAGAATGCGACGAGCCCACGCCCATGGACAGCACTGCACCTGAAGGGCACCAACAGCCAAAGTCCAGGCTGCTGATCACCAAGCTGGTGATGGAGAACTTTAAGTCCTACGGCGGCGTGAGGGAAATAGGCCCCTTCCACAAGTGTTTCTCCTCCATCGTAGGGCCGAATGGCTCGGGCAAGTCGAATGTCATCGACGCCATGCTCTTCGTCTTCGGCAAGAGGGCCAAGAAGCTGCGCCTCAACAAGGTCAGCGAGCTCATCCACCGCAGCGAGACGTACCCCAACCTCGACGCCGCCAAGGTCTCCGTGCACTTCGTGGACATCATCGACGACCAGTCCTCTGAGGACGACTACGCGGAGGTCCCTGGCACGGAGCTAGTCGTCACTCGCACCGCGTACCGCAACAACACCAGCAAGTACCAGGTGGACGGGAAGACGGCCACGTTCACGGAGGTCGGAGCGCTGCTGCGGAGGCGCGGCATAGACCTGGACAACAACCGCTTCCTCATACTGCAGGGCGAGGTGGAGCAGATCGCCATGATGAAGCCCAAGGCGGAGGGCCCCCACGACGAGGGCCTTCTGGAGTATCTGGAGGACATCATCGGCAGCAACCGCCACGTGGAGGCGACAGAGGCGGCGGCGAAGGAGGTCGAGGAGCGCAGCGAGGCGCGCGCGGAGCGGCTCAACCGCCTGAAGGCCGCGGAGAAGGAGAAGGAGGCGCTGGAGGGCGCGAAATCGGAGGCGGAGGCGTTCCTGCAGAAGGAGCGCGACCTGCGCAAGCTGCGGAACGTCCTCTACCAGATCTGCATCGCGGAGGCGGAGGGCAACGCGGCGGAGGTTGCGGCGCGGCGCGAAGAGCTGGCGCGGCTGCAGGGCGTGGAGCGCGCGCGCCTGGCGGAGACGGAGGCGAGCCTCGCGGAGATCGAGGGGACGTACGAGGGGATGATGGGTGAGTGCGCAGCGACGCTCAGCAGCTCAGTTGTGCGTGTGCAGATTGACGGATGTAGGTGACGGATTGGCGGATGTAGGTGACGGCTGCACAGGGCGCGTGATCGCAACGTGGTGTGTGTGATGGAGTGTGTGCAGTCTTGGGCGGTTGTGATGCGCTGCACAGAAGACCGCATGCGCTGTTGCGGCGGCGTCAAGTGATTGGCGCGCTCGCTGCCGCACGTTCATACACGCAAGAGGGCCAAATGCATACGCGTATGTATCGCGTTATTTGCGCAGGCAATAACGCACTCGTGCTTGCAGCGTCAGTATTTGCCAAGGCCCATGTGTGCACTCCACAATCAGGTGCTACGGTCACTCCATACCCGCCTGCAGCTGCAGCTGCAACCATACCGTAGGTACCGCAACACACAGCATCTGAGGCAGTCCTCCACATCTGCTCACTATGCCAGTAGCTGTGGCGAGAGCAGCAGCAACTGCTGCTCACACAATTGAAGTTGGGCACGCAAACCGCTGCTCAAATGTTTGAAGTTGAGTACATACCCACCCATTCTTCCGGCCGCTCCCCGCCGCCCGCGCCCCCCGCCGCAGCGGCGTACAACGCCATCACCGCGGAGCTGGCGCGCACCAAGGAGGAGTTTGCAGAGTACGAGCGCAAGGACATCAAATACCAGGAGGACCTGAAGTACCTGCGCGCGCAGATCAAGAAGCTGGAGGCCGCCGCCAAGCGCGACGCCAAGGTAGTGTCTTTGACACAACAAGCAATCGTTTTCGAGTCGCTGCGCATGCTGTCTGTGATGGACGCTGCTATGCTGTGCTCTTCAGGCCTTTTCTCTGCATGCGTCAGGCAAGATGGCGGCGGCAGCGCTCAGCCAGGCGGTGCTGACTGAGCATTGCTGCAGCGCGCAGCGTGCGGCGCGCTGGATGTGGATTACAGGTCGGCAGCGGAGCCACGCAGCGCCGCCGCCGGCGCTGTGTCTGCGCGCGTGCATGCTGTGGGCGGCCTCGTTAGACTGCGTAGGTCATGTGCATGGCAATGCTGACCATCAGTGCTCAGCAAGCACACTATCATGACTGCGTCTGCCGCTGTGGTGCCGCCGTAACCTGTGGCCAACGCCCGGCGGCGCGGCGCCTGCACGGCGCCAGGTGCACGGCGCGAGGCCGTTGCGGCAACGACGCCTCACGTCGATGTGTTATTACGCGCCTGTGACGGCTACGACGGCGGATATCGCGCCACTCGCTCTGCCACCTAAAATGGCACATGCGATACCTACTATATGCCTCACGTGTCATGACCTCTGTGGCTGACGCACCCACGGCACATGTACCCTGTGTACCTCACATCTGACACACGCTGCTTGATGTGCCTTGCAGATACCTCACACCTTACACACCCCATTCTCGTCACGTGCCTCGTAGGCTGCCCCTCGTGACTTTCGTACACCCGCCATTCACGTGCCTCGCAGGCTGCCGCGGAGGCGGTAGCGCGCGCCGAGGCATCCGAGGCGGCGCTGCCGGACCTAGAGGCCGCGCGCACGCGTGCGGAGAAGCGCGTCGCACAGGCGGATGCTGCCCTCGAGGCAGCCACTGCCGCGGCGCGCGACGAGACGGAGGAGCTGCGTTCGGAATTGGAGGCCAAGCAGGTGCGCTGCCGCCGCCGCCGCTGCGGCCGCCATGGTCATTCATTGTTGTTGCAACGTAGAGAGCTGCTGCTCACTACCCTGTTGGTCCACACCAGCAGATAGACATCAGGGTGGCCGATGCGACAAAAGACCGACGCCAGTTGTGTGCTGCTAGAAGTGAATGTATTGTAGTCTGTCTCTACCAGCAAGTGTAACTGCCGTAACCGTCAAGTGTGCAAGCGGCAATGAACATATAACTGCCATATGCTCCAATAGTTGTCATGCATGGTTGTCATGCCGTACGAGCCAGTACGTCTCAGCGAGTGAGTGTGCGCAGAGTTTTCAGTGTTTTTTTTGCGCCCCACCTGTTGTGTCTGCGCTGCGCGCCCGTCAGATCACGGGTTCAGCGCTTGCGAGCTGCTGCGCCGGAGCGCTAGCGCGATTGCGCGATGCCGCACACAGCGCAGCTGCTAACAGCACCACCCACCCCTGCACCTGCACCTGTGCATGCGACCAACCCTAATTCCAACCTTATTGGACAAGGTAGTCAAACATAAAAATCTTCACTTGTTGATGGCATAAGAAAAACAGCACCCAAACCCTACCCTCAACCTCAACCCTTCCCCCGCCCAGGCCGAGGCGGCGCCCGCGGCGGAGGCGCACGCCGCGCTGCAGCGGCAGCGCGAGACGACGGCGTGCGAGGCGGCGCTCGTCGAGGACAGCGTCGCGGACGCGCGCGCGCGCCTCGCGGCGACGGAGGCAGCTCTCCGCAAGCTGACGGACGGCGACGCGGCGGCGCGCGCGGAGATTGAGGAGGCGCGCAGCGAGCTCGAGGCGGGCGCGGCGCGCGCGGCGGCGCTGGCGGCGGAGGCGGCGGCGCACGAGGCCGCGGAGGCGGCGGCGGCGGCGGCGATGGCGCGCGCGGTGGCGGCGGCGGAGGAGGCCAGGTGCGCACAGAGCGTGCGTGCGTGCTGCGAGAGACACTGAGGGATGTGTGCAGAGTCTCATTGCAGCGGTTGCGTGCCCTGTAAGTTTGTGGTGTCCGTTAAGCGTGTGCAGTGTCAAAGCGTCTCAGCTGAGCGCGCGCAAGGCGCGCCCTCGGCGCTGCGCACCGCCACGGAACACCGCGGCCACTCTGCTGATTTGCACATCCCTGTCGCCTGCAGGGCAGCGCACGAGGCGTCCACGGGCATAGGCGGCGAGCTGAAGGCGCTGCTGGCAGCAGCCGGCAGCCCCCTCCCCCGCGCACACATCCGTAGCTGCCTCTTGGCACTCTGCGCCAAGCGCACACTGCCGCACATCACCGCAGCCACTCTACTTAATTCACACATCACCGTCGCCTTCACTCAACCGCAGGGCGGCGCACGAGGCGTCCGCGGGCGTCGGCGGCGCGCTCAAGGCGCTGCTGGCGGCGGCGGCGCCCGGCGGCCCGCTCGCCGCGGCCGGCATCCGCGGCCGCCTCGGCGCGCTGGGCGCCATCGACGCCGAGCACGACGTGGCCGTCTCCACCGCGTGCGCGCTGCTAGACCACGTCGTCGTCGACACGAGCGCGGGCGGCGCGGCGTGCGTCGAGTACCTGCGCGCGCACGGCGCCGGGCGAGCGTCGTTCGTCATCCTGGAGCAGCTGGGGCACCTCGAGGCGGCCATGGCGGCGGACGTTGCGCCGCCGCCGCGCTGCCGGCGGCTGTTCGACCTCGTGCGCCCCGCGCACGCGCGCTACCGCGCCGCCTTCTACCTGGGCCTGCAGGTGCGCGGAGCGCTGCTGAATGGCGGGGGGAGAGGGCCGGCGGCCGTGCGGGTGCTGCGCGCCGCTGCGCAGGGCAACGGGGCGGCTGACGTGCACGCTGATGTGTTTCATGGAGCCATGACGTTGTAGCGGAAGTACTGATGGTGGCTTGCCGCATTCCCCTGCACAGCCGGTGCACTTGGACGTCACTGCTCGCCTGCTCTGTTGGCTGCAGCTGCAGAGCGTGCACTGCCCAGCACGCGTGGCAGTGCGTCATGACACCCACCGCAGTATTGCATATTTGCCCCTGCCTGCTGCTACGTACGCGCATGGCCTTGTGCACTCCCGGAGGCTGTTCTATGCTTCTGTCAAGAATTTCTCCTGTAGCAGGCACCTCACACACACTCCCCCTCTGCCCCCCCCCCACCCCAGGACACTCTCGTGGCCCCCGACCTCGACGTCGCCACCGCCGTCGCGTACCGCGGCGGGCGCTGCGTCGCGCGCGTCGTCACCGCCGCCGGCCAGCTCATCGACAGGTCCGGTGCCATGTCCGGCGGCGGCGGCGCCGTGCGCCGCGGCGGCATGGGCTCCGCCGCCGCCTCCGAGGCCGCCGCCGCCGGCGCCGCGGTGTCGGCGGCGGAGGTGGAGCGCCTCGCGGCGGCGGCGGCGATGGCGCAGGCAGAGGTCGCGCGCGTGCGCACGGCGCGCGGCGCGGCGCGCGACGAGGGGCGCGCGCTCGCCAAGCGGCGCGCTGCGCTGGAGGCGCGGCTGCCGCGGCTTGCGCTGCAGACGGCCGCCACGGAGGACGGCGCCGCGCAGTACCGCGCGCAGGCGGCGGCGCTGCGCGAGCAGTGCGAGCTCGCGCCGGAGGCGGCGGCGCGGCTCGCGGCGCTGCGCGCTGCCATCGCGAAGGACGACGCCGCGCTCGCCAAGAGCGCCAAGGCGCTGGGCAAGGCGGAGGCGGCGGTGGCGGCGCTGCAGCGCGCGATCCTGGAGGCCGGGGGCGAGGAGCTGAAGGCGGCGACGGCGGAGGCGGAGCGCGCCGCGGCGGCGCTGGACGCGGCGACGACGGCCATCGGTGGGTGCGCGCGTGCGGGAGCGCTGCTGCCTGCCGTGTGTGCGTGTGGCGTTTGCTCGCCTTGTGTCCATGTCGTGGTATCATGAGCGTTTGAGGCTCTCGTGTTCGCAGTGTGCGCCTTTGCGCAAGATTTTCTATGTGTGTGTGAGGTGAACATGCTTCATCACTGCCGCAGTGCCCCTGCTTGCAGCGCTGAACAACGCTCCGCAACCCTCTCTGTCAGTCGCAGCCAACGTGGTCGCAGCCGCCGCCGCGCACTACCGTTGATTTGAGTTGCATGAGAGCCCTCATGCATTGTAATCACACTTCGAGTGCTGGTGCTCGCATATCCAACGCTTCCCAAAAAGGAGGTGCCTTCACCTCCCAGCACTCAACAACGCTCTGCTACTCTCGTCGTCAGGCGCTGCGAACGTGGACGCCGCTGCCGCGCGCCGCAAGGGCGACAAGTCCGCCAAGGACGGCGCCAAGAAAGAGGCTGAGCTGGAGGGGGTGCGTGAGCGTCTAAAGGGCGTCGCGGCGGAGTTTGCGGCGCTGGAGGAGGCGGCGTTCGCGGTGATGACGGCGTACGAGACGACGCGCGAGGCGGCGGACGCGCGCAAGGCAGAGCTGGAGAAGGTGCGCGCGCGCGTATGCGTGTGTGTGCGTGTATGGTGCATGTGCCTCTGTGTGCTTGGGAGAGGGGTGGGTTAGTGTACTTGCAGTTGATCGCGCTAGGATTGCGGTGCGGTTCTTGACAACGCGCGCAAGGCGGAGCTGGAGGAGGTGCGCGCGCGTGCTGTGTGTGTACATATGTGTGTGTGTGTTGTATGTATGTGTGCTTTGGGAGGGGGAAGAGTGAGAGAGCAGGAGAGTGCGCTTGCAGTGTTTGCGTATGTTGTGCGTCTGTGTACGATGTGTGTGTGTCCGCGTGCTTGGGGGGGGGGAAGGGGGGGGGAGGTGCACTTGCTCTAGATCGGGGTGCGGTTATTGCCAACGTGCAGGATGCCATGGCTTGGCGTACACATACAATGTGCTGTTTGGGGGGGGGGGCACGTGCAGTAAAAACAACAAGTTCCCACACCCAACTCCCGCCATTCAACTTCAACTGCAACCTGTGACAGGCGACCGCCAAGTACGAGGAGTGCCGCGCGCGCGTGGCCAAGATCCGCGGCGTGGAGGTGGACATTGCGCACCAGCTGGAAGAGTACGCCACAACGCTCAGCGACAACGAGACCAAGGCCAAGCACTGGCGCGCCGAGCTCGCCAAGCTGCGCCGCCTGCACGCCGCGGAGCACGCGGAGTGGGGCGGCGGTGAAACTGACGAAACCGACGAAACCGACGAAACTGAAACCGGGACCGCGGATCAGGCTGATGACGGTGGCGATGGCGGCGCGGAGGAGAGCAAGGGGGGGGACGATGCCATGGATGTGGATGGCTGCGCGGCGGCAGGGGGGGACGGGGGGGGCGTGCGGCGGGGGGGGAAGGGGGGGGGGGCGGGGGGGGTCTTGGAGGACCTGTCGGCGGAGGCGCTCGCGCGGCGCAGCAAGGCGGACGTGCAGTTTGACATTGGCGCGCTGGAGGCGGAGCGCGACGCGCTGCGCGCCAACGTCAACATGTCCGCGCTGCTGGAGTACAGGTATGTAGGTATGCTTGGGTAGGTAGTGTGGGGCTTTGGTGGCACCAGGGATGATGACGCCTGGGGGTGCGGAAGACAAGGCGCGCATGCATCAATTTTATACGCTCCGCTGCACCGGCCCTTTCCAGGCGCCAGGCGCAAGGAGGGCGACTACCTGCTGCCTGACGTTCATGCATGCACTGAGCAGCCGATAGGGCAGGGTGAGGGCCAGGCTTACCATCAGCACTACACCAGGCCTCCCACCGTGCCCTCACCTCACTGTCTCCGCTGCGCCAGCGCGTCATTGGATGAAATCCAGACGTCATGCAGAGGTATGCGCGCTTCAATCGCATCATCGCTTACACATACTCTGCTGCCCCCCCCACTTTCACCCCCCATCGTCTTGTGTGCCGCGCCAGGCGCAAGGAGGGCGACTACCTGGCGCGCGTGCGCGACCTCGAAGCCGCCACGGACGCGCGCAACGCCGCGCGCCGCAGGCACGAGGAGCTGCGCCGCCGCCGCCTGGAGGAGTTCATGGCAGGCTTCGGCACCATCACCCTCAAGCTCAAGGAGATGTACCAGATGATCACGCTCGGGGGGGACGCGGAGCTGGAGCTGGTGGACTCGCTGGACCCGTTCAGCGAGGGCATCGTGTTTAGTGTGAGGCCGCCGAAGAAGTCGTGGAAACACATTGCGAACCTGTCGGGGGGGGAGAAGACGCTCAGCTCGCTCGCGCTGGTCTTTGCGCTGCACCACTACCGCCCCACGCCGCTGTACGTGATGGACGAGATAGACGCGGCTCTAGACTTCAAGAACGTCTCCATCGTCGCCAACTACATCAAGGAGCGCACCAAGGACGCGCAGTTCGTCATCATCTCGCTGCGCAACAACATGTTCGAGCTCGCCGACCGGCTCGTCGGCATCTACAAGACCAACAACATCACCAAGAGCGTCACTATCAACCCCAAGCAGTACGCGGCGATGGGCGCCGGTGCCGCGGCAGCAGCGCCGCGCGGAGCGCCGCTGGCAGACCGCACCAACGACTCCGTGCCGTGTAACTGACGACCTGACGCGTCGGGGCCCTACTGCCTGCGGCTGGCGGATGCTGCGCCTGCTTTGCGACGGCAGCAATCGGGGCGCTGCGCATCGTAACCGATGGCCAGTCGCAGCAGGGCTACACCTGTAGATTATGTGCGTCTCCCCCCTGCGCCCCATATGTATGCCATGGGCACAGCAGCCCTAGACTGGTGCAGCTACACTCGGTCCTCTCCCGCAGCCGAATCAAGCATACGATTCAGCCGGTGGCCGCAATTGCAACAGCACTGCAGCAGGCAGCATGCGGGGGGTTGCTTGCCAGAAGGGGGGCGCAGGCAAGATGATCAGAGGGGTTCATTGAGCATTGTGTGCAATGCTGACCGTGGCGTATGCTCTTGGGGTTTCAGTGGTACATTCGACAGGTAATGATGTATTGCAGCATTCTTTGTCCGTGCATACCGCATGCCGCTTTATCGCCTGTATGCCAGATTGTTGCATTTCATTTGATCTTCAAAAGGCAATGTCTTGGGTGAACACATCTGTGCACATGACATGAAATGCCAATTGAGACCGTGCTTCCATGCACAGGAGGCCCCATGCACACTGCCCCGCGCTGGGAATGCGCGCTTGCTACGCAGGTCACTTGAGGTTGGATAAATTGAAGTTTGAATGCAGAGACAGCGCTCAGCTAGCCATGTGGCCATTCAGGTTATGTGCAGCAGCAGTGCTTGTGCTCTCTATGCAACATGCAAAGCCACAAGACAGCAATGCCTTGCATGATCATTAAATTTTCATTGTAGTGTTCTTGCAGGCATTGGTACGGGCAGGGAGCTGAGCGTTGATGTAGTGGATGGACGACAGCACACGCACCTCGGGCCCAGGCCCCCGCAGGCACACCGCAATGCTGTTGTGCGCCATACCCAAGTGCAGCGCTCAGCACTCGTGGAGCTACTTCAAGGATTACTTGAAGTTCTCATGCGCTGAGCGATGCCGCCAGTGTCTAAGCTGCGCAGGAACCAGCAATCACTGAGCACCGATTAGTGGTGGAGTTTGTTGCATGCAGCACATGCTTTGTGGCTGGGGCAGTGTCAGCGCACCTTGGCTGGCAAATATGAGATTATTGGGGTACTTGCGCTAGAATGCGTAGGGCAAGCATCAGCCAGCTCCCTACTGTATCTGTGACTTACCTTGTGCTTCAGCTCAACATATATCATGCCACCATCAGTGCACACGCAATGTGACATTGCCTTGCTGCTTTGAGGAGCGATCTTGACGCCACGCAAACAGTATGTACAACTTATGAAACAGGTCATGTCATCAGCCAATTGTAACTGTGGTGGCAGTAATGCAATGCAACATTGTGAGCAGCACTGCACCTGACACAAGCTTCAAAACCTGCGCGCCGCTCCAACACTGCGTCCATTGTATGCATCGCCAGCATTGAGAGCGGCATGAGCAGCACATCCAGCAGCAGCACCATGACTAGGGTTGGCAACACCGTATTCCGTAGATACACCGTATATCCGTATATACGCCGTATCTACGCCGTATGTCAATTTCTGGCGCGCCAAAATTCGTATTTTGCCGTATTTCCTTCTTTTAAATCACACAAAGCAGTGCAGCATGGCGGATGCCATCGATCCTGGCCCGGACCTGGCCAAGCAGGCCAGAGCATTGTATCAAAAGCGTTGTGATCAAAAGCGCCAAGGTCAGGCGGGCTGGTGGGGGTCCTTCAGTGTCGAGCTGGACTCAGTGAAGCACGAGGTGCGGCTTGTTTGCCTTCGTTGTTCAGCCAAGCTAGGTGCCAGCAACCCTTCGCGCGCAGCGAACGACCATCTTAAGAGCAAGGCATGCCTCAGAGCGACTGCTGCCAGTGCAGCAGCTGCTGCTGCTGCCGAAGCAGCAGCCGCTGCTGCTGCTGCTGCTGGCGATGGCGAGGAGGAAGTAGAGGTGACTGGCACTAAACGCCACCGCGGTGCTGCTGGCATTACACCTTACATGGCTACATCAGGCCAGATAACTCAAGCACGGAACAGCCTTGCCCGCTTCTTCTACAAGTCCGGGGTAGCGTTCCACCTGATTGAGCAGGAGGACTTGGTTGCAGCATTCGCTGCCCTTGGCGCCGACCTGCCTAACCGCAAAGCCTTGGCCGGGACAATGCTGAACAAGGAGCACGACCGCGTCAGCCGCGACGTCTGGGAAGCGATCGATGCCTTGCACCTTGTCCAGCTTGCCAGCGATGGGTGGAGGCGCAAGCATTGCGGAGACGGCACTCCGCTGGTTAACCTTTGCGCACTGTTGCCAAAGGGCGGTTCCTACTTCGTGACAACGGAGCCAGCGCGAGGCATTTGCAAGAATGCGGAGTGGATCGAGGAGCTGCACATGCGGTGGGCGAAGAAGGCGTTCCACGTGACTGCATGTGCAACCGAGCGCAACTGGTCCCTGTGGGGCAATGTGTACCCTAAGTGCCGCAGCAGGCTTGCACTTGAGCGTGGTGAGAAGCTAGTGTTCATTAAAGGCAATGATAAGGCTGCTGAGCGCAAGACAGATGAGGAAGTCATGCTTACAGTGATGGAGGCGGCGGAGGAAGAGGTTGTCAACATGTAACATGCAGATGGGGGGATGAAGGAGTAGGGCAATATCTACACTAGGCTAATTATGCACATACATGATGTTATTTTCAAGTGTGTTTGCTTGTGTGTATGTTTTACAAGTGTCTGGTTTAGCATGATTCACTTTTGAAGTTGAAGTTGAAGTTTAAATGCCTGTACTGGTGATATGCGTTTGTCAGATACGGTTTAGAAATACGTATATACGGAAAATACGGCAAAATACGGTATTTTATCAGTATATGGTTTTCAGAAATACGGATTTTGCCAACCATTGGTCCATGACTCTGACACCACTTCATCTCGAACAAGCTGCAAGCGTTAACGCAATGTTCATTTGCTGCCAGCGAGCGAGTGTGCACCGCCTAGTCGATGAAGAAACGCACCGCACACGACAGCATGTACTATAGTATGAGCGACACGCCATATCATAAACACTCACGGCATGTGCCCTCACTACAGCCACTCACCAGGGCCGCCGCTACTACGATCTTTTGATTCGTTTTCATTACGGTTGAAACTTGGCAGTCCTGCCGCGCTCACGTCCTCGGCGCCAAAGCCCTGACTATCGTCATGAGAGGGGAGTGAGTCATGATCAGATGTCTCACGTAACGACCAGGCTCGGGACACCCATTGCCTCGTGCCCAATCCACTAACTGAATCCTGATGGCCTTCGTCTCTGGCAATCTGTACATTATTCTCACTCCTGGGACATTCATTGGCATGGGCCCACTGCGGCACTCCAGGTAACCCCTCGCGGCAGCGATGACGCATGTATCGCCGTCCCATGGGCAGCCATGGGCGCGTGCCCACTGCAGCACATCCAGGTGTCCTCCACGCGTAGCGCTGCTGCAGGTCCTCTTGTCCCAGGGGGCCCCATTTGCGCGCATCCATTGCAGGACGTGGAGGTCCTGACTCCGCTGCATGGCTGCACGCCCCCTCGTCCCAAGGGCACCCGTTGGCGCGTGCCCACTCGAGCACGTGAGAATGCCCGCCCCTTGCAGCGCCCTTGTAGGTGTCCGCGTCCCAGGGGCAGCCGTTGGCGCGTGCCCACTGCGATACGTGGAGATGCCCGCCGCCAGCGGCGGATGAGCACGTGTCCGCATTCCAGGGACACCCGTTTGCGCGCGCCCACTGCAGCGCCGCAAGGTGCCCGCCGCGTGCCGCCACTGAGCATGTGTCCTCGCCCCAGGGGCACCCGTTGGCGTGCGCCCACTGCAGCACCTCCAGCTGCCCGTTTCCCGCAGCTTCTGTGCATGTCTTGTTGTCCCAAGAGCAGCCGTGTGCGCGCGCCCACTGCAGTACCGCAAGGTGCCCGCCGCCCGCCGCCAATGAGCACGTGCGTGCATCCCAGGCGCTGCCGACCTGGCGCAGCCACTGCAACACCTCAGTTGACCGCCTGTTGCAGCAGCTCTGCACAAATACGCATCCGCAAATAGCCAGCGCCGTCGGAGCCACTGCACGAGCTGCAGGTGTCCCTTCTCGGCAGCAATCCAGGCGTGCCGTAGCAGCAATGCTTTCGCGTGGGTGCTGCGGAGCTGAAGTAATGCTGCCATATCGCCCCTGCGGATGCACGAGGTCTGCGCCACAGCAGGATCCATGCCGTGCTGCACTGCCCACATAACAAGGTTGGTGCTCCCGACAGCATCCGCCGCCACGGTCTGGTGCTTGCGTGGTGCAGGACCGTGCTCCAAGATATCGAGAAAGGCGTGGCAGGTGCTCCTGGTCATCACCGTCGGAGGCAGAAAGGCCAGAATATCGGCGGCGACGCTCAGGATCGGGTTGGCTGCCATGACGATCACCTCACTCAAATCGAGGTCTCGAGAGGCGTAGATGGCGACGATCCCATCTGAGACATGTAAATTTATTTATTTTCTTACTTATTTATTTTTATTTTAAAAAATATATTTATTTATAAATAAACAAATAAAAGATCTTGGATTATTTTTGGGCTGCTCCCTAATAGCTGGGTTTTCGAACACACAAGCCCCCCCTAAAGGGGGGACGAGATCGGGTACCACGCCAGAAGGAGAGTGCATCTCATTTTCGAGTTCACTCCAGCAGCGAGACCATGAGGAGCCCGGGCATGCATGCTATTGTTTGCTTTCAAGTCGCAGGACCATTCATTATTTTAATCCAAAAAACGAATGAGCACAATGGCTGCATCGGATGATGGCGGGACGAGAATGTGGGAGGATTCAATTGCTATACCACGATTCATACCTCTCAAGTTTGTTTTACTGTTTTCATGAGTGTTGGGGCCTTGGGCAATTTCGATGTGTGTGCCAAAAGCATCCGATTGCACCTGCTTCTTCCTGAACGGTTCAGCATCCCAGTGGACATCGTATGATCATGCTGCTGGCATCGTTGCAGGTTTGTTGTTGACATGGCAGCGCTGCATGTATCGAACTGAACTTGATGCTAGAACATACCCAAAATTTGAAAGAGATCAATATATTCCAACAGCACGAATGTGACAACAACTGCAGTAGGAGTTCCCGCACCGAAGCTTCTGTGCTCAAGCAGCTGGCCAGCGCCACTTGCGCACAGCAGATAATCAGCAGATAATCACAAACGTGGCAGACACAAACAGACAGATGCCGAGGAGGAAGACCCATCACAAAGACTAGGCAGTTGCTGGACACACGTCTGGCGTCCTGAATTCGAAGGTAGGCAAAGTTCAAGTTGAACTGGTGTGACGCACCCAAAGGGAGAATAAAGTAATTCTTGCTCAGAATGTGGTACTTCGGACTTCAAGCAGATTCGGGGCGGTAAACAGTACGGCAGGCATCTCTTTTCTATGTAAGACACGCGTCTCTGCCGCAGCACGTATGCCAATATCTAAACCGCAATGCATGCATTACACACTCCACGAAAGCATGCATGAACTCCATCACCAATGACGTGTCATACAGGCAGGCGCGCTTTAGGTACAAGACAATAAAAAGTACGAGATGCCATTTGGCGGCGGCGGCGTTTGAGTGGTTGTTGTTGCGACACTTTCAGACTGTCATACGACATGTAGATTCCTTACAGCTAGATGCCAATCATCTGGGCTTTTTCGCGCCCTGAGCGAGAATTAATAAAAAGTGCAAGATTGCTAAAAAAAAGTACAAGATGAGAATGATTCATGGCTGCATGACAGCCAGCATTGATATGAGTACCCTGTATCAAGCGCAGCTGCATGTTCAGCTGTTCCTTGCATGCCACTGGCGCCGCTGCTCTTGCAGCATCAACCGCAGCTGCCCTTGCCGGGCCAAAGGAGGCTACGCTGAGTAAGCCGGCTGCTGCTGCCCGAAGGTGTTCGGCCCCGCATGCGTCAAAACACCGGTTGACCCCCTCCCCCCCCCCCCCCCGATCAGCGTGCTTGCGTTCTCAGCAACCACCAGCCATTCGTGTTGCGATCCACAACTGACAAGTGCAGCTCTGGCACCAGCAGCTCGTTGCCTGCCTCCGTTCTGGCCCGCAACTCCCTGCCAGCTCGCAGAAAATCCGCAAGCTCCATGGCTTGGGGCCTCTCAAAGACCATGCCTCTCAGTACAGTCGAGGAGCGAGCGCCCCTAGCATGGTGCTGCTGCACACCTTGAACCTGCACACCTGGTCCCCCCCCTTCCCCCTGCAGCATCTCCCCACCACACTCTTGCAGTGATCAGGCCTGGGCAACCTTCTCAATTCCTCCACCATAGTCTCTGTACACCCTCTATCCCCCCCCCCCCCCCCCCCCCCCCCCCAATTCCTCCAGCAACTCGCATGCCTTTGCACGCGCACCCCCAAGTGCCCAGCCCCCCCCTACTGCCGGCACTCGAGCCTTGTCGCTTCTGCTCTCAGGCCTCGACGAAAACATCCTCCGCGAGCGGCGCTGCATCCAGCTCCTGCGCGTTGGACTGCGAGCGCAGCGACCGCAGCGGAGGCGCCGCCTGGCACAGCGTCTGCAGCAGGTCCGACGCGTCGCCGCCGCCGCCGCCAGGGTTGGTGGTGCGCTGCGCCGCCTCGCACAGCAGCGTGTACGCGCGCGCAAACTCCGTGTGCAGGAGCTTGTGCCTGAGGCACATGGGCCGGGGGGGGGGCGGGGGCCGGGGGGGGGGGAGGGGGTGCGAAGAGTGCGCAGGTGACGGCGGGTATGCGCTGCTCAGACAAGGGCGGTCGCACGTGCAATGCGTCACACGTGAAGTAGGGGGTGCAGAGGCTGCAGTTTGCTGCAGTCGTAGCACAGCGGCGGCGCACCGCAGGAGGCTGCACATGTGCCCGTGCATTCACCGAGAAGGCGCAAAACACACGAGACCGGTGCACGCTGCGCAAGAGCTTGCATGCAACCCCCTTCCTGCACACACCAGTGGCACTGGTGCAGTGAACAAATCTCATGTTGTGCATTCAGTTTCGAGTTGGCCACCTCGACTTATGCGCACGTCGCCTCAAGCACCATCAATAAGTGAAGTGCAAATTTAAGTGTGTGACGCACCTGGACCACTTGAGGACGTGCGCGACGTCGTACCACGTCTCGAACAAGTTACTGGATGCTGAGTGCAGTACCATCAACTTCAATTACTTCATTCAAGTGACGCACCTGGACCACTTGAGGACGTGCGCGACGTCGTACCACGTCTCAAACGGGTCCTCGATGCTGAGGCGCGTGTGCGTGCCCCACGCGTCGGCCTCCGCCTTGCCGGCCTTGGGCAGCGTGCCGCCGCTCCGCAGGCTCACGACGCGCGTGCGCATGTCGAGCTCCCACGCGTAGTAGCGGAAGAAGCCCGCCAGCAGCTGCGCGCGTGGGGGCGCGTGGCGGCGAGGGGGCGTCGCCGAGAGAAATTGAAGTGATTGATGGGGGACGGCAGCGGGTGCAAGCTGGTCGCACGAGGTAGCAGGTGGGTCAGCGCGTCGCTGAGGGTGCGGAACGATGAGTGGAGGACGGCAGGTTCCAGGGATTGCTGGGCGCGGTGAGTACGTTGCTGCAGCCAGATGCTTTTGCAACAGCTGGCGAGCACTTCAAGCCTTCTGCCAGGCACGGGATGGCGCTTCAGAGGCAGTTGTGATGCACCTGTCTGTGAGGACGTTGCTGCAGCCAAATGTTTTTGCAATAGCTGGCAAGCACTTCAAGCCTTCTGGGGTGCACCTCGAGCCGCCGTATAAAACAAAAAATCAGGCTGAAAGCGCGGCCATATGGGCAGTGCCAGGGCCAGCCACACCCCCCCTTGGCGTAGCCCTCTGTGTCGAAAGGGCCGCCGCAGCGCTGCATTGACGTTCTAGATGAGCCTTTTGACACGAAGGAGCCAGTATGTGTATGGTGTTAGAGCTGAGGACCACAGCAACGTGAAGGGCAGCATGGCGCATGATGCACCTGGGCGTGGCTTTCTGTGTTGAGTGTGCCGAAGCGCCGCATTGAGCTTATAAGTGGAGCCCCTAATGACGCCAAACAAGTCGTCAAAAAGAGTCTGATGAGCACAGCAACACGAAACGCGTCATTGCAAACCACGCACCTGCGCATAGCTCTCCGTGTTGCGCGCGCCGAAGCGCCGCATCGAAGGTTCAACAAAGACCTCCTTTAAACTCAACTCGTTGCCAAACTAAACACAGCTCCGATGAGCGCAGCTTCACAAGTGCAGCAACACGAACAGTAGCACAGCGCGTCGCGCACCTGCGCGTAGCTCTCCGTGTTGCGCGCGCCGAAGCGCGCATTGATGTTAACTTTGACCCCCCCCCCCCCCCCCCCCGGATTAAAATCGCTACATACTTAAAAAAACTAAACAGCCTGATTAGCGCAGCAGTATGAACGGTAACACGGCGCGTCGCGCACCTGCGCGTAGCTCTCCGTGTTGAGGGCGGCGAAGCGCCGCAGGCAGTCGCTGCCCTGCGGCGGCACGAAGAAGTACGTGTTGCAGAGGCGCCCATCGCTGGCGTGCGCAGTGCTCCGCTCGGGCAGCCCCCTGCCGGGGCGCGTGGGGGCCGCGGCGGGGGGTCCAGGCCAGTCGGGGGGCAGGGCTTGGAGGTTGGGGACCACGGGGGGGTTCCTTGTCTGCGAGCGCAAATGAGCATTGAGTAGCATGCCAATCAGCGCGTTTCATGTTTTGTCGTCTGTGAATTCATCATGCGTCGAGGAGAAGTTGGAATGCAGTCGCGCGTCGTCGTGCAAGTGAGCCATTGTCGCCATGCGGTGAAACTGAGCATTTGATAGCGCGCGAATGAGCATTTTCGACAAGCTGTTTATCGGTGGGTTATCGTGCATTGAGGAGAGATTGCATGTGTGGTGAGGGCAGTCGGTCTACTTTGGCGTATGGCAAGTGGTGGGAGTGCGAATGCGCCCGCGGCGCCAAGCAAATGAGTGATTTCATCATGCGTTGAACAAAGATTGGAGCTGCGGTGAGGGTGGCCACTACTGCTGTGGCAAGTGGTTGGAGGGGGGGGGTGGGGGGCGGCACAATGCCAGAGTGTACAGAAGAGTTGATGCGCAGGAGGAAAAAGAAAAGCTGCCAAGTACAGAACTATGAAAGTCGGGGCTAGTGTACATTTGGCAGATGAGGACTCGGTGCCAACAGGCACCGCGGCTCGGTACCGCGGCTCAACATGGTTTGGCTTCGAACTTCCCTAGTCATGGGTGTGATCATGAAGGTGGGTAGGTAACAAAGCACCAGGGTATGTATGCACAAAGGCGCACCTGCAGGTAGTGCAGCAGCAGCAGCAGGTATCCGTACGAGCTCAGCGTGCCCTCGCTGGGGCAGTTGATCTGGCGCTGCTTGGCCCAGTGCTTGACAACGAACGCCAGCTGCAGGCGCGAGGGGTGGGAACAGCAACAGCGCTCAGCAAAGAAATGTGCGGCTCGCTGCCATGCCCTGAGGCCCGCCAAGTGCCCATGCGTGCAGTGTACCTGCCTCTTCATGCCCGCTGGCTGCAGAGCTGTGGTATCACTTCAAATATGAAGTGCACCCTTCGCGTCGACAAGCAGGTGCAGTGCTCAGCGGCAAAACATGTCAAGAGGCATTGTCATGCAGTCGCGACCACTCAGGCCTGTCGCGTTCTCTGAATGAAAACAAAGGTGCTTGTGACTCTCCACGCGCGTCTTATTATCATTAGGTCGAATCGTAACAGTCGCTGATGTTGCACAAACTACAAGATGTGTACACTGCTGGTGTGCAGCACTGCCGTTTTCACGCGGACCGGGTGATGCAGCCTCCGGTCCACTACCAATCGCGCACTTACGGGCGGGACATGATAATTGCATGCGCTCGCATCCCAAGCACTGAGATTTAAAGCTCAGCGCATGATCGGTCCATGGCGTCACAAAACTCATAGTAACAGACAGCATGGGTACCTTGCAGATGCGCACTCCTACAGCCTCTACGCTGAGCTCAATTCACATGTCACACACTCGGGAGCCGCAAAGGCATGCTGCTGAGCATTGATGCTTCAAAAGGCCATGCTGCGCCCAGCTCGCCCGCTTGCAGCAGCCCACAACTCCTTACTGCTCGACGGGTGACACTCCGCAAGCGCAGTACTTGAACTTGAAGCTTAGACTTCAAATGCGGCCCTGAGCGGTCTGACGCGCAAGAGCCTCCGACCTCTGCTGCTGGTAAACAACACATGCCATACATGCGCACCTGACAAGCATGACTTCCAGACCCTAACCCTAACCAAACCTCAATGTTCATGCTGGGTCAAATGCGGCCCTCGCTGATCTGGCGAGCGCGTGCTTTTTTTCGATTTTGCGTCGCTGAACAATGACTTCACCATGCAAACACGACCTCAACTTGACAGCTACTCAAAAAGGTGGCCTAGCCCCCCCTCGGGTGCGCGCGCGGGTCCGCGAGTCAGACGCGGCCGTCACTGATCTGGCGAGCGCTTGCTTCTTTCGACCTTGCGCCGCCGAGCAACCACTTCACTGCGCACACAACTTCAACATGACAGCTACTCTCCAAAACGCGGCCTGGCCCTCACCGGCCGCACGCGCGGGTCCGCGAGCGCGTACGTGCGCAGCAGGTCCGTGTTGCGCACCGCCAGCGGGTTCATGACGGAGATGTCGCACTCCAGACCATAGGCAGGGTCCTGTGAAAATGCACACAACAGGCGACAAGTTGAAGATAAACAGTGCGGGTCGCTCAGGTTGCACTGCACGCTGTTCCACCAATATGTATATGTAGCCAGATACAGTTCGCTCCGGTGGCACTTGGCTTGTCGGGTGGCAAGATGTACGGAAAGGGGTCATTGAGGCATTTCGTGTCCAGGTCGTACGCAGGGTCCTGCAGAAGTGCGCGCGATGTGGGAAAAGTTAAAGATGAACAGACGCGGATCGCTCAGGTGGCACTTGACGTTGTAGGGGTGGCACAATGTACCGATAGGGGTTACAGAGGTGGCGTGGTGTTGGCGCTTTGTGGGGCAACAAGATGAACGGGTGCGGATCGGTCAGGCCGCACCTGACACTATACAGTGGCAGAATGTACAGACAGGGGATATGGGGGATGCTCGGGTGGCGCCTTGTGTTGGCACTTTGTGTCCACGTCGTACGCGCGGTCCTGCAAAACATGCACGCGTTGGGCAACAACTTGAAGATGAAAAGATGCAAATCGCTTGACGTTGCAGGGTGGCAGAATGTACAGATAGGGGAGATAGGGGATGCTCGGGTGGCGCTTCGTGCTGGCGCTTCGTGTCCAGGCCATGGTCAGGGTCCAGCAAAAATGTGCGCGACGGGCGAAAAGGTGGCAGATGCGGATCGCTCAGGTGGCATTGGTGGCAGAATGTACAGATAGGGATTGTCGGGGTGGCATTTCGGGTGCTTGCGGCCGACGCGCTGTGTTGGTCAAGGACTGCGTCACAGTTGAAACGGCAATGGCGAATTCTCGTCACTTCGTCACATCAGTGCATGCTCAAAGTTGACTTTGCAACTTGGTGTGCTTGCGGGCCACTGCACCAAGTCGTCAATAATGCGGCACAGTTGAAAAGGTGATGGCAAATTCTTGTTGTTTCATTAAATTCAGTGCAACGTTATGCTGTAAGTGTGCATACTCAAGTGGGCCTTACACCTTACACTTTGCAAAAGTGTGGTGCATCCATTCTGGGGTTTCCCACAGGATCATGGCGCGGCTCCACCACTACAAGGGTTTTTTTTAACAGGGGTTTTGTGCGCGCGCTTGTCCCAACTCTAACCATGAAACGCGCACCACTTGAGGAGCACAAGGCACGTGTCCCCTTCCCCCCCACCCCCCCCGCGCCGCGCGCATGGCACCCCCTCAGCTGAAGTACACGGTTGATTGGCGGCGCCGTGCCGGACTTGATTCCTTGCACAGTGTAAGGGTGAGGCGCCAAAGCAGGTGAACCCGATAGCAGCCACACGCGACCTAGAGTCGATTCTCACTTTGAACAGCACAGACTTGATTCTTTGGATGGTGTGAGACAGCACGCCAAATCAGGTACTACACTCGGGAGAGGGGAACGGGACTGAAAGTCGACCATAGGGTTTTCTCACCTTAAACAGCACGATGGGTATGCGCGCAGTGGGCCTGCAGTCCACGTCCTCCATGCCCTGAGCACTGAGGGCGGCGGCCACCGCCTCGATGACAGCGCTCGCAGGCTCAGCCGGCTCATTGCCCTGGCACGCACAAGTCAATGAGTAAGTGAGTAAACAAGTCTCTGTGAGCACTGAGGGCGGTGGCCACGGCCTCGATCATCGCGCTCGCAGGCTGGGACCGCTCATGGCCCTGGGGCACAGAAGTCGCAGAGTAGGCTAGTCAATTGAGTAGGCGAGTCAACGAGTCTCTATCAGCGCTGAGGGCATCTGACGCGCACGAGTCGATGAGTCAAAGCGTCAATGAGCTGCACTGACACGCACGAGTCAATGAGTCAACAACTTCCCGCAATGGGACCGCGCTGATACCGAGGGGTACTGCAGGGTACAACACATCACTGGTGTGTGCTCCCACATGATGTACTTCAATGTTGCCCGTCAAAATAGGTTATACTTATCCACAAGCATGCATTCATGAGAGAACGGCCGCATGATGGCCATGTACGTGAGCTTTGTTTTTCGTGTACCCCCTGTTGTTGAAGTACTGGAGTACATCCGTCATCAAGTCTTCGCACGTGAGCATCTGCGCACTCACAAATGGGTGCATGAGACACAAGTCCAGGTCAGAGCTGTTCAAGCATTTGAAGTACCTGATCTACTTCAACGTGGCGAACGGCCATCGAGTTTCCACAAACGAACCAACTGCGCACTCACCGGTGGGTACATGACGCACATGTCCAGGTCGGAGCGGTCAAGCTGTAGGTCAAGTACTTGAAGTTCTTGATTGACTTCAACGTGGCAAACGGCCAATCAAATATGAGCCATGTAAGCACTCACCGGTGGGTACATGAGGCACATGTCTAGGTCGGAGCTGTCCAGCCCGAATCCGTTGGCGCTTGACCCAAACACGCGTAGCACGGTGCCCAGTGGGACCTGCATGCAGAGGGGACACAGCGCAGAGTGCGGCGGGTTCTCAAGGTCGTGCTGATGCGTCATTACTGACTGAAAGAGCCAGTCATTGCATTTGCACTCGCCGCTGAGCGCTGTGACAGCCGTGCCGCTGAGCGCTGTGACAGTTGCGCTGCTGAGCGCAGTGACAGTTGCACCGCTGCGCGCTGTGGCAGTCATGCCGCTGAGCGCTGTGACAATCATGCTGCTGAGCGCTGTGACAGTTGCGCTGCTGAGCGGTGCCGCATACTGAGCTGAGCGCTGTGCCAGCCATGTGCTGCTGAGCGCTGTAGCAGCAATGTGCTGCTGAGCGCTGTGATAGTCATGCTGCTGAGCAATGTGCTCACACCTCAGGCACGCCGCGCTTGGCGACGATCATGTCCTCCAGGCGCGTCCGCAGCGCGTGCTGTGCACTGAGCTGAGCGCTGTGACGGTCACGTTTGCTGAGCGATGCGTGCTCTTACCTCAGGCACGCCGCGCTGGGCGACGATCATGTCCTCCAGGCGCGTCCTTAGCGCGTCGCGGCGTGAGTAGAAGTCACTGGAGGGCTGCAGGCGCTGCGTGAGGCCAATCGCCTGCGCGGTGATTGAGCGGAAACGCATCGATGACAGTGGCGCGACAAGGGGGGCACTATGGCTATGGGCAGTTCACGAGGGTAGAACAAGTCACATACTTGAACGACTTCAAAGGGTGGACTCCGAAAGACTTCAAAGCAGCTACACGCGCGCGAGTAGAAGTCGCTGAAGGGCCGCAGCTGCTGCGCGAGGCCAATCGCCTAGACGGGAGTTGAGCGGACACGCATTGGTGATGGTGGCGTTGCGTGGGGGCTGCCATAGCGCGCAGTTCACGAGGATAGATCAGTCCTTAGCGCGTTGCGGCGTGAGTAGAAGTCGCTGGAGGGCTGCAGGCGCTGCGTGAGGCCAATTGCCTGCGCGGTGATTGAGCGGAAACGCATTGGTGACAGTGGCGTGACACGGGGAACGCTATGGCTATGGGCAGTTTACGAGGGTAGAGCAGGTCACATACTTGAACGACTTCAAAGGGTGGACTCCGAAAGACTTCAAAGCAGCTAGACGCGCGCGAGTAGAAGTCGCTGAAGGGCCGCAGCTGCTGCGCGAGGCCAATCGCCTGGACGGGAGTGAAACATACTTGAATGACTTCACAGGAGAGACTCTGAAGGTCTTTAAAGCAGCTAGATGCATGTGAGTGAAAATCGTTTGAGGGCTGCAGCCGCTGCGTGAGGCCAATCGCCTGGACAGGAAATTGAGCGGAAATGCATCGGTGGTGATGGTGTTGCAAGGCGTCCGCCGACGCGGGCATTCACAGTAATAGAGCGGAAATGCGCCATTGATGTTGATGTTGTAACACAAGGTCGCCAAAGCGCGCATTCGCAACACTAGATCATACTTTGGTGTGGTGGCGTGCAGGGGGTCTTGCTCCATGTGCCCCCCATTTGCTGTACGTATTCCCGATGACAATGGCTTTGGACCAATCGCAAGAGTTTCTACCATTCTTGCTGATCATTCTTGCTGAGCATCACCTGCTCGTCCAAAGCCTTGAGCACGCTGCTGTGCACCAGCGTGGACAGCTCGTCGAATGGTATTTTCCATACGATACAGTTGCAAGAGTTCTCTAGCATTCTTGCTGATCATTCTTGCTGAGCATCATCACCTGCTCGTCCAGCGCCTTGAGCACACCGCTGTGCACCAGCGTGGACAGTGCCAACTTGAGCGGCGTGAACCCCAGCTCCTCCTTGTTGTGGTCCAGCAGCTGCTGGCGCGTGCGGTAGAAGTGCTCCTCGAACGGGCACCAGAGGCTCAGCCACGTGCGGATCTGCCGTTGCACAACAAGCGAGCGTGACAGATGCAGGAGCGGTGGGCAACGGTGAGCACTGTTGTTGAACACGGTTAAGCACTGGTGGAGCGCAGGACAGATGGAGGAACGTTGAACACTGATGACTACTGTAGAGCACTGTTTGTGCGGTCGCACAGCGAGCGTAGATGCCAGATGCAGGGCAGTGAGCACTGATGAACACTGTTGAGCACTAGTGGAGTGCTTTGTACTGGACTCCGCCAGGCCACCTCGTGTGCCTGCACTTTGCGAGTCTCTCGCCGCACATGGATGAGGCATTCCCAAGCGAGAATGGTAAAGGCTGGGCAAGTGGAGTACGCTAGTGTGATTCATGTGGGTCACCATGTTTATGGGCTTGGGGAGCAGAGGCTATCATCCATCTGGCGCGGTTCTGCCTGTGTCGATCGCCCAGCTTGCCAAGTCACTCGAATGACAGCATCACACTGGCACCAAGGTGGCAATCACTCGCTGAACGCTCCTGCATCCGCTCCAGCGGCGGCTCGCACATGCATGTTGAAGTGCATACTTCTACATGGAGTACGAATTGAAGTACATGAAGAACACTTCACTATGCAGTAGACGTTACAATTATGTCCTGTATAAAGTAGACGAATGTACATACATCTACATGCCTGCTCAAGCAGCGGCATGGACGGCAGCGGCGCTGCGCATGTGACATACATACACTCATGGGTACATGTACACAGGGTTTTGCGCCCCTCACCCAAAAATCAATCAAGAACATGTACACATACCTGCTCCAGCGGCAGCATGGGGCAGCGACGGCGCGGTGCTCAGCGGCGCGTCTGACTGTACGTACCTGCATACTTACGTACTTTTTATTCATTCTCGCTCAGGGCGCGAAAAAGCCCAGATGATGGTCTAACTTGATGCTGCTGTACGGAATCTGCATGTCGTGTGACTTCTGAAAGTGTCTCAACGACAACCACTCAGACGCCGCCGCCGCCAAATGGCATCTCGGGATCCTCCCCTACGTCCTCCTCCATACTTACGTACATCTGAACTGTACATACCTGCAAAGCTACATGGGTACATGGTATATATACGTACCCATGGTATATATACGTGCTCCAGCGGCGGCATGGACAGCGACGGCGCAGTGCTCAGAGGAGCATCCGGCGTACATACATACATACCTACAAACATAGGGTACAGGTATGAAAAACGAATCAAAAGATCGTTGAGCTCTAGGTGACAAGGGATGGTTAGCCGCGAGTGCCTTCCACCAATAATCGTGGTCGCCGCTGCTGCAGTCATTGGCCACGAGTCAAACAGTGCCACCGTATCCACCAGTCAAAAAGACTTTGGTGTGCAAGCGTTTAGCGTTCGAGGCATGGGTGTTTAGTATGGACAGGTCTCACATGTTCGGTATATCATACCTGCTCCAGCGGCGGCATGGACAGCGACGGCGCAGTGCTCAGCGGCGCATCCGGCCTACATACCTGCATACATGGTTTTCTACACGATACCTATACATACCTGCTCCAGCGGCGGCATGGGCAGCGACGGCGCAGTGCTCAGCGGCGCGTCCGGCCTACATACCTGCATACATGGTTTTCTACACGATACCTATACATACCTGCTCCAGCGGCGGCATGGACAGCGACGGCGCAGTGCTCAGCGGCGCGTCCGGCAGGTGCCCAATGAGGTCCTTGATCATGGGGTTGGTCACAGCAGCGCTCAGAACGTCCAGCACCGCACCGTGCACCGCTCTGCGGGGGGGGGGGGGGGGGGGGGGGGGGCGTCGGAGGGCGTGCACGCACGCGTGAGGTGATGTTATGTTCAGGGGGGAGAGATGCCAGTCACCGGGTTTTTTCGCGCCCTAAGTGAGAATTAATAGAAATGACATTGCAGCATTTGTCAGAGGTCCCTTCATGAGGTCTTGAGGACGTGGGCACACGTGCTGGAGCCACTTCAAGCACCAGGCATGCGTGTGTCGGGAACTACTTCAACTGCCAATCGGCGCAGGTCGACTGAAGCTAGTGTGCACTTCCACAACATGTAGAGAGCGAATCAGCAACTGCGAACGATCTCCTTTCGAGCTTGCGGACAAGCATAACGCTTGCAGAGTCACGGCGCCGCGTGGCACGGCGCACGCGACGGCGCAGGCCGCAGGCAGCACCACGTAAATTCGCAGCAGCGCGCGCGACACAGCAACTTAATTTACAGTTCAACTAAAACCTATACAAGTATTAAAACTGGACGTGGTGCAGCAGACGACACAAGCAACAAGATTGAGCATCGTGCAGGGTACGCGAGCCTCGGCGACCAAGTCCGAGTTCGATTGCCGCGCGCGAGGAGCGTCACACCGCAACAACAGCGCTCAGCGCAGCGCACGCACCTGACGTGGTGGTCCTCCGCGCCGCCCGGCGCGCCCGCCGCCGCGACCTGCGCCCACGCCGCCTCCGCCGCCGCCCACGCCGCGCGCGCGAGGTGCGGCGCGAGGCGCGGCGGCGGCGGCCGCGCCGCGCGCGCGAGCACGTGCGCCAGCTGCGCGCACGCGCCGACCGCGCCGCGCGCCTCGGCGTCCGCAGACGTCGTGAGCAGCCCCGTGGCGAAGCGCGCGGCGGCCTCGGCATCGCGGCCGTGAGCGTCGACGCACCAGCGGCGCGACGCCGCGAGCGTCGCCGCGGACAGCGCCGCCGCGGCCTGCCGCGCGGGGGGTCGCGGGGGAAGGGGGGGGGGGGGGGGGGGGGCATGTGAGATTGAGCGGGGCAGTATGGTGCGTGATAGGGACAGCGGGCGTTGTGGGTGTAAATACTCCTCAGCTGTCGCGCTTTCACGCCCACAAGCATGACAGCTTTGAGCGCACAATCAAGGACCTGGAAGAACGCGCACAGAACACGCCGCAGAACGTGCGCCGCACCTTCTCGCTCTTCCCGGCGCCGTCGACGTACGCGCGGAAGACGAACGCGCCGACGCTGCGCGGCGCAAAGAACGGCACGCGGCCGTGCGCGCGCGCGCCGCCGCCGCCGCCGCCCCCCTTGCCCACCGTCACGCGCTTGGCGATGATGGCGTTGCGGTTAGACGGCGCGCCCTCGCGGAACAGGCCGATGCTCACGCCGCCGCCGCGCACGAGGTCCGCGGGCAGGTCCCAGAAGACGCTGAGGTCCGCGCGCGCGGGCACGGAGATTTCCGGGGCGGCTTCCGCGGCGTGCTGCGGCTCGTAGCCCTCCAGCAGCAGGACGCCCACCTGCACGGCGGCGGCGGCGATGGCAGGAATGTTGTCACAAGCCCATATTTCAACAGCGGGGGCGTGAGCGCAGCGGGGGAGTGCTCGATGAAACGGAGGAATGGGGGTCGGGGACCGCAAGGGGTGTGCCGAGGGGGAGGGGGGGGGGGGGGAGAGGGAGGAGAGTCAACCATCGCAGTCCTCGCCAAGGTGACCAGATGCTGTCAGGTCGGGTCCGCAGCAGGCTTCGCGAGCAGGCACGCACACAGCCGCCGCGCGTGCAGAATGAAGTGCAGAATCGCGGCGCCGCAGCAAATGCTGCGCGGCAGCACAGCAGCAGACGCGCAGCAGTCACCTCGCACCGGCACGATGACAGCGCGCTCACGCTGTCAGCAGTGGACAATGTGTCACCTGCATGTGCGTCGTGCGCCGCGGCGCGTGCCCCTTCGACGCTGGCTCTGCCGGCGCCTCCGCCGCTGCTGCTGCTGCCGCCGCCGCCGCAGCAGCCGCGTGCGCAGCCGGCAGCACGGGCCCCGTGGTCCCGAGAGCCGGCCACATGCTGTCGTCCACCGCCGATGACGCCTGTGCGCCTCGCGCGATGGCCGCAGCGCCGTGGCCACTTGTGCTGCCAACACCAGCCAGCGACTGTGCTGCGTCGGCAGTGGCGGCGGCGTTCGACCCAGGCGTGAGGTGGAGCAGCTGCTGCAGCTGCAGGCTCAGCTGCTGCGAGCTGCGCTGGTGCTCCAAAGTGGCGGCGCCGCCGCTGCGTGCCCCCTGCTGCTCCTGCTGCTGCAGTTGCGCCAGCGGCCCGAGCTGCTGCTGCTGCTGCTGCTGTTGCTGGTTGCCGTCCGATGGCGGCCGGCTCGTGAGCAGCAGGTCACTGAGCAGCTGCTGCCCAGCGCGCTGCTGCTGCTGCTGCTGAAGCCGCGCGTCCGTGGCGGCCCCTCCGTTCTGCGCCCCCGCGGGGGCGTTCAGCGAAAACAAAAACTGCTGCTGCTGTTGCTGCTGCTGCTGCGGGCGGTCCAGTCCAGGGGGGGTCCAGTCGCGCTCGCCCCGTCCCCTGCCCGTATCCCCATCGAGCGCGCCCAGCTGCATCGCCGGGCTGCATGCGCGCTCCATCGCGCTGCTGCTGCTGCTGCTGCCCGCCGCCGCCGGCAGCATGAGCGCAGGGTCCAGGTAACTGTGCTGGCGCGGCTGCTGCTGAGAGCCGAGAGGACCGGGCGCGATGCTGCTGCCGGCGCCACTGCTGCCGCCGCCGCTGACGCCGTCACTGGCGCCGTAAGGGCGGAGCTGGGGGCCAAGCGGGCCGAGGCTGCTGCTGCCGCTGCCAGCGCCGCCATCAAGTGCCAGCATGCCGCTGGTGCTGGCGGCGCTGCTGCTGCCACCGCTGTGCTGCGCCTGAGGCGCGCCCAGCGCACTCAGCATGCTGCTGCTGGTTCCGCTGCCGCCGCTGCCTTGTCGCGGCAGCAGCACCCCCAGCGGACCCAGACCGTCAATGCCGCTGGCACCGCCGCTGCTGCTGCCGCCGCCGCTGCTGCCGCCACCAAGCGGCGGCTGGTGCGGCGCCAGGCTGGCCAGCGGGCCGAGGCTGCCGCCACCGGCGCTGCCGCTTTCGCCGCCACCGCTGCTGAACGCGCTCATGGCGGCTGCGTGCACCTCCTGCTGCCGGCGCACCTGCTGCTGGTGCGCCGCCGCCGCCGCGGCGTAGCGGCGCAGGCGGTCCAGCTGGTCGTGGTACGCGCGCGTGTGCGCGTCGTAGTGCTGCCGCGTCTCCGGCGGCAGCGCCGCTGCCTGCTCCGGCGACAGCAGCGGCGGCGCAGCCACTGCGGGCTCGAAAAACATGGGGTGCCCGTGGGGCACAATGCCGACGTCGCCGAGCGTTCTGCGCCACATCTGCTGCTGCTGCTGCTGCAGCGGCGGCTGCTGCTGCGCGGGCTGCTGCAGCTGCTGCGGCAGGGGCTGCGCTCCCTGCGGCGGCGGCGGCGGGTGCTGCCGCTGCAGCTGAGCGCGCAGCTCATCGGGCATGTCCCACTGCGTCACATTCGTCTCCGGATTGTGGTAGTACGCCTTCCCGTCCTTGTCAAAGTACTCCTGCCACGGGCTCGCTGCTGCTGGCGGCACCGGCGCAGGCGGCGGCGGCGGCTGCTCGGCAGCTGCCGCTTGTCCCGCACCAGGCGCTGCGGCGAAACCCGCCAGCGGCTGCAGCTGAGGCGCCAGCGGCTGCAGCTGAGGCGAGTGCCCGAACAGCAGCGCCACTGGCTGCGGCTGCTGCTGCTGCGGCTGCCCCGGCGCACTGAAGAAGTGCATCATCGGCGCGGCGCCGCCGCCGCTGCCGCCGTCGCCGCCGGCCTGCGCTCGAAACTCCGCGTCGCTGGCAGCGCTCGCCTCGCGGTGCGGCGACAGCGGGCTGGCCTTGAAAGGCGACCACTGCCCCTGCGGCGCGGACTCTATGCTGCCGCCAGCGCCGGCGCCGGCGCCGCCGCTGCCGCCGTTGCTCCACAGGCTGCTGCCGCGGCCGCTGCCGGGCGCTGCGCGCGCGGGCGCGTGCAGCGGCACGTGCGACGGCGGCGGCAGATCCTCCAGCTCGAGCATGACGTGCGCCCTGGGGGACGGGCTCGCGGCAAGGCCCGCAGCATCCTGGCGATCTGTAGAAGCGCCAGCGCTGGCGGCAGCGGCGCCGGCGCTGGCGGCAGCGGCGCCGGCGCTGGCGGCCGCAGCGGCCGGCGGCGGCTCCGCCACGGCGGCCGCCGCGCTGAGCCGTATGAAACTGTTCTCCAGTTCTTCCACGGAGATGGGCTTGCTGGCCAGCGGAGGACGTTGTGGCGCAGGCGCAGCCGCTGCTGCCGCTGGCGCCGTCACTGCCGTCGCCGCTGCCGCCGCTGCTGCGCCTTTGCCTGCACTCGGCGAGGACCCCATCAGGCCCGCCAGCAGGCTTGCCAGGTTGTCTGACCCGGCTTTGGGTGCCGCTGCCTGCGCCGCTCCGGCAGCGGCGGAGGAGGATGCCGCTGTGCCGCTGCGCATGGGCGCCGCTGCCGCGGCGCGGCCGTTGGCGACTGCGCCGCCAGCGCCGCCGCCGCCTGCGCCCGGTTTCTTTTCACCGGGCTTCGGGCGCCCGCCGCGCCTGACGCCGCCGCGAGGGCGCTTCGCCAGGTCGCCTGCAGGCTCCTGCGAATTCGCGTGGTTTGCGGACGCCTGCCTTTGCATCGGCGGAGCACTGCTGCCGCCGCCTCCACCCCTGCCGCCTCCGCTTGCGCCGCCGCCGCCGCCGCCCCTGCCCCTGCCCTGCTGCTGCTGCTGCTGCTGCTGCTGCTGCTGCTGCTGCTGCTGCTGCTGCTGCTGCTGCGCCGGTGGCGCCGCGCGCTTGGGCGCTGCGGCCTGCTTCACGGCCTCAGCGTACGGCGCCAGAGTAGGCGCCCTGACGGCGGCTTTCACTGGCGCGACTGCCATCGGAGCTGCGGTGGAGAGCGGTGGGAGGAAGCGATGACAGAGTGCGCATTACGGCGGGGGCAGAGGGCTTCTGCTGGCGCGCTTCAGCAGCAGCCACAGTACCCCTGTGCAGCAGCAGACGGTCCGCAGACTTCTGGGCAGTCGCTGCGTGCAATGCCACCACGTACATGCGTAAACCGGTTTGAGCATCCTCAGTAAGTGCACGCCCTTTGCAGCACCCCAAGCTAGTTTCTGTGACGGAAGAGTCTTGTGCATTAGCGGCCAGTTTGTCGCTGGCGAGCATTTACCTCGGCAAAATCTTCATCAGAAACAGCTGCCATGCAGACTGTGATTTGTGTAGCCTACCATTAAGTGAAGCTGTAAAGCTTCTGCATATTCAACAGGCCATACAACGCTATACAGCCGCAACTGGCTGCATGCACTGCATGATGTTGCAAGTAACGGCTGCCACCGCTGCCGCCGACCAAATCCTAGATTTATCCTCAAACTAACCCCAACAGTAGCCCCACTTTTGGTCACAGCTCTGGTTGCATTTGCCGCCTCTGACCCAGCACCATGTTGCGTATCATACTCATGACCTCATTCATGCTTTGCCTTGTGCCTGTTGAAGCAGAGCAGCACGATCACCAATGATGCAGGAACTCGAGGTACCGCGGCTGTATAGCTGGCCTGTGCTGGGCACAGCACACAACAAGCGCATAATGCTGCCGATTCTTCGTGTGAGACATTGATTGTACAGCCATGACTGTCGTTCATGTCGAAACGTTGCAGCTGCATCCAACGATGATTAAGTAGGCTACCAGTGCGTCACGTACCTGCAGGTGCACTGGCAGTTCTTGCGGCAACCTTGCCCGCTTCATTGTTTCCCCCACCGCGCCTCCGTTTCGAACCATTTTGACTGCCACCAGCAGTGCCGCTGCCACTGCCACCGCGCCCTGTCACACGCAGCACTCATTACAGTCAAGAGCTGCAAGTCGGGCGGATTTTATAAGCGAGCCAAAGCGGAAGGGATGTGATGGCACATCCAGCAGAGATTACTGCTAACCACCAGAAACCGCAGCGCAGCTGGCCTGGCGCGTGCTGGTACCATGCGGACACATGCGCAGCTCGCACACTGCGGCTCCGCATCTTTGTTGCAGTTGAATCCGCCCGCCACATTATGCTTTGGCAGGGCGTTGAAGCCATCTGCTTCCAATCTGCAGTGTGATATTGCTGAGCCAACACAAATCAGAAGGATACATTTTCTCACCTTGCGCGCCGGGAGTTGTCTTTGCTGGAGCTGCAGTAGAGGACATTTTTCGCTGGTGGATTGTACCGCAGCTTGAACGGCGCTCTAGCCACCAGCGGTGCCCCCAAGCCCTGCAGGATCCTGCGTTCTCTCACTTTGCAAGCCAGCGGCCTATCCGTCTTTTCCTTGCATTGCCGCCACTGGCCTTCGGAAAGCCTCTCTGCACAGATAGTTTTTTTGACTGAGCATCACCGATATGTCGAGAGTTGAAATCCCCTAATAAGCATATCACACACTGTCATGGCGCCGCCAGCGCTCAGCAAATGTATGCGTCCGCCACGGCGACACGTCGTGACCTTCCTCCAGGGGAGAAAACCACTTCATGCTCAAAATGACAAATGTGACCATGTCATGTCAAGCAGTTGGTTCAACTCTGCCCTCAACTGTGGCAGTGTCTTGTGCGCCACTAGCGCGAGGTTGTGAAGTCTGATGACCAAAGAAACACAGGGACTAACCCTAAGGCGCAGTATGCCTAGTTACATGTGCAAAGTCCCTCGTGCATTTATGGTTCCATTGTTGGGATCACCTCCAACCGGCGACTCGCCGCATATGTGTGCATGCAATCGCTGCTATGCACTGCAGCAGCTTCCAAAGTTGCAATCGTGTCTTCGACGCAGAGCCACCTACTGCACACCATGGCACACACAGCAACAGGGATCGAGGCAGCACAATGGACAGGTGTGAATCCGCGCTGTGATGACGGCGTGCCTTGAATTTATGAGGCCACGTTTGAGAGGGGGAAAGTGTCCTCGCCCCAACCCCCCTACCCCCATACGCTACACCCTCTCGCCACCGCGCGCGCCACGATACGATGCGAATCTAATAGCTGACGAGCACGTCCTCCTCCTTCATGACCCTGTAGACCGTGCGCAGCCCGATCCCCATGGAGATCTCGCTTCCCGCAAAGTCCCTGAACTTGATCAGATCCCCCGGCTGCAGCGTCATCGGCACCGTGTTGCCGTCCGCGGTGGTGCGCCCGGGACCGACCGCCAGGACCTTGCCCATGGTGGGCTTCTTGCCGATCCCCGAGTCGTCGGCGGCGAGAAACAGGCCGCTCGAGGTCTTCTCCTCCTTGTCTTCCACCTGAAACGGCGTGTAGGGCAGCCGACAGAGACAGTGGGAGAGCTCAGCCACTGTGGCGTTGCCTGTGGCTTGACAGTGTACGACAGAGGGTTAGGGTTAGGGTAGCTTAGGGTTAGCGTAGGTGGTCAAGCGGGTGTTGAGCTGAGTCGGCGGTCTGCTGTCACCATTGGCATATGCGGGCTTTGCGGTCTTAAACGGCTGCACTCACCCGCAGGCGACTTCGCAGCGAGCGTGCGATGCGCGCTTGCTTCCAACATGCACGCGTGTTTGAGTATGTTCAAGCAGGTCACGCTCCCATGCTCTGCATACACGAAAGCTGCATCAGCAGCTGAGCACGTTGCACGTCACGGGGCAGCAAGCCTGCCAGCAGCAGCAGCAGCAGCAGCATTTAGAGGTTGCTCCTGCGCCAGTCAGTCAACTGAGAGGCTGAACTGGGGCGCACATATCTTTAGCTGCGCACTGCAAGCACGCTTCAATTACCCATGTACACACACACAGTCCATACTTACATCACGGGATACATATGCTTGATGCTTGAATGACAGCGCATAGAACCTCGACCAACTGCCACGTACATACACACACACCACATAGTACACAGGTTTCAACTACACAACGCGCCTCACCTCGACCAGTATCTGGTCGCCCATCATCTTGATCGTCTCCGGCGTCATCGCGTCCCCGGAGTACACAAAGAGGACGTCGGTGTCGCGGATGAACTGGTGGTCCTTCCCGTCGTACTCGAGCTTGGTCCCGTCAAACTTGCCGTACAGCACCTTGTCGCCCACGTTGCACGGCATGGGGATCTGCGCAACGTGCAATGGTAAATGAGACATGAGGGTGTCAGAGCGGCGACACACGCGAGCCATCGCGAAGACCGTTGACTTAAAGACAAACCCCATGGACATCAGCATTGGCTGCAACATGGCCGAACGTGTTTGTGTGAGACAGGGCGCTTCCTCACCATGTCAAAGCCTTCCGGTTTGCATGCGATTTCGTTCACATGACCGCCATGCTTTGTTCGCAGTTAAACTGCTAACGTAGTAGCACTGAGATCTGCTGCACTTGGAGACACACACCAGATGTATGGACACCCACGGTGACTTCTTTGGCTTTACGGTCAACGGGCGGTTAGCTGAACGGTGGTACTTGAGTGCCGACAGTCAAGCGGTTGGCGCAGCCGAGGCCCTCATCGGCCTAAGCCATCGGCGGTTTCCACAGCATGTACAAGTACATGAGTTTGATGACCCCGCGAGAGCAGCGCTCTCGATTACAAGACATCGGGGACCAGCGTGGCGATTGGCCATGGCGGTATCACTGACTAGTCTGTGAGCGGAACATTCCGGGCAATGGACCTGCTAAACTCTGGTTATCATGCATGGGCGTACATTGTGACAAATTCTGGTTATCGTTCAAGGGCGTATATCGACAAATGCTCCCAGGGAGGCGTACATGGATTAATCCTCTTTCCTGCAGTACACGTACACTAGAAGGAGGATGGAGGAGCGCCAACATTTCGCCGCTGACTGCCATGACCACAACGTTGTCAGCGCTCCGCAGCACTGGCATAAGCGTACCTACCCCTTCAACGCCAGCACAAAGCTAAAGTACATTGACGTCAGCCAGCTCATCTACCACCATGCAGGCGCAAATGACGACCGGTTGTGGCAACCGACGCACGCGCCACAACGTGTATGGAACGCTTTGATCGCCTCGCATGGGTGTCAATACGCAACATTCAAAGTAGGTGAATATAGCTCCCACCGATGGTGAATGCAAAAAATGTTCAGCAATTTCGTATGCCATGAGCTCCGCTTTGGACTGATGCGTAAGGCACAAGGAAGCTCAAGCAATCGTGCCTACTCAGTGAAGTTCAAGATCTCACCTCAACTCCTGTCTCCTGGTGCTTCTTACCAGGCCCCACCGCCACCACCGTCCCCTCCGTTGGCCTGCCGACGCGCAAGGGAGTCGCGGGATGTTCATCACCTTCTCGTCAAATTCTCTGTGCCTCAAGGTCATTCCAATCCTGCTTCAGGTGGCCTACTGGTACTTCGTGTGGCATGCGCATGGCACACCAGGGTGCTGTACTAGGTACTTCCGAAGTACGACTTTTCTGTACGTGTGTGTGGCTGACAGGCTGCGCCTTGGACTCATATGCTCCACCCCTCGTTGCCTCACGCCATTACCTCTCGCATGCACTGCACGGCCATGGGAAACTTTCGCCCCAGTGTCTGGAAGCACTGAGACAGATCTGCTAACGGATCTTTTCACGCATGGCGCCAGTAATATTGTGACGAACGTGACTTCAACCGCGCCTGGCTGCATATCTGCAAAAGACACTGCCATGTCAGGGGCGTAGGTGTCCCACGGCACAGCAGTACAGCAACTTCAACATGACCTTGATGTGCATGCTGCGGCGACATATGCGCTTGGTAGACATCAATAGCTGCATTGCGTCAAATGGGCATACAGGCTAGCGTTTGTGTCACAGATCAGGAGTCCACGGCTGCAGGTGCGAACTTTTCTCAAGCCAAGTATGAACGCATGGTTCTGGAACTTTTGTGTGGGTATTGCCCTTGCACAGCCCTGGATGTCACTCGTTGTATGGGAAATTATGCCACGCTTGAAGCTCAACCGCTACAAGCAGCTCCAAACGCTGCAGCAACGCGCCATGGGTGGTGATGTCACGCGCGAGAGGAGTAGCATTGGCAAACCACCTGATGTGGCACAAGGAACCACCACCAGTACTGCCACAGACAAGCTGCAGCACATTCGCACACAATGCAGTACACGACTTCGGTGGATCTCACCAGGCTGCGTCCAGCACGAGGCTGCTAGCGCATGCTTGGCTGAACACGCACGCATACGTAGTACATACCTGTCCACGCTCTTCTCCAGCAGCTGCACGCCTCCTACCGTCGAAGCTGCCTTGTCCTTCACCCTTACTAATATAGCATTGCTTATGGGCATAAGCGGGCCACCAATGGGCTTTCCCGCCAGCGAATGCTCCGCAGTAGCAGCCTCAGCTGTCTCCATGGTCACAGCTTGCCGCAATCCACAGGTTCGGCATGTGCTGTAGGCCAGGTGGGCAGGAGGCGACGGCACAAAGGCTGCCGCGCTGCCCGCCATGGCGCACACTGCCACTGCTGCTACGCCTGTCCTCATGGCGGTCTGGTAGTAGCTGCTGTATGTGTGTTTGGTCCACGGGTTCTTGAAGTACTCCTGGAAGTTAAGTGTATTGATCACTTCGTGCAAGTGCGTCGTGGTGGCTTTCACGACCAGCGTGTGCTAGCGATGGGGCCCAAAACCCGAACCAAGCGCGGCCGGGACCACCAGCAGCAGCACGTGCAGCCACCGCCGCACCACAAACAAAATGAACATCAACTGGGTAAGTCACCTGGACGGCGGCAAAAAGCCGGCAGCGCGCAGGGTAGACAGAACGAGGTTGCCAGTGAGGCTGCTCAGTTGGCGAGAATCAGAGCAAGAGCGGAAGCCCAAGATAGCAGCAGCAGCGAAGGAGAGTACTTCAGCGATGACCACGGGGACGATCTGGCACGAGGTGACGCCGAAGACTTGGCAAGAGTGCGAGCGCGCGCCGAGGCTGAAGATGGCAGCGTTGATGACGATAGTGGCTCAGGCGAAGACCAGCACTCGGGCGGCAGCGGCAGCGAGAACGAGTCGGAAGCAGGGGACTCCTCGAGCAGCGATGATGCCCCGTTCGCACCTGGCGATGCGTACGATGACAGCGACTACGACAGCGAAAACGGCCTTCATGAAGCCAATGCCAGCGGTGACCGCATAGCTGAGCTGCCGCTGGCGGAGCGCTTGCAGCGAGAGCAGTACGGCGCAGGCCCAAAGCAGCACCGCAGGCCAGTTGTCACGGGCCTTGACGCACGAGACAGGAGCGCGCTGAAAACTCGCATGGCGGCTGCACAGGCCAAAGCCAAGGGCAAGAGCGCTTTCCAGCTCGCCGACATTGACGGCAGCGGCTCCGGCAGCGATGGCGAAGGCGAAGGCGAAACGGATCGCAGGCATGGCAACAGCACCGCCGGCGGCGGCGGCGGCGGCGGCGGCGGCGGTGAGAAGAGCGCCATACCTAAGCGCGCTAACAAGAACCAGCCTATGGAGATGTCCTCGAAGCGCGCGGTGGGGCGGCACCGCGAGGTGGTGGAGGTGCGGCGGCGGCGCGCGCGCGACCCGCGCTTCGACGCCGCCACCGGCACCCTCAACTACGACATGTTCCGCAAGTCGTATGAGTTTTTGGAGGGATATCAAGACGGGGAGATAGACGCGCTGCGGAAGGAGGCCGCCAAGGCGAAGAAGCGGCGCGGGGACGGCAGCGCGGAGCGCGCCGCGGCGGCGAAGGCGCTGCTGACGAAGATGCAGCAGGAGCGCGCGGAGCGGAAGCGAGCAGGTGACTTGCCCATCACGTTGTCTCTGCTGCTCCGCGCGCTGTACGCTTGTGGGCTGCGCCTGAACCCAGCATTCGCAGCACGCCAGAGGTTCCAGGTGCTTCACCATTATGATGCAGTGCTGGTGGTATGCCTAGCCTCCCTCTGCTTAGCGCAGCTGACGACGCAGCGCAAGCTACATGAAAGTTCAAGCGACCGGTCGGCAGCGTGAGCTGAAGGTAGTGGCAGTTTTTGGCGCGAGGCACTGCACACCGCTTGCTGGCCTACAGCAAAGTTCACGCTTCATCATTGCAGCGGCCGCCTGCGCGTCAGTAACCAATTGCCGCTGCTGCCACCGCGCGTGCGCGCACCGCGTCGTCCGCCGCAGACGCCACCCGCGCGGCGCTGTCGCAGCGCCGCAAAGCTGAGGCGGAGGCCGTCGCGAAGGGCAAGGCGCCGTACTTCATGAAGGCGCGCGACAGGCGCGCGCTCGCGCTAGAGACGCGCTACGAGGAGCTGCGGCGCGAGGGCAAGGTCCAGAAGTTTGTGCAGAAGAAGCGCAAGCGCAACGCCGCCAAGGACCGCCGCTGGATGCCCGCCAAGCGGCAGAACACGGGCGGCGGCGGCGGCGATGGCGGCGGCCCGTAAATGCACCATTGCTTTTTGTACCTTCAAGTACTTGTTCATGCTGTGAAGCAGAGTGGGATGTTGGCGGAGGGCTGGCTGTTATTGTTGCCATGTTTAGTTGCCCGTCAGTCATCCTCCGCATACATTCAGTGTTTTTGATTGCATTGTGTAGCGTCCTGCAGGCGGTCAGCGGCTGTGTGTGCACCCTGCATGTTCATGCTGTGATGCCACAGAGGACTTGCGATATGTGTACCCATGGTCTGTTTGTTTTCTCTTCATGCAACACAAGGTTGGGCATGATCTTGTGGACGTCCTCAAGCCTACTGCACGCATGGCCCGGGCCAGCACGTTCAGTACAGCTGCCTCTGCTCTGACAGCGGCAAAATCATCTTGCATGTCCTTCGTGTGATGTTCTCGCGAAAGGCACAAACGGTGAGAAATCCCCAAATTATACATGTGGCCTGAAAGTATGATCTCACTTTGGTGGCCCTAAGGGAGCAAGTTGCAGTTCACGGTTATCAGGTTGAAGTGTGGATGGGATCGCGAGAAGAAGCTCTGCAGTGTAAGAAAGGTTGCTATGCAGTGCAAGACTGAATTGATGCTGGCGAACTGATCCCTGCATGTCAAGAGCTTCAGATGCACTCGCATGCAGCAGCAGCAGATGACAGCAGCACCGCCAGCAATCACACAAGGCAGCGACAGCGCTTCCGGGAAGCGGCTGGTGAACGTGTTCAGCTGGGGCTCCGCCGCTGATGGCCAGCTAGGCCATGGAGACACCTCCGATGTGTATCAGTCACTGCCTAGACCCATCTTCAGCCTTGGCACGGCGGAATCTGGCAGCGTCATCGCTGCTGCCGTGGGCCCAAGGCACTCCCTGCTGCTGCTGAAGAATGGATTCGTGCTGGCAATGGGTGCTGCCGACAACGGCAGGCTTGGCACTGCAGCGCCAGCTGCTTCTGACTCAGGAGACGGCCTGAAGGTGCAAGCACCCAGCACAGTGTCTTCGACAGCAGCAGCGGTGTCATCCAAGAAAGCGCTGACCAGACGCGCAGCTCCCTCATCCGCGCCTCCGCCCGCAGCAGCACGAGATTGCGACGACGCGGCAGCAGCCACGCCCATGCGCCAGCACAATTATCCCGCCCCCGTGCGGCTGCTGCAGCCGTCGCACAAGGTGCGCGCGCTCGCGTGCGGCGGCGCCGCGAGCTACGCGCTCACCGCCTTCGGCGACCTCTACGCGTGGGGCTGCGGCCGCTACGGCGCGCTCGGGCTCGGGCACGAGGCCGACGCGCACGCGCCGACGCGCGTCGCGATAGCGCTCAGCGGCCGGCCGCTGCCAATCAAGGCGGTTGCCGCGGGGCGCTCGCACTGCGTGGTGCTGGCGGAGGGCAACAGGGCGTACGCGTGGGGGAGGAACGACAGGGGGCAGGTGGGGGTTGGGGGGGGGGCGCACGCGGAGGCGGCGCCGCGCGCCATGGGCTGGTCGCCCGCGACGCAGACGCCGCTGCAGGTGCGCAGCGGCGGCGCGGCTACGTGGCGCGAGCGCAGTCGGCGTGCGTGCGCACGCTGCGCGCATGCGCTCGCTCTGTTGTGCGCATGCAGCGATGTCCACTGTGCGCCCTGCGCACAGTCAATTGTCTTATCGCTGTAAGTGCAACCTTACAGGGGTGCTGACCTTCTCTGGCCAGAGCGTTGCAGTCGATGGCAGTGCCTCAGGACACCTGCCATCCTAGACATTCATTCACCACATTTTAAAATCGTGAGCACTACTCTGAGGAATGGACTCTGATATCTGGACTTGCCCCTTAGCGCCAGCGCTGGATGGCAACTCCGCCGCGGACATGACATTGAGGCGTTGACAGCAGCGACGTCCCCAGTGGTGGCGTGGTGACTCTCACGCAGCCGCGCTGCGCGGTGCCGCTGACTCTGCCGACCTCACAAGCAGCCGTTAACAGCACCGCTTCCTCCTGCCGAGTCCGCCCTTCTGGTGTTCTTGCTAAGCAGTGCTGCGTCTGTGCCGCTACGCCTTGACGGCTGATGCACTGCCGCCAGCGTCACCTGCGACGCTCCAGTAGCACGCGCTTCGTGCTGTCACCACCGTGAACCTTGGCGTCTGTGGCACCCGCGGCGCTGTCGCCGCAGCAGCGCCGACCTCGCCGCACCGCAGCACAGCAGCACTCAGCCCCTGGCAGCCGGACCGTAGAGTGCACTCCCGCAGCACTCCGAGCTTGACCCCTTCGGCATCCCCGCGCACCACATGTCACTCCCTCAAATCGCCTTGCAAATGCTCCCTGGACCCTCGCGATCCCCCCTCACCTCAGATCGCCTGCGGCGCTCCTGCCGCAGTGCAGCAGCGCTCAGCTCTTGCCAGCCGAATCGTCGAGCACACTTTCACGCACTGTGCCTTCTCGACTTTCTCGTGTCCCCGCGCCTCACTTCACCAACACAGTTGTTACCTGACCCCCCTCCCGCTGCATACCCCCCCCATGGGGACTGAAAAGGGGGACGGGAGTACCCACAGGACAGCCTGCACAGCACTCCCCGTCCCCGCCGCCCCACACAACAATTGGTGCCCTCACATCACTCACCACTTCTGCCCATTTGCCCCCGCGCCGCCGCCCCCCTTTCCACTCTGCGACCTCACATTGCCTACCACTGTACAGTAGTCCTTTGCGACTTGCACCACGTCACCAATCCACAACTCCCCTTAGCTCACCCGCAGCCCGCTCACCCCCCCTCCCCCCTTGCAACACACACGCACACCCCCAGATCGCCTGCGGCGCGCACCACTCCCTCTGCGTCGTCGCCGTCAAGGCCCCCAACCGCAAGGCCGCGGCGCTGCGCGTGTACGGCTGGGGCGACGCCGGCGACGGCCGCCTCGGCGCCGCGGCGGCGCGCAGCGGCGCCGCCTTCGTCGATCGGCCTGTCGAAATGGAGGCGGTGACGGCGCTGCTGCGCAAGAGCGGGCGCGCGGTCGTCGCGGTGGCGGCGGGCAGCGCGCACAGCATGGCGGTGCTCGATGTGACGCGCGAGGTGAGCGCTGCGCGCGCGCGTTGCTAGGTGTTCCGCAGGGCATTGCGGCGGTTGGTGCCTGGGGTTAGGGGTAGGGGTAGGGGTAGGGTTGGGGGTATTGGCCATTGGTCCCCCGTTCAGTAAACGGTTCCCAAGGGTGGCCACAAAACAGTACAGCATGCAGTACAAGACAGTGAACATTGTGAGCAGCCCGGGCAGTCAGGCGCTGTGCGCCAGCGCTCACAATGGCTCGAGGAATTGACCACCTTGTTGAAAGGAGAAGCGTGTTCATAACTCGATGCTTCCATTCAAGATCAGGCCGAGATTTGAGTGACCATTTTGCAGAGTTCACGTTTATCACGCCCAGGTGTGTCCAACATAGCGTGCCTGCATCCACAGCAATCATATGCCGGCTCACGCCGCGATGCTGCAGCCGTGCACCTGCGCGCAGCCCTGCTGCCGCGCGCCGGCGCACACCTTGCACCACAGCATGGCCAAGTCAGTGCTCACCATAATGCTGCGATCAGGATGTCAGTCCGCATGGGCAACTTGCTGATGCGTGCATGGAAATGTACGAGTGGGGGCCTGACATAAGTGTATCATTTCTGGAAGCTATGTAGCCTGCGCTGATGCTAGTACTTCGCGAATCCTGGTTCTGCTGCCGAACTGCAGGTGATAGCGTGGGGGCAGGGCCTCTATGGCCAGCTCGGCGAAGGCTCAAACCGCAGCACGGACATCCCCGTGTACGTGCGGGGGCTCTCTGATGTCGTCACTCTGGTGGCCGGCGACAGGCACAAGTAAGACCAACGTGGTACACAATTCATATTTGCCCGCCATCGTACTAGTGTCATGTATTGAGATATTGAGAAGTAGCACAGCATAACATCCATGCAAAGGTACTGGTACCCAGATACAAGTTCAAGCAAGCCTAGGTGATGTATGATCGCCCGACACTGTGCGCCTGCTGCAGGTTACATTGATACTTGCAGGCGTCCATATTAGTACGTTGAAGTACATACTTCAAACTATTCATATTGATAATTGTGCAGGTCATCAAGCGGTTCTTGGCGGGAAGTCGCTCCACAAGATTCACTACTTGTTTGCGCGGTAGCCCCGCTTGTCCTAACCCTCACCTAAACCCTAACCCTAACCCTCACCAATCACGCACATTGCTCGCCAAAGCGCACTCACTGCACACACCGCTGCATCAGGACCCTGCATCATCTGATCCGCACTGTACCCGCCCCAAGCCTCAAGTCTTCAAGCAGATCCCTCGCTTTGCTCGACCACAACAAGTGTACTTGAACACCCTGTACCTACCTGCTCAACTGCAGCTGTGCACTGCCACCGTCTCCAGCGCCGCCGCCTGAGCTAGTACCACATGTCGCCAAGCATGTTGTACGTACCTACTCTCTCAATGGCTGTGCACTGCCACCATCTCCAGCGCCGTCATTTGCGCTACATGGTGCCACATGTCACCCCGCATTATACGTACCTACTCTCGCAATGACTGTGCACTGCCACCATCTCCGGCGCCGCCGTCTGCGCTACATGGAACCACATGTCACCACCCCGCATTATACGTACCTACTCTCTCAATAACTGTGCACTGCCACCATCTCCAGCGCCGCCGCCTGAGCCAGTACCACATGTCATTTAGAAGTGATCGGCAACGCGCATTGAGACACTTCGAGGTGTTGACAAGACACACTTGGAGTCTGGTTGCAAGCTGGACTTCCACCATCTTTTTTTTTTTTCCGCGCCCTAAGCGAGAATCAATGAAAAAAACATATGTCACCATGCCACGTTATACATACCTACTCGTCGTTGTGCGCTGCCACCGTTGCCAGCGCGGCCATCTGCGCTAGCACCACATGTCTTGACCCCACGTTATACCCACTCGATCGCTGTGCACTGCCACCGCCTCCACCGCGGCCATCTGCGCCAATACCACATGTCTCAACCCCACATTATACATACCTACTCGTCTGCTGTGCACTGCCACCATCTCCAGCGCGGCCATCTGCGCGGGGGGCGCCCTGTACACGTGGGGCTGGAACAACTGGGGCGAAGCCGGCGTCGGCACGTGCAGCTGCCTGCAGACGCCCAAGGAAGTGCTGGGGCTGGCGGCGTACAACACGTCCGTGCTGAGCGTTGCTGCTGGTGGGCGCCATACGGTACGCGTCAACCTGCCTTGTACCCTAGCACAACACGTGGGCACCATGCGGTTCGTACTGATCTTGCCTCTAAGGCTAGCCCTAGCCCCTTTCCCACTGTACGGGGCACGGCGGCGTACAACACGTCCGTGCTGAGCGTCGCTGTCGGCGGGTGCCATACAGTATGTACTGATCCTACCTCTAACCCTAGGCCTGATCCCTTGCCCATGTACGACGCACGGTGCCGATAGCCATACGGTATATACCAACCCTGCCTCTTTCCCTAGCCCTAACCTCTTGCCCACTGTACGAGGCATGGTGGCAATAGCTGGTAGGGGCAGTCAATAGCCCATCAATCCTGCCCTTCTTGCACTGAGGGGGTAGGGTTGAGGTGACAAGGGGGGGGGGGGGGCTTTGAGAGGTGCTGGGGTACCCAGGTGATTGTGGCGAACTGCGCAAGTCGGCTCGCTCTTGCAGCGCGCCGTAGTCATGCTGATGACGCAACCCAAGCATCATCACCGATGCATGGCAGCGCAGGTGCTCGTCGTCGCCAGGGGGGCAGCAAACCCAGATGAGCATACGTACATCTCAACATGCAAGCACTCCGCTGCATTCTCTTATCGGTGTTGACCTTGTTTCCTCGTCGGCGTCCACGTCGCTCCCCCGCAGGTACTCCATGCATCTCGGTACCTGAGGTTGACTGTACTTTTCATTAATTCTCGCTTAGGGCGCGAAAAAGCCCAGATGAATGGCATCTAACTTGAAGCTTGCTGTACGGAATCTACATGTTGTGTGACAGTCTGAAAGTGTCTCAACGACAACCACTCAAACGCCGCCGCCGCCGCCGAATGGCATCTAAGTTAACTGTACTACACACTACGTACCAGAATGTGTGTATTGCAGCACTGTGTTAATGTTTGCTGGGATGGCCCCCCTGCCCCCCCGGCAACACCAGCTTACCCCCCCCCCCCCCGCCCCCTCCCCCGCAACACACATCCTTCAAAAGTATTATGGTATACATGTACACATCAAGCTCAGGCCATGTTCACTCCTTGGCATTGACGCCGCTCTCCGCGCAGGTGGCCCTCACCTCCGGCCTGAGGGCTGCTGGCGCGCGACTCCCCCGCGAACCGCAACTAATGTTGGCTGAAATGGCTAGACTAGCCCCCCCCCCTACACACACACTCCCCTGCAACAATACAATCAGAATATCATGTGTATAAAAAATCAAGCTCAGGCAATGTTCTCTCCTTGACATCGATTGACACTGCTCTACATGCAGGTGGCCCTCACCTCCGGCCGAGCGCTGTTGGCACGCGACTCCCTCACAAACCGCGACTAATATTGGCTGACATGGCTAGACTACCCCCCCCCCCCCGCACACACACACACACATACGCACTCCCTCGCAACACATATCCTTCAGAAGGATCCTATACATGTAGAGAAGTACATCAACCTCAGGCAACATTCTCTGCTTGACATCGATTGACATCGCTCTCCGCGCAGGTGGCCCTCACATCCGGCCGAGCGTTGCTCGCACGCGACTCCCCCGCGTACCGCGAGTTCCAGGACACGCTCGCCGCGCCCGGCGGCTACGTGGCGCGCGGTGCGCTGCGCGAGGCGATGCGGCGGCGCGACTTGGACTCCGACTTGCTGGAGCGGCCGTCTGCGCCACTGCCGCGGCAGCCAGGTGCGCACTGCCGCAGCTAACCCTTACCCTGGTTTCTCCTAGCTGAGCTGTGCCGCCTGTGCACGCGCTGTGTGCGGGGCGGGCAGCTGATGAGCTGGGCACTGATTCTGCGCTGCCGCTGCGGCGGCGGCGGCCGGTGGTCCAGAGTGCGGCTCGCTTCCGACCCTAGCCCTGACTGCTGTGCCGTGTCACAATCACATGTGGCGCGGCCGCCGCTGCCGTGCATGTCGATAGTAGCGCCGACTTGTGGCTCGCACATTGCGGTCGTGCACGAGGGTGTGGGTCATATAGCATGCGTTCCTGCTCCGTGCGCGGCACGCCGAGCTCTGCAAGGGATGTTGCACCGATGCCATTCCAGCGCCGCCACCCTCAAGTGATGCATGCGCCGCTTTGAGTGCGCCAGGCGTGCGGGGGGAGGGTCACCTGCACGTTCAAGTGCAGCCCACATACTGTAGACCCCTGCGGCGCAAGTGCCTTTGGGCAAGCGCGCAGCGAGGCGAAATGGCGTAGCGCGCACAGCCGCAGTGCGCGCGCCACCACCACGCAGCCGCCAGCATCCTCACCAGACTCACGCAAGGGCACGCGCACGCGCAAACAGCACGAGCGTGCTGTGCTCCGCTGTTCGCGCTGGCCAGCACGTGCGCTCCCCTCCCAGTTACACACCCCGAAACTGCCATGCTGTTTCATGACATCCCCGCAGGCGCCGCCGACGCGCCCTGCGCGCCTCTGGGCCCCCCTGCATCCGGGCCCGAGGCAGGCCTCGAATGGTGCCTCGACGCGCCGCCGCCGGAGGGCTCGTGCGCAGCGCTCCGCGCTGCCGCGGCGGCGACGCTCGCGCCGCCGCGCCGCGGCGCCGCCGCCGCCCGGCGACTCGGGCCGCAGGTCGTGTACCGCTGCTATCCGTGCGGGCTGGAGGGGGTGTGCCTTGCGTGCGCGCGCGCGTGCCACGCGGGGCACGCCGTGGAGGTGCTCTTCCGCGGCCGCGGCGGCAGCGGCGGCGGCGGCGGCGGCGGCGGTTTCAGCAGCGGCGCTGGCGGCGGCGGCGCTGGCGGCGGCAGCGGCGGCTGCGCGTGCGGCGGCGCGCGCGCGGCGGCGCGGCTGCGGTGCCGCTGCCGTTGGAGCGCGCTGCGCGAGGCGTTTGACGCCGCCGCTGCGGGCGAAGACGACGGCTGCGTGGACATAGGGAAGCTGAGGGGGGTTCTGGCGGCGGCGCGCGGTGGCGCTGCCGCGGTGACCGTAGCGGATGTAGAGAGTGCCACAGAGAGTCTGGTGGTGGGGGGGGACGGGGGGTCGGCGGGGGAGGCGCGCCGCGTGCCATTTCGGCGGTTGGAGGTGTGGTACGAGGCCCGCTTTGAAGTGGAGGCGGTGGTCAATGCAACAACTGCCAAAGTTATGTAGAAGTAGGCAGAGCATATGTGTTTAGACTTGAAGTATATTCATGAGTGTGCTTCAGGAGTATGTACATGTTGATGTACGCGACAAGGTGGGCAGGGACTCTCGGCTGGTAGAGGTGCACTCGGAGCTGTGAGTTGTGGTCATCGTTGCGTGCGCCATGCGTCTTGCGTCGCCTGCGGCACTGTTTAAGCAGGCAGTCAAGTGGAGCAGACACATAGACACACTTGTTTGCGAGACAAGTTAGTCTTGTAAACCAAATGTGTCATTGTTTTTGATTCTTGTCAACCAAATGTGTTGTTGTTTCATCCTTGCAGTGCCAAATAAACGCCACATATGTTGCGAAGTGATGCTCTTGTGGCAGCGTGCATTGTGATGCTCTCGCACATGAATTGCCGCCTCGCCCCCTTCCCCCCCCGCCCCCCTGCCCTATGACTATGGGACCAGACGTTGAAATGCACTGAATGCACCAGCAAACAACCTGAGGGCTTGTTGCTGAAACCATGAAGGCTTGATGAAGCTGGCCAAATAACATGCGTACACTTCAAAGTAACCATAAAATGTCTCTGCCTATCTGAGTTTTCCTCCTGCAACTGAGGGCGCTGGCACCGTCTGTGCTGGTGCTGCCGCTGCTGCTGTCGATGCAGCAGCTGCTGCGGTTGCAATGGCCCCCAGCACTGGTCCAACCCATCAGCAGCTGGCATTGCTGCTGCTTGTGCGGCCGCTCAGTCGCTGCAAATGGTGTGCTTGCTGCCAAGACTGCCGTTGACACTCGCTGGTGCTGTATCGCAACAGCTGAGCATTATGCGAGGACACCGAAAACACCATGGAAACTTCAAGCTTGCTCTTGCGCTGGCTCTCTCCGAGGTATAGTGGTGCTGCAGAACACAGGTGTTTGTGCAGGCACAATGGCGACCTTGGTGTAAGCGGTCCCAACTGGTAGCACCCATCGCTTGACTCTCAGGTGCTGTGCTGTGCGTCAGCACATTCATGAGCACCGCAGAGCATTGTGCCGTCGCGCCGTGCCCCCCTGCGCAGCACACTGCGCGACGCACTGCCGCCGCCGCCGCCGCCACTTTCAAGATCACAGCTGCAGCCACAGCGGCGCGGTGGCCCCCATCGCGCGCCGCGCCGCCGCGCTCACCCTGTTGTCGCGCAGGCACACGCAGCGCGGCGGCGACTCGAGCAGCACGCCCGCGCCGTCCAGCGCGCGCCACAGCGCCAGCGCGCCCGCGTCGCCGACGCCGCAGTGCGCGAGCCCGAGGCGCGCGACGCCGCGCCACGTGGCGCCGCGCGAGGCCAGCAGCTGGTGCGCGAGCGTGCGCGCGCCGCCGTCGCCGAGCGCCGCGTTGCCGCCGAGGTCGAGGTCGCGCAGCGCGCGCAGGCCATTGCCGTCGCGCGCGGCGCCGAACAGCTGCACCGCGGCGGCGGTGAGGCCGTTCTCGCGCAGGTCGAGCGTCGCCAGCAGCGGCGCGGCGGAGCCGCCGGTGCCGCCGCCGCCGCCGCTGCCGTGCGCGAGCGCCGCGAGCACGGGCGCGAGCCCCGCGTCCGTGAGCGCGCACCGCGGCAGGCGCAGCTCCAGCAGCGTCAAACATGAGGCAGCGCTCAGCTCTCGTGCAAGGGGGACGCCGCCGCGCGGCCCCAGGGCGCCGCGCACGCGCAGGCGCGTGATCGCACGCATGCGCGAAAGCTGCAGGTTGAAGTAGCTGCCGGCCTCCTGCTGCGCGAGCCACACGCGGCGCCGCTGCCCGCCGCCGCCGCCGCCGCCGCCTGCCGCTGTTGATGCCCTGGACGCCTGCCTATCCAGCTCTTTCGCGTCCTGCGCATCCGCAACAGCGGCTTGTGGCGGCGATTGCGGCGAGCGCGGCGACTGCGCGCGGGGCCAGATGACGACGCTCTCATCGGCCTCGTGCGGGACGTCCGCGGGCGGCGCGGGTGGCGCGTTGACGCCGGCGGTGACGCCTGCGCGCCGCATCAGCGCCAGCACCTCCTGCGTCGCGCTCAGCGCTTCCGTCTCCTGCTGCGCCCTGCGCGCCGCGCGCCGCTCGCGCTGCGCTGCTGCCGCCGCCTCCTCGCTCGCCGCGGCGACCTGCACCGCCGCCGCCGCTGCTGCCGCGGCGCGCGCCGCCGCGCGCTGCTCGTCCTCCTCCCTCCACGCCTCGTTGCGCGTGAGGAAGGCGGCGCGGCGGCGCTCGACGTCGCTCAGCGCCGCCAGCTGCTGCGCCTGCGCCGCGGCGTCCGCGCGGTGCACGCGCCGCACCTTGGCGCGCGTTTGCGCGAGCGCGCGCTGCAGGCGCTGCGCCCTCTTGACGCGCGCGACGCGGACGGCGCGCTGCACCTCCTCCTCGCGCGCGCGCTCCAGCGCCTGGCGCTCCACGCGCCGCTCGAACCACTCCAGCGTCGCGTACTGGCGGCGCGAGCGGTTCGCGCGGCGGTAGGACTGGAACTTCTGCCACTTCTCGTCGGTGCGCTTCTGCAGGGGGCTGACGAGAGGTCGCAGGGACATGCCGAGGTTGCGAAGCACGGCTTCGGTTGGCGAGGCGCTGAGAGGCCCCGCCGGTATGCCCCGGGTCATCGCCTTCAGGCTGCTCGCTGTCAGCGGCGCATGCATGGGCACGCTGCTGCTGGTGTCGGTGCTGGTGTCATCGCGCAGGGCAGCTCCCCGCAACAGTGCGGGCAGCGCTAGCTCTGCTTTCGCCTGTGACAGCTCCTGCTGCTGCGGTCTAACGCTGACAAAAAGCGGCCTGCCGGTCTTCGTGTCAACGATGTCCTCAAGAGGTTCATGGTCATCGTCGTCATCGCCACTGTCGCCTCCAGGTTCGTCAAGATTGCCGCTGCCGCTGCTGCTGCCGGGAGGTTGCACCACTTGATTCAAGAAAGGATCGGAACCGCTTTTAGTAGCACTACCACTACTGCGGCTCTCCTCTGCTGGCGTCCACTCACTCGGCGCAGCACTCGCTGCGTCGGTGCTCGGGTCATCCGTCGCTGGTTCGAGAGGTTTCGGAGGCTTCGCTGCAGTAAACTTCTTGGCCGCTTTAAGTGCAAATGGGACCAGCATGCCGCTTGCTCGTGCATCAGGAGGACAGTGCAGGGGAGTGCTGTTGTCTGATTATCTGATGAAAGCGCGCGGCGGCTTTTTTTACAGTTTCAACTGCCTATACGCGGCGGCCGTTCGGGGGCGGTTCAGGGTTCTGTCCACCTCCGCAAAATCGGATCCATATCCATCCCCGGGGAAGGCAGCTCCTGCAGCTTCAGGAGGTGGTTGACAGCAGCGGTGCAAGTCAGCAAGATTTGCATGACCCAGGACGTCACGACCCTCAGTGTGCGCAAGAGCTGAGAGTGTGTGAGACTGAGAGTGTGTGAGACGCCTTCACCCAGAGTGGCCTAAGGCATCGGCGCCATGCAGTCGACAGGTGAGAGCAATTGGCATAGGAATTTAGCGATGAGAGATCTCGTTTTTAAAAAGTCAAGGTTCCGAAGTTCATATCAACATGGCGAAGGCGCTTCACTGCAACTCAGGCGCTCTGCTTGAGAATATTGTTGTCGGACTCCCTAGGAGGAAGAGCGCTAGCTGCCGGCTTACGTACGGGGAGGTATGTAGTAGTTGAGGAGATTTTCTTAGTTGGTCGCTGATCAGCAAATCTTCAGCTTGTTGACGTGTGCTGTCGATACTGATTTGGTCGCTTGAGGAGTCGCTTGAGGACTTTAGTTTGTCATGCCTGTGTGTGACTGCTTTTAAAAAGCCAGGAGCAACAGAGTGTAGCAGTCCAGTCCCCTTGCTCATAGCACCTTCGCAGTTTGGTGATAAGCGATACACTCACACTCCGCACCAGAGCAGCCATTCACATGCCCAGCTTGCCGACTGCGGTGTGGCGGCAAGCTCGAGCTGCCCCTTGATAGTTCGGAGCATCTTACTCCTTATCTGACATGGCAGGTTGTGGCTCTTGGTACGGCCCAGTCCTCACTGTACCTATTCGACGTGGGGGGCCAATGTCATGAAACATTGATCAGAGGGCACATCTTACTTTGGTTGAAGTTCACATGGAATCACGAATATAACCATCGATAGTATCCAAGGCTCTGCAAGCTGGCATGGAGTTGCCGTTAGCATAGCGCCATGAACATATGACGCGGTTCCATCTCAGGAAGCCGCTCATGTGTACATGAACCCATCTTACATGGACCCATCTTGGGGTCCGTCAAGTGTTGGGGAGATATTTGTTGGGCACATCTTCATGTGGTTTGCCACCACGACGTACACGGGGGCTATCTCTTACTCTGTACACTCGCGGCACTCGCAGGCAACGGCCGTGCCTTCATCGACTACAGCCAGCCGCCGACGGCAGCAGGCCACGATGGCGGCGTTTACAGTAACGTAATGGAAGCGCGCTTTGAGCAGCAGCCTTGGTTGCCCCCGCAGCAGCAGGCGGACGCGGGCGCGCCGCCATATGCGCAGCATTATGGAGCGCTGCCGCCGCTGCAGGTCAATGCGCCTCAGCACGTGCCGCTTCACGCGGCGGCGGACGGCGCAGGTATGTAGTACCGGTGTGGTGTGTGCGTACATGAGCGTGTCTCACAACACCCCGGCGCTTACAAAGCTCGACGCTGCACCAGGGACATGTGCACCTCTACAACATCTTGCCGCGGCAACACTTGCAAATTTACGCACATCTGCGTGCAACACATGCCTGCACTTGCCTGCTTATACCTTCCCCCCACACACCCACCACCACTCCGTTCACCCCCTTCCGTATTCGCTGGAGAACGGACCTCGCTCAATCTTATGTTCTCAGTGCTGCGACCCCTCCCGCCGTTGCCATATGCCGACGATCACGTACTGGCAGTTACACTAGCACTCACGATTTTGCCAGCGCTGCGACGCCGCCAGTAGCCCTAGCATACCACCAGCCGCCAGTAGCCCTAGCATCCTCAGCGACCGAAGTGAACATCATAGGCAGACGACAGCTCGCTGCACTGCCCGCAGCCAAAGCGTCGCTCCCGGCATTGCTCGTTCCCCCGCGACTGACTGCACGCCACCACCCCCCACACTTCAGGCGGCGGCGGCGGCACTGGCGGCACGCCCTGGTACGAAGCGCCCCCGCAGAACCACTGGCAGCATCAGGAGCCCGTCATGCACGCGCCGCCGCCGTATCGTCAGCAGCACCACCAGTACGAGCCCGCGCAGTCGTCGCCGGCGCTGATGGCGGCGCCGCCGCTGCTGCCGCCGCCGCAGCAGAATCCGCTGCCGCTGCTGCGCCAGCGCACGTCGCCCCCGCCGGCGCAGCCGCAGCCGCAGCACCGCGCCGCGCCACAGCAGCCGCAGCAGCAGCGGCCGCGATCGCCTCCGGAGGAGGGCCAGCTGGTGCAGCCAGATGCGCACCACGACCAGCGGCAGCAGCAGCGGAAGCAGCGGCAGCGGATGTCGCCGCCGGCGCACCAGCCGCCGCCGCCGCACCGCCCGTCGCCGCCGCCGCACCGCCCGTCGCCGTCCTCCCAGCAGCGCCGGGGAGCGCCGGCGCCGCAGTGGCCGCCGCCGCTGCGGCGCGAGCAGTCGCCCTCTGCGCAGCTGCCGGCGCCGCAGCGGCAGCAGCAGCAGCGCAAGCCTGCAGCGCAGCAGCGGGGCGCACCCCGGGTGCCCGCTGATGAAATGGAAATCAGGCGATTGCGGGCGCAGCGCTTCACGCTGCCGGCTCAGCAGCAGCCTCCGCCGCGGCGGCAGGAGCCGCTGCCGCCGCAGCAGCAGCAGGCGCAGGAGCGGGAGGAGTCGCCGGCGCAGCAGCAGCAGCTGGCGCTGAAACGGCGGCGGCAGTTGCCGGTGCGCCCCCCGTCAGAGCTGCAGCTGGCGGCGGCGTCGCCACAGGAGCGGGAGGAGTCGCCGGCGCAGCAGCAGCAGCTGGCGCTGAAGCGGCGGCGGCAGTCGCCGGTGCGCTCCCTGTCGGAGGTGCAGCTGGCGGCATTGCCGCCGCCGCAGCAGCAGCAGCAGCAGCAGCAGCAGCAGGTGCCCTGGAACACGCCGCCGCCGTGGGTGGCCGAGCTCATGGCCATGTGGCAGCAGCAGCAGCAGCAGGGCTCAGCGGCGGGGGAGCGCTGCGCGGCGTGCAGGGCGGGCAAGCGCGCGCGCGTGGAGTATGCGAGGCCCAAGGTGAGCGCTGGCTTCGCGCTGCGCCCGCTGACTTCAAGTACAAGTTGAAGTTTATATGCCGCCACTAAGTGACTGAGCGTTGCTGGTCTTGAGCCAGCAGGGTGCTCAGGTGTTGTGTTGCTCATGGGCGAGCTCAATACGGCACGGTGACATGAAGCTGCTCTGCTTGAACCATGCATCATTGGGTTTGTTTGAATTTACATGGGTCTACAAAGTGAGGCTGATAGTTGCGCACTCTCAGAGCTGGCAATCACAGCACAGAGTTCTTCACGCAAGTATCGCAATGCTGCTGTATACGAGTGACATGTACGGGGCATGCGCTCGGCACTTTGTCCGTGATGTACCACCCACAGATGTGCACGCATGCACACACACGCACATCAAAGTGAGCCAGATTGAAGTTACCCTCATGTTGCCATGTGCTCGTATTTCGTCAGCAGTCATGCACCACTGCTAGTACACATGGGAGCCGTTCCTCGTGCACGGCGGTCACTTTTGAAAGCCGCCGCCTTCCAGCCGGCGCAGCGTCCAGCAGCATGACTCATGCAGGATGTCTCTGAACTTGAAGTTTCAACTTGGGAAGTTCTTGCGTGCAAACAGTGACTGCCCGCAGCCCGTACAGCCATACAAACTCATTTGCAGTATCATGGGCCTTTGCATACTGTTATGATGGGTCAGCAGCAGCGTTCTTCAATCAAGCTGACAGCGGTAGGAGTCATAGTACTGTATGTACGTATTCACCGGCACTTTCCGCGAGAATGTGGCCACATGGCCAGCAGGTCCCGCAGCTCTCACACGCCACGGCTGCCGCCTGTGCTCTCGTCCGCTCGCGCCGCAGATGATCGACGCGTGCATCCAAACAGTGGCACCCGCGGAAGCACCCCCCCCAGGCGCCCCCCTCGCGGCAGCAGTTGAGGAGCAGCAGCCCAAGGCGCGCTCCGCCAGGGGCGCTATGAGCCAGGCGCTGCGCCCGAATCGCAAGGACAGGATCGCTGCCAAGCTGAACGCTGCAGGGGGACCCTCGGCTGGCGGGCCGGCGGTTTCGCTGCCCGCTGGGGGCGCGGGCGCTACGGGCGCGCCTCAGGGGGCAGGGCAGATGGGGGGGGCTGCTGCTGGTGTAACGCAGCCTGGGGGCGGTGTGGCGCGGGAGCAGGAGGCAGCCAGGTGGGGCAATGGCGATTTTGTGCAGAACATCAGCAAGATAATACGAAGCAGAGAGTAGCTTGCAATAGACATGCGGTTGACCACGCATTGCTGGCGCTCACTTAGGTCTGCGCTGTTTTGTCTCTCTATGAGGCGAGGCGCAACTGCCTGAGGTGTAACTGCCTGTTAGTCGCGACCGGCGTTGTGCGGCACGATGAGCTGCAGCGCTGCTCCGTTTGGAACAACAAGGTGCACGGTCTGCGCAGGTGTTTGCGCATGCGAGTCGGATGACGCGTTGGGAACCGTGATTGCATGCGCAAATCGGATGCGGCAGCGGCACCTGAGCACTGCGCTCTCTGTCATAGCGTCGCTGCTGCTTCACGGCTTAGGTCTGCGCTGTTTTGTCTCTCTATGAGGCGAGGCGCAACTGCCTGAGGTGTAACTGCCTGTTAGTCGCGACCGGCGTTGTGCGGCACGATGAGCTGCAGCGCTGCTCCGTTTGGAACAACAAGGTGCACGGTCTGCGCAGGTGTTTGCGCATGCGAGTCGGATGACGCGTTGGGAACCGTGATTGCATGCGCAAATCGGATGCGGCAGCGGCACCTGAGCACTGCGCTCTCTGTCATAGCGTCGCTGCTGCTTCACGGCGCATTGCACACGTCGTTGAGCAGCGCTGCGCGTTGATTCCGCACACTGAAAATTAGAGTCAGAGTCGCGCTGTCGGCAGCAGCTCCGTCATTGTGCACATGTCTCGACTCTAATGCTTATGGTGTGTCAGCTCATTGCAATGTCGCTGGATCTCGGTCCTCAAAGACGCACGCTGCGTTGCTTAGGCTCATGCAACGCACTGCTGCCGCTGCGGCAGTTCCCAGGCTCTCGCCCCTACCCCTCCACCCCCCAAGCCCCCCCCCTCCCCCCCGCCATGCATTTCCGCTGCTGCTATTGCTGCACGCCCATGGAGCAAAATGCCATTACCAGACAGCTCACACGCCGTACTCACCCATGACTGCTGCCCGCCTCGCTGCACCCCTTTCCTGCAGCAGCGCTCAGGCCTCTGTGCCCGTGGGCGAGCAGCGCAAGCGCGCCGCCTCGCCTTCGCCCGCCGCGCCCGCCGCCAAGAAGGCAGCGCGTCGCCAGGCCGCCACAACGGAGAGCGCGGCAGCAGAGACTGATGCTGCTGCTGCTGCCGATGCAGCGGATGCTCAGCCCACTGCTGCCGCCGCCGCTGCCCTTGCTGCCGCCGCCGCTGCCCCTGCTGCCGCCGCCGCTGCCGGCGGCGGCGCTGTGGAGGCAGAGCCGTCAGCAGCAGCGCCTGCTGCTGCTGCGGCAGCCAATGGAGCAGTCGCTGCGGCGCCGAAGGCAGCGCCAGAGCGCGCGGAGCTGGCAGCGGCGCCTGCGGCAGCAGTCGCCGCAGTGCCCAAGTCAGGTGCACCTCAGCAGGACGCGGCAGCCGCGGCGGGCGGCGCTGCTGCTTCGAGCGCCGCCCCCGCTACGCCTGCACCTGCTACATCGGCAGCGGCAGCGCCGGCGGTAGCGGCGGCAGCGGCACCAGGCGAGCCAGCGGCCGCGCAGCCCGCGGCGGCGCCGGCAGCAGCTGCTGCGCAACCGGAGGCAGCGGCGGCAGCGGCGAAGGATGCTGCGCTCGCGCTTGCCGTCGGCGCGCTGGCACAGCGGCGCGAGGTCGCGCACATGCTGCAGCGCGTGTGTCGCTGCGACTTGCGCATCAAGGGCGCGGCGCGCTTCGACATGCCGCTGGAGAACGTGACGCGCGTCAGCGGCACCCTTGAAGGCGGCGGCGGCGGCGGCAGCGGCGCGCAGGGCGCAATGATGTGCATTGCGACTATCGACATCTCGCGGCAGGCGGTGGCGTCAATCATACCGTTCGCACGGATTCTGGTGCCCCTCACGGTTGCGCCGGACGGCGGCACGATCTCTGTGGAAGCATGGGTGAGCTTATTAGGAGTGTTGAGGAGGTTGAGCACTGGTGACAACGTAGTGCCCGTCGCCATGGCGCGCGCTTTCGCTCTGCGCGCATGATCGAGTCCTTGTCGTGGCTGTCTTTCAGGTTTAGCGCTGATGATAGTGACGCATTTCTTGCACTTTGATGGCGTGGTGCGCGGACGTGACCGCAGGGTGAGTAGTATTGTGTGCAGCGCTGCTCGTCATGGTGCATGCGCGTGCGCGCGCCCTAACTGTCGTCTAAGTAGTTGCGCTTCAGTACACCGCAACACCTCGGATTGGCAGGCGGGCTGCTAGTGGATGCAGGTTTATTTATGAATAAGCACAAACGTTGCCGGTCATTGATGTTGAAGTTGTGGGGTGTCTGCGAGGTCGTGCGCAGATCTTGGCCCGACTGCGGGACGTGTGCTGGCCGGGACGTGTGCAGTGATGTACTACACGCGTACAGTGATGTACTACATGTGTCCAGCAGCTTAGAGGCGAGGCATCCATGCATTCAGTGGGAGCATATGTGCTTTATACGATGTGTTGCAAAATCGGATTTCTGGCCCTCAAGCGAAAGTTAACAAAGCACAGTTGTACCGCAGTGTACCGCAACAGTTTTCACGGTTGTAACGTGAATGCCACAGCGGCAGCACGGCGGGGTGTCGCTCTCACGTGAACGCGCGCAGGCGCACCATCTGACCAGCACCCTTTTGCCTCGTGCGGCGCAGGCGCGAACCTCAACCAGCTCCGTCTTTGACTCCCCAACAGCAGCTCACCCTAGCCTGTGTGACTCGCCCTATCCTGAACCCTGACACTGCCGCAGGGGGACTCCAAGAAGAGCGCGAAGGCCCGCGCGTGCGCGACCATGCTGCTGCGGCTGCTGCCGCAGTGCTGCGGCCGCTTCGAGGACATGGAGGCGGCGATTGCGGCCACGGAGGCCATGATGCCGGCGGCTGTGGTGCCGAAGGCAGCGCCAAAGCATGCGGAGCCGGCAGCGGCCCCCGCGGCGGGCGGCGCTGCTGCTCCGAGCGCCGCCCCCTCTGCGCCTGCACCCGATGCGTCAGCAGCGGCAGCGGCAGCGGCGGCGGTGGCGGCGGCGGCGGCGGCGGCGGCAGCACCAGGCGAGCCAGCAGCCGCGCAGCCTGCGGGGGAAGCGGAGGCAGCTGCTGCGCTACCGGAGGCAGCACCAGAGGCAGCAGCGGTGGCGGCTGCAGACGATGCTACGCGTGCGGCCGTCGTCGGCGCGCTGGCCCAGCGGCGCGAGGTTGCGCACATGCTGCAGCGCGTGTGCCGCTGCGACGTGCGCATCAAGGGCGCGGCGCGCTTTGACATGCCGCTGGAGAACGTGACGCGCGTCAGCGGCACCTTTGAAGGCGGCGGCGGCAGCAGTGGCGGCGGCGGCGGCGCGCAGGGCGCCAAGATGTGCATTGCGACCATCGACATCTCCCGGCAGGCGGTGGCGTCAATTATACCGTTCGCGCGGATCCTGGTGCCCCTCAAGGTTGCGCCGGACGGCGGCATGATCACTGTGGAAGCGTGGGTGAGCTTGTTAGCATTTTCTCGGAGGTTTGAGCGCTGGTAATGACGCAGTGGCTCTTGCCGTAGCGCGCGCTACCGCTGTGCGCGTGTAAGCGACCTTATTGTGTCTGTTTTCAGGTTGAGCGCTGACGATAACGACGCGTTTGCTGCCCGCCAATGGCTCGCTGCTGGACCTGAGGGGTAATTGTGTATTTTGCGCAGTGCTGCTCAGCGTCAGCATTTGCGTGTGCGCGCCTCAACTGTCGCCCAGCTGCGCTTTGGTACACCGCAACACCTGCGATGGGCGGGCAGGCTGCAAGTGTATTCATACTTAGAAGTATTTACTTGTAAGCATGGACGTCGCTGGACGTTGATGTTGAAGTTGTGGGATGTCTTTGTGGAGTTGTGCACAGGTCTTGGCCCGACTGCCGGGCGCAAGCACTCGGCGCCGCTGTGCTGGCCGGGACGTGTATAGTGATGTACTACATACACACGTACACTGATGTATCACATGTGTCCAGCAGCTCAGAGGTGAGGCGTTCACACACTCAGTGGGAGCATATATGTTTTATACAGCTTGGTGCGCAATCGGATTTCTGCCCCTCAAGCGGAAGGCAACAAAGCGCAGTTGTGCCGCCGCAACCGTTCATGATTGTAACGCAACTGCCCCGGCAGCAGCACGGCAGCGTGTCGCTCTCCCGGGGATGCGCGCAGGCGCACCCATCTAGTCAGCACCTCTTTGCCCCGTGCGGCGCAGGCACGATGCTCAATCAGCTTCAATACTAATCCCCAACTGCGGCTCACCCCAGCCTGTGACCTATCCTATCCTGAACCCTCACACTGCTGCAGGGGGAGTCCAAAAAGAGCGCGAAGGCCCGCGCGTGTGCAACCATGCTGCTGCGGCTGCTGCCGCTGTGCGGCGGCCGTTTCGAGGACATGGAGGCGGCGATTGCGGCCGCGGAGGCCTTGATGCCGGCGGCTGCTGCTGCTGCTGCTGCTGCTGCTGCTGCTGCTGCAGCAGCCAATGGAGCAGTCGCTGCGGCGCCGAAGGCAGCGCCAGAGCGTGCGGAGACGGCAGCGGCGCCCGCGGCAGCAGCCGCCGCAGCGCCCAAGCCAGGCGCACCTCAAAAGGATGCAGCAGCCGCGGCGGGCGCCACTGCTGCCCCGAGCCCCCCCCCTGCTGCGCCTGCACCCGATAAACCGGCTGCAGCGGCAGCGGTGGCGGCGGCAGTGGCACCAGGCGAGCCAGCAGCCGCGCAGCCTGCGGAGGAAACGGAGGCAGCGGCAGCGCAAACAGAGGCAGCGGCGGCGTCGGTGGAGCATGCTGCGCTCGCGCTTGCCGTCGGCGCGCTGGCGCAGCGGCGCGAGGTCGCGCACATGCTGCAGCGTGTGTGCCGCTGCGACACGCGCATCAAGGGCGTGGCGCGCTTCGACATGCCGCTGGAGAACGTGACGCGCGTTAGCGGCACCTTTGAAGGCGGCGGCGGCAGCGGCGGCGGCAGCGGCGGCGGCGGCGGCGGCGCGCAGGGCGCGAATATGTGCATCGCGACGATCGATATCTCGCGGCAGGCGGTGGTGTCGATCATACCGCTCGCGCGCATCCTGGTGCCCCTCACGGTCGCGCCGGACGGCGGCGCCATCACTGTGGAAGCGTGGGTGAGCTTATTAGGAGTGTCTAGGAGGTTGAGTGCTGGAGTGCCTCTTACTGTAGCGCGCGCTACCGCTGTGCGCGCGTGGTTGTGTTCTTGCCGTGGACGTTTTCAGGTTGAGTGCTGATGATAGCGGGGCGTTCGATGCACGCGAATGGCACGCTGCGCGGACCTGATGGCTAAGCAGTAGGTATGTACAAATGTGCGCAGCCCTGCTCAGCTTCAGTGTTTGCGCGTGCGCGCGCCCCAACCATAGTTTAGTTGCGTTTTGTCTCGCTGCAACACCTGGGACTGGCGGGCGCTCTCCACGGGACGTGCGCGGGGGAGGCTATCTCATCAGCACCCCCCCTGAGGGGCAGGCGCGAAGCTCAGTCAGCTCCATCAGCTCCAACCCTAATCCCCATCTGCGCCTCACCCTAACCCATCACTTGCCCTATCCTGAACCCTGACACCGCTGCAGGGGGAGTCCAAGAAGAGCGCGAAGGCCCGCGCGTGCGCGACCATGCTGCTGCGGCTGCTGCCGCAGTGCGGCGGCCGCTTGGAGGACATGGAGGCGGCGATTGCGGCCACGGAGGCCATGATGCCACCGCCGAGCAGCAAGCCGAGCGTCGCGAGCGCAAAGCGCAAGGTGAAGATCACGTGCAATGTGGTCGCGCGCAGTGTGTGCATGAGCTGTGAGCGGAGAGCGCCAGCAAGGCGACGATTTGGTGCATCCGCTTGTGCATGAGATAACACATAGTTGAAGAAGTGTACTCCAAGTGTAGGATTAGGGTCAGGGTAAGTGCTTGTTTAGGAGTATGTGTGTGAGTCCGTGTTTGGTTGCATTTCAGGCCGGCAAATCAGGGCTTGGCTGTGGTAACGCTCTCAAGCATGCAGTGGTGCTGAACCGTGATCAACCTAAGAGGGGCGCTATCATTGAAAGGCTGGGGCTCTTTGAATCAAGTCTTCAGGTCTGACCGCTGCGCTGTCTAATGACTTTTCTGTACATGGCAGCTTGCTTGGGTGCACTACTATAGTTGGCACGAAGCACAATGAGCTGTCAGCAAGCTGAGCAGTGTTGCTGGTACTTCGGGGGGGAGAGGGGGCTTCTGCACTGTCGCGACGCGTGTTCATCTGAAGCAAGCAGCGCTTTGCAAAGACGCCTATGCGCATGTCACCAACTTCAACGGTTGTTGCCACGCCGAGCACCAACTTCAACAATGCTGACATTGCAGCAGATGCCGTGAGGACACACAGTGTTATGCAGTTGAGGACCTTGCCCAGATTTCGCTGTATTGTTGCAGACAGGGTCAATTTGCCATGTAGTCAGCATCTTCTAGAGGGCACACGTTTCACTTGCGTTTATGCTCGTGCAGAAAGCGCTGAAGCAGCAGTAAGAGGCTGATGCGGCCGCTGCGTCAGGGGCACCAGCAGCCACCAGCGCAGCGAGCAACGGTGGTGGTGGCGATGCTGGGAAAGCGGCAGGCAGCGGCGGCGACGGTGCCACAGGTGCCGTGGGTAACATTGTGGAACTCGTCTAAGAAGAGGGAGGGGGGGGAGGGGGGGGGGATTGCGGGACAGCACACAATACCGCAGGTCTTGCGTACCTCTCAGTACATGGTTGCATGTGTCAGATGCGGACTTGAATGCCACATCAGACGATGCAGCACCACCCGCAGCGACACAGTCGCTCAATGGAGCTTTGCGAGGCCAGTACATGCCGCAGCAGATCTTCCGATGGCTGGCAACTCGAGATTATCGTTGGGGTATTGATGTGCTGTGCGCCGTCACTCGCTCCCAACTGATAGCCTAGGTCACGTTTCGGGCACAGAGAGAGCGCATCGTCCACATGGAACCTGTCACTTGAGATCACAGCGATGCGCGTGCGACCGTTCGTTGTGCGCTCGAGCCACGCCAAAGTCTCTTTCACAGACACACACCACATGTACCGACAGCAACAGCCGTATGGTGGCAATCAAGCGCACACTGCCACGTGATGCTGCGTGGGCATCGCTGCTCGACCAAGCGTGCGTCGCCTCGGGACGGCATTGAATGACAACGTCAGAGGGCCGCTCATCAATGCACATGCAAACACAACACCAAGGTCGCTTGCGTCAGTGCTTCACTGGTGTTGTGTTCTGCACATGCTGCCCGTTTCAGCACCGCACCAGAGTGCTGTCTTGCCAACTGCAACATCAACTTGCACAGGTCACGGTCACATCACATGTTGGGTTCAAGTCAATGACGCTCGTGCGTCGCTACCAGCAACTGCCTTGCCCTGGTGTGCAGAATTCCAGCCTACAATACCGTCAGTCGCTGTAGTCAAGTTCACCACATGCAGGGCAGTAGATCTTACATGTGATACCTCAATGTTTTGGTCGGTGCCGCGTGGATGGCCTAAAGCCTCCAGATGCATTGGGACAGGCATCGGTTTGACTTTGGTGGCATGTCACCATCAGTAACGCACACTCAGCCGCTATCAAGTAGAAGTATATGTTCAACGCGTGGTATTGATCGTCGTGGTATTGATCGTCACGGCTTTTTGATGCCCGGGTGTGCCAGTTACTCTGACCTTCCATACTGACACAGAAACCAAGGGCTTGGTGCTCTGTACATGCGGGCTCTAGTGACGGCACCTGAGGCAGGGGGGCATGGTTGCCTGTTGCAGTCAGAAAGCCGCTTGGCTTGTTGATTCGACTGGCGCCAGGCATGGAAGTGCCTTTTGCAACCGCCGTGACAATGGCAATATGCCCTAGGGCTGCTGCCTGCAACTCACCGACAAGACCTGGCCTCATTAGGTGGCTTCTTGTGCGGACTTCCACAAGGCCCTTTTCCTGGCAGCTGCACATGCCATAGTATGCTTGCTACACGTGGTCTGCTTGCATCTAGCACCACAAGCACCAGTCAACGGCAGCGCTCTATAATGCTGTCAGAATGCTGATGAGCAGCGCTGTCCAGCAGCAACTGCTGCCGCCGCGCACGCCAACAACTTCACCGGCTCTCCACAGCTGACCATGCGCGCCTAAGGCATGTGAACAATGCCCGTGACCATCACCAGCCTGAACTCCCCGTACACGCTGTCGTTGCAGAACTGGCTCTCAAACGAGACCGTCTTCTGCGGCAGCTCGAAGCGCGTGCGCGGAATGAGCGCTTGCAGCGTCTCCACGAGCCGGATGTCTGCGATGCGCGCCGTTGCTGCTGCCGCCTCCGCCGCCGTGAAGCACGCGCAGCGCTGCGAGTCGAGGTGGAAGCAGGCGCTGGCAATCGCCGGCGCTGGCGCCGCATGCTGAGCATCCGCTGCAGCAGCGTCGCGGTGCGCTGGCGCCTCGCCTGTGCGCATCGCGGCAGCGGCGCCGTCAGTGGCCGACGTCCAAGTTGTCGAGACAGCAGCACTGGCATCAGTGCCGTGGGCAGCGGCAGCGGCGGCGGCGGCGGCGGTGTCCGCAGCGGCGGCAGCGGCAGCGGCGGCGGCGGCGGCAGTGTCCGCAGCGGCGGCAGCGGCGGCGGCGGTGTCCGCGGCGGCAGCAGCGGCGGCGGTGTCCGCTGCGGCGTCAGCGGCGGCGGCGCCGGCGCCGTCACCGTCGCCCCCCGGGAGCACCACGACGTGGCTGGGCAGCAGCTCCTTGCTGTCGCTGGGGAGCCCCGTGCAGCAGTCGATGATGACGCTCAGCACGCCGCGGTCGCGCTCGCCTGAGCGCTGCTGCGCCATCGCGACGAGGTCCGGCGCGACGCGCAGCCCGAACGACACCATGTGGTACGGCCCCGCGCCGTCAAATTCGTAGGCGCTGCGGTAGTAGATGAGTTCCGGTTTTTTATTGTAGCTGTGGTCGTCGCACTCGAGCTGGATGCGCGCGCCGGGCGTCGCCAGCGCCGCCTCCTGCGCGCGCGCGAGATAGTCGATGTGGCCGTCCGGCCGTGTGAACGGCGGCGCGGCGAGAGCGCGCTTCGCGGCGTCCATGCGCACATCGCTGCTGTCGCCGTAATTCAGGCGGCGCAGCGCGTACATGCTGTCGTAGTCGCCGACGCTGAGCCACACTGGCGACAGCGGGTACCTGAGGGGGAGCAGCGGGGGAGGAGGGGGGGGGAGGGGGGGGTCAGAGTGCTGGCTGGGGCAGCAGCGGGGGTGTGAGGGGGCGGTGTAGGCAGTGGCGGTGGTCAACAGTTGGCGGAATAGGCACCTCTAAGTCAGCAGCGTAGATGTGGAGCGGGTGCAAACATGTGAGGCATCGAGGCATCAAAAGTACCAATGTAACGCCTCAAGGTGTTTGAGTGTGAATCAAGTATTCACTTCAAAGTTCGTGTGCTGTTGTCAGGATGTGTGAGCTAACTACGTCTGGAATTCGTTCTTGACTTCGTCTTCGAAAAGGCATGTAAACTCATCTGCTTCTGGGAACATCAGGACGCTCAAGGGCAACCAGCAGTGATGGACAACATTTCTGCATAGATGCCTATACTAAGAGGGAAAGCGATTCAGGCATGATCTCACATCAAGTGTTTTTGGTGCGACCCGTACATGCTCCCACTCTGCCACATACTTCAAAATGCACATCTGTGAACTGTTCAGCACCACAAACTGTGTGTGTGTGTGGAGAGGGCCCCGCATCATGGGATCTAACTTTGGGGGGCACGAAACCACAACCACCCACAGAGACACACACAACACGAAAACAAGTGCGGCACGTCACCTGTTGGCATCTTCATCATCGTTCGGCAACGCATCCATCGACGACGTCCCCTCCACAAACACCGCGCGGAACTTGACGTACGGCAGGCCCAGGTGCTTGGCGAGCGCCGCCACCACCTCCGTCCTCTCCTCCGTGGCGCACACGATGACCCTGTCGTTCACGGCCGGGTCTGTGCCGCTGCTGCTGCTGCTTGCGCCGCCGCCGCTGCTGCTGCCACCCGCGCTCTCCGTCCTGGCGCGCTTGGCGTCCGGCGCAGCGGCGGCGGCGGCGGCGGCGGCGTCCTCTGCCGCCATGCCCGCCGCGACGTCTATGAGCAGCATGTCGAGCGGTATGCTGTAGAAGTCGAGGAGGTCGCGGTTGCGCGTGACCTCGTCCGCGGTCACGTACGCGCCAGTCATGACGCGGTAGATCGTGCCGAAGTCTTCGTACGACGCGTTTGCGCAGCGGTACTCAACGATCGGCGGCAGCGCGGCGGCGCCGCCGCCCTGCGCGCTGTCGGAAGCAGCGCTGCCGCCGCCATCGTCGGTTGCCGTCGTAGCCTTCTGCCAGCGGCAGAATCCGGCGAGCTTGTTGTCGCCGAAGCGCGAGTTCATGACGGCGGCCATCGGCAGCACGTACGAGTGCGCCTGTGCCGCGCGCTGCAGGGAGAGCGCCGGCGTCTCGGTGGCGCTGCCATCGCCGGCTGCGGTGTTGTCGGCGGCGCCGGCGTTGGAGCCAGCGGCGGTCGCTGTCGCCGCTGCCTGCAGTGAGAACCGGCGGCAGGTGCGCTCTTTGTGAAGCGTAGAATCGCGTGTGTCGTATGCAACAGCTGGCTGTGGCTGGACTTGCACCCAAACAGCGCACATATCTGTACATTCAGTGTTGAGATTGGGAGCTAAGCGCCAAAAGCTAGGCAAAGCCTAGGGTTTGTGTTGAGAACAGTGTCAGGGTCACGGTCAATGATGGGCAACGGCAAGAAGCGCATGACCTGGGGCTTTGAATTTAGGTTGGCCCAAGCCGATTTGTCGCTGTAACCTGAGCGCTAGGGTTAGGGTTCAACAGTAGGTTGGGGTCACGTTCGCTCATGGTACTCGTATCTCAACGCACAGAATCAGCGGCATTGTCAACCACGTCTGGCGAGCGATGACAACAGACTGCGGTCACAAGCACTGCGAGACTCTTTGCGCAAAGCACACACACACACTGTGGCCACACACCTACCCATCGCCACCAGGACTCCTAAACAGCGCCCCCCCCCCTCCCCCCCACACCCCCTCCCCCGGGCCTTCCTTACCTCATCCTGCGGGAACGTGACGAGCAGGATGCCGCGCGCGTCGCTCGCGCGCCGCGCCGCGCACACGTTGAACATGAGTACGTGCTTCTCCCCGGCCTCGACCGTCAGCCCCTCGTGCGCAATGTCCTTGCGGAACAGCAGCGCGCCACCCGCCGTCGTGCTCGCCTTGGACACATACATCTCGGTGTGATCATTGATATGTAACGCAGTTTGACCGCCCTTGTCAGGCGCCGTCAGGCAGCAGATGAGCGTGTACTCGGTGACGGCGTTGGAGGTGATGGCGAGGTAGTCGCGGTGGCGGCGGAAGTAGCCGCCGGCGGCGTAGACAATGTGCATCGCGTCGTTGGGCACCACAAAGTAGTCTAGGAGGGGGTTGAGGGGGAAGCGCGCGAGCAGCGTCTGCGCGTGCGCAAAGAGCTGCGGCTCGTCGGTGAAGGTGCGCACGCGCGAGCGCCGCTGGCTCTCGTCGACGAACTGGTTCAGGTTGCGGCAAACGGCGGCGTGCAGGGGGATATGGATCAGGGGGAGGAAGGGGTGGGGGGGGGGGGCAACAGGGACACAGAAAGCGTGAGAAGTCTGATCAGCCTCTACATACACAGCGACGTGTGTGTTATTATGGGTAACACGCATTTTTGGAGTACTTGTGCCGAGTGCCAGACGCTGGACAATGTGACGACGTCACGGGTACCCAATCAACCGCATGACAGAGGCTGAGGCAGAAGCGGTGGCGGCCTGTGAGAGCTGTGCAATCTGAGGGCAGAACAACGTGAAGAGTTTCACAAGTGTGCTGCTCAGGGCTGTGCTGATTGCACATGCCCACCAAAGATGTTACCATCGAGGCAGCGGTTGAACTGAGGCGTGGTGCAATACAACGCATGCATGTGAGCCAAATTCTCACCTTTGACCCGGTGACTGTCGAGTAGAGCTCCGAAGGTTGGAATGCTTTGTCTGAAGACTGCAGAATGGCCGTCATGGGAGAAAAGTCGCAATTCGTGACCTCGTGTACGAACTGCATCGTGCAGCAGCCGCGAGCACTGTGTTTCGTGGGGCCGGCGACGAGCTGCGCAGCAAAGTGTGGCGCAGGCAAAAAGCAGGACCAGAGAGTCAGGTTCTGGCAAGGGATAACATATCGGCGCGAAAGACGGCAGCAGCAGCAGCAGCAGCCGCACGCGCAGGTCGAGCCGGCCGAAGAGAATAAACCGAATGAATGAACTGTACTGTAAGGAACCCTACCGCTGCCAGCCCACCGACAACGTCTGGGATGCTATCCTTACCAGGATTCAGTGCTAGTGGTCTGGCAGTCAAGTGGAGCTAACCTGGGCTCACTGCTGGTGTCTGAAACCTTATGAAGTAGGCGAGTCAACCCCTTTGAAAAACTGGGGGGCTAGCCTGCCTGCTGCGCCGAGCTCATGCAATGCGGCGGAGAGAAACTCTGGAATGGTGTGTGGTGAACTATGCAAAAAAATCAGCGTGTAGCTTCTCATTGCAGATTGTAATGTCGGCATCACACAGCGCTCGCGCAACAAAGGGAGGGAGTTGCAACGGCTGGCTGCACGTTCAAGTAGAGATGATCTGACTGCATATACATCTTGAGGGTCACCAATATGTTATTCAGGGAGAGCATGCCAGCATTTCATTCAAGAAATGAACCATTTGCAGTTGACGTGACATCATGGCAGCACTTGCAAGCAATTGTTTGTTTCATTCAAGTTGATGCTCTGTCAGTGCCTGCCGATGCACAAAACGTCGTGTGTACGAATGAGCAGAGACGGAAAGCAGTGGCCTCTCGAGCGTATCACGCGTTGTGGCAGGGTCGCGCGCCGATTCCACCGCGTTTCACACTGTCAAAGTGCGAATTGGACCACTGAAGACACCACCTGGTGTTGAGATCAACCTCAACAATGGCGACAGCCGTGTGGCAGAGCGCGATCCACACCAAGACTTTCAGTGCCTACAGTGACACAAACCGCCATGCGCATGGTCCCCCCGCTACCTCCACCATCCTCACGTGCGTGAGAGGGGGCAGGGCGGTGGGGGGGGGCTGAAGGACTTGTGTACCAAGCCCCCGTGCTGGAGCCCCCCCCCCGAGCACCATATCCCAGCAGGCCTGACCGGGGGCTCGCGGCATGCATGATCATACAGCTGAATCGGGAGCTGCTGTTAGCACTGGTGCTGCACCGGTCCTGCGTCATCATGGTCCCTGGCGCCGCGGCCCCCCTCGCAAATGCGCCTCTCTGAGCGCTGCTGCAGCGGCGTGCACGAATGCCCCTTCTCTGGTGCTGTAGCGGTCGCGCGACACCGGCAGCGACGACGACGACGACGACGCGCGCGCCTGCGCTTCGCTGTTTTGCCCCCCCCCCCTTCCCCCCCCCCCCCCAGCGTCCCATGGCTTGAGAATAGGCGTCTGCCCGAGCACAGCATCGCAACTGCTGGAGGGGGCGGGGGCCGGGGGGGGGGCAACAGCCGACGTGTTGTCCCGGGGGCTGCCGCGCCACCGCAGTGCGCAGCGTGTCTCAGCTGCGGCACTCATGCGTGCGACTGCCGGCACAAGGGACATCATGTGTCAGTGGAGGGCCAGGTGCTGTCGGTGTCTCCCATTGCAGACGCTGAGATGGCGGCGGCAGGGCGTTGGAGGCGCCACGCGAGGAGCGCCTGGCGAGAGCGCGGCGGCGCCGCCGCCGCCACTGCCGCGCTAAGCATACCTACTACCCCCAGCGATTCAACCTTGATGACCACTGCTCAACAGCATTCCCAGCTCTCACCACGACAGTGACGCAGAAGCGTAGCGGCTGCTGGCGCGCGCGCTACGCGTTGCCGCCCCGCGGCTGTCCAGCGCCGCCGCCGCCGTGCTGCGCGTGCCGCGTCTGGCGCTCAAACGCCTCGTTGCGCCGCGAAGCGCAGCTGCTGCTGACGCGCGCTATGCGTTGCCCCCCCGCGGCCGCCCGGACGGCGCAGCGCCGCCGTGCTGCGCGTGCCGCGTCTGGCGCTCGAACGCCTCGTCGTGCGCGCCCGCGGGGCCCGGCTCCAGCCCCTCCAGCGCCAGCGCCTGCAGCGAGCGCGAGAGCCCCATGACCCCCCTGACCCCCCCCTCCCCCTTCTGGATCTCGCCGATCGTGCCGCTGAACGCCCCCGCGACGCCCCCCAAAGGCGCCCCCCTGTCGGCGCTGCCGTGCGGCGCCGGCGGCGACGCGCCCGCCGCCCCCGACAGTGGCGGCATTGCCCCCTGAGGCGAGCTGCGCCCGCCGCGCGCGTCCCCGCCGCTGCCTCCGCCGCCGCTGCCGCCCTGCTGCAGCTGCAGGTGCAGCAGCGAGTGCCCCAGCGGCGACGCGAGCGCGGCCGCCGCCGCCGCCGCCTCCGGGCGCAGCCGCGGCAGCGACAGGCGCTTGGCGCCGGAGGCAGCGCCGGCGGCGGCGGCGGCGCCGGCGGCGGCGTGCTCACTCTTGCCGCGCGACATGTGGACGCGGCGCCACCGGATGTTGTCGCTGCGCGCCTGCGCGAGCGTCTTCTGGATCTCCTCGTGGAGCGCCTGCGCGCGCGAGGCGCGGCGCGGCGCGGCGGCGCGGGGGGAGGAGCGCATCAGTTCAGTCAGTTCAGACGTCTGCGAGGTGCGCTGCTGCGGTGGGCGCGCGGCTGGCAGCAGAGAGGGGCGGTGTGCGTCGAAGGCGTGAGTCCGAGCGCGCGGGTAGTGGCGCACGCGCACGGACACGCCAGCAGCAGCCAAAAACGGTCGTCGTACGGCAGTGCAATGGAGCGCGTGACGGCGTCGCTCACACTTGACCACCGCAAGCACACGACAGCTACGCGTTGACATACCAGGGGGCAGGTATCAGCGTCGAGGTGCCAGGGGGGGGGGGGGTATGTATTGTCACCAGGGGGTATGTATCACCACAGCCATGTATACATACCTGCCCATCCAGTCAGGGGGTATGTATCACCACAGCCACATGCATACCTGCTCATCCTTGCCTAAGGGGGCATGTATTCACCACAGCCACAACATGCCTGCCCATCCTTGCCTGTCAGGGGATATGCATCACCGCAGCCACGTATACATACCTGCCCGTCCTTGGCGCCCCCCTCGCGCGCCTCCTCCAGTGGCGGGTCGTGTCGCAGCCGGATCGCCGGGTGCAGGCGCTCGCGCTGCCCCTGCCACAGCCATGGCGGCACCGCGGCGCCGACCGTCACCTCCTCCGTGAAGTCCTGCACAAACTTGTTGACCTCGCGGTGCATGCCGCGCCCCGCTGTGTATCTGTGTGCGCGTGCGAGGCGGCAGCGAGTTCAGCGAGGGCAGCAACTGTGTGTAGCGGCGGACATTGGCGTCAGGGTGAAAGTGCAGCCGCTGTTGAACCCCGCTTTCAGCGAGCAATGTCACCATGATAATGGCTGCTGCTGCACAGTGATGAACTTTGACGGTAAAGGTGAGCTCCAGAGTTGAAGTTGCGGTGGCTATTGTCACTGAACATGAGGCCCTGTAGCTGCTGTGGCGCAGAAGCAACATAAAGCGCAAGTTGCGCTGGAGCCCGCCAGCGAGAACAGAATGCATGTGTGCTGCCTTCTAAGTCATCATCGGTGCTCAACAAGTCCTCTACATGCGCCACAAGCAACCCAATTCACTCTAGCACAAGAGAAAGAGGTACACAAAACTGAACGACCACCTGCGTCTGCACACAAAAACCAACTTGCAGCTCCACAAACACTTGTATACACATAAACATACACAAAGGTTTGCTCCAGTGGACTCATGAATCGTACGCACTTCCTGCTCTCTTCCGACAGGCCCGCCCAGCTCCACCCCTGCAGCTTCCTGAGGCACATGATGACTGTGCCCGTGACAGCACCCCCATCCAGGCAGTGCACCAGCGCCGGCAGCCGCTGCGGATCCACCAGCGCGCTCAGGATCTGCGATGCAGCGCGGCGGGCGGGGACACAGCACACAAAACTTCAAGCCTGAGTTGAGGTTGTCTCTGCACGCCTTGGTGTGGATGGCAGCACTCAGGCAGTGCTGCGTCACAATTTCATGTTCTTGGTCTAAAGTGCAGGTGGCTGTTACTTGAGCGCGCGGAGCAGGCAGCACGGCTCAGCTGGCTGCTGCCGCGCCCCACTGCGAAACAGCCTGAGCGCTGAGACATGATGTTACACACGTGGGTGTGCGCTGCTGTCCTGCTGAACGGTGTGCCAGCATGACAGGCGCAGCAGCAGCAGCGCCGCCGGCCGCCGCATCACCAACAGCGCACTCCGAGGCGCGCTAGCGTAAAGATGGAAGCAGCGCACGGCGCCTTGGCCTTACATGTGCGTGTGTGATGATAAAGTGCCGGGAACGCGGTCAAGGTTACTAGATGCGTGCTGAGCGCTGACTGTCACGCAACGCGCGCGGCATCGTTGGCGCCAAGCTCACTCCCTGCGGTGCAGTCTAGACTAGGGCCGCAAACATGCATGCCTGTAGACCCCAGTGTAGGCTGGGGATGGTGCGCGCGCTGCCTTTGCCTCGTACGTGACACCTTGTTGTGAGTGCAGTGTGCAACTGACAGCCCAGCTGCCTCTCCCCAACCCTGACCTAACTTCAAAGCCCTAACCTGACTTCAACCCTGATGCGCCTGAGCGCTGTCGTGCCGAGCTACTTGCAGCGTCTGGTGGTGCCACAGGCAAAGCCAACGCAGCGCGTTGCATCAGAGCAATGCTACCGAGCTATAGACTATCTGTAAAGCTGCAGATGTGCATGAAAGCACTGCGTGCTACGGGCTCAGTTAGTTGTGTATGGCGAGCTTCTACAGGCATGTCCTTTGCGTGAGCGTTGAACTCAGCAACTCATGCCAGCAGCAGTGAGCGCAGTTTCAATCACAACGTCAAGGGTCAAACATTCAAAGGTGTCGCGTCCTGCACACATGTGCTGTGCACGCTGTGCCACTTAGCAACACTCAGAGACATTGTGTTCTGTGCACACGTTTGGTGCACACGGCGGCACTTGGTAATATTGACAGGCATCATGTTCTGTGCAATGTTCGATGCATACACTGCGGCACTCAGTGGGACCCTGACATAAGGGCTGCTTCACTCGCAGTGCTCTCGCACTTGGGTCGTCGGTTCTCAAGCGCGCAGCGCCAGCGGCCGCGGGTGTACGACATCGCAGCTGAGCCTAACGCATTGCACGCGAGTCCTGCTCCACGGTACCATCGAGTATCGTTGATGAATGCATACCTACATACCTGTGCGACCTGCTGAGGCGTGACGGTCATGCCCTCCTCCTTGTACTTGTCAGCGGCGACATGCAGCAGCTCGATGTCCTGCTCCCGGCAGAAGTCGCACAGGTCCTTCAGCGGCTCCTCCGGCACTATCGCGACCATCGTCTTGAGCTTCAACCTGATGCGGCGACGGCCATGACAAGCACATCAACGGGGGCTATTTTCTGCTTGAAGCAAGCACGAGAGGCACTCTTCGCGTCCAAATTGAGAAAAGATGGATGGCTGTAATGGTCTACGGAATGCCATGATTGTGAAGGAAGTCAGTAATGGCGCAGCTGTTGTGCTGAGTGCTGGAAAACCAGATGCTTCGAGCCGCTAATCTGCGAAGTACAAGTTCGTCGAGCACAGCTCACCTGGTCAAGTACCGCAGATTCTTCAGTGTAGGGTGCCCAGATCGAAAGACGTCCTGCTCCACAAGGCCGAACTTCGACGGTGGTATCACGAGCTCTCTTCGCTGAGGCGTTGCCAAGGCGAAGTGCATGCCGACTGCTGGAAGGCGCAAGCATCACACCTGCGATCGCTGCAACTGCTGCTGCCGCCTCCGCTGCCTCTGTTGCAGGTGCTGATTCAAGTTCCGCTGCATCTGCAGCGTCACAACTTTGAAGCTCAGTGGATTACACAGGTATCTTCAACTGTGTGAGGTTTGTCTTTAACTTTGAAGTCGCTCCAATGCAATTGCAAGTGTGTGACACAACTGTCCTCTTTTGAAAAGATAGTCAATTGCAGACAAGACTGCAAAAGAGTGCCCTCTGTCATTGCTTCAAGTGAGCATCACCAAAAGGCACACGACCACCAAGAGGAAGTACAGTAGGCCTGCATGAATTGCACAGAATGATGAGATCGACATTTCATCTGAAACAGTCTATTCAAGCAACAGTCTATTCAAGCCACTTTTAGATGGTTGCAAGCTCTATATACTACGTATGTTTTAAGGAAAGTGTGTGCACATTTATGAACTATGTCACATAATGTTATGTACTGTTGTCAAGGGGGATATGTGCTCTGTTCTGATGGTGTCAAGCTTTCCAGCCATCACGCGCGTGTCAAGCTTTCCAGCCATCACGCGCAACAGGTTGTTGCAGGCTCAAGAAAGTGAGATGACGCTACGAACGCGGCAGGGTGTGAAGCCGGTGAAGTGATGCTCAGATTAACATGCAATAGATAATGCGCTGAAGACAAAAAAAGAACATGAGGGCAGCAAGAGGTTAAAAGCAGACACCTGTAACTGAAGTCTGATTGCTCTGTGCAGTGCCAAGCTTATTTAAGGTGCACAGGCGGTGCACATGAAAAAGCCCTTGCATGGTATGTAACAGAATCTTGCATTCTGTTCAAACAAGGCAGCACCACGGAAAGTTTGACGACATGTAAACACAATCTAAGCCGCAACGAGACAAGAGCAACATCCAACCATTTCCATGCGTGTGCCATTCGAGCTTGTGCAAACAGGCTGCACTCTGCTAGGACGGACACACACCTGACATTAGGCAGTGGCAGTTGTGGACACTGCCTGAGCAATGCTGCTGTGACCGTTTGATGAAACGAACCGCAAAACACATGCATACGCTTTTGCACACAGGAATGGATGATATGCAATGCAGGCCCGAAAGGGGTCGGCAGAGGTATGCTGGTCCTGCACATCAAGGCGTCTGAAGCATAAGGTGGGTATTTCGGGGTTATAGCCACCTTCCGTGCGCGACCACCAGTCGGAGTTTTGACAACAGCCCAACAAAACAAGCCTCTCAAACTATGTGCCTGCTAAACATTAGTTTGGTGGCCGCCGTCTCCTGCTAGCGCAATGATCTGCCAGCCGTGTCACAAATAGACCCATCAAGATGTTACAGCAAGCTGCACATACAACAAGGCACTGAAGCTGCATGGTGAAGTTACTGACACATGTGGATGTGCCATGTGTAAGTGCAATGGTACATGAAACCAGTGTGAGCAGGCAGGCCGAGGCCGACTGTTCCGTGAACTGCGTCTATTTACCAATCAGGAAAGCAGCAGAGCATCAAATACGTTGCTCCGTTTCAAATCTGATGCCATCCAATGCCTCTCGTCTTTCTCAATCGTCATATTTGACCACAGACACCTAAGTCGGCAGCGCTCCACATGGCGTACTCTGGCCGTGTCATGACACACATGGCAGAATCCGGGGGGGGGGGGCACATGGAGGAGGACGTAGGGGAGGATCCCGAGATGCCATTTGGCGGCGGCGGCGTTTGAGTGGTTGTCGTTGAGACACTTTCAGAAGTCACACGACATGCAGATTCCGTACAGCCGCATCAAGTTAGACCATCATCTGGGCTTTTTCGCGCCCTGAGCGAGAATTAATAAGAAGTACGTGGAGCACTGTGGCAGTCGATGACATGGTTCAGCAAATAAATTCCCACCCACACTCCTCCTTTGAATGCCTGCTGCATGTCTACGCACTGAGCGCAACGTCCTTCAATCCAATGGGCTCAATCAACAGTAATTATTGGTGCGGAGCTGAGGGTACATCGGCACCTACAGAAAATGTAAAAACAGATTTCTGCTACCACCTAAACTGGGCTATACTAGGTGGCGATGTAACAGATGCAAATCGGCATCAGAGAGAGCAAATCGTGCTTCTTACTTGAGTAGACGCCCTCCCGTGCAATGGATAGTCCCGCTGGCGGTGCTGCTGCGCTACTGGCATCCACGTGGCTGGCTGTGGGAAAGGCACAGTGCTCAAATGCATGCAGCGTTATTAAGTGGTGATGCAGACAGTGATTGCGCGCAAAGACGATTCAACAGCAGGCATCCGGACTTCGGCATGCATAGAGCTTACCTCACAGGTGTAGGACAATGCATCACAAGCTTCGCTCCGGTACATCAAAGCATCCTGTGCTGCTGCTTACAACTGTGGCCTGCGCATTGATTGCCACAACTCAGTATTTTGGATGGGCAAATCAGTGACAGCATAATTGTTGACAACAATCCATCAAATCCGGACAAAAGAGTGCCCAGCAAAAACTGCAAACAAAAATACACCTAACACTCATTTAGCAATACTGCGCACATGCAGCTTGCCTGCTGCGTAAAAGACAACCACTACCAATTTTAAACTGATGCCAACATACCTGCTGACCTGAGCGCCCTGAAGGCTCCACTGGTTGACCCGCCCGCGTGAAGCCAGTGAACCGCCTGGAGCCTTGCGCGCAGAGCACCTCACGTATATGCAATTCATCCAGTGTGGGTCATCGAAACAGCACAAGCAGAGGAAAAAGAAAAAAAATCAAGGTGCAGGGAATCCTTTAAGGGTGGAACACAAAATAAACATTAGTATGAGGTGGAAGCCCCCAGTGACCCCTCGCTGCCACTGCGGGCCCTTTTTTGATATCAAACATGTCAGCACGGTTGCTTCACTGGGGCAAACAATGCACACAGGACACCCAGCAGCCAACAGCCCGACCCCCTCTCCTCCCCGCGTGCGCCCGCCTGTGCCCCCTGCCCGTCGACCCGCCCGTCTATTTTCCGTAGCGAGTCAAAACTGAATGAATTTAGTAGTAGTCACCGGTCGCCTTGCCCTGGGCGTCGAGGATACCCGACCAGTACTTGGTCTCGAACTCAGCCTTGAGGTTGCGGTTGACGAGGACCTCGATGCTGGCGCCCTTAGCCCGCACGGGAAAGACGGCAAGGTTCTTCGGGGGCTCCAGCTTGCCGAGCACCAGGGGGCCCAGCACGGGGGGGAAGGGGCACCAGTCGCCCACCAGCTCGCCGGTCTCGAGGCTGAAGGCCGACTTGTGCAGAGGGCACACGAGTGCGCCCTGTGCGTTGATAGATCCCTGGTCCAGGGGGGTGCCCAGGTGCGGGCAGATGTTTGCGGTGGCGTAGATGGAGCCGTCCAGGTCCGCGGCGATCAGCAGCTGCAGGCCGTCGGTCTCGACGGGCACCAGCTCCCCCGGGGCGATCTCACTGGTCTTGAGCACAGAGACCCACTCCTCCTTCACTGGCACGGCCGCCATCCGCATGCCGGAGCTGCTGCGCACGCCCGCCAGGCGGCCGCCTACTGGTGCCACTGCGAGTGCAGGAGGGACGCGGGATGCTGGGGTTAATGGATGCTGTCTGTGTGTCAGAGAAAACGCAAGCTCAAGAAGCCTTGTGCCTTGCGTCAAATCACTCAGGGTCCAGACGACGATGCGGAGCGCCAGGCGCCGCTAACGCGGCGCAAGCACGCCTGACTGGCGCCAAGCTATCGATGTGCTCACTGCGCCACCGTGCCTGATGGTGCGTGCTGCATGAGCGTTCAACCAAGGCTTGAACCGGCACTGCTGTGTACCGCTCCTACTGCACGCCGTGCATACACCGCGAATCGGCGGCCCGGGGATGAGGCCAAGGTATGTCGAGAGCTGAACCAGCTACCACCATGGCTGCTGCTCATCGTACGATGCCTGGCTTGCCAAACCAAGATACACACGCATGTGGGCCTCCACAGATTCCCTCCTCTGGCCTAGGCTCACGACAGGGCCGGCTCCTGCGGCACTCACCGAAAGCATCGGCTCCCGCGCAGAGCGCCACCGCCGCCACCGCTGCTGTCAAACGCACCATGGCTATATAGGGGTGTTGGCTGCTGCAGTGGTGGGCAAACAGTGATCAGAAAGAGAGGTTTTTTCATGCACGTTGAGGTTCAGCCAGCGCCCCCCTTTTTTATTTCCCCCATTTAGAGAAGGGATTTCCCCAGGATCGCGGTGCATTTTTGGGCGAATTTCGGAGCCAAAAAAGCAGCGGAGGCTTGAGAAAAGCAAAAGAGTGTGCAGCTGATATTCAACCTTCCCGGTTGCCATGGCGAGATCAACGGCAGCAGCCACTCTGCTGGCCATCAGCACGACTGCCGCCTTCCAGCTGTCCAGCAATCTCTCCAGCCAGCACACGAACCAGCGCCTGTCAGTGCTACGCATGAGTTCAGAAGCTGCTGCAGGCAACGGGCCCCCATCTGCCAGGCCACAAAGGCCATCGCGCAATGGTCGCAGGCCTGGGCCTCGTGGCTCGTCCCCCACTTCTGCATTAGCGTCCTCTGTGCAGCAGCCGAAAATGGCACTGCCCATCTTCAACCCTGCGACAGATCTCCTGATGCCAGACGCCGATGAGGATGAAGCATTGGCGCCCGTCGATGATGTGGACGCTGCGTTCATGGCGCAGATTGCTGCCGCAACTGGCAGTGGCAGCACAGGTGATGACAGCCAAGATGCTGCTGCTGACGAAGCCACATCCGATCCTCGGGGTCGTACGCGGCAGCCTAAACGGGTGGGTCGGGGGTGGAAAGAAGCGCTGGAGGCCTTTCGTGCAATGTGCTTGCGCGACGATCGCCCAGGCAGCGCTCCTCCGCCGAGAGCAGCCGCAGACATGGCACTTGAAGTAGCAGCTCAGTGTGGTCGGTGGGACGCAGGGATGGAAGTTGTGGAGCTGATGCGGGCGCAGGGCGTGGCACCGCGCGTGAGCACGTACAAGGCGCTGCTGCGGTCCTGGCGCGGCGCGCGCGATGGCCAGGCGGCGTTCGTGGTGACGGTGGTGGGTGCCATGGCGGCTGCGCGCGTCGCGCCTGACCTTGAGCTGCTGGAGATGGGCACTGCCATGTGTGCCAGAGTCGGCGGCGTCACGGAGGCGCTGTACTTCCTGGGGCAGGCCAGCGTGCTGGGATACGCTCCCAGGTGAGCAGCGGTCGACCGCATTACCAGCTGTTGCCATTCGCATGCCCAGTGCTCAAATTGCCATCACCTCAGCAATAGGAATATGACTGCATGTGAGTAGTCTACATGCATGTATCATTTCAGTTTTGAGTGAGAAAGAGTGGTTTCGCTTTTGAATGAGGTACATCGTACCTGATCAGGCCACACCTTTGCAGTACCACAACAAAGAGGTGCCACTGCCGCTTGCAGCAATAATATGCATTGACTCTCATGCAGACGGCAGCAGCCGCAAGGTTGACCGAGGGCACGATCACCCAATAAGCCCTGTGCTTTACTACAGCCGCTGATGTGTGTTATCATGGAGCACTGTGCAGTCTGTGCTCTCTGATCAGCAGAGTGCCTGCTTAATCTAGAAAAGTTCTTCCAATCAGGTTTGCGGCCCACCTCAACTTCCTACGGAGCTCAGTAGCGCTCCTCGGTACATGCCACTGTTGTCAGTGGGACTCCACGCCTTGTTCAACTGGAAGAAAGCTCACGTGCCCCAATCACCGATTGTGACCCTCGCTCGTGCAGCGAGGCCATGTACGAAGCGTGCGTGTCCGCGCTTGCAGCCGGCGGGCGGTGGCAGCGAGCAGCGGACCTGATCCGCGACGGCGAGGCGGCGCTCAGACGCCCGCTGCGCGCGGAGAGCAGGACGCTGGTGATACGCGCGGCGGGGCGCGCGGGCCAGTGGCGCGCTGCCGTTCTGACGCTGCAGGAGATGCAGGCGGGGCGGGACCGGGGGTGGCGGGAGGAGAGCTGGCCGACGTCGCAGGTGCATGCACCGCTGCTGCTGCGCGCGTCTGCTGAAAGCGCACTGAAAATGTGTAACCTGACGTCGAGGGTGTCATGCGGGGGGAGGGCGGTGTGTAGGGGACCGCTCTGCTGCGCTCCTTTGCTGATGTGTCAATGAGGTTTGTAATTGTGCCCACACAGGGAGGCAAATGGCTCCGATGCGCACTGTATAAGCAGTGTTGCAGCGGGTCGCGTAATCGCACTGCTGGCACGCTTCTTGCCTTCCAGCTGCTCTGCCACCACCTCAGCCAGTGCACGAACTGGGGCCTGTCGCTGCTGCGCATGAGAATGGAGGCAGCTTTGTCAACGACATGTTTGAGTGCATTGTCAGCAGACCTCACAGAGCCAGTGATGAAATACGTTCAACGCAGACCATTGCAGCGACCATTGCTCATTGCTTCTGTTGTAGCTCTGAGCAAACAGCCGTAGTGCAGGGACCAAACTTCAAGTGACCTATCGGAGCAGTTGAGCTTTGTTGTCCTCTCTTGACTGCCAAGGCAACTCTTGCTGAAGGTATGTGCATGCAAGCGGGATAGCGTTCAACAGGGTACCAAGTATATGTTGTGTGTCACTTCAGTCAACGTAAACATGAGTGCGAATGGCAGTATTGTACGACGGCAGTGAGAAATTGACCTGGTGCCAGCTAGGTACGTCAAGTTCAATTTGGTGTTTGTAAGTGTAACTTGATGTTTTGTTGGTGTTTTTTCATGCTCCACTGCAGTGCATCTACTTGGCGTGAAGCGATGCTTCTGCAGTGACATCTGGAACCAGTACCAGCCGTCCGGCTCATCGCTGGCGCATGCCTGTCGCCATGCAAGCAGCCATGGTGCCGCTGCATGGTGCACTGCATGCTTCCGCACTGATGGCATGGTAGTGCAATGTTGGCCTGACTGTGCCCTGTCCATGAGCACATGGTGTTTCCTGCTCGCAATAGGGCATATCCCAACGACCGCCACTGTCGCTGCCGCGCTGTCTGCTGTGGGCTCAGAGCCGCTGTGTGCAGCGTCACTCGCGTTCTCACAGCGGTATACAAGCACAAAACTACTTTGACATGACTACGTGTGTCCTGTCACTGTGACCACAAATCAAAATGTGCGCTTCCAATTCCACGTTCACTCGCAGACGTACGCGGCGGCGATATCAGCGTGCGCGCTGAGCGGCGAGTGGCAGCGCGGCGTGGAGCTGCTGGAGGGCATGCTCAAGGGGCCGCACGCGCTGCCGCCGAGCCTGCTGGCGTTCAATGCAGGTAACGAGTGTCACCATAGGTAAATAGGTATGTATATATGCTGAAGGGCATGCTCAGGGGGCCGCACGCGCTGCCGCCGAGCCTGCTGGCGTTCAACGGAGGTAACGAGCGTCACCGTAAATAGGTATGTATGTATATATGCTGAAGGGCATGCTCAGGGGGCCGCACGCGCTGCCGCCGAGCCTGCTGGCGTTCAACGCAGGTAACGAGCGTCACCGTAAATAGGTATGTATGTATATATGCTGAAGGGCATGCTCAGGGGGCCGCACGCGCTGCCGCCGAGCCTGCTGGCATTCAACGCAGGTAACGAGCGTCACCTTAGGTAGGTAGGTAGGTATGTAGGCCATGGGGCGTCGCATGTGCAAACTTCAAGGGGCGCTGCCGTGCGCCACGCACATGTTCTCGCTCGCGCGCCGCGTGACGCGAGGTCACTGGTAGGTAGGTATCCGTGCGCCACGCACATGTTCTCGCTCGCGCGCCGCGTGACGCGAGGTCACTGGTAGGTAGGTATGCGTAGCGTCACACATGCACAGTGCACAAACTTCAAGGGGCGCTGCGGCACCGCAACTTGCAGGATTCCTTTCACGCTGCTAAGCATGGCCGCGAGAGTGAAACAGCACTAGCTGAGCGCTGACTTTGGCGCGCACACGACCGTCACCGGAAGGGCGGCGCAATGCGGAGTAGACGCGTGATGCGGAAATCCGGGCGCGTCAAGAGGCGTTTCTGGCCCGGTTCTGCATGGGAATGCTCTTGGTGGGAATGGTCCTCATGGAAAAGCAACTGGCGTTCGAGGGCAAGGTTCTCACAGCGCACAGCTGTGCTCTGCTTATTCTGAGTATAGTATAGGACTCGGCCAAAGATGTCATGCAGACGCTCATTTGAGTGCAGGGCATGTGAGCTGCAGTTGCCTTTGGCTCTGTTGCTGTGCGGTTGTGTACAAGCTCAGGTTGTGTGTGCACTCTGCGCCCATGAAGCACATGAGCCTGAATTGAGGTGCTTGCTAATGAAGAAGTGCTTAGTACAAAACCGTTGACAACTGCGTTTGACCACACGCGCCTCCGCGACAAGCACGTCTCTGGCAGCAGCGAACATGTCATCATCACCATCATCATAACATTATTACCATTTCCATCATTCTCGCACCTTTCGCCATTACTGCCACCATCATAACTATCGTTACTTCCCTGTAACCGCCGAAACCGCTGCGTGTGGCCAGCCATGAGCGCCTGCGAGCGCGCACGGCAGTGGCGCAAGGCGCTGCAGCTGCTCAAGCAGGCGGAGGGGCTGGGCTTGAAACCTGACGTCATCACGTACAACACAGGTGAGTGTCAGCAGCGCTCAAGCATGTCTCAGCTGGTAAGCAGCAGGCAGGGCGGCTGGGCTTGAAACCTGACGTCATCACGTACAGCACACGGGTGCGCTGCAGCAGTGCTCAGCACTCTCAACACGTCTCTGCGCACTGGCAGCGCGCAGGCAGAGGCGCTTGCAGGCTGGGCTTGAGATGATATGTCAACGCGTACAACACGGGTGAGCTGCAGCAGTGCCCAGCGCTCGCAGCACGTCGCAGCGCACACTGGCTCACCAGCGTGTGTCGTGCGCGACACAGTGGCAGTGTGAGGTGTAACATAGGATCCAATCTCCTGAGGCTCATGTGTGTCATGACCATCAGGTGTGCGATTCTGACAGGCGTCAAATTCTGACCTAACCCTATGCTGACAAGCCTACCTACCCCCTTCAAATCCGCTCCAAATCCGCTCATCGCCCAAGCATCAGCAGTGGAGAGTTGGATAGTTACAACTGCTGTTTCCAACAGAGCCAGCGCATCCTGTACACGGGTCCGTGGCTGAGACAACAGTGTCTACAGCGATGTTTTGTTGGTAAGCAGTTGAGACTTGAAGTTCTTGATCGTGGCGGCAGGTTTTAGCACTGAGTGCCTGCATTGGGCACCAAGGCCTGGGTGGCCATCGGCCAATCAGCAGGGCAAACGGAACTAATTATTCTCTTCGCTCCACCAGGCAGAGGTACACAATACCTTGCTGCACATGCTGGCGACTTGGCAGCAAAGTCACCGGCTGAGTGCTGGGCGACGTGTGCAGTGCCGATTCCAGTTTGTTGTGCACATTATTTTGCTGGCATCAGACTCAATGTACTACACACATAGGTTGACATGTACTACACAAGTAGGTTGACATACCTTTTTGAAGTAGGCAAACTTCACATTTCACGAGCCTCAGCGCTCGGTGGGCGTGATTCATGCGGCCCCCAGTAGTGCATGCATTTACTGTCCGCATCAGAAAATGCGTTGTGGTACCTGCAATTTTGTACAAGCAGCGCTTTGCAGGAATACACCTTGTCGCAGGTCACAGTGAACAACATCCCCTGACGTTGTCACTACGGCTGGCAAAACCGCAACTCTGTGGCTGTGTACATACTTCCAGAACATCAGGCACATCACGGCCGCTACACATTGTACATGAAGTTCTCAAACATGCACTGGTGGAGCCAGTAGCATTCACATGTGCAAAACTTGCGGCGATAGAGGACCTGCCCAGCAGTTAAAGTACGTGCAGTTGACAGTTACACTGCGCCCGCTCTCCTTCTTCAACTCACAGCTATCAGTGCGTGCGCCAAGGGCGGCCAGTGGAACATGGCGCTGGGATTGCTCGCAACGATGCGCAACCAGGGCGTACGGCCTGACCGTATCAGGTGCGTCACTTGTGCAGTTGATGCTGCGTACTTCAACGAAGTGCACTCGTGCGCTGGGATTGCTCGCAACAATGCGCAACCACAGCATACAGTCTGATAGTATCGAGCGCGTTTCTGCGCCTGCTGCTAACTTCAACAAAGTGTACCCTGCGTACTTCAACAAAGTGTACCCGTGAACTGGGATTGCGTGTAACGATGCGCAACCGGGGCGTACGGCCTGACTGCATCAGGTGCGCCACTCATGCAGTAATGCTGCGTACTTCAACTGAGCGCACTGCATGCACAGTTTTGGACTGTAGGGTGCTTGATGACCACATGGGTAGAAATCAGAGAGTAGGTTATAATCATCTCAAGTCCTGATGCCACCACTGCACGCGTACAGTCACGTTAAGCATAGGTGTGCATCTACTTGTATGGCTACATGAAATGGCAAGGTTGACGTGCATTGGCGTCTTTGAGCTTGTCTATGAAAGGGTGCAGCCGCCAAAGCGCGGGGCAGTTAGAATGAGCATACAAAAGCTTGCATACATACATGCATACACACATACTCACATACAACGGCTTGCACATATAACAGCTTGCACAGTGCATGCTTCTCGCCACGTGCCACGTGCCCGTCCAAGTGCATACTTCAAAGTAGTTGAATTTCCGCGCTCGCTGTGTATGCGTATGTACAGCCAACGGTGGACCGCACTTGTGTGGTTTTAGCGTCCAATTGTCGTGCGCTCAAGACCTTGTGAGAACCAGACGGCTTGCAGAATTTGCCTTCCTCTAAGGCTCACCCTCTGTTGGCAGCTCATGCAAATGCCCATACACGTGCATGAATCTGTGCAAGATGCGTATGAACATATCGCCAGCAGCCCTTACACTCGTTGTTCCTTGCGCTTTGCACCCGGCGGTTACATCCGCCAGTTACAACGCGGCGATCTCCGCGTGCGCGTCCGTCGCCGGCGACGACGCCATGGCCTTCAAGAAGGCCATAGAGCTGCTGGACGAGATGCGGCGGAGAGGCCTCAAGGCCGACAAGGTATGTAGGTATGGTAGGCATGTATCAGCTCAATACCTACCCATGCAGTGGAGAGGGCTCAAGGCCGACAAGGCATGTAGGTATGGTAGGCAACGCTACTAGGCATGCTTACCTACCGTATGAGCTTGATGCGTTCCCATGCGGCTGGTGGCTGAGATGCGGCGGAGAGGCCTCGTGGCCGACAAGGCATGTAGGTATGGTAGGCATGCTTACCTACCGTATGAGCTTGATATGCACCCATGGAGCTGCTGGACGAGAATTCGGAGGAGAGGCCTCAAGGCCGACAAGGTATATAGGTATGGTAGGCATACTTACCTACCGTATCAACTTGATGCCTACCATGCAGCTGCTGGACGTGCGGCGGACAGGCCTCGAGGCCGACGGCGTACAGAGCGAAATGCAACGCAACAGCACGGTTGCTGAGTGATGGATGTTGCTCAACGTATGGCCTGATGAACCTCGTACTACAGCGCCAACAGAGCAAGAGATAATGCAAAAGCATGGTTGCTGAGTGATGCTGGATGATGCTCGACGCATGTCCCGATGATCCTCCGTTGCCTGTGCAGTTCTCGTACTCGAGCTGCATGATGGGTGATGCTCAAAGCATGACCTGATGAACCTCTGCTGCCTGTGCAGTTCTCAGCACACGCTGTATGATGGGTGATCCTCAAAGCATGACCTGACATTTTCTGCTGCCTGCGCAGTTCTCGTACTCAAGCGCCATCAGAGCGAAAGCTAACGCAAAAGCATGATTGCTGAGTGATTGATAATGCTCAACGCCATCGAAGCAAACAGTGCACGCATACTCATTTCTTGCTGTACAAAAAATGATGTTCAAAGCGTGACCTAGGATCCTCCGCTGCCTGTGCAGGCCTCGACTCATGCTGTATGATGGGTGATGCTCAAAGCATGACCCGATGGTTTTCCATGGCCTGTGCAGTTCTCGACTTACGCTGTATCATGAGTGATGCTCAAAGCATGGCAATATGATGCTTCGTTGCCTCTGCGTGCAGTTCTCGTACTCGAGCGCGATAAAGGCGTGCGCGCGCGCCAAGGACAGCGCCAAGGCGCTGCAGCTGCTCAACCAGGCAAGTGGCAGTTTTAGGGTTAGGGTTAGGGTTAGGGATAGGGTTAGGCAAGTGGCAGCGCTCCACGCGCGAATCGCGCACGAGCACATCGCGCCTCGCCACATGCAAACACCCGCCGATTGGGGTTGGTTTCGGGTTAGGTTAGCGCTTCCGGTTGTACACAGCGCAGCTGTTGTGCTAGCGCGCTCCGAGGGCATGCGGCCGCGTGCAGTCTTCTGAAGCGCCGCAGAGGCTTGGTCTGGTGAAGTTCAGTTGTGAACTAGGCTGCATTGCTCTGGTGCTTGCAGCGCGCCCGGCCATGTGCCTCGACGCATCTGCGCTGCGCGTGAAGTTTAACCCTAAACCTAACCCTGGAAAGAGCAGTCATGGCTGACACGCACGGTAGCTATACCATCGCGTGACGCTCCCAGAGTGACCGCGCACCCTGCTTTATTGCACCACGGCGAGCTAGCCTGTATAGCCCTGCCCCAACCCCCCCCGCCGCCCCCAGCCCTCCCCCGTCAACCCTCTCATGATGCACTACATGAACCTGCAGTCCGCTCCATCGGCCTTTGGCGCAAGCGCGTATTCCCCCCCCCCCTCCCCCGGGACCCTCCTTGGCGCGCCCCATGTTTTGACGGCGGTCCCTGTGGCGTGCAGCGGTGCGGCGGCACGTACGCCTGCAAACCTTCAATAGGTGACGTGCCTCTCCAATCCTTCATCTGCGCTCCCGCCGCGCCGCCCCGTGCAGATGTGCAGGTGTGCGCGACGTAGTGGCCCATGCGTCTGCTGTGGCGACACGTAGCGCGCCCGCAGAAAAAACCACCAGCTTGAACTTCAACAGGCGACGTGCCTTCCCGACCGGCGCGCCTCTGCGATCTCGCTCCGCTGCCGCGCCGCACCGTCTACCCCTGTGCAGATGCGCGTGCGTGTCTGCTTTGGTGATATTTGCGCGCGCTGCAGAACACTAGCTCGAACTTCAACAAGCGACCTGCTTTTTGATTGTTCTCCGCGTCGCGCCGTGCAGATGCGCGTGACGTCTGTGGCGATAGACGTCGTCGCCTACACGTCCGCCATGGACGCGTGCGCGGCGACAGGGCGCTGGCAGGAGGGCATCGAGCTGCTCGACGAGATGGTGCGTGCGACACTGCATGCATGCTGCCTGCCCCCCGCCATTTCCGGAAGCTTGAGCCATGGCGTGCCGGTTGGTGGCAGTGCTGAGCGTTGTCGCCACGTCGCACCGTGCCCATCGCAGGAGTGCGTGAAGCTGCTCGACGAGATATGCGTTTTCGCTCCGGCACCACGCTGCCTACCTGCCCGCTCCGCACGATGATTGCGAAGCTCCATGCGTGATGATCCATAGCATAGCCTGACCCCCGCCATGGCTGGAGCCGCCTTAGGGCTTGGTTTGCGTTGTAGTGCTGGCAGGAGGGCATCGAGCTCCCCGACGAGACGATGGGTTTTACTTGTTATTTGCGCCACGCTGCATACCTACCTGCGTGCCGTGCTTGATGGCGCGGCGCTCAAAGCGTGGTGATCTACAGCGTGGTAGCCTGCCGCCCGCCGTGCCTGGAACTTTTGAGGCATGGCGTACCAATGTTCAGAGGAAGTGCTGGTAGCAGGGCATCGAGCTGCTCGAGGAGATGATGCGTCTGCGTAGCTACCTACACTACCTACATACCTGGCGTGATGACTGCGCTCCTTGGAGCATCGTCCACGGCGCAGTTGTGCTGTCACTCCCGCACGATCGCGTTTTCTTGCAGTGTTAGCCTACGCTGTATGCCTACCTGCCCGCCCTGCACCGACGATCGCATCGCTCGAAGCGTGATCCATAGCGTGTCCTGACCCCCACCGTGCCTGGAGGCTTGAGGCTTGGTCTTCTCGACCGTTCTGAGCAGCAGAGTATGAAGCTGCTCGATGAGGTGGTGCTGTCACCCTAACCCTAACCCTAACCCTAAGTATGCACCAAACTGCATACTCGCCTGCCCTGCAGGATGATTGCGCCGCTCGTAGCGCGGTTCGCTGTGTCATTGTGATGGGGAGAGTGCCGAGCGTTGTCGTGTGGCAGCGCTTGGGTGGCGCGTCGCCGCCCCCCGCGCGAGCACCCACCGCGCAGCTGCCTATGGCAGCACGCGCTTAGAGAATTTGCTGAGCTGAGCCTTTGCCGCCGTGCACACACTTGCACACATACATATGCGTCCTCCAGCAGCGCTCGCCATGCTGACGCAAGCGCCTTCGCCTCCGCGCGTGCCCGCGGCAGCGCTCCAAGGGCCTGCAGCCCAACGAGCGGACGTACCGGGCGGCGATCGCGGCATGCGGCAAGGTGAGTTGATGCCCTCGCCGTTTCTCTCCGCTGCTGCGCCGCTGCTGCGAGCTGACTACAGTAGTCGCGCTGCGTGGTTCTCGCTGATGGCCGTGCCCCCGCATTTGGATGATGCCTTGTCCTTCTTGCTCATTTGTTACTTCTTGGCTTTGTGAGAAAGTTGAAGTTTGCTGAGTGTGGCTCGAAGCCCCCTTTGCGGGCACAGGGCAAGGGGGATGCGCGCCCTGTCGCTCGGCATGCCTTTACGGACTTGCAATATGTATATGACTGAATGTTGAGAGGCGCCCGGTGGCACGCTTCCAAAAGGATGTGCCACAAGCAGCAGGGGCTACGGCCACGGCAGCCCGCGGCACGGGAGAGGCGCCTGTCGACGCAATGCTACATGGAGAGCACATTGATTGCGCCAGGATGCCGCGCAGACGTGCAGCACATGGGTGAATTGCAAGTTTCAAGGCGGTGCCCGCAAGTTGAAGTTTTTCTTCTCGCGCTCGCTTTGTCACCATACCTGCTTGAGCGATTAAGCGCAGTCCTGCCTCATCCGTGATACAGTGTGAGTGACTCTGACTTTACTTGCAGTCCCAGCCAGCAGCAGCGCGGTCGGCGCACGGACACCGGGGGGGGGGGGGGGGGGTACATTGAAGTTGCAGCCTGAACTCTGTGCTGCTCCGCTCCAAGTGGCGTGAACTCCAAACTATACTCGTGCCGTAATCTCATCTTGCTTGCGGGGCGGCCACTGGAACCGCGCTACTAAGACGCTTCAAGTTGTCGAATCACCGACGTGACCTCGAAAGTGTGGCTGTTGCGGTTGACGCTCCGCCCCCCGCGCGCAGGGCGGCCAGTGGCAGCGCGTGCTGGACCTGCTGGCGAGCATGCGCAGCAAGGGCTTTGCCATCGCGGCGCAGACGTTCAACTCGGCGGTAGCGGCGTGCGAGAAGGGCGGGCAGCACGCGCACGCGCTCGCGCTCATGCAGCAGATGCGCGCGCAGGGGACAGAGCCCGATCTATTCACCTACGGGTACGTGCATGCAGGCGCTCACATTTTGCGCAGAGTGTAATTCTACTTTGAGGGTCAGCGCAACTTCAGGTTTCATATCAACTTCTAGTGGTTGTGAGAAGGGCGAGCACGAGCGCGCGCGTGCAAATGCGCGCCCATGGGACGGATTCGGCCTGCTCACGTACGGGCAGGGGCGCTGTCGCTGAAATTGGACGTGAGTTTGCTCAGGCCAAACCTGTGTCTGCTCCCGACTTGGAGTGTATTGAAAGCGCGAGCACCGGTCCAGCTGTGCTGCGGCAGCCAGCGCAAGCCAGACCACACTTCTTGAGATCACTCGCAGATCCTACTTGTTTTTGATGATTCCACGCATCGCGCCATCTGGCGACCGCGACGCAGGTCCGCCATCAACGCCTGCAGCACTGGCGGCCACTGGAAGGAGGCGCTGGCACTGCTGGAGGAGATGCGCAGCACCGTCTCCGGCCCTGCCCTGCAGCCTAACGTCATCTGCTACACCGCCGCCATCACCGCCGCTGGCCGGTGAGTTGAGCGAATTTGTCTTGAGTCAGTGAGTGGGTGAGTCTAAGTCAGTGAGTGAGCGGATGAACCCCATTGTTCATCTGCTACACGGTCGTCATGACTGCTGCCGGCTGGTAATTGAGTGACTCAGTGATTGAGTGAGCCCAGTATCATCTGCACGGCGGTCACATGCTGCCGGTGAGACCGCCCCCCCTGCGAAGATGCAAAGATGCCTGTGCTGAATACTTAAGCCTGATGCTGGTGCACCACACCTGGTGCCCAGCCCGCTTCATCATGAGCCGCTTTTGCACAGCTCGCATGCCAACCAATCAACACACTGAGCTCCATCACTTTCAGCAGTTTCACTGACCCCCCCGCCTAACTTGACCCCCCCCCCCCCCCCCCCTTCATCTCGGCTCCGCAGCGGCGGCGAGGCGCAGCTGGCGCTGGACCTGCTGGCGCAGATGCGCGCGGACGGCCTCACGCCCGACGCCATCGCGTTCAACGCCGTCATCAATGCGTGCCGCCGCGGCGGCCTGTACCACGCGGCGCTGGAGACGCTGGACGCGATGCGCGCCGCGGGCCACGCGCCAGACCTCGCGACCATCACCGACATGGTGACGGCGCTCGAGGAGGGCGGGCTGCGCGAGGCGGCGGATGCCGTGTGAGTAGCGCGGGCACAGGCAGACGTGGCGCGGCGAAGTGCAGATGGCCGTCCAGGCAGCAAGCCCGTGTCTGTATGACGTTACTGCCTGTAGATGTGCGTTGCCCGATTTGTGGTGACATCACCGACATGGTGACGGCACTGGAGGGGGGGGGGCTGCGCGAGGCTGCGGACGCCGTGTGAGCATCAGTGGCATGTCGTTGTCGAAGGCCTTTTCAGTATGGTTGGATGTGTTGTTGTCATGGCAGACTTACATAGAAGCACATCTTGCCTCAAGGTCCGATTTGTGACATCACCGACATGGTGACGGCGCTGGAGGAAGGCGGGCTGCGCGAGGCTGCGGACGCCGTGTGAGTAGCGCGCACACGCAGGCGTGGCGCAGCATTATGCAGATGGCCATCCATGTCACAAGCCCATTGTCTGTACGACCTTGTTGCCCGGGCCAGTCCGTAGATGCGCGTCAACCTATAACTGATGGTAATGTCCTGTGACTCTGTGTCAATTCAACATGGATCTGACGGAGTGCCTCTCCGACCGCATGCCGTCTGCACCGCAGCTACGCCGACGCGACGGCGCGCGGCGCGCTGCCCGACAGCGTCCTCGACTCGGACTGGGAGTTTGACGTCAGCGCGCTGCCGCCGGCGGTCGCGCGCCTCAAGGTGCGCGCCGTGCTGCGCGGCGTGCTGGCGGCAGCGCGCAGCAGCGGTGGTGGCGGCGCGGCGCCGGCGGCGGAGGACCTCGTCTTCGTGTGCGGCACGGGGGTGCAGCGCTCCGTGCGCGGCGCGCACGAGCGGCGCTTCGACATGCGCTCGTACCTCTCTGCCGTGCTCGCGACGGAGTACACGCCGCCGCTCGCCGCGCACACGCCGCCCATGCAGGCGGGCTGCATCGCCGTGCCGCGCGAGCGCGTCGCCGCGTGGATCGCCGCGCACATCGACGGCCCGCACGTCGGCAGCGGCGGCGCCGCCGCCGCCCCTGCTGCCGCTGCTGCGCCCAGCGGGCCCGCCGCTACGGCGGCAGCGTAGTGCGCGGCGCATGCGCGGCGCGGCGGCGTCGCAATGCGGGGGGGGGTCGCCCGCGCCCCGCCCGCGCCCCCCCCGGCGGTTGCTCGATTGTACCGCGGCAAGCGTGGGCTTGCGCCTGTGCGCCTGGGACGAGGTCGCGTGCGGTCGTTCGCCTCTGCTGCGCTGCAGCGGGGGCGAAGCTCGAAGGCACGCCGCGCTGCGTAGACGCGCGCGCGTGCGTCCCGCGGGGTCAGGGCACAAAGGGCACCACGGTGCCCGCATGTAGCTGGCACGGCATTGCATGGCGCAATGCGTAGAGCTGTTGACGTTTTCCGGCACAATGCCGTTGGGCTCTGAGGGTGCTGGGCGCATCGGTCTGTGACCTCTTGGTGCCACATGAGCCCGGCCCCTGTTGAGCTATGTAGCTGCAAGGGGGGAGTCGGGGGGCGTCCGCCTGTCTAGGTGTCGGTTTAACACCTGCTGTTTGACAGACTGACTCTGATGATCACACATACAAAGGACACCTGGCTCATACTTAACCATCATAATAAAAAACACACAAGTTCGCGGTCTACGTTTTTTTTCTTTTGAAAAATTCTCTGGAACTTCCCAAGTTGAAGTTGTTGTGTTGAACCTTTTTTCTTGCTCTTGCGCGCAACATGAGCAGGAGTGCTGTGCTGCTTCTTATAGCAGTGCTACTGGCTCACAATGTGAATGCATTTACGCTGCCGCCAGCATCACGTGCTGCTCGATGCAGAAGGCATGCCGCAACACCAAGTCAAGAAGGTGGCAGTGACAGCAAAGCCACAGTGGCAGTGTGCCGCAGACGAGTGCTCGCCTCTGCCGCTTCAGCTGCTGCAGCGCTGCTATTGAGTAACCAGCTGACCGCCGAGCGTGCTCTGGCGGATGAGCCGGACTTCGAGACAGAACTGCCCCCTTTAGTCACGAAGGCCCTCGCAAGATACGTGCCTCTCGTCTCTTTCGCTGGCGACTACTACCTGTTTGAGATGAAATCTGCTGTGGAAAACCCCGAGGTGAGTCCCATTCAGAGAGTGCGGCAGTGGTCATCACGCAAGTGTGCCCGCAGCAGCAGGAACGTGAGCAAAAACCTAGCTTGCCCCACCCCACCTCTTTGCAGTTCTGCATGGCATGATGCAGCTACAGGCACTCACGTTGACATGCTCACGCCTACATAGGCCTTCCCAAAACACCGCCGTGTCACTGCGGACGTGTGCCCGCACTCACAAACCCAAACACACGACGCTCCACCACAACCTCATGCCTCGCGTGTGTGCGTCGCAGAACTGGTCGGTGCTGCAGGAGCAGGTGAAGATGCCGGCGACGGGCCGCGTCGCCGCGGTGTCGCGCATGGAGCGCGACTTCTACGGGCCGATGCGCTCCCTCGCGTCAGCGCTCGACGACTTTGGCGGCGAGGACCTCGTGGCCGCCACCGTCAAGCTGGAGGCGGCCATGGCGGCACTGGCGGTGGAGACCGCAGGCAGGTCTCAGCGTCTATTGAGGCTGTTTGTGTTTACCTGTGTGTGCATGTAGCACGCGCATAGGCAGCAAGCTTGTCGGGACTACTAAGGCTTAATTGTGTACATGGCGCACACGTTGTGCGTGCATGCGCTGGTGGGGGGGGCTTGCAGTGCGCCATGCTGTTGGCGATGGTGTTGTGTCAGAAGCCAGCAGGGCCGAGAAGATGGGACGTCTTTATTTTGGGAGGCCTCATTTGAGCTATTATGTGTGTTCACGGAATGGAGCTGCAAGCTGCGTGCAAATACATCGATTCACACAACACCCAGCAGACCGAACCGAACGCAAGCAGACACACACACGTTCACACAGCGCAGCGCAACAACTAAATAGCAAATGTCGCACCCCTTTGCATACATAACGAGTGTTTACGACCACCTACGCGGGCAGTCCTGCAGAGTTCCACTCACGCCTCATGTCCTACTGCACACACCGCTGATGCCCTAACCCTAACCCTAACCCCAACTGTCTGCGGCGCGCAGGCGGCGGCGGCACCACCGCGGCCCAGGAGCAGCGCGCGCGGCAGCTCTGGGAGGACGGCCGCAGCGCCCTCAACTCGTACGCGTCGAGCCTAAACCGCATCTGGCAGCAGGGCGGGGGCAGGGGCGACGTGCTTGCGGCGGTGGCGGCGGAGCCTGCGGGCGATGCGTCCAGCGCGAGGCGGCGCTACATTGCGTACAAGAAGGAGCTGGCCAAGTGCCAGCAGGGGGGGCTGGGCGTGAATGTGTGCCAGAACTTGTTGGAGAGGTATACGGCGGGCGGCGGCGCACCGTGACTGGGGTTGCGTTGCATGGAGACTTATGTCGGTCGGTTTGGGATTTATTACTCGTCGGTGGGGGTGGGTGGGGGGTGAGGGTGGGGGATGAGGTTATTGGGCAGGAGGCATACGGTGTCATTAAGCGTGTTTAGGGCGGCAGGTGAAGCAGCCACGGTGCATAGTAGCATACAAAAGTAAAAACGCACAGTTGGTAGCAGCCAAACACGCTGGCGTATGCACATCAGTGCTTTCACAAGATGGTGGCTTTATAAAGTTTATCATATACATACAGGTTCTGGGGTAATAAGCACATTTCACACTTACATTGCAGGGCCTGCAATTAAATGAGCTGCTGTGACATGATGGACCTGCCACATCTGGACACTCGGTCATATGATGGATCACATGGATGATCTCTCCGAACCCGTTGCAGTGGGGTCTTCCACCCACTGGAGTTCGCTGACACTCGTATGCGTGAGCAGACACCATGCGGTGTAGGGGCATAACAGGTCTATGCTAAATAGTGCTGCAGGTTTCATCAGAGGTCGGGCAGTGGGGCATCGGCGCCCTGGGATGAGGATTAGGTTCGCTGAAAACCGTGTGTTTGGATTGGCGATTGGGCTGCTGGCGGGCGTTGCGACTGCGGCGACGGTGGCTCTGGAAGGGAAAGGAGAGCAGAGCGCTTTCATCATGGTGAGTGCAGCAACGCGCTTGGGTTGCACGGTGAAGTTGAATTTCATCTTCCCCGAAATCAGCGATGCTCGTGGGTGAGAGTGGCCGCAAAGCAGTGGCGCTATTGCCATACTGGGTCCGCTGTGATGTAAAACATTAGCACATGGTGACGAGAGCTGCTTCGTGAGTCATGTCAAGCGCAACCGCCCGCAGTTACGTGTCGCAGTTGTCTCAGTTTGTTCATCGTCTCTCCGTTCAACGCCAACTTTTGCAGACAAGCTGCTTGCTTTAGCCGCAATCAGCGCAGTTTTACGTCTTGCTGCCACCTTCCATCAAACGCCCTGGTTCATTTTGACTGCATTCGTGTTCACTGCCCTTGGCCTATTTGCCAAGTGCTTGGACAAGTACTCCTAGAGTGTGGTACGCGAATGCACCAAGCCTCACTTGCTGCAATGGCCTGGCATCAGCAAGAGTTGCTGACATCATCGGGTCGCCGCACGCCAATGTCGCGTCTGTTTGAGTGCTGTCGTTGTGAACGCTGCCGCAGCTGCCTAAGGGATACCACCCTGAACTGCCACAGAGCACCCTAGACTCTTGCCAATGATGACATTATTCAGTCACTAGTGTGGCAGACGCCACTTGAGGCCATGCAGTTACGCGTCTCAGGAGATTCGCCGCTGGCCGCGAGCCTCTCTTTTGGACAAAAAAAAACTGTCCCACTGTGAGATCAGCTATGTACTGAGCTAGAACACGCTTCGGCATCTTCAACTTGCAATAACCTGGACCATGTGATTGTAGGAGTGAATTCACACAGCACCATGCCAGGGCAGTGGGTCAGACGCCAGTTTGGGGCCCGCATTCTCGCGCCTGAAGAGGTCCGGTGCTGGCCTCAATGTCTGTCCACTTCTGGACAAGTCATACCTGCGCCCACCGTGAGATCAGTTGTGACAATATGCAGCTTCTCATGACAACTTCAACTTGCAAGGACCCGGGACCACTGATCGCAGGGTGATACACACAGCACCACGCCAGGGCAGTGGGTCAGGAGTTGAGCGCTCACAGTATTGCACACGGTTCGCATCAGCCAGGCGCGCATCCGTTGTACTGCCAGAGTCGTGCCTGCACGGATTGAGCAGTGCCAGCTGGTGCTCGCAGAACACGTCAGCTGTAACGAGGCCTGCTTTCTCCGCCAATATTGACAAATCGCCCTGTACTTGTTCACACACTTCCTCACACACCGCAATTCAACGGCGGCGGCAACTGTGGGCGCCATCAGTCGGCGCATGAGCATAGGGCATGTACGTACACAAGCAGTTACACCACGCCAGCTCTCAATGCCCCCCCCCCCCCCCCCCCCCGCTCGTGCACATTTCCGTCCCCGCAGGCCGACAGAGGAGAGTCACTCCCCCCGCGCGGCCTCCAAGTTGAACTTGCATCTGCGGCGCCGTCCTACGGCCCCACGGAGGCGCCATCGCCGTCCCCCACGCCGCCCCCTGCAGCAACGCTCAGCGGCGGCGGCAACTTCACCATACAGCTGCTGCAGGTCGGGGCGCCGGCGCCTGCATATGATGAATTCATGCTCGCCGCAAAGGCGCGTTGGGAGGCGATCATCGTGGGCGACGTGGCGGATGTTCCCGCGCTGTCGTACGGTGAGTCGTGAGTGTGAGTGGCTGTACGGTGAGTCACGAGTAGGCGTCCGCGCACGATGCGTTCATGCTCGCCGCCAAGGCGCGGTGGGAGGCGATCGTCGTGGGCGACGTCGTCGACGTCGCCACGCTGTCGTATGGTAAGTCGTGAGTCTGAGTAGCTGTCGGGTGATCGGGTGAGTCGCGAGTCGGCGCCTGCGAACGACGCGTTCGTGCTCGCCGCCAAGGCATGGTGGGAAGAGATCATTGTAAGCGACGTCGCGGACGTCGCCGCGCTGTGGTACGGTGAGTCGAGAGTCTGGGTGCCTGTAGGGTGAGTCACAAGTCGCGCTCACTGCCAAGAGCGGTGGGAGGCAATCAACATTGGCGATGCAAGGTGGGTCGTAAGTCAGGGTCTTGGGCAAACGTGAGCCAAAGGCTTAATGGCGACTGTGCGCGTGCCTGCGTGTGTCCAGCATGCTGTCGAGCATGCTACCAGGCCTTGCGTGACTGACAACATGCGTGCCCCTTTTTTTTGTCATGCTGTTGGCCAACAGCGGAGCTTCTTGGCGTCTCGTCATCCTCCTACGACGTCTACACGAGCGGCGGACAGCCTCTGAACCTCACGGACGTCATCCCTGTGGACGACATTGTGATCGCATACGAGTGAGTGCTGCTGTGCACAACATGCAATGCTGCGCGCTTCTTGAGTAGCGCGCTTCTTGAGTAGTACTGCGTGCGTTTGAGGTTGCAGTGAGAGTATCCTCTTGAGGATGCATTGACAAGGCTCTAAGAGACTGCTAGTGAAAAGCACAAGGCTTAATCGTGCGATGGCGTACGGGGATATGCGCTGTGATGGCAAGACATTCAACCTGGTGTCGCGCTTTGCGACGCATCACCATATCATTAGCGTCCCGATTGTCTGGGCCTGCGCGCGCCCTAACAACATGCCGTGGCAAGTACAAGCTGCTTTGCTGAAGCAGAGAGATAGTGACAGCACGTCAGCGGTGAACGACGTCGCGCGCCGCCGCAGCCACTTCGTGCTTCAGCGCACGTGCTCCAGGCTCATGCTTGTACTTCAAGTTGACGCACAGGGGTGCGCAGCACGCGGAACATGTTCCTTGTCCGCACTGCTTGCCGGCGGGTGCTGCGCTTCTCAAAGTTGCCATGGCTCATCTCATACCTGCATGCCCACCTCTGCTGGCAGTGCTCTGCTCGCTGTCCCCGGCATCCACGTAAAGGACCCGCTTTCCCCCCATCCTCGGCGCCCCCTGCCGCCGCGCAACCCCCATTGCCCCCCCCCCCCCCCAAGTACGGGGCGCAGTCGCAGAACCCTTTACATGCCCGCACGTCGACCATGCATGCGAGAAATTCAGTTTTGGTTCCGAGCGCCACAGCGGCGAGCACTGCTGCGTGGCGCCTAACCGTAAGCCTGACGCCCCATGGGCCCTACCGCTCACCCTAACCCCGACCCACCGGGTGGGGTTAGGTCAGGGTTAGAGCCCACTGCGAGGACCGTGCTGGTGGTGAGCAGCGAGATGAATTAGCTCTCTCTGCTGAGGTGCTTGAATCCGGTGCGGAATAATTCGGTCGGGTGGTCTACACACGGGCACGTGGGGGGTTCTGCGGCAGTGCCCTGCACCTGCGACGGCAGTAGGGGGTTTCGCGGTGGCAGGGGGCGCCGAGGCTGAGGGGAAAGCGGCTCTCTCTGCATGGACGCAGAGGGCTGGTCGCGGCTCAAATTTCAACCCTAGCTGGAGCTCACCCGTTGTTTACACGATGATCTACGACATCTCGTGAAACGTGTCACGCTAGTTGGGGTTTTGGGATGCATACGCAGTGGCAGCATGATTATCATGCATTGTACTTGGCTCTGGGTGCTCTTTTACTTAACCCTAACCCTAAGTGTGACCGACTTGCCAGTTGTCGTGAGCTCACCATGGCAGCCGCAACCTGAAGTTTTGTTGGCTGGAAGGGCGCTCAGGCGCCGCCATGCCCACGCGCAGCTGAGGACCCAGTCCAGTCGTGGTGCTGTCGCCTGCCGCACTGTTGCTGCTGTAGCATGCTGCTGAGATTACACTCTGTGACGCAAAAAGTTGCTGTCAATGAGGCAACAAACGCATGCAGGCATGTGCGAGAGCACTCCTGTTCATTGAGTGACACTCTGCTGGAACATGTGCAATCGTGGATTTGTGGACTGGTGCCAATGTCTTTGTGTGTAGGCGACTAACTGCTGCTGCTGCGGCCGCCCTGTAATTGCTGCTGCTGTAGGTTTGCGCAGATGGACGGGCTCGGTGACTCTGACGGCAACACGCTGGGCTCAACGCTTCTCACCAGCTTCCGCGACGTGTCCAACAGCGGCCTGCCCATCAGCGCCTTCTTGAAGTTTGATGTTGCGGTGAGAGGAGAACTTCAAGCGTGACCAGATGCGCACCTGTCTCTGCAGCCGCGTGCCTTGTGCGATGCTCAACAGATTATTCCAAACTGTTTTTCTGCGATAATTGTCATGTGCGAGTTGCAGTCATCTGTTGTGTTCTATACGACGCTTAGGTCTTAAAGCGATTTCGTGGTGCGCGGTGCGTGTATGATTCGCGTGTATTCGCGTGTGCTGGTAGGGTGTGTCCCGTGTGTTGTACCTGATGATCATGTCCGTTTCATTATGGAACTGCATGGTGGAGTGCTGCCGCCACCTTGCGTGTGTGAAGCGCTGCCACGTTTGCACTGCCCAGTAACTGTAAGCCTTCGTACCCCTAACCCCAACCCTATGGTGGACACCGTCTCATCAGTCACCCCCTAACCCTAACCCTGATTATGCGCAGGACGTGGACGCCTTCATTGCGGCGGGCACCTTTCAGGCGGTGGTGCTGCACGAGATGGGGCACGCGCTGGGCTTTGGCTGTAAGTACATGGCTGATACACTAAGAGTTCACAAGGAGTGATGTGAGTACACCAACAGTACACCACAGTACCTGCTTGATAATTGAGTGATGACTTTGTTTACAAGAAGAAATGTGAAATAAGAGTGTGCAGTTCGAGCAAGGTGCGATGTGTCGGGGGCCCAAGTGCAATCAATACACAGGACGTTTAGAAGTTCACGCTCTTTGGCGCAAAGCGGTGGTCAAATGTGCATGCCAGCCGTGTCTCCACTGGTCGCACCTCGCTGCACCGCAACTCGCCCACCCACACAACCCCCCCTCCCCCCCTTTCCCCCCTTCAGATTTCAGCAACTACCCGTCGCGCTGCGGCACGACGTGCGTTGTCTACGAGGCATCCGCCCCACACGGGTGCGTTGCCGCTGCCAAGTATCGGGAGCTGGGCTTCGCTGACGAGCTGCTGGTCCACTTTGACGGCGAGCCGTCAGACGGAAGCTACTGCAGGTATGTATACTTCAACTTTATACTTCAACTGTGTACTTCAACTGTATATGCTACGTTCAAGTAATGGTGTACACTTTGACGGCGAGCCGTCAGATGGAAGCTACTGCAGGTCTGCACGCACTGTTGTGTACTTCAACTGTGTATTTCAACTGTGCATGCTGCGCTCAAGTAGTGGAATAGTTTTGACGGCGAGCCATCGGGGAAAAGCTACTGCAGGTCTGCGCGTATTGTGCTTCAATTGTATACCTCAACTGTGTACTTCAGCAGAACAAGTACCTACTACTTGTAGTAGTTGATCCAGACTTGTAAAGCGCGGAAAGGGGCGGGTAAAGCGCACCGGTACGCACGCACGCTCGGCAGTCTGTACTTCAATTGTGTCCCGTAACTGTACATACTGCTTTGAGTAGTAGTTGATCCAGAGCGAGGAGTGGGTGAAGCGCATTGGTACGCGCGCACCTGCCTGCGGGCTCAACTCGCAGCAGCGCTCACAACACGGAGCACCTAACGATGCCAACTACCGCAGGCTAGAATTTGGAATAGGAGCAGGGTCAGGTTAGTATTAGGGTTGGGGGTAGCGTGGATAGGTACACAAGTAGGTCAGCGCAGAAACCAATTCCCACACCATAGGGCGAGGTTGCAAACATTGAACAGACAGTGACAGACCATCATGACAGGCTCACGAAAAACCTCATTGTGACACAGTTGACACGGATGCACCGCACTTGCCGGCGCATGAGGTTGCTGGTGCTGTCTGGATGAGTCCCTTAAGTCATACGCTGCGACATGTCTGCTGTGCGCGCGACGCCGTTGCGGTTCGCCACCGCCCCAGTCGCGCGGCACCGTACCAGTCATATTGTCGCCATGACTGATGCATTGCTCGCCAAATCTGATTTGCACAACAGCAGGTGGCATGAGTTGTCACAGATGCTAGCGCGTACGCCACAACCTGTCCTCTACCTAAACACCAAGACATGGCGTGAGCGGGCAAGAGCGCCTGTAGTAGCGCCGTGTGGTATGCGCTGCTTGATGCTTGTGCTTTTAGCAGGCAACGGCGTCGGCGGCGACACCTTCACCTCTACAAAGTGCTTGATTGACGATATGTGCGGTGAAGCGCTAACATCAGTGCCCTCTTGTGATACTCTCCTTTTTCACGCAGTCACTGGTACGAAGGCCAGCTCGGCGATGAGCTCATGAGTCCGTTCATATCGGACGCGCACAATCCGCTGACAGCCATAAGTATTGCGGGCATGGCTGACATGGGTTATCAGGTACGTAGCTATGGTATGCGCATACTGTAGATAGGTGAGAAGGTACCCTTGATGAGCTCACATTGAATGCGCACACTCCCCTCATGGCCATCGCCATTGCAGGGTTTGCGTACATGATATCACAGAGATATGATTCTATGTGGATGTGCCACAATTGAGCATACAGACCATGGTCCTCTGGCCGTGTTCGTAGCTACGAAGTGAGTGAAGTGGGATGTCCCTTCCGTCTCCTCGCTTTTGCAAGTTGCAGTTGTCGGTGCTGTGTAAATGCATGCTTGCGTGTCGCGTTGGCGCACCAGCGCTGATGATCCCGCATCATCATCATTATTTCGTAGGAGGGCTCTTTGCCGTTGGCTGGTTGCGCTTTGACTTTCGTGTTGGGCGTCGTTTCTTCTATGTTCCAAGTGTGTGTACGTGCCTTTCTGCATCAGGTACGTAGGTATAGTATGGGCATACATGTAGGTCATTTGAGGCATATTTGACGAGCTCAAGAGTCCATTCGTCTCGGATGCGCGCGGTCCCTTACGGCCATTGCATGATTTGATTAATTAAGTGTGTATGTAGGTGTGGTTCTGTGTGGATCAATCACACATTGAGCATATGGGCCACGATTCTCTGGCTGTGTTCTTTGAAAAATATCTTTGCATGGTTCTATAATGGCATGTCAGCTCGATGACGCGAACGCACCTGCGCTGCCGCATTCGTGCGCTGCGACCCGCGTTGTTCGCCGGCCGTACTATTTGCGCCATGTAAATGTGCGCAGAAACTGGCAGTACAGCAACACAAGCTTTATTGCACGACCTGCAGCTGCCACCACGCATCACAATACCATCCACAGATTGATTCGCTGATACTGCAAAGAAGAATGGTAGAAAGACACTGCAGGCCAGCAACCACACATCTCAATTCCAGCCAAAGTTGGGTTGCTGATACTGCAAAGTAAAGCAGTAGAAAGACATGCGGGCCCACTGCCCCCCCCAAAGCTTGCCGCTGACCCCCCCCCCCCCCCCCCCCCCCCCCACTATCCCTTCGCTGCTTGCTCACCGCCGCAACAGGTGGTATATGACACAGCAGACCCCATCGACACGATCAGCCACCTGACAGCAGCGCTCAAAGCATCGCCCACCAACACGCGGCTAGCGCGGCGGCAGCGCCACTCGCGCGCGCGGCAAAAAGCCATGGCAGCGCTCAGGGCTTCAGCTCCCGCGCCTTGACGACTTGTGCATTTCATAGCATGTGTATTAGGAAGAACTTCGAAGTAGTGGGTCACATCTCATCTTATTAGGAGGGCATTACAGGACCGGACGCGAGAGCGCCGCGGGCGCATTTTTTTTACATGTGTGCGCGCTTTGTGCGCCTCGAGCACGCGCCAAGCGTATGTTGAGGTTCAGCGCGAGGGAGAGTCATCCGCATAAGGGGCAGTCTTCCTTAGCAAGGCTCCACCAGCCAGCGCTGTACGGGTCAAGTTGAAGCTCGAGGGCGCGGGCATAGAAGCATTTATCGCTGCTGCATGTGCGACCCGCTGCTTCGCACACAAGTCTACCCCCTTGGGACACTGCGTGCATACCCCCCCCTTACGCACTCCTGCATGAGTCGCAAGGGGGGTGGGAGGGGGAGGGGGGGGGGGTGCGGGGGTCACTGGAAGTGGGGACGTGTACTTGGTAGTTGCTGGCAGTGTCATCTTAGTCTTGAGTGGGGGACCATTGCCCGCTGAGTTAGTAGTGCCGTTTGTGTCCCCCTGGCGCACATGCTCTATATGTGCGTCGCTGTAGGAAGTGCGTTTCACCTGCTGGCAATGCATTCGGTGTCGGCGGGTGCGGGGGGTGCTGCTGCGCGCAACTAAGCCCCATGTGCGGTGGCACACATGCCGCAAGAGCAGTAGCCAGCGCACACGGCAGCAGACATACATTGTACAAGTACATGCCACCATGTCGGTTGTGACACGCCCTCTTTTCGCTTGCACGCTTGTTGCTGCCTGCTGTCGCGTGATCTGCTGGCCTGCTGCCAGCGCATTGCAGTCGGTGCGCGTTGCACAGCTGTTGACATCTTGTGTGAGCGCGCCTTGGTGTCGCGTGCGCCTTGTCGATCGCCACATGCGCGGCTGCTTCCGGTGATCGGAGCTGCACAACAGCTGCAGTGCGTGGCTGAAGCTAACATTTGGTGTGCTTTTCATTCCTTGCTCTTGGTGCGAAGAAGTCCAAATGTCTGTTGTTCAGGCTTCCTACATAGTATACCAGAGTCCATGTATCCTTTTGAGACAAATTGTCTCAAAACACAGCACGGTTGCTGGCCGCAAAGACTGCAGAAGACACAGAGCGGTGATGCCATACCAATATTCACCAGAAGAGGCTCATTTTCAAAAATGATCATAATTGCACTGACAGCAGTGCTCTACTGGTGACTCCGAAAAGTGAGAACCTTTATTCCCCCGGCGAATCTGCCAATGAGAACGAGCGATGCGCGCGCCGAAAAATGGCCTCGGACTGCTGGTGATCTCGTCCTGATCAGCGCCCGCGAGCCGATGGGCTTGGGTGAATCTCCGGTCCGCTGGCGCTGCAGGGTCCTGCGGGACACTCACTGAGCCGTCTGGGTCAGAGCGCTCTGTCCATCACCGGGGGCCTCGGGGCTTGTGGCACTAGTCAGAATATTTGCCGACCAAGCACGCTCTCACACGCAAAAAGCCTGCAGTCTAAGACAGCTGTTACAGCTGATGGGGCCAGCATGCCATGGTCACAATGCTATCAGCAGCGAGTGCGAACTGGCCGCGATGACGGGAGTGCGGAGGTGCAGCAATGGCGGCTTCAAGCGAAGCCGAGTTGCACTTCTGTGCCCTGCACTGGCCGCCACAGCTGTGTTGGCGTGCTTGGCGAGTGTAGCCCAAACTCCTCATGCCGGCAATAAGCTCTCGGTTTCTGTTGCAGATACGCCAGCGGCAGCGTGGGCGCACCAAGGGTTGCCGGTGAGTGCTGAGATACGGGCCGGATCTCTCTCGATATCTTTGCTGTATGGACTTCATGCCCTCGAATAGTGTATGTCATTCATTATCAGAAGTATCCAGAACCATGTCACGATTGCTGCCTCCCACTTTCTCTGCTACCCAGCAGTCTGGTGGGTGGTGTCGCTGGCTGTCGTTGCTTGAGTCAGGTTGCCTTCACTCACTCTCACATGTAAAATGGACGCAGCGCCGCCACAGCCGGCATCAAATTGTGCCAGTGGCTTATGATATATAAATATTGATCAATAGAGAACTTCCTGAGCAATGAGCCAAACAGCGTGATTTGCCCTGCAAGCCTGAAACGCAGTCTCGTAGCTAGATTGCAAAATGCGTTGTTCGAACCATGTCACTCACCAGCAATTGGCCAGCACTTGTGCTCTGTCACCCATCACGATCACGTGCTCTTCATACAGCCATCGCTGATGACCTTATAAGCTCAAGCACGCCAAGAGGACGGCTTGTCACTCTGTGTTGAGCAGGTTGACAGTTCGGTGTGTGTCAGACTCATCATAGAAGTGTGTGGTGGCTGTGAGCTTGTTTGACAGTAGGCGACTCCAGTGAGTCTGCAATTCGTAGGAGGTTCAGCGTAAGCTTTGACACCAGCATGACAGCTTCTTGAACTACCGACATGGCAGTACGTCAGATGACTCCATCGCATCTTCATTCACATCGCTGCAGTGCAGCCTTTCTCATCCAACAAGTTGACATTCACTGCCATGACAGGTTCTCAACGCCAGCCAGCCATTGGCCTTTCAGGGCAGAAGCAGCCGACGCTTACGTGGCACCGTCCGTGCGCTTGATGGAATTGCTGTTACACCTGCCCCCCCTGCTCCAATCGCTGGAGTCCCCGTCACCATGTCGCCAGCACCGGTTGCAACAGGGATACCAGTGGCTGCAGCAGCAGCTCCGCTGCCCACGCCACAGGTGCCACTGCAACCAACAGCGGCAACTGTCGCACCCACAGATGCTGCCGCTGCTGCCGCCGCTACTGCCGCCGCTGCTGCCGCGGCAGTGGCCACTGCGGCGCCTTCACAGCCACTGCAGTCCACAGCAGCGCCGCTGCCGCCGGGAGCAGCGACGCTGCCACCACTGGTGGCGCCGGTGCCAGCGTCATCATCAGGGGGCGATGCTGCGCTGGCGGCGTCCGCAGGCGGCAGTGGCAGCAGCGACAGCAGCAGCGCCGGCAGCGGTGGCAGCGGCGACAGTGAAAGGTTCAACATAGTGCTGGTGAATGTGGGGGAGCCGAATCCGAAATACGACCAGTTTATGGAGGGCGCCAAGCTGCGCTGGGAGGCGGTTATTGTCGGGGACGTGCCAGACCTACCCGGCTTTCCTACCGGTGAGATTTAGGGTTAGGATTAGGGTTAGGGTTGGGACCCGGCTTTTATGGTCTATGTGCGCGAGGTGACGCACGTTCAGTGCGGTGGCTGTGGGCGCTTGCCTGTAGGAGGGCCACAACGGTCGCGCTGCTGCTGCGAATCGGTGCTGATGAGCGGACGTGCACACGCCTGTGCCGTGCCGATATGATGTTCTGACAAGCGGTGCAGCCGGCAGGGCAGCTGCCGCACGCAGTGATGCTGCGCTTTGAACCAGCCACTTTTGCTCTTTCTCTGGCGGTACGTGGGTAGGTAGATGCATCTTGCAAGCAGCCCTGTGGGAGGCGTGCATTGCGATGACTGCCAAAGGCTTGGCTTTCTGTCAGTCACACTGCTGGGGGGGGGGGGGCTTTTAGATTGCAAGGGCTTGATGAATTGCATGGGCCACATCGCTTACAGCTCGTGCATGTGGGACCTCTGCAAGTTTGGCCAAGACTAAATCTGTGCAACACTTCCTCGAACTCTGGCTTTTCTGCTGCATTTGCAGATTAAGAATCTGGCCGTTTTGCATGTGAGGCAGGCTGTTCCGCCACTTTCAGCGCTCCTTCTCATGACAACAGACATTGCTAAGTGTGCGCAGCGCTGAGCACACTTCTGCCGCCCCTGCCTCTTGGCGGATGGACAGATTCCATGATATCCCTTCACATGACACCAAGTGCCATACCATGTTTTTTACTAAAGCGATGCGCACTGCTGCCTCTTCGCCGCCGCAGCGGACTTGTTTGGTGGTTACCTGCAGTATGAGGGCGACGGCGTGCCGGATATGACCGACGTGGATGACATCATCATAGCATACCAGTGAGTGGGACTTCGACTCGCAACTCTGAGTAGTGAGTCGTGCGGCATGTATCTGCCGAGTACGACCGACGTGGGTGACATCATCATACTATGATCATAGCATATCAGTGAGTGCGGCTACGACTCGCAATTCTGAGTATATGAGTCGTGCGGCATGTCTCTGCCGGGTACGACCGACTTGGACGACATCATCATACTATGATCATAGCATATCAGTGAGTGCGGCTATGATTCGCAATTCGAGTATGAGTCGTGCGGCATGTCTCTGCCGGATATGACCGACGTGGACGACATCATCATAGCATACCAGTGAGTGCGACTGCGACTCGCAACTCTGAGTAGCGAGTCGCGCGGCATGCCTCCGCGCTCAACCGCCATTGCTGAGCATGCTACCATGCACGAAGGGGCAGTACTGCCACGGGCTTTACCTGGAAGTACTTTGCTGATGGACTCACAGTTGCAGTGTTCAGCACACTTTGGAGTGTCATGTTGAAACACGCAGATGAACGGTGGTTACCGTAAATCACGGGGTATAAGGCAGTGCCTCTGTATAAGAAACGGGTGTCTTATACGGCGTATAAGACACCCATTTCTTATAACATTTTGACAGTTGTGTATGTAAGATACTAGGTCTGCTGTATCAGATACTCCCTCTCTTATTCGCCGTATAAGAAACCCGTATCGAAGAGGGCCAAAAAGCTGGCGTTGTTAAGGAACGGGTGTCTTATACCCTGTGATGTACGGTATTAGGCTCTCGTGCCCGTTGTGGAGTGTGACGTCAGCACTGTGTCATCTGCAGCGTAGTGCATCATGCAGCCTCTGTCAGTTACATCCAGGCTGCAGCGCTGCCTTTTGTTCGTCCAATGTCACGAAGCTGGCCTCATCATGAGTGCCTTGCACATCCCGGCCGTGCCTCCTTCTGTCTTGCGCCGCATCTCTGAATTTCTCCCTGTTCTCTCACTACTATGCGGGGGTGGGCATCACTGCCGTTGGTCATCGACCTTCGTGATCGCGCGCGCGCATTTCATCGTCTCGCCCACATTCAAATTGATGCGCACCCTCTCACTTCACGCAGCCTTCTCTCTTCAGATTCGCGCCAATAGACGGGGCTCGACGTTACGGCGCCTGATTTCGTCCTGTTCTCTCACTGCTGTATACAACTGGGCACCACTGCTGCCGGTCAGCACCCTTCGCAACTGACTTTCACGCTCACATTGAAGTTGACGCTCACCCTCTCACTTTGTATTTGCAGATTTGCGCCAATAGACGGTTTCGGCGACTCCAGCGGCGACATGCTGGGCACGACCATGATCACCAAGTACCGCGACGCGTCGCAGGGCAGCTTCCCCATCAGCGCGCAGATGACGTTCGACACCGCGGTAAGCCCCCTTTGTCTGACATTTTCTTAAAAGAAGTCAAGCGCCTTGCGATGGAATTGAAGTCGAGTGCTGAGGACTAGGTGCGCGCTGATGACGTTTGACACTGCGGTAAGCCCCCGTTGTGATACCCGAGTCGAGCGCTTGAGGTGAAATTGAAGTTGAGCACTGAGGACCACGCCACTCATGTGGGTGTGTTGGTACTGTCCCCATCAGCGCGCAGATGACGTTTGACATTGCGGTAAGCCGCTGGTAAGCGACATCTTTAAAAGTTCGAGTGCTTGCAGTAAAATTGAAGTTGAGCGCTGAGGAGCCACCACATGATGTGGGTATGTAGGTACTGGGCCTCAAAGTTGAGCGCTGATGACTACGCCACTCATGCGGGTAGGTAGGTACTGAGCCTCATAGTTGAGCGCTAATGGCAGCGCCTCAGTATGCCCGTACTTGGCTGTGTGCACCGAACGTATTCGTCGAGCTCGCGTGTTTTAGGCGGTTATGTGGGCAGCCGCTACTGTAATGTGGGTACGTAGGTATTGGCCTTTGTCGCTGTCACTTGGTTGTAATTCGGCTGCTTGCGCAATTTGGCATACTGTGACGCCAAACTCACTTGTGCACGAGGTGCTGGCTTTTTGTGTATACCTGTTGAGTAGGTAGTACCCAATGGGGTTGTTTGATGCAGGGAGTCTTGGTGCGACTGACACTGTGCAACCCAGTGCCGATCAACGCTTGTCTTCCTGTCTTCTGCGTGTCATCATGGGCTTTGGTCGCCTCCAAGTAAGCTCTGCTCTCGATGAGACATACATTTTTGGCTCACTTCGTGTCCCTCACGTGTTGGTGTTCCTTTCTCAATTCGCGCGCGCCCCGGCAGAACGTGGACGCTGACATAGACGCCGGCGCCTTTGACGTCGTCGTCCTCCACGAGATGGCGCACGCGCTGGGATTCGGGGGTACGTACGTATGTATTGGCAGCGCTGCACAGCGCACATGGCGGTTTCACATGCATCAAAGTCCATCGATGGCGTTGCAGACTGAAAATCCCCAGCACTGCTTCGGCCGCGCACGACGCTGCGTCAGAACCGACGCTGCCTCGTCGCCCCTGACAGCAGCAGCGCGTACGCACTCGGCGTATCTGTTGCGCAAGCACAGTCAATGCGACTTTCAAGGACAGCGCAAGCAGCAGTACTGACCTGTGGCGTCGGCAGTAACTCTAACCCTAACCCTAACCCTAAGAGCGTCGTCACGCGCAGCGCACAGCGCGGCAGACTCAACAGTCGGCGTCATGCGCATGACACTGCATGTCACGCAGCGCAGTGCGCAGTCTCCTCGGCTTGCTGTTTCCAGTCGGTGGCGAAGCTCTGCGTCGGATCACTGTCGCGCTCTGTGACACTTTCTCCGATCACAATCTGTACCGTGGAATAGTGCAAGCAAACATGAAACTGTCTTACTACTCCAAAATAAATTGCTGTCCAGACTGATGCTTCACCGCCCTGCACAAGCATCTATTGAAGAGCGATGTTGATGCTGCGTGTCGGCAAAATTACAACAGTTGAGCTTGATGTTGATGTTGAGGTTGAGGTTTGCTTGTGTTCACCTGCCGTACGGCCCCTTCAACGGCACGCTGATGCTCATGCTCTGTTGAGCGGTGACATAGGAACATGCTGGCCTGTGTGGCAGCCCTGCCCCACGCAAAGCACCGGACTGGAACCGAAATCTCACCTTCAGCTTCAACTTGCCGTCTTGTTCGCCTGCAATGCGCACAGACTGGGCCACCGGCAAGTTCACGTCCCCTTGCGGCACCTCCTGTCTCGACTACGCCTCCAACGCCGGCGCCGACGGCTGCATTGCGTCCACCAAGTACGCTGAACTGGGCTACATGGATCCGTTGCTCGTCGAGTTTGGAGGGGCGCCGGGAGATGGGAGCTACTGCTGGTGAGCATCCAATAATTATTTTATTTGCCAATTTATTATAATATTCGCAGAGGATGGCCCTATGCAGGCATCTTTGAGGCTGACTATGGTGTGTCTTGACCTTGCTGCAACTCGTATCTGCCAATTATACTATTTGCAGAGAGAACAGTGCTCTGTGCAGGCATCATGCGAGGCCGGATATAGTGTGTCTGGACCTTGCTGCAACGCGGAAGGCACTGCTGACCTTGTGCCTTTTCCGCCACCGCTGCGCATCGCGCGTCCCGCGGCAGCTATCGCTGGTCAGCGTGGAGTGTTTAGCCATACACGTGAACTATTGTGGCGACGCCCGTGCATCCATGCAATGGTTGCGCTGCGCACTGAAATAAGCCACATGCTGTGTATGCGTGTACTAATACTGGCCATTCTGAAGCTCTTTCCCAGAGATGTGCTGATTCCTGTGCAAGGAGCGCTCTGTGCGCTTCATCTGTTGGGCCTGAACACAATTGCTGCTCGATAGCAACGTCAGGCATTGCTAACAGGCAACGTGTGTCATGGCGGTTCCATGAGAACGGCTAACTTCAACAACTCTGTGCCGCACCAAACCCACACAGCGCACCTGCGTTTACACACTGCATGAGAAACCCTAGCCCTAACACTTCTGCTTTTATGATGCCGCCGCGCGCGCGCCGCAGCCACTGGGATGAGGGCCAGCTGGGCGATGAGCTCATGACACCGGGGATCAACTACAGCGGCTACAACCCTCTCACCATGCTGACTATTGCGTCCTTCGAGGATCTGGGTTACGTGGTAAGACACTTATGACAGTTGCTACACTTGCCTGTGTGGGTGGTGTCATTGCCGTGTGCAAAGAGTTGCGATTGTGCGCGTCGATGAGCGGTGAGCTTGCGACGCGCACGCGTCGTGTGGAGAGTCACACTTGCTGTTGATGATGCGTGCGCTGGAAGTGCGCGTACGCCATGTCATGCGCGGCCAGAGGGGTTCATCGCCCCTGCAGTGACGTTCTTGGCGGCGTTGCTGTTGCGTCACGCAAGCAGGTTTGCTGATCGTGTCACAACCAAGTAGAACCTCGCAAATCATAATAATAATCACCGCGAATAGTTTGAGCTGGACGGTCACATTTGCAGGGGTAAACGCGGCACATTCATGATAGTGTCAAGCGCTGCAGCAGCACAGTCGTCGTGCTGCGGCGCCATCACGACTCGTGCCATCATCAGACGACGATACGCCCAGCTGTGCTTCAAGCCGTGACTCTCCTGCCTCTGCCCGACGCTGGCAACTGATGCTCGCGCATCGCGCAGGTCTCCTCGCAGTCGCTGTGCGGCGCCGCTGTGGCAACCTCTGCCATCATCAGACGACACTGTGCCTAGCTGTGCTTCAAGCCGTGACTCTCCTGCATTTGCCCAACGTTTCGCGCACCCCGCAGGTCTCCTACGACGCCGCAGACCCCATGGACGCCATCTCCCCCCTCGGCGTCGGCTGGCGCCACACGCGCGCCAACAGGCACCTGCGGCAGCGGCGCGAGGCCAGCGCGCGCCTGAAGGCGCGGCGGCGCCTGCATTGCTGAACGCTGCCACACCGCGCCCCTCGGCAGCGCGTCAACGCCCCCACCAGCAACCGCGCGCGCGCATGTGGTATGCGCGCCATTCAGCACGATAGTGGCGCTCTCGCATCAACGCCCGCCTTGCACGCGGCCGTGGACAACTCCTCTCGGTCGCGCACGCATGTGCTGATGCGGCTGCCGCGCTGCTCGACAAGAGGGACCTCTTTGCCGCGTCGTGCCCACCGGCGTCAGCGTGTAGGCCAGGGTCCGCGCCATAAACGGGTCGTGGGACATCATGAACAAGCGTCTCGCGCGCACGCGTCGCAGGGCCAGTGTGTTGCAACCGGCGTTAAACTTGCAGCGCATATGGTTGCTGCGCAGCGACACTTTGCTTCTGGCCGCAGGGGGTTCAAGCCCCTCAATGCCCCCCCCTCCCCCCCACCCACCCCCTCACCCCACCCCCTCACGTCACCGCGCCCCCCTACTTCAAGTTTGCCGGCTGTGTGCCATCCGGCCGGACACGTGCGGCCTGTGGCAAGGTTTATCATCAGTCTGTGTGGCCTCTCTCTCTGAGGTTGCGTCTGTGTGTAGCATGTCAGCTCTCCGTACGCTGCTCTCCTAGGCAGCTGGGCCATGAGTGTGAACTTCAAGTTTCCAAGTGTGGCGCTGCTTGGGCGCATTCAGGTGCTTACGATTTTCGATGAGTCTCTTACAGCGCGTGACCGAACTGCTAGCGCCGCGCGATGCGACGCGAGCTCGCGCGAAACGTTACTAGACACTTTGCATTTTTGGGCATCAAAAACGACACCCCCGTCACGTCGCAGCTAGACCTGCAGCGCGGCAAGGCATGCCGCCGCAGGCATTTGCGCCATACCGGCGTATTCTATGTAGTGGTCTCATGTGGACAATTGCGCGCGGAGCAACAAAAGGTACATGGTGCATATCTGTAACACAGTGTCTTTGTTCTGCGTGCTCGTCTCGTTGGTGAGTCTTGCTTGTGAAGTGCTACGCGGTGTTTGTGCTACACCTGCTATCTGGGCGTGCCAACATGCGGCCTGTATACATGAGCATCTGCACACCTGCTTCGCCCAACGACTGCATTGCATGCGCCATGGCGGGGCATTCGCTGCATCAGTTGTTCATGTTGCATGCGATTGGAGGGGACCAGGTCTGAAGCCCAAGACGTTGGAGCGTGAACTCATAAGGATTCCTGCACACATAGACTTGCAGAGCTGTCACATGCATTGATCAATGACAAACCTGTTCACAACTTTCTTCGTGACACACAACATTATGCGACGAAGCTCAGCTGCATTGCTGCTTCAGCTCCACCTTTGTACGACCAGTCGCCGATTACAGGTAAGCCTTGTCATGCTGTTCTGAATGCTCAGTTGGGTGACACGCCAATGCGAATAAATGATCCCCCGGACTTTTGTCCTTCCAATTGCAAGGACTCGCACGCATCAGCGGCAAGATCAACTGACATATAGACACCTCGGTCCCAGAACCGAAGATTTGGTATTGGGTGGGGGGAGGACTTGACTCATCTCTCTGTTGTGTTCCTGGGGCAGCAAAGCAGGCGAAGTCTAATCTGTGATTTTGGCGAGCACTGCGCGATAATTCGCATCAGCAGCGGCTTGGTGCCATTCGCGAGGACTGGGGCCTTGTCGAGGCAGTCGCTCCAATCCCGCTCTGCTGCCTGTGCCGCTGGGGTCGTGCCTGGCTCTGATGCTAACAAAGACGGCGTGCCACCTCACCTCCCGGCCAGTCCTATCGTCAACAACAGCACCCAGCACCATCATCAGCCGCCGTTGCCCTCATCCATCGCCAAAAAAACGCTAAAAAAGCCGCCTGCCGGCGGCAGCAACGGCACGGCGAGCAACGGCACCAGCCTTGGCGGCACCAGACGAGGCGGCAACGGTAGCACGGGTGGGGTCAGCAGCAGAGACACCGGCGCCTGCAGTGGCGAAGGTGTCACCAGCGGCGGTACTGGCAGCAGCAGCAGCGGCGGTGGCGACGGCGACGGCGGCGGCGGCGGCGGCGGCGGCGGCGGCAGTAGTGGCGCTGCGCCCCCATGGCTCAGCAGGAAAAACGTAGCGTACGCCACAGTAGTTTTGGCTATTGTTGGTTTCCACGAGTGGTGGTCTAAAAGTAGGCACAGGCGCAGAGTGACGCTCGCAACAGTAAAACTCGCGTCCATCAGCGCCCCCGCCATCAAGGAAGGCTGTTTCCTTCCCGGAAAGGATGTCACAGAAAGCATTACTGCTGGCATCGTGGCCAAAAAACCGCACACTGTGCTAATCACCGGCAACCGTGCCGCCGGCAAGTCAACGGCTGCCATCAGCGCCTTCAGCCAACAGCAGGGAGTGGTGTACACCACCCTCGCCTGCAGCTCCACTGCGCCCATCGACGCATGCTGGGCGGCGCAGGTGCTGGACGCTCTGGGCATGCAGGAGGGCGCGCCGCAGGGGGAGGCCCCGCTGTCTGTGGTGAGGGGGGCGCTGCTTGAGATGGAGCGCGGTCGCAAGCAGCGGCCAGTGTTCATCATCGACGTCAACGCTGACTTCACGTCGGCGCAGCTTTACGAGTTGCTGCTCTTGTCCAAGGAGCTTGGCGCCGACAGCTCGCTTGCGCACTTCGTCGTGGTAGTGTCCGCTGCCCACACCGCTGCTGGCGTGCACATGCCCCTGGAGGAGCTTCGCGCCCGCGTCGTGGAGGTGGGCGACCTCTCAAACGCGGAGGCAGAGGAGTACATCACAGCGGCAGTGAGCCAGTGGCGCGCGACGCACGAGGCCATTCTCACCGGCGCGGAGGAGAGGCGGCTTGTCGAGGACGTGCTGAGCAAGTGCGGCACTCGCGTGCTTTTTCTCGAGGAGTTGTGCAGTGAAAGGTGGGATCAGTGTGACACGCCAGGTGAAATGCATGACGCCATCAAGGCTTGTGCAGAAAGAGGGCTCACAAACGCAGCAATCGGGCTCTCGAAGTTTTGACTTCGGTGCCAGCGGCGGTCAGCCATGCACAGCAGTGTGAGGTCCTGTCGCAGCTTGCAGCACGTGGCGGTGAGTCAACGCCGGTGTCGCTGTACGACGCTGCCTTAGCATTTGGCGTTGACGCAGCCCGCTTCATGGAGCTCAACCTTAACGTTAGACCAGGCTCAGTGAGTAGGGCCTGGCACAATACCTGCAGGTCCTTTCGAAGGAAATAGGCAACTTTTTGACCCAGAAAAGGAAGAAAAGGAATTGCTCACAAGCAACCGCAATCGGCTCGAGAAGCGTTCACGGATTGTGCAATCGCCTTGCCTGTCCACAGGCATCCATTTCCGAGCAGAACAGTTGCCCTACACGATGTTAGTCTCACTTCAACATGATGATGTTGAAGTACACTCACACGTTTGTGATTGTGCTTACACACCTTGGCGCAGCAGCATGGAGGCTGCTGCTGCTGTTGCTGGTGCGATGCTGCTTAGTGATAGAGACTCTGAGGGCGAGGAGCCACCCATTGTACTCCCAGCAGCAGCACCTGCTGACACACCAGCTGCTGCTGCTGCTGTGGTTAAGCGCAAGAAGAAAAAGGGCATAATTGACTTCTTCAAACTGGGTGGCATACCTGGCAAGGCGCCTAGGCCAATCGACAGAAGTGGCGCAGCACCCACCACTGGTACCAATAAAGGGCTCACGATTCAGCAGCGGATGCAGTCACCATCCAAATCCGCGAGAGCTAGAACTCGAAAGATCGCCACAAACACAGCCAAGTGAGTACGTTTCCACATTGTTTTGCATCAGTGAACCACTTGCTTCAATAAAACTCAGTCTGACATGTACTCTCCGTCTATTTGCCTTTTGCAGAAACACAGCTGCTGCCCCCAAGGTGCCTTCTCCTGCAACTGCTGCTTTCGCCAGCTCCAACGACGCCGAGGACGCTGAATGCGGGAGCTCCTCAGACTGTGAAGTACTACCTTCCTGCGCCAAGCAGAACAAGCCCCCTATAGGCGCCAGATCGGGCAAACGGCGTCCTACTGTCAACGACAGCAATGTGGCTAGGCGTATCAAGGAGCACCCTGGCGACTTTCGCAAGGAGGAGGGACGCCTGTTCTGCATTATCTGCGTCACCGAATGTGCGGAAGAGAAGACGGCCGTCAACAGGCATGTGAAATCCTCAAAGCACATCACTCGCAAGGCGGCACTGGAGCACAGGGCGATAGCAACTAAGGAGCGCATCAAGACCTTGCGGCAGCACTTCAACGCCAGCCAAGCCAAGGGCAGCAGCCTGTCGGACATGGAAAGCGTGTACCGTCTGGAAACTCTACGCATGCTCATGATCAGTGGCATTCCCATCAGCAAGCTTGATGGACCACTGCGCCTTGCGCTGGAGCACAACAACTACAGCCTCACCGACTCCAGCCACATGCGGGAGCTTATCATTGTGGTGGCCGGCGAGGAGATGAAGGCTCTTTGCGAGGAGCTGGCGGGGCAGCACATTGCCGTCATCTTTGATGGGACCACGGACCATGCGGAGGTGCTTGCAGTCGTTGCCAGGTATTGAATGTTGACCACATCGAGATTACAACAAGTGCTGTTGTGGCAAGTATACTGCGCTGTGGTCACAATGTCAATTTTATGTACATAGTTCTATGATCGCAGATACTGACGGAAGGTAATTATGTCAAATGTGTTTCAGGTTTGTGGATGCCGACATGGTCATCCAGCAGCGCCTGGTGCACCTTGGCCATTATGTTGCATCCTTCAACAACAAGGAGCTGGCGAGGGTCGTCTACAAATTGCTGACGCACACACTAGCAGTGCAGGACGAGCATGTGCTGCAGTTCCAACTAGACAGAGCTGAGGCAGGACTATGCGCAGTGGACACACTGCAGACCCTGTTCCCACATGCAGCAGCAGGGTCCTGCCTGTCGCACACGCTTGACCACTGCGGCGAGCACGTTCTGCTTCCCACAGCCAGGAGATTTTTCAACTCACTCAATGGCCTCATGTCCACTAGCCTACAGGCGCAAACAGCCTGGAAGACATTGACTGGCAAGACTTTTGGCAGCAAATCAAAGACCAGGTAGGTGTTTGGTGTTGCCAGCTAAGCCCTGATATTGCATTAGATCATGTACTGAGGTGCAGCAACATCAAAATGTCCTGTGTATGCGCAGCAGTAGCTGGGGTTCATCACGATTGCTGATGGCCAATGCAATCATTAGATCGAGCGGTGGGCTTGCAGTTGACTGTGTCCACTTCCACCATGCTGCATGCCGTCAGGAATGATCACCGTAGCATCATGGTCAGCTAGTCTAGCTATTCTGCAACAGCGTCTGTGCGTGGCCAATATTGCGGTACATGTATCCTTGCAATGGTTTGTCTTATGTGCTGTCGTGCAGGTGGTGGTCAGAGTTTGAGCTGCTGGCAAACATTCTGACGGTGGAGGAGACCAGCCAAAGCGACAGCAAGGGCAGCATGCTGTCTGCTTTGTTGAGGACGGAGAAGCTGCAGGTGTCTGAGTACATCAAAAGCATGCAGGCTCAGTGGAGGTTTGCGCCCACCAGACGTGCTATCATGTTTGAGCTCACTTGCCTGGTAGCAGCGGCTACGCCCTTTGTGCAGGCGACCTACCAGCTAGAGGGCGACGGGCCGCTCTCTATGGTAGCACATGATGTCATAGAGCGGCTGTCAAGCATCCGCACGGACCTGCTTCCAGACATGGACTTCCCTGCTGTGCAGATGCTGGCTGCCAAGCATTCCAGGCTCATTGCCAGGACTGGCAGCAACATCAACAAGAACCCTCCGACGGCTGCTGCACAGGTTCGTTTCGTTGGCTTCATATGAGGCATGCGTGTTGCTGTTGCCACCACATCAAGTCTTACACATTTGTTTGCTTTTACCTCCTTGTCATTGTCTTGTTGCAGGGAGTGGAGTGCAACAGGTTGCCTCTCCAACGCGCTCCTGATGCTGCAGCAGCCGTGGCTACAGATGCGGCAATGGTGCCAGCGGCTGCTGGCGCGCCACTGGCAATAGCTTTGCAGGTAACATGGAACTACTGGTACTGTATTGTGATGCTGCCATGCAGAATAATTTTGACCACCCCACATTGTTAGCTACCGCAATCATTGATGCATGCTAGTGACATCTAGACGATGCAATGCTAAGCTTGTGCACCATGTACTGTGGGTCCATCCCGCTGACTTCCTTGGCATCATGCATAGTTGGGCTGTATATATTTGCATGTGTCAGATAAGTTGCTGAAGCAACTCACACTTACACCTTGCCCTTCTTCTGCACCTGGTCTCGCGGTGCAGGGTGCCATTGCAAACGAGAGTGAGCAAGCTACTGTGGAGCGTGCATGGCTAGAGTATGGCAAGTACCTTGTGTGGGGGTGCTTTGCGTACTTTCAGTCTAGGATCAAGGAGACACTACAGCACCATCTGCTGTTGTACAAGGCTGCTCGCCTATGCCACCCTTTGCGCATGGCTGGTTTGCGGTTCAGTGCAAACACCATTTGTGCAACATTGACAGACAGCGCATTGCTACAATTTGCTCCTTTCCTTAAGGAAGTGGACGTTGACCAGCTGATAAGCGAGCTGCCTGCATACAAGGCGGCGTCAGCTGACTTACACGACGCAGACCCTGCCTTCACTATTGATGACATCATGCCGTTCTGGAGCACGCAGAAAGAGGGCGGACACCTCAAAATGTGGGTGACATTTGCTCGTTTGATCGCCACGATCCAGCCGGCCTCGGCTGCAGCTGAGAGGGTGTTCTCCATTATGAGCAACAGCTTTGGAGACAAGCAGACGAGCGCCTTGGAGGATTATGTCAGCTCCTCTTGTCAGTTGCAGTTCAACAAGCGGATCAATTAATGCGGTTCATCAAGCGGATCAATCGTTTGTGGGTGTTTGAACACATTTGATCAGCCAGGGCCTCTGTGTGTGCGCACCATTTCAATAGCACTTTGTGCTCCGCAATGTGGTGCCATTGCCGCCTTTGTTCTCCTGGTGCATGCTTTTTCTTTCCATTATGTGATGACATGCCTGTCCTCCTGTACTGCTACGCTTCATGTGTGCTGCCTTGATATTTCGTCTGCTCTATGCCATATATAGGCTCTGCTTCCTTGGTTGTATATGTCCATGTGCTCAATGCGTTTGTTGCAAGCCAATTGCCCTACATGATGCACCACAGTATGTTCATGTGTCTTGCGGCAGCCTCAGAGTAGCCCCTCCCGCATGTGCTGTTGCAGTAGCAGGTCAGCAGTGCAATGTCTAGGGTGGTTTTACGCCCAATTACAGAAAAGGAAAAAAGGATAAAAAAAAGGAAATAGGCAGATTTTTGGGAGGATGAATAAAAGGAAATAGGCACATTGAAATCAGGTATTGTGCCAGGCCCTAAGGCTCACACCCCTTCACCATCAACCCTGGCACCCTGCACATGCGCGCAGCCTCCGTATTTGCGCAGCAGGTGATGTTGAAGCAGGTTGAGGTGTGGAATAGGGAGAGCAAGTGTAGGTTCCGACAAAAAGGTAGGCAGTGACGGAAAACAAGGCATTGATGCAAATGTTCACGTGCATTCTCGCACTGCTGGTTGACTGACGCTAGTGCCTTTCTGCTCGTATGGCCATGTTTTGCCCGCATGTGTGTATGGTCCTGTATCGTTGGTACGGCCCTAGTAGCATGGCCCTTGTATGGTAACATTTGAGGTGTTAGGCGCAGCGCCAGGAGGAATTGTTGCTCATTGAATCAGCTGCTGCTCCTCATCAGGGTTGGAGTATACAGGCTACATTGTATACTGTATGCCGTATTACCAGTACGATATTGTGCGCCAGACCGGATGAGCGCTTCTTGGGCGCAGCACCAGACACCTTTGGTCACGCCCAGACAGTAGCAGCGTAAAGACACACAGGCCACAAACTCGAACAATCCATAGCAGTTCATGCATGCACTCTCAGCTGCGCTCATCATCTGCGTTACCGCATATTCTCTTCCTTCAGTATAATACTGCATGTATAGTGTTTTTGGGGCCCTCAGCTCGCGTGCACAGGTGGGTCCGGCAATGCTGCTGCTGCTGCTCATCGCACTTTTTAAGTTCAAGTGGGCAGTTGAAGATGATGAGATCTTTTTTGAACAGGATCAAGAGGAGCGATGCGCCTGACTCCAGCAGCAGCGCGAGGCATCAAGCTCACCGTCGGTGCTGCAAGAAGCCGATGTCGTAGTTTGCCTGGTGCCGCCGCTGCTGCAGTCGCTGCTGCTACCACAGCTGCAGTAGCAGCAGCAGCATGTACTGGTAAGGACGATCAGCAAAGCAACTTGCGGGTTGTCGCTGGCGAGTACGCTTGCAATAAGCCCATGGAAGACCGACACGTGGTGGCCGACGACGGAAACTTCGCGGCCGTCTTCGGTACGTACAGTCGGTGACCGCGCCTGGGAAACCTCAGAACGTGGGGGGGGGGAGCCCGAGTGATACGCCATGCTGCACCTGTGCCTTGTGCTCTCGCCATGGTTGTACATGCTGGCCTTATTCACAAGTCACCTGAGTACATGCCCTCGACATCAACTCCGCAGTAGTGGATGTTTTCAAATACAGGTAGCCAACTAGCTCCTGCTGGCCGACCTCTGAGGTGATGGTATGTAGCAGTTGCGCGTGTTGCATGTGGGTCGCCAACACATTGCTGTCAGCAACACCAGCAGCCCTCCTTGCATGGAGTCCTGACATCTATGAATGGTGCATAAACACCAATTGTCTAGCTTCATGCCTCATCCTGCCAGGCCCCAGCTGACTGGATCTGTGAGGCGTGTGCTCTTGCACCAGCTTCCTCCCCAGACAGCAACAGACCCCAGGGCACAAACATCATGCGCCACCACGCCCCTGCGCCCGCCCCGCCCCCCCTTGTGCAAATCGCCAATGAGACCCCGACCGCACCCACACGGCATGCCCGACACTGTCGCGTGACACCGTCCCGCGACCACGAAACCGGTGGCGTTCATGATATCCCCCCCCCCCCCCTGCCCCCTGCAGACGGGCACGGCGGCTGGCAGACGGCGGAGTTCGCCAGGCGGCACCTCGCGGCGCTCGTGCGCAGGGAGCTCGCGGCGGCGCTGGCGGTTACGCACGACGAAACCGCCGCGGCGCTCGCGCGCGCGTTCCTGCGCCTCGAGCGCGAGTGGCTGCACGCGATCCGCGGCGCGCACGAGCTCGGCTTCGGCGCCGTCGCCAGCACGGGCGCGTGCGCCATCGCGGCCCTCGTGCGCGGCGACGACCTGTTCGTCGCCAACGCCGGCGACTGCCGCGCAGTGCTGGGGACGTGCGCAGGCGCCGTCGGCGGCGGTGGCGGCGGCAGCGGCGGCGGCAGCGGCGGCGGCGGCGGCAGCGGCGGCGGCGGCGCCGGCGGTGGCGCAGCAGGTGGCGGTGGCGGCAGCGCGGGAAGCGGCGGCAGCGCTGAGGGAGGCAGTGGCAGCAGCGATGGCGGCAGCGGAGCGTCCGACGCGAGGTTCGCGAACCTCAAGGCGGTGCCGCTGAGCACTGACCACAACGCGCGCGAGGCCGCGGAGCAGGAGCGGCTGCGGCGCGAGCACCCCGGCGAGGCGGACATTGTGGGCTGCAGGGGCGCGCGCGAGTGCTGGGTGAAGCTGCGGCTGGAGCCGCGCGCGGCGCTGCAGCCGACGCGCAGCCTCGGCGACGCGTACCTCAAGGTGCGCGCAATTGCACATTTGATTGATGGGGCACACGTGCACTGTTGAGTTCATTGATGATAGAATAGACCAGCGCAGTGCAGTATGGTTTGGCTGTGGAGGAGTGTGGGGATCTGCCCCTTCATCCACCCCGTAACTGCAACTTTCAACTTCCGTAAGCACGGCGGCGCCGCGCCGTGAAGATCGTGAAGGACTGCAGGATTGTTGTTGAGGTGCATGAATGCGGTGTTGTGAGTGTGTGGGGGGCCAGGGGGCATAGTTGTTGAAGTTGAGGAAGACGTGCGGCAGCGTGCATCTGACACTGCAGGCGCGGCGGCGCATCAATGCTGCGCGTGACTCCTTGTACGGCACTTGTGTGTGTACGTCCCCGCGCATGCTGCATCTTCGCTGCTTTGACACACATTAGCGGTACTGCACTCAATGAAGAGTCACAAGACCATCAGGGGGTATCGCAAGGGGAAACACGCGCACCTCTGGAGCTTAGCGCGTGCGTTGATGGCCAACATACTGCTGGCATGGGGATCAGGAACTGCAAAAGTCAGCGGGCAATACTTTGGCCACGCGTTTCCAGCACCTGTACCCCTTGAATGTAGGGCCACATAATGTGCAGATTCATTTCCATTCATACTGCGTGGAGCAACGTGTCAACAGTCCTGGGTATGCTACGCATCGGTTTTCGTACATACATGCGAGCATGTCATAACAGCACCCCCTTTGTGTGATCGCGGGGTCGCGCATTCCGCCTGCACTTCTGACCCATCTGACAATCTCCACGACAACACGTCCGCAGGCTGCTGAGGGCTTTTCTGTATACGCGTAGGTACTTCAGTGCCACGTGCTCTACTTACACACTCACGACTTCATCCAATCCCACCCCCCACTAGCGCGCAAGCGCATTTCCGGCACTGTGCCGCATTACAAACTGACGGGCCCGCTGCACCCGCTTCCGGTTCGCTTGCAGTACGGCGAGTTCAACGGCACCCGCGGCCAGCCCGCCAGCAGGGGGCGCTTCCTGGACCCCCCCTGCACGTACCCCTACATACTCACCGAACCTCAAGTGCGCCACCACGCCATCGACCGCGCGAGCGACGCCTTCGTCATCCTCGCCTCGGACGGGCTCTGGGACTACCTGAGCAATGAGGAGGCGGTCGCGATCGTGGCCGACCGCGCAGCGCTGGCGCGCGACGCTGGCAGCGGCAGCAGCGGCGGCGGCGGCGGCAGCGATGGCGGCAGCGGCGGCGGCAGCAGCAGCGGTGGTGATCCCGTGACGGGCGCTCTAATAGAAGCGGTGCTGGAGCGAGCGGCGGCGGCACACGGCATAGAAGGCGGCGCCGCGGCGGTGCGAGCCATGCCGCGCGACAAGAAGAGGCGCAACGTGCACGATGACATCACTGTCGTGGTCGTGTTTCTTGGTCAAGGCCCAGAAACCGCTGGTGCTGTATCTGCATCGGCTCAGCCATGTTTTGCCGTCTAGATGGGCGTCCGGTGCGGTCAACTGCGTCTCCGGGTACTGTGACACTGCTCAGCGGGCCCAAAACATAAGTGAGATAGATGTGGTGTAGAAAAGGTATAGAGGGCAGGATTGTATCTTGAGGAACTGCAGCACATTGACGTTGCACGCAATGTTTCGGCGGAAGCAGAGCGCGACTGCCGTACTTGCTGGGGTGTTGTGGAACAAGACAAGCGAACAATGATGCAGCTAGTGATGACCAACAGATGCGGAAGAGCGCGTGTCTGCTTGTGGAGCTTGCAACATCGCATACGCATAGCATCGAATTTCGCGATGGCCCGAGTCTTGCACGATACGAATTGCGGGTGTGGGATTTTCTGTCAGCTGCATTCTTCGCAAACATCGTAATGCCCGTATGTACGTTTTGTGTACGGTGCGTCTCAGTCTGCGATTACAGTGCTCAACCATGAAGTTTGTCAACAAAACAAATATTCTCTGCGATTACAGTGCTCAACCATGAAGTTTGTGAACAAAACAAATATCCCCCCCCCCCCCCCCCCCTTTTTTTATCTGGCGGTCATGACCCCCCCCCCCCCCCCGGGTTCCCGCTGACGGATTGATTGCATTTTTGAGCGTGCACACTTACCCAATCTTGCCCAGCAGCTTGGGGAAAGGCGGCTAGCAGTGCAGCGTCAGAAAAAGGCTCAGTTTCTACGCACGGCGATCTTGGAGCAGTCAGGGCACTCAACGTGTGGTGCAATCATGGTTTGTTCAAGGCCGACGTGCACTCGGGAAATTAACCATGACGCGCGTCGGGCATCATCTGCGCTCAGTGTGGTCTGCTTAGCGCTGGCGCTGCTGTGCCCTCCAGCCCTCGCAGCTTCAATTCCGCGGCTCCAGCATAACCAGCAGCAATACTCCACCACCGTCGCGGAAGCTCTGGGCCGAATTGAGGAAAGATCGCTTGCGGTGAGTGTGTTCGTCTGAGCCGTTGGTGTGGCGGTGCACAAAGCTTGGTCTAGGGTGCACGGCAGCAGCACTTTTCTACTCTCGGCCCATTGCGTTGCTTGTGTTCATCAAGGCAGCTCACAGAGGTACATCTGGAGGAGAAAATCGTCGGAACTCAACAACCCGCGTTTTCTCTGTGCTTTCATGTGGGCGAAGCAGTGAGAGCCCATCTACCACCATTATATGGGCGTCGTGTTTGGCCTCATTCATTCATCTCATGGAGACGTTTGTGGTAATTGTCGGTAATCTACAATACGTGTTGAGGTGCTGGTCAACCCTCGTGTGCACGCTTCTGAGCCTCTAGGCCTTCCAAGTCAGCTCAAATCAATCAGCATCCGATTCGACCATGAGCTCACTGTTTGCCTTTGACCCAGTCGCCAGCACCATGCAGCTCGTTGTTGTTCTTGCTCATCACACCCGCTGCAACTTGGTGCTTTCGTGCTTACCAACCACTCTCGTTGCTCGCTGTGTCGCTCATCCACGCAGGTCTCCACCAGCAGCAGCGGTTTCTTGCCCTCCAGCTCCTCGTCGCTGCCCAGTTCTGGCACTACAGGATTCGGCTCATTAGCGCCGTCTTTTGCCCCAACTTCAACTGCTGGTGCTGCTCCCTCGAATGCGCCCTCTTCGAGCCCCACTGTGGCAGTCCCTGCGGCAGGCAACTACCAGATAGAGCTCGTGAACCTCGGGAAGCCAAACGCGAAGTACGACAAGTACATGGCGAGGGCGAAGCAGCGCTGGGAGCAGGTCATTATCGGCGATGTTCCCGATGTGAATGGCATCACCGTAGGTGAGTCACCCTCTTGAACTAGCCACAACAGCACTTGCATTTGAGAGTATGTAGCGATGGGTGTCAATATCATGGCCCTGCTGATGACAGAAAGGCACGCTGCACCGCTCTCAGGCGCTGCCACGTACATCGCTGCAGCTAACAGCGCTCAGCAATGTTGATCAGCATCACTATTGGTCAACCACGTTGCACGCCTCAGGCGCCGCCGCGCACCGCTGGCGCCGCAGCGGCCGACAACCAGCGCTGTCAACATGTTGATGAGCATCACCTTCAAACAGGCACACAGTACGGCACAGATGCTGCTGTCACACTGTGTTTGGTGCTTCAGTCGATGGCCAGCACCTGTGCATCTGCCTTCAGTCCCAATTGCATTGTTGGACAAATGCGCTCTGCGGGCGATGCAGTTGAGAACTCAATATGTGCACGCGTGCAGACAGACAGTCGCTTTGGGTAGGCATGGTGACTCACACACCTGCAATCTTTTGACGCCACTTTGTTGATTCCATTCGGGTCCCTCGATATGCTTTTGTCTGCTGTAGCGGTTTCATATCGCGCGCCTGCTCAGCAAAACCGCTTTGTTGAACGTCGCCTCATGGTGAGCGCATGCACTTGCCCATTCGTGTTTGTGCTGTCTCGATTGTTCAGACCAGGCCCTTGGCGGAGCGTTCAGACTGCCGCCAAATGTTGGAAACCAGCTGGTGGATGTCGACGACATTGTCATCTTATACGAGTGAGTACACAGCAGCCTCCAGTTTCAATAGTGTCAACTTGCAGTTTGTGATTGACGTGTGCCGCGACGTTGATGTGCACGGCGCAGGCGTAACCCTAAATCGTGCATGTGTCGGACATAAGCGCTGACATAGGGAAGTTGAAGTTTCCCCCTGCGATAGGAACCGACTGATGTGTAGCTGGCAGCGCTTCCTCATTTTTCTGTATTTCTACTGCAATTTCCACAGTCTGAGAAAATACTTCTACCCCCTGGCGGTGCGGGTGCCCCTATCTAGTTCACGTGCCAATGACCTGTATGAAAAACGAATCAGAAAGATCGTTGAGCTCTATGCTATATGTGCACCATAGCGGCTTTGGAGTCATGTTTGTGTGCGAAATACTGCAGGAGCTCGTTTTTTAAACAATAGCGTGCCCCGTGTCAATGCATCGAGTCAGGGTGTCAAGCAGCTTATGTATCTTGGTATTATAATGCATCAGTCATACTTTTGTACATCGTGTCACGCCATCAGTATGTATTGAACATGACATTGTCAGGTAGAGGTGATTCATGGAATGATTGCTGCGCCACAGCTGAGGCAGTATTGGCAGAAATTGCAACAACTGAGTGGTTTAAGCCGCGCACGTGTGGGGCTAATAAGGCCTTGAACGCGAGTTCAATTCCTGTGGGAAGCACAATGTGAACAGTAAGAAACAACTAGCTTCAGCAACCTTTAAAAAGATTTGTCTTCATGCCTACCATGAAGCACACCAGCAGCTCCGCTTCATCTGACACACTCATCAGTCTTTCTCTGGTAACATCAGGAATTATCATCACGGCATGTTGGCCTCTCAATACCTCGACCCGCAGGTTTGCGCAGATCGATGGAGGCGGCACCCCAGCGGCTGGAAATACGCTGGGCTCAACGACGGTGACGCAGTTCCGCAGCGCGGCGCAGGGGGGGGCGCCGCTGAGTGCATACATGGTGTTTGACTCGCACGTGAGTGGCGGCGCTTCTTGCAGCACCTGGCGTGTGTAGTATCAGCCATGGTGCTCGTGTTGGGCAGAAGCATGTGCTGGCAGAACATGTGCCATCACATGTGTTTAAGTGTGAGCGCTGAGATGCCGTGCTTGCACGTGTATGCACCTTTGGTGTGCTCACAAAACAGTTGAAGGAGTCGAGCACCGCAGCGCTCATAAACAGTTGAACAAGTACAGTATATGTTGAGGTGCGCTCAGCTGAGCCACAAATGGTCCCATTGAGTGGGCAAGGTTGTGTGCTCAGTGACGGCGATGGCTGCCGCATGCTGTGTACTGAACTGAACTCAACTGAAGTACTGAAGCACGTGCACACAGAAAGAATCAGCGCCCGCAGGCACACAGCAATGCATGTTTTGACATCTGTGATAACACCATCATCGTTTCAACTTAGATCCATGCACGTTGAGCAAATCAGCGAGGCAGAAATCACATACTCTGCTCGCAGTCTTCAGCTTCAGAAGCTGACACCAGCTGCAATTGTGCTGCTGACCTTGAATGGTATGTAAAGCCATGAGCGCAATGGCACACCACCACAATCATTCTCGGGTGATAGATGGCAGCGTTGCCTCATGCTGACTTTAAAAACTCAACTGTCGTGCTTGAGGCGTGTGTGCTCTGACCGAACTTCAATCACTTTCGTGTCACTTCAACAGGACATTCTCACAAGCTTAGAGATTCCACGAGACCTGAGTCATGCAGTACCAGGCCATTCTTCTCGGACTATGCTGGCTGTCGTTACTTACATGAACATGCACATGCCACTAGTATTGTGGCCATAGTTCAACTCGTCATGTACCTACTTCAAGCGTGCGGGTCGATGAGCAATGCAAAAGCAGCAGTTGTGCATTCGGAGAGAGTGCTGTCAGTGCCACTGCCATGTGCATGCAGAAATCCCAGGCAACACATATCACACATACGGTATTGGAGTGAATGGCTTGAAAACACTGTCACACCATGCAGAGGCATCCTTGGAATAATCCTACTCGCGTTGCAAACTCAAGCAAGATCTTCAACTTCGTGGCCATCAGCCCTCGTTGTCAGCCCTCGTTGCAATCTAGCGACGCTTCTCACTCGCGTTCTCTTGCAGTGGATGTAAGGTTGACGCTCACCCCAAACCTTAACCCTGATTGATTATGCGCAGGACGTTGACACATTTATCAGGGAGGGCACGTTTGCGGCGGTGGCGCTGCACGAGATGGGGCACGCACTGGGCTTTGGCAGTGAGTACATCAGCTGTACACCACAGTTCGCTTTGAGTCCACCCGCAACGCGGAGTCCACCAGCAGTACTGTGCAAGCTTGACACCCTGGGCATCATGTGCTGCACTAGGATTTCTGACTGTTGATAGAACTGTTGCCTGGAACTCGTGTACGACATCTGAGGCCGTGCCTGCACAGGATGGGTGCTGGTACAGTTCAAGCGGCAGTGAATCAAGTATAGTACTTCGAAGTACACGTTTTCACGTGTGCAAGAGTACAGGTGGCATCTGCGTTGAGCTGCGTTTACAGGCGTGTAAGCACATGCATGAAAAGCACAAGAGCTGCATATCTCGCGATTTCTCTAGGGTTTCCAGCCCCCAAGCGTAAGTAAGCAAAGTACAGTACATGAATGCTGAGGCCTTGCTCGCACACTACAAGCACCCGCACTCAACCGCCACACCTACACTTGCACCATACTCGAACGCCACACCTACACTTGCACCATACTGTACTCGAACGCGTTTTTCTCCACCTCGTCGCGACTGTCAAAAATTCATCAATGATCCGCGACGGTCAGGTGCTGATGCCCCCTGCGCGCCCCCTTACTCACCCTCAACTTCAATCGTGCCCCCCACTCTTCTGCTGACCAGGCTTCAATCAATTTGCATCAAAGTGCGGCACGTCGTGCAAGGTCTATGACAAGGGCGTCCCAGGGGGCTGCGCGGCGTCAGACAAGTTCACGGAGCTGGGTCTGGCTGGACAGCTGCTCGTTCAGTACATTGGCAAGGAGGGAGATGGCAGCTACTGCAGGTGAGAAGCTGGGGTTGGACTTTCTTTCGAAGTTTGCGTAGGGCGCAAAAAGCCCGCTTGCTACTGTACCCTCATGTAAATGTGTCCTGTGAAAGTTAACGGAGCTGGGTCTGCCTGGACAGCTGCTCGTTCAGTACATTGGCAAGGAAGGAGACGGCAGCTACTGCAGGTGAGAAGTTGGGGTTGGACTTTCTATCGAAGTTCGCGTTAGGCGCAAAACGCCCGGCTGCTACCATGATGTGCGTGTGTCCTGCGAAGAGTGTACATTTTCTGCACAACGGTCAAAGGTGCTGCCGATGGTGCGGCGCACAAGCGATCTAGGGTTTGGGTTAGGGTTAGGTTAGAGCTAGCGCCTTGATGAGATGCAATGGCTGGTGATGATCATGGCTGTATCGATATGCACTACAGCACCCACACTCGTCAGCATTGTTGCATCGTCCACCTTGAATTGCGGTAGGGGTTGTGATCAAGGTAGGTTAAGGCTTAAGTCAAGGCTCAATCCTTGAAAACACCACTGACCGCGTAAGCCTCTTGCGCCATCAGTTATCGCGATGAGATGAGGAGTTCAAAAGGCCATCGTGAGATGACGAACTTCAAATGCCTCCATCAGAAATGTACCCTGACCCTATGTCCCGCTTCTTTTCTTTTATGTCTGCTTTTGCAGTCACTGGTTTGAGGGGCGGCTGACCATCACTCATTACGATGAAATGGCAAACGTCAAACTGCCATCAACAGAAACTGGCAGTTTCCTGACCCTGCGTCTCGTTCTTCTCTGTTTCTGCTGTTGCAGTCACTGGTTTGAGGGGCAGCTGGGCGATGAGCTCATGACGCCATACGCCTCGCAGTTCCTCAACCCGCTGACAGCCATAACTATTGGGGCGTTTGAAGATATGTCTTATCAGGTACGTAGGTGTGGTATGTGCATTCATATAGGTCATGTAAGGCATATTTGACAAGGTGGGTGAAGAGTGACGCTCCTGATGTCACCTGCGCTACCGCAGGTTGCGGTTGTTGTGCTGCGTCACACATGCTTGCGTGTCGCGTTGACGCACCGGCACTGATGATCCCGCATTATCATCATTCCGTCGGAGGGCTCATTTACCCATTGACCGATTGCGCTTGAACTTTCACCTTCAACAACAGCTTCTTTGAATTTAATTAAACGCATTGTAGTATCGATTTGTTCTGAACTGTCCCTCCCACTACAGTCCATCAGCAGAGGCACTCTTTTACCCCTGCTCCACTGCCAAACACTCTCTGCCACGGCCAACAACGACACTCATGCAATAATGATGTCCACGCATGCTAGAATCCGCAGGTTCACTGTGGTGGTGATGGCACTGTTTATGCTCATGTCATGGTGCAACACAAAACTTCAAGTTGCCCTGATCCCTCCGCAGGCAGTGCATGTGAGAAACAGCGTCAGCTCTGCTTGATGCACCATCTGCTATTCCTGCATCTGCTGTTCTGGTCACCTCTATTTTGTGGTTACCTTCGATTTATCCCTCAACGTACACGTCATGCCTTGTAACTCCCACTCGGTCCCTCCATCAACCCCCCCCCCCCCCCCCCGGCCTCCCCCTCAACCGCTGCAGGTGAGCTACGACTCAGCGGACCCCATAGACAAGATCACGCCCACCACCGCCGACATCAAGGCGTCCGGCACCAACAGGCTGCTGCAGCAGCGCCGCGAGGCCTCGCGCAGAATTGCGGAGCAAGGGCCTTCGCTGCGCACAGAGATTGACGTGCCTCTGCGCCAGCCCTAGGCTCAGGGTACTCGCCCCTGCGCTAGCCCTAGGCTTAGTGAGGGCAGTCCTGCGCAGAGCGGCCGAGCGCCTTCACGCATAGAGATTGGCATGGTGGCGCCGAGGCCCACAGGGTTGGGACACCCTGGCCCCGCGCTTGCTGTGGCCATCATCTGATGTGGATGGGGGTGAGCCCAGCTCACCTCTGTGCCACATTGGCGCTGCTCCCGGTGAGGCTACGCCCCCCCCCCCCCAGAGAGCGCATCTAGACCCAAGTGGCACCTGTGGCGCCTGGTGCTCCTAACCAGAAGCCACAAGCCCGACCGACTACGTGTCGTTGTTCCCCTCTTGAGGGTGCGCTTGATTGCGCCCCCCGCCCCCCCCCCCCGCCCCCCGCCTGAGCACTGTGACAGGTGTTGCGTTTCGCAGCCTGTGTGCACGAGTTCAGTGCCGTAAGTAGCACAATCGCGGGAGGGCTCCACCAGGGCCCTCGCGCTTGTGTTGTGTGTGTTTAGCTCCTTCAAGTCAGCGTTTGATGGAGGTGGCAACTTCAAGGCCCGCCCCCCCTTCGCTTCCCCCCTTCTTTTCGCCTGGACGGACGTCTTTCCCACTGCGTTTTCCCCCTCCCCTAAAAGTATTGCAAGCAGCGTGTTCTGTTGGCCAGTAGAGCCTTACAGGGGCGGTGAGGAGAGAGAGCCCTGATAGGCGGCCACATAGCACGCATTCAGCCCTGGAGTGTGCTGTATGAATGCTGGTGTTTTTCCGGTCTGTTGATGAGCCAATTCCAACAAGTGCGCATCCAACACGCATCTGCAAGTCACTCACTTGTGCGCCCTTGTTTGCCTGCTTGTCAATGCGCTCGCTCACCGTCATGCCATGTTGTGGTCACCATGAGCCTTTTGTGTTGATGGCGGTTGCATGCATGTCGACAAACACTGCAAGCGTCATGATGCGGTGCATGACGATATCGTGCACTGCAGGTATGAAATGCAACGCTGCAAGCTGTGACATCATCTTGTGACCAAAAGCGACTGACTGCAGGTACGTTCTTTTATCTAGAAATGCAAACGCAGTGTGTATGGTGCTTGGCTGATTAGTGCTTTGAATCTACATAAAAACCGCTAGCACGTCATTGCTTTGAAGCTACATGCATGGACACTGTTGTAATTAGCACGTCATTTTATGTAGACACAGCCAAGCTGGCACTTACAAAGGCCAGTTGGCAGAATCCCGCAGCACCCGCATTGGTGGTTGAGCAGCACACGCTGTCAGTGTGCATCACACGGAGGGTGGCAAGGCATTGTAAGAGCAGAACACAACGTGTGCTAGACTGTCATACCCTGTGTAACTTGAACCACGCGCAGAGGCACCAAAAGGCTGGTCACATCGTATTGGAAGTACTGGTGACAACATGCGGCGGCACTGCGCCTCGAGCCGCACAGCATCAGTTTCGCAGCTTAGTCAAGCAGCCCTGACAACAATGAAGCACCTCATCTAGTACATGTGAGAAGGCTACACATGGCGCCAAGCAGCAGCTTACCACACTTTAGACAACAAAGTAGGCACATACGGCGTTGTCAGGATGGTAGTCATAGTTGCATGCATGTGCACCAGATCAGCATAAAATCGGGGCAACAGCAAAAGAGACATATGTCACGGTACCACCAGTGCGTCTTCGGTCTATTCACAGTTCTATAGCAACGGGGGATGGGTTTTAATAAAGTTGTTGTGTGTGCACGAGGTGCCCTGGTAATGATAATAATGCCCATGAAACCAGTCGCACAGCCGGCGTGTGTGTACGGTGCGTTCTCTGTATGTGATTTTGCCTCTGGAACCAGTGCTGTGATGCTGCACTCGCTCACCAAGAATTCTTCGAAGGCATACGTTTCCGAGGCCTCTTTTGTTGCGCCATTTTGCCTTCGTTGGCTGCTGCAGGAACCTTCTGCTCTAACGCTCTCTCTGGGATGTCTCCTCGTCACCGCCGCACGCTGACCAATGCACGGCGGGCAAGGGTCATCTCAGATCATGGGCAGTTGCACTGATTAATCTTGCCAGAACCTCCAGGCGCTCCACTTCGGGAGCATCGACCGGCTCGTACTCGTGCACGGCCGGCAAATGCTGTATCTCTACATCCTCAGAAAACGACACTCTCTTCACAGGTGGGGTTGGCGCCTCCGGTGCCTTGGGCCATGGCTGTGCTCTGGTGATGGTGGTCCGAAGCACCATGATGGCGGAGGCCACGAAGCAGACCTGCGTTAGCACAAAAAACAGCGCGAGCGTGAGTTCAAACCTGCAACAATGCACAGACTCGATCAAGAAAGTTGAGTGAGTGTACGCCTGGTTGATGCTCCTGCTGCCGCTGCTTTGGTGACGGCTGTAGTGGTCCCATGCGCAGATAACTGGAAGTCACAATGCAGCAACGGCCTGTCCCACAGGTGCCGGCTCTGCACATGCAGCAGACCATGCGGCGTGCCTGGCTATAGTTCTGCTCGCATTCAGCAAGCGAGCCACCACCGTGTCCGTGCGCGCACGGGCTTAGGTGGTGTTGGCTGTTCATGCCTGTATGAATACATGCGACGCACCGGGAGCGCCATGCCCAGGCTGCCCGAGGCCGCCAGGGACATCCGGTCCCCTCCGTCGCCGATTGTTGCACCAGGCTGCCTCTCTTGACCCGCAGTCAGTCGCGTTTGCAGCACTCTTGCCCAAACCCACGCAGAAACATTTGGGTCGCATGACATCATCAGATCGTTTCGGGGTTTGGTGAAGAACTAGGGCTTACATTAGGTTTGGGGTCTAGGAACCTACTTAGAGGGGGTGTCCCACCAGGGGACGACGGTGAACTAAGGTAGAGCGCTTTCGTTGTGATGCGGCTTTGCAGGATCTCATGTGACATTGCCTTGGACAGTATGATTCTCTCAGGGCGCGAAAAAGCCCAGATGAATGGCATCCAACTTGAAGCTTGCTGTGCGGAATCTACATGTCGTGTGACAGTCTGAAAGTGTCTCAACGACAACCACTCAAACGCCGCCGCCGCCAAATGGCATCTCGGGATCCTCCCCTACGTCCTCCTCTTTGTGCCCCCCCCCCTAATGTGCTTGTATTGTACATATGCAAGCACAGGCACATCAAACCTCACAAAGCGGTTGATGTCCGCTGCCAACAGGGTGTCTGCTCTCTAGGCAATTCTGCTGCTGGTTGCGCGGCAACGGCGGGCAGGGCGAGACAGCATCGAAGAAAGCTTTGTGGCACCTAGGCAGATGCAAGCAAGCACTTTAAGAATCTCAACACTAACACAGAATGGTGACGTGCAATGTGAGTGCATAATGCGCGCTGGCAGCGCCAACGGTGTCAAAACCGCACGCCCTTGACACTGGTGCGTGGTTTTGAGACACCACAGGTGCAACACAGGATGTGCATGTGCGCAATTAGAGCAGCAAGTGCCGCAGTATTCAAGGGTTCACTACCAGTATTGAGGATCTCGCCAGCCAGCTAAGAGCACTGAATTGTATACTCCAGCGCAATAGACTTCTGCATGCGGCGCCACTGATCCGTGGGCCACAGCGGCAGGCGGCGACGTACATGGGACACTCCGCAGATTGAGAAATGTTGCAGCGACAGTTGTATTTACAGTTTCCGCAGTGCTGCGCCTGGCACGGGCACCAGCTGCCTGCCGTTGTCGGCGTTGACGTGGAAGGTGACGCTGCAAGAGAGTCGGCACAGCGAGCGCACACTGCACGTTAACGCATGACAGTTGCCTTGATGATGATGGCATTATTCACGCTCTTGCCGCAGCACGGCGCTGCTGTGCAGGCAGGCGTGAGCTGGCTTCTTCATGCAAAAATGTTGATCTCGCTTGCACTCTGATGTCTGGGTGTTATGGTCGTTGTGGTCCTGCGTACTTCATGCCAATGGCTTGTAATACGTACAGGTTGATAAAAAGTACAGGGTGACGTTGTGGTATCAGAACCACGGCCATTAAGAACCATCAGGGAGGCCACCTGATGTTGCCAACACATGCCAGGCCAAACATTTGTTGCGATACATGACCGGTTAATTCAGCCCAATCGCCATGTTCAACCAGCTGTGTTTTATGCTGTCATGAGTCACTGGGCAGGCAGTCCCAGGGCACGAATCACACCAACACCACGTTGCTCATGCCTGACTCCTCCTGCGACATTGTGCTATGTGCAACGTGTAGTGATGTCAAACACCACCTGCACGGCTCACTGGTGTTGCAGGCTGCTGTAGCGCTGCAAGAACCCGGTGCTATCGCCTGCAGCTTGTGTGGCGGACGCACGTCAGCACTCTGACGACCGAAGTGAAAAAAATGCCAACGGCGATTGGCCGCGCGCGCACCTGCAGACTCACGTGCGGCCTACCCCTACCCCTAATCCCCCTAACCTAACCCTGACCCTAAACCTAACATTTACCTCTAGCGGTGCGCAGCGCGCTGACGGTGACACACGCTTACCTGTAGGTACATGCATGCGCCGCGGCGTGCTGTGCGCGAAGCACCAGACTCCACTGCTGTGCAAGCGCACTCTACGTCCTTCGGCGGCACCGCGAAGCCTTCATCAACTTGTAAAGTTGTGCAGGCGCACGGCCAGGGGCGGCGGGACGGGGGCCCGCCCATGTGAGCGCTGCCCCCACTGTTTTGACGCAAGCGCACGCCCACCTATGATGTTTACTTTGCTGGCACTTAAAGCAGGTACTGTAGACGTTGGTTCCACGCTGCCGCCGCGGCGCAAGAGCGCATGCATACGCACCCTGCATGCCTTGTGTGAAGAGTGCAGCGGCGGGCATCGCCATATTGTGGACGCATCTGCAGCACGCGCCTCGCTCAACAGCGCACGGCGCCTCTTGGTTCCTCCGAGTCAGACGAGGTAATTACTACTTCAAGTGTCAGATTTGAAGCTTCGGCACGAGCTGTGGGCGACGCTCCGCCTCATACCTGTGCCGGCACTCCGCGCACATGCCCGCGGCGAACTCGAGCGGCACGAACCCGGAGCACTGCTGCCCGTCCTCGCACATGCTGCACGCGTTGGCGGCGGACACGCCGGACATGTCGCCGCGCGTGGCGACCGTGCGCGCGGCGAATGCGTCTTCGTCCTGCGCCTGCGGCCGCACAGCGCGGCGCGCAGCGCACGGATGTGATGCACAATTGAATTGAGACGATTCATGCGCAGCCAGTATGAGTGCCCAGGCAAACAAATAAATGCAGGTGATGCATGGTTGGTGCGCTGGCAGTATGAGTACTCAGGCAATCAAATGAATGCAGGTAGGACGCGCCAGCATGCGTGCTGTTGTGCAGCAGCAGCGCCTTCTCTCAAGCACTCTGCTGTCTTGGCGGCGAGCAGCAACAGATGTGATGCACGGTTGGTACGCTGGCGTGTATGAGTGCACAGCGACGACGCTCTCAAGCCCCCAGGCAGTCAAAGTAACTTCGGTGTAAATGCAGAGGGGGGCGCGTCAGCATGCGTGCTGTCGTGGCAGCAGCGCGGCTCTTTCTCATTGACAAGCACTCTGCTGTCTCGGACCTGGCGGAGGACAACATGGTGCCATGCAAATCTTCAACTCATGGGTGGCTACCATGTGCACGTGGCAACAACTCAGTGCACACGTGCCTACCCCCACAAATTGTACATGCTGAATCTGACGTTGGCATACACTCCTGTCATCACAAGGCCGCGGCCGTCACAGCAGACTTTCCGCACTTCACCACACACCAAAACTCGACGACCAACTGCGTGCATGCATGCACTTGCTGTTGAAGTATGCGCACCTGCTGTTGAAGTATGCATGCGCACCTGCTGCTCAAGTATGCATGCATTGCGCACCTGCTGCTGTTGAAGTACGCATGCGCACCTGCTGTTCAAGTATGCGTGCGCACCTGCTGTTTAAGTATGCGTGCGCACCTGCTGTTGAAGTATGCATGCATGATGCGCACCTGCTGCTGTTGAAGTAGGAGCGTCTCCTCCTCCAGCGCGTACTCCTGCGCGAGCTGGTCCGCGACGGCCCACGTGGGGCCCTCGTACGGGAACGTTGCCACTACAGTAAACTCCTTGCCGCACGCGACGCTGCGCGGCATGCCCCTGCCGATGCCGTCGACCAGTGCGCCGAAGCCCCCCACGTGACCGGGCACGGGCGTGAAGGGCTCCGCCGTCAGTAGAGTTCTGTGTGTGCGGAGCACGCGTTGAGACCAGGGGGGTGCGGGTGAGAGTGGGCTGCTGCGGCGCGCGCTTTTGTGGGTTGTTCGGATGAGTACGTTGCGGCCGTAACGGCGTGCGCCGCATGCTAGGACATAGGGTCAGGCTTGGTCAAAGGTGGTGCCATCAAACACAGCATTGACCCCGTCTGCACGGCTCGATGCTGGTGCAACTGACGCAGACCACTACAGGATTCTGTGGAGCGAATGTCAATGGAGGGGGAAGGGGCGGTAACGGCCAGTCGTCGCAGGGTGCTTCAGGGGGCAGGCAACGGGGGGCGAGGGGGGTGTTGGGGGGTGAGCCAGTGCAGGCGAGCGTCTGCGAACGGCATTGAGCTGTCAGCAAGGAGCTCTTGGGGAACACAGCCGCGAGACGTAGAGCTGGGTCAACTGTGTAAGTGCGTCATGCACCTTGATGAAAGTTGAGGGACACGCTGAGTGCGAAGGTAGCCACTGTTTACTTTGTGCTGAGGCACCGAGAAGCGTAGCTCGCAGGCTGTCACGAGGGCCAGCTGTTGATCGCTGCCATACTTCGCACTGGCCATACATCATGCATGTGTACGCATGCAAACACTGGTGATGACATGCCGTTGTGAGCAAGCCTAACCCTAACCCTAACGAGCCTGGCCCTATCCCCAAGCCCTAACCCTACTTACAGCAACGCCACCATCAGCGCGCGCGCTCACCTCCCCAGGCAGCCGTGCTTGTTGGACCCCCACGAGTACAGCTCGCCCTCCGCGGTGACAACGACGTTGTGGTGGCTGCCGCACGCCACAAACTTCACCCACTGCTGCGTCTTGAGCAGCTCTTGAACTAGCGTCGGCCTCAGCACCACTTGCCGGTGGCCGAGCCCTAGCTGGCCGTGGTAGCCGCTCCCCTGCGCGGCAAGGGGGGTACATTTGAGTACAAATACAGTGCATGTGCAGTACAGATGCAGTACAGTCCCCACTGGCCGTGGTAGCTGTTCCCAGGAGCACAGCGCGGCAAGAGGGGGGCACATGAGTACAGATACAGTACAAATGTGGTACAGGTACAAAGATGTGCCAGCTGGCTACGGTAGCTGCTCCCCTGACGTGACGTGCAGCGCGGCACGGGGGCCGGGGGGCACTCGAGTACAGACACAGTACAGATGCCGTACAGGTCCCGTCCAAGCGCCTTACAGGTACAGTGCAGATAGTTAGCTGGCTGCGGTAGCCGCTCCCCTGACATGCAGTGAGGCATGGGTCGGTACACTTGAGTGGGCACAGTGCAGACGCCGTACAGGTATACACCGTATAGTGCCGATGCGGCAGTGGGCGGCGATCGGGTGCGAGCTAGTTCATGGCGAGAGCGTCGGCAACACTGCAAGTGTTATGTCTGCAGACAAGACGACAGTATGCTGCAGCTGGATAGGCACCCTGCAGGGGCTGCATCTCTGTGTGAAACTTCCGCTGACGCAGGTCTTGACCTTGTTCCAGCTTTGAAATTAGTCGCGCGTGTCCTCTCTCAGCAGACACATCTCCCAGCTTGCGCCCTCATCACGTGTTTGAGCTGCGTTATTCATGGTGCGATGCCGCATCAATGATAACCCACGAAACGTAACAGCTGAATCGCCCTCCACGGAAAGCATGAAAAGAGCACAACGTCTTCCACAACAGAGGCGCAGGGAGCAAGAGTTCCAGGTTCTCGTGTGATTTCGAGGCGCAAACATTGTCGGCGCTGCTTGCGCTGCAGCACGGCACGCGTGCAGATCTGGCAACCACACGACAAGCGCAAGGATTGCCATCATGCCTGAGTGTTGTCGCGTGCGCACTTTGCCGTATGACGCCGACCTGCATTTCTATGCTCTACCGTAGCACACTCGGCGCACTGCCAGATGCCCCCCCCCCCCCCCTCCCCCGCAGGGCCCCCGCTCATGCGAGGAACATTATGTTACATCAGCGCACGCAAAACCGTCGCTGGCGAGAACAGTGCGCATGAGAAGCGAGAAAGGACACACTCGGCCCCGCAGCGCGCAACAAGAGATGGGGAAAGTGTGATGATTTTATTCTGCATGGGAGCGTCACTCACCCATGTGTACAGGTAACCGCCGTTCAGAGCGGGGGGGACCATGACCACAGCAGCCGCGTGCCAGGTGCCCGCTGCTATCTGCATGGCAAAGCAGGGTTGGGGGAAGGAGGATTGCGGCGGAAGCGTGAGTTCGCAGAGGGCCATGTGGCGGTGCAGCGTGACAGGCGCACGGTCTTCCAAATGCTGTTTCCCATTATCAACTGCCAATTGTCAACTGCATGTGTGCAAGCTGGTGCTGCCAAAGTGGATTACAAACAGCAGCCCCCTTCAGCGCGTACGTAACATTGGGGCGCAACCCACATATCTCCGCTCACCATAGCTAGTAATTCTTAGTCCTCGTTATAGCAAACTTCAAATGGCGACCAGCACTCTGAGAGCTTGCGCACAACGACTCTGCGCAGCAGACACCAGTGACCTTTGGCAGAGCGCAAAACGCCCTCTCTGCTGTTCGTCTGCGGCGCTTTCAGCCAACGCACCGACTTTGTGCGCGCGACGACTGCGCCAGTAATTGCCTCCATCCAATGGGACTTGTCACGCACCCAGCAGGTCACTCGCGCCGCTGTGTACCTACATTATATAGTCTCAGCGTGTGTTCAGCGTGTTGTTCATACCTGCATACACCACACCTTCACAACAATGCCTGCCTGCACGCGTAGCACAGCGCACGCAACTCTACACACCACCCGCATGCGCATACCCGCTTACCCCAAGTGTGCGTCCCCGCCCCTACATACCCCTAGCGCACAGCATACATACCCCTCCAGCATGCAACCCCCCCGCCCCCCCCCCCCCTCCCCAACCCTCCCCACCTGCAGCACGTGCATCCCCGCAAACGCCTCCACCGGCGCCGGCACCGCGCGCCCCTTCACATCCCCCAGCCCCAGCACCCCCCCATCGCCGCTCCCCCACGCCCACACGCGGCTCCCCCCGAGCGCGAGCGTGAACGTCGGGCCGCACGCGACCTGCCGCACGGGCTCGCGGCCGAGCGCTGCCACGGGGGTGGGGGAGGGGAAGAAGGGGGCCTCGTGCGGCGGCGCGGCGGCGCGCGACGCGGCGCCGACGCCGAGGCGCCCGTCCTGCGCGTGCCCCCACGCGAGCGCGCAGCCGGCGGTGGTGACCGCGACGCTGTGGGAGCGCCCCGCCGCGACCTGCCGGGGGAGGTGGGGGGGGGAGGGGGAGGGGGGGGGGAGAGGGGGGGGTGAGGGGGGGGACGGGGGGGGGAGGCAAGCGTTGGGTTTAGGTTTAGGGCTGAGATGAGCAGTGCGGTCGTCACGGCGACGCTGTCGGAGCGGACCGCTGAGACCTGCCGCACGAGGGGGTGGGGTGTGTGTGTGTGTGTGTATGTGGGGGGGGGGGTATGAGGTTATGGTTAGGACTGATTTGAGCGGTGCGGACATTGCAGCATCATGCTGCTGTGGGTGTGGGAGCGCCCTGCCGCGACCTGAGGGTGGGGCGGGGGGGGGAGACGAGGGCAGGGTGAGGGTAAGGGGTGCACTGAGCAGTGCTTTTGTTAAGTAATGCTGTGGAAGCACCCCACTGCGACCTAAGGGAGGGCGTGGACGGGGGGTGGAGGTGCGCATTTTAGGGTCACAGGGGCGATACTGTGGCACCACCCGTCATAGATGCGCAGGAGCATGGGGGCGCGCATGGGGGAACGTGTTAGGGCTGCGCTGAGCGCTGCTGTGCAACGACTGTCGCCAGAGGGTCCTGCGCACGGTGGCACAGGCGCGGGCGGCGGCAGCGGCGCGCGCTGCGGTCGCGCGAGTCCTGCGCTGCACGGCTCTCTTGTGGAGCGCAACAATGTACAGCCTGGCACGTGAGCCACGACAGAGGAACACACTGCGCTGGAAGCTTGCGTGCCTGCGCTATATTTTGGGGACAAGGCGCCTCAAGATGTACGTGCACCTTGTTCACTTCCGCTTGAAGGGCGGAAACCCTGTTCTGCACCACGTCACCTGCAGCACGTACAGACGCTCATGCTGAGCTTGTGCGCGCTTTCCCTGCTGAGAGCATACACGAACACTCACTGCCTCGTAAAGCTATCTTCTGGATGGGACGCAGACAGAGCCTCCTCCGCCGCTGCCCCCGAGCCCACTTATTGCAGTGTACATGTACCTGGCACACGGCATCGCCGTCCTGAAGCCCGTTGACGAGCGTGGGGGTGGCGTGGGGGGCGAAGAACCCCAGCCCAGCTGCCTTGTACACATGCGCTGTGTCAAATGTGTGACGCGTGCGCTATCTATACTATGAAACGGTCACTGTCCGCCAAGCTAGCTTCAGATGGAGGACTTCGTCAGAATCCATGTGCAAGTACTTCGAAGTACCTGGCACACGGCATCGCCGTCCTGAAGCCCATTGACGAGGGTGGGGGTTGCGTGGGGGGCGAGGACCCCCAGGCCCAGCTGCCCCGCCTCCCCCCGGCCCCACGCGAACACGTCGCCCCCCTTGCTGAGCGCGAGCGCGTGCGTCGCGCCGACCGACACACGCACAATCTGCACGGGAACACCGCGCGCACACACAGAAATGAGGAAAGGGTGCTTCAACTTCAACTTCAGCTGTGGGATGCAGGTGGGCCGGACGGTGCCAGCAAACGCGCCGATAGGCGCAAACAGCGCCTGCACGGCTGAACGCGCATACGACGGACCGCCATTCGCAGTGGCGTTGGCGCGCGGCCGGCTGTACGGCAGTGAGCGCTGATGCTGGGTTACATTTCAGCAACGTGTGATGTGCAAGCCGGAACGTGAACACTTTGCACTGCTGGTAGTGGCTGCCGGTTGGCAGTCTGCTGAAGTCGCATACCACTTTTATGATGCAACAAGTGACGGGCAGTGATGGGCAACCTCAGTGCCACCTCATACCGTGCGCCAGTTAGTCACACAGCGCAGCGAGAAGGATAGCGTCCATGACATGTGCTGTGGTACGGTACGACAGGTATGCACTGAAGAGGCTGCCATCACGATCTTCCACGTATCATATTCCATAGGCTGCGCATGATTCGGGTTTTTTCACGAAGTGCAAGTTGAGTGAGTGTGGTGGAACGCTTTGTACGATGCCATGTCATGATTTCATGATGACAGTACAGCGGTCTTGCCAATATCTATTGGGATCATCTTGGCACCATCGGTTCCCATTCAAAAGCGACCTTGCACAAAAATCTAGAGCTGTAGCCATGCATCTCAGAGCTCTTCTAATGTGGTACGGAGGAGTACTCTAGCAGTGCAGGGTGTGCACTGTCCCCCCCCCCCCCGCCACCCCTTTGAGCACCAGCGCCTTGATGGTTTGCTACCTGCAGCACTCCCCTAGTACACTAGACAGACAGCAGTACAGGGTGTGTACACTGTACTGCGCCCCGCCCCCCCCCCTCTTCGCCCACCAGCTCCGTGATGGGCCTGGGCTCCAGATAGCTCAGTGTGGCATGCATCTCATACTGTAGCACTTTTCATGTAGTACAGAGAATGTACTCTCACAGTTCAGGAAGTGTACTGCACTGCAACCCCCTCACCTCCTCGCCCACCAGCTCCTTAATAGGCCTGGGCTCCAAGTAGTCATCATCAGAGTCCTCGGGATCCTGCGCGACGCCCATCGGCCCCACGCCGCTGCCGCCCCAGACCTGTTGTGCAGACGGCAGTGTCGGCGGCAGCAGTGAATGAAAAACAAGAGCGAAGCTGGCTCTCAAGTATCCGAGTGGAGCCTGCGCCAGAGAACAGGCATCACAACTCAACACTTCTCAGCGGACTCTGGCCCACGCCGCTGCCGCCCCAGACCTGTCGCGCAGACGGATGGCAGCGTCGGCAGCAGCGCACTCTGCTGAGCGTTGTGCACTCATTTGCCGAGCATCATCGCACACTGCAGGGCGCACCCTGCTGTCGCGCCCCCCAGACCTGTTGTGCCGACGGCAGCGTACGCTGTTGAGCACTGCTGAGCATGGCGCACTCGCCTGAGCGCTGCCAGCGCGCGCATATCAGCGTTGGCAGCAGGTGAGCTTTCAGTGTGAGGGGGGGGGACTCACACGCCTGAGAGATGCCACCAGTCCGCTGCAGCTTTGCATTCAACGGACGGCGTAGAGACTGCTGCAGCCCTAATCCTAGCCCTAACCCTGACCCTCTCAAGTTCTGCAGCACACACGACGGCACTTTGATGTAAGAGCCCTTGATAGCCGTGAGACACAGCTTGCACAGGTAACGCGGCTGTATCGCATAGACGCCGCAGTTGGTTGTGCTTGTGAACACAACGTCACAGCAGTCCGCCATGTACTTCAAGCAGTAGCATACGCCAATTACGCTGCTTGAGACTTCTGAGCGATGAGTTTCACGACACACTTGCGCACCATGCATGGCGTCTGTGCCTCTCTTACACCATAATGACCAGCTTCATAGCACGTTCACCACCGCAAACACAAGGTCACGGCCAAACCAGCATCGCAAGGCACACAGCGGTACTGGGGGCTTCCCTCACACTTCAACCGACCGTTTCCAGCGTGACCCCCCAACCCTAACCCTAATGGCGCCCGCCTCTCACCAGAACGTCGTGGTCCTCCGTAACCGCAAAGACAATGTCATAGCCTGCCGTCACGTAGCAGACGCCAGCGCCGCGGCTCTCGGGCACGACGGTGAAGTACTGCCGCGGCTGCACGTCACCCAGGCCCAGCTGCCCCGCCCCATTCGCGCCCACGACATAGACGCTGCCCCTCTCTTCCAGGTCCGCTCCCAGCTCAAATTCGGCATCGGTGGCGTCGGCGTGCGCGCGCGCCTGTGGTGGGTGGGTGGGCGATTGGTGAAGGACCAGTGGCTGTGACTGCGCTGAGCTGTGGTAAGATAGCACCTGGCCTTTTTCTTGAAGTTGCCTTTGCCTCCTCTCGTAGTTCAATTCGACTGGTTTGCCGTCAACCGTGGACAGGAGGCATCAGGGAACTTTTTGGGCCGTGCCCATTCTTTAAGTAATTTGGAGGATGCGTGTTCAGGTACATTCTGCGGCAACGCGTCTCCTGAATCGCTGACAAAAGTAAGCCATTCCCAGCTGCTGGCATGTGCGCTGTACAAGTGCTGACAATCATGCTACTATCTCATAAGCCTCACTCATTGCCCGGGCAGTCGTTGCACATTACTGACATTTTGAGATTTGAAAAGTTTTTCAGAAGCCATCACAGGATTGTGCACAATGCCTTCCATGAGGGCATGCTGCAATGCACATCACAACATCACGGACCTGCTCTTCGAGCACGCTCTTCTGCAGTCTCTCGACCAGCTGCCGCTTGTTGCCAAGGGTACTGAGCTCCCTGGCCTCCAAGTGATTCCTGAGCTCTTGCCTGGCCAACCTGTTGATGTCCGCACCTCCCAAGACCTTGAGCGTGCCCCATGGGTAATCAGCGGGGAACTTGGACTGATTGGTGTCTGCTACCTCCCGGTTTTTCTTGCGCAGTCTCTGCACCACATCTATTGCTGCCATAAATGTGCGCTACAGGGTGCCAGAATACCATCGCATACCCTTCCTGTAAGGTGACTTCACCGTTGTGGGTGACCCCCACAGTTACAACTTGCAGTTGAAGTTTGTGAGAGGAGTGAGAGTGCGTGCTGCATGAGGGCGAGGTCAGCATGGCGAATCGGCGTTGCAGTGATGTTGAGGTGTGTGCAGCGCATGGCCTTCACGACTTTGGGGGCGTTGCGCGGTGCCAGCAGCAGCGCCACTGGCAGGAGCAATGGCAGCATAAGCACAGCTCTGCAAGAACAGCGCTGCAAGCAGTCACCGCTGGAGCCTTTGCCCCAGCTTCGACGTAAGCCTACAATCTTATAATCAGCGAATTGTAAGCATGCGTAGTTCAGCAGCAAAACACTGATTGTGTACATGACCCAGGCTGACATGCGGCTTGTCCTTGCTGTTGCTGGCAGAAGTTGGATCCTGCAATGCCTGCATCGCTTGCCCGTGCCTGTTGCTGACAGAGGCTGATCTGCTGGCTCTGTACGAATACGCAAAGGCTGTAGGTGCGATGCGGAGTGACATTCGCACACTCGTGATAGCCGTGGAGCGGCTGCAGGCCGACGCCGCCACCAAGGAGAGCATGCAGATGCTCCACGGTGCCGTCACAAGGCTCGAATCGATGCACCTTGACTACTGCACGAAAAACGAGTTGCTGGGACGCCTTGATAGGCTCGAAGCTCTCCAACGGACACATGCGCAAGATGCCAGGCAATGCTCAGCTCTGTTGGAGTCTCTGCCGCGGGACCTGGTGACCAGAAGTGACATGAATTTACTGCAGTCGGCGCTCAAGGACTGTGCCACTGTCGCAGACATCAAGCGCCTCGAGGAGATCCATAGCAATGCAGCGCGAAAAGAGGCATCAAGCAAGGAGTTGGTGAGATTGCAAACCTATCTCGCGTATGCATTTGTGGCATTGCTTGCAGAGCACTTCATACCTCAGGACAAGGTTTTCCGGTTCTTCGCCTCTGTTGTTAGTGCAGTAAGTCGCTGATGAAGATTTTTTGTTTACTAGTATGTAGCTGTGAGAGGTGTGCTGTCTGCGGCCAGACGACTTAAAGCTGTGATATCTTCATCAACGCCAGTGGGCATGGCCGTCAATGCACAACCTGCAATTTACAAAAGCCTGTGAGGTCCTGCTGACCAGCTGCTTCCGTTGCTCCTTGCCATATATGGCACACGAGGGCAGTGACTCTTATCCTTGATGATGTGGCACGTGGGCCCTTGCAGTGCCTTTGTTTTGTGCCTAAGCTGGTCCGTGTTTGTTATGCTTCTCAGTTATTCGGCATCGTGCATGTCCTCTTTTGACGTGTCCTATTTTGACAATGGCCTTGGGGGTAAGAGAACCGCAAGGGATGTCAACACCTGCAATGTCAAGCATAGACCACAGCAACAACCCTTGGCTTTGCACTCTGAGCAAGAAAGTTGTATGCAGCTGCAGCAATGCTTCTTCGCATGCCCTAAAGGCTATGTATACTGCATGCAAGCAGACACTAGCAGCGGAACTGCTTCAGTGTAGGGCCTGGCCCAAATTGTCCTTTTTCCTTGCCTACATCTTGATTATTTGTCCTGCCAAATCAGCGTATTCTGCGTCCTGTTTTTAGTACCCAATTTCTGAATAGTCAAGGTGAAACGGCTGGGAAGTTACAGTTTGAAGTTCACTGAGAAAGTGGGAAAAGTGGCATCCCCGACAGCTGTCGACAGCACGCTCTTCATCAATTTGCAAATGTACTGGAAGGGTCGGCACTATGACTTCGATCAGATAGATGACGAGCTGGAAGGCTTTAGCCACGAGCGCCACGTGCTGAGTGCGCTAGTAGCGCGGCATACTTTCCTGCGGACAAGAGCGTGGCTGTCCCCCGGGTTGGAGGCAGCGGCAGCATCATTTGCTGGTGAGTCGAGAGACAATCGATGCCACCTGCATGAATCGCGTGATATATAAATCTTGAAGGAAGGGTTGAGCACACGGGCGCATTCGGGTAGGCAGCAACCGTGACGGCGCTACCCAGCAAGGACAGGCAAGGGCTCTGTTATCACGTGACAGTGAGCCGTATCTCGTCGTGAAACAGTTTGCTGGCTTGCCTGCAAACTCATGCTGCACACACCGTGTGTTGCGTTTTAACAAGCGAACCGTAATGCGCCACCAGGAAGACTCATGCTCCACCGCAACACCGCGTCTGCAGAGCTTGCCGACGTTGCGGCAGACATGCCGGCCACAGTGGCGGAGCTGTCCAGCATGGAGGACACCCTACAGCACTTGCGCCTCAGCTGGAAGCCACGACTGTCAAGATTTCGCACCTACGAGCTGCCACGGCTTTCGGCCTTCAAGAACGCCGTTGCCAGCTCCAAGCTGGCGGCGGGTGCTGCCAAAGCTGCACTCGAAAGATACTGCAGCGAGTGACCCGCGAAATGCGGCTCCGGCGCGCGCCACAGAGCGCAGGCGACAGTGCTGGCTAGCTGGGACCTCCTGACGCACATTCTGTCCTACAGGGACGCCGACGACTGGTACTTCACAGCGCCGGTCATCAGGCTCGTGCGCGCGGCGTACACGACCGCGGTCATCAGGGAGACTGCATTCACCGGCAGTAGGGGCCCGCGCCAGAGCGCTGTTGCGTGGGTGTGCAGGACGCGCTTCGCGCAGGCCGCGCACAGCCACGCGCGGCTGGATGCAGCGCTGCTCAGCAAAGCGTTTGCGCGCGCCGTACGACGGGGACACTGCGAGCCGGAGGCCCTCAGCCACCCCGCCGCCGCCGCGGGCGCCGCGGGGCTAGTGCAGCGCTTCGCAGCCCTCAGCGTGCGCATCGATGGCTCCGTGTTGTGCGGCGCGGCGCGGGTGCGCGACGCCGCCGTGTTAGAGGCCCTGTGCAGGCAAGTGCTGACGCCGGGGGACATACGAACCCACCTGCACCTCGTGGGGCAGGTGCTGGCGGAGTGCGGCGACGGCGGCGGCGCGCTCATGTGGCTGTCGCAGCAGCTGCAGCCGCCGTCGCGCGACTGGCCGCCGTGGTACCTGCTGTCGCTGTGCCAGAGGGCCGCGGCGTACGGGCACCTGCATACGCTGCAGTTCCTGCTGGGGCCGGGGCTTGTGCTGTTTGGCCCTCTGGACGAAGTCTGGCTCGAGCGCGGGCCACATGAAGACTTCTTCAGCTGGGCTGGCCACACGATGAGATTACCCGAGGCGGCTGCCTGGGGGGGCGACCTGAGCACTGTCCAGTGGATCGTCGAACACAGTGCGTACAAGATTTCAGCGAGGATGATGGAGATAGCCGCCCACCAGGGCCACCTGCCCCTCCTCAGGTGGCTGCGAGGTGAGCAGTTGGCGTACGCGTGCAATGAGGACAATGTCTGCAGCAAGATCGCAGGCATTCCGGGCAGCCGCTGCACGGGCCACGTCCTGCAGTTTCTGAGGGGCTGCAGGGGGGGGAATGGAGCGTCACGCACTTGACGGGCATGCTGCGCTCCGCGCTGATGCTGAATAGCAGGTTCGAGGCGCCCCCCAACTACAGCATTGCCGAATTCGTGCTGCGCGAAGGGGCTCAGTGGCCCGTGAACCTTTGCGAGCTTGTTCACGCGCCGGGGGTTTATTCACTTGCTGAGCTGGTTCTGTGGGCACTCAGGCAGGGCTGTCCATGGGGCAAGTGGGGCAGTGATGAATGCGACAGGCTGGAGCTTGTCTATGCCCCGGCCAAGCGGATCCTGCACAGTTATGGGTGCCCCTGCCAATGCCCCCGGGACTGAGCAATTACAATACAATAGTGCACGGTAGTCCTTCTGCGCCCCAGAGCACCTCGCAGCAGCCCCATTGTCGGTGTTCGGGCAGACCAACTGTGACGCACATGAATGCAATCAATGGTGGGTGCTTGATGTCTTCAAGCGGACGAGATGCACTGCATCAATTATGCACTGCTGCTTTCTTCATCCAGTTGCCCTTGAACTGCCTAGAGCTGAATGTCGCCTGCCATTGCCAGGAGTTCATACATATGTATGTATGATTTTGCCTGCCTAGCTGTTTGTTTGTTTACAAACAAACAAAGTCGCCAAAGCTTTGAAGAGGGGAAACTTCCCACGGTGACATGCCACACTTGAAGTTGCGAAATGCCTTGAAGTCTGTGGGAGAAAAGCGAACCATGAGTGGCGGGGTGGCGGCTCCTTTTCCGGAGGTGCTGCACCCTCCCGAAGGCTACGGCCTAGTGCAAGCCGGCCTGTACAAGGCAGGCAACAACTTTACGCCAGCCAACATCATGTTTCTGCAAAAGCTGGGCCTCAAGACTGTCATCAACATGGGACCGGGGATGCTTACCACTCGCAGCACCTTGGGATCATGGCTGGCGAAAGAGGGCATTGCCGTGGTGAGTGCATGCACGTTGCAGTTGCTGCACTGAAGTGGAGGTGATAGCGTCACCCCCGATGCGACATCCATAGCGTCGCAATGCACTGCGCAATGCAATTCCACACACAGTGGGGCCCAGTTTTCAGCCACTGCGCAAGGCTTCTCGATCTCCCAGACCAAGGTGCCGCTTGCAGGTGTCTTTGCTGCGTCGCAACCTTTACATCACTTCAGGAACTGCAGAGCCCATGCCGGGCCTTGGAGGTAACGCTGCGCCGTTTACCCCACGCCAGCCTGGTGGATAACACCACTTCCTTTCACTATGACATTGCATTGTTGCAGGAAAACCCCTGCGGCGATTATCCCGGCGACTACGACGTAGGCGAGGAGGCCGTGAAGGGGGCCCTGGAGCTGCTGCTGGATCACAAGCTGTACCCCATACTGCTAGTGTGCAGCGCGGGGAGCCACCTGTGCTCGCGCCTGATTGGTTGCCTGCGGCGGCTGCAGCACTGGAGCATGACGGCGATACTTGATGAGGTGCGGTTAGGGCAGGGTTACGTACTTTAGTAGAGTCTGAATGGTATTGAAGTTGCAGCCCATCCTGCTAGTGTGCAGCGCGGGGAGTCACCTGTGCTCGCGCCTCATTGGGTGCCTGCGGCGGCTGCACCACTGGAGCTTGACGGCGATACTCGATGAGGTGGGCTACAGGGTAGGGTAGGTAGCTATTGGAGTTCAACTGGTAGTTGAGGCTATACCCCATACTGCTTGTGCGCAGGGCGGGCAACCAGCCACCCGCGCTTGCGCCTGATCAAGCGCCTGCGTCGGGTGTAGCACTGGAGCATGACAGCAAGACAAATGAGGTGGAATTCGGAGCAGAGGTGGGGTTGAGGGTTGCTCAGCTCCCAATGGACCTGTATGTATGACTTCAAGTGCTGAGTCGCTGACGCAGCGCAAGAGCAGTCACAGCTGGTGCCACCATGTGCGTCTCTGCGGCGCAACAGTTGCAGGCGGCGTGAGCGACCAATGTGCTGAGCGCTGGCGTAAGCAACGTGCGTGTCGCATGCCTGAGCAGAACTGCCCCCGCGCGCGGCGCTGCGGTGCACCTGCGGCATAGCTGCCGCATCGCAGTGCGCACCCGACCGCCGCGCAATGGCGCTCTGCCCCTGCATGGCAGTGGGCGCCTTCATCTGCGGTCAGGGACAGCTGCTGCCACCTCACGTTTGCAGACATGGTCCTGCTATACTGGGTGCGAGGCGCGAGGTCATGGGACCGCTCGTGAACTCCCCACACTGTCATTGGTCACAACACACTGTCATACGGTTGTGAGGTTAGAGGTGTCATGTCTTGGAAGAGGCCCACTCCGATACCTGTCCATACATTGTATATGGTGCAAACTCACACTTAATCAGACATCACTGACGGGGTTCCGTGCTTGCGCGCTGCGCGCGCGCTGCGCTGCTGCAGTACCGCAGCGCGACGGCGACCGCCAACACGTACGACATGAACGAGCGCTTCATGGAGAGGTTCGACCTGGACCTGGTGGTCTTCCCGCCGCGCGACCAGCAGCCGCCGTGGTTCGCCGCTCACCTCGACATGATGGTGAGCGCAGCCCGCAGTCGCCTGCTGCAGAAAGACGGGACTTCATCCTGCAGCCACCGCAACTTATCCTCGGCTGTGCTTGTCGCTGACAGAGCACAGCTCAGCTCTCTTGGCGAGGTTGAGTGCTGTTGGGCACTGACGTGGCTGTTCAGATTTTGCGCCCTGATCATTTCTTCCAGCGGCACATGCTCTGGACGCGCGTGTTGTGTCTGCTTGTGTCCCTTGGCTGTCCATCTCTGGCACGGTGGTGAGCTACACGCTCTCGCATTGCGCAACCGGCAGAGGCCTCGGACAACGTGACGCATTACACACACCCCTGACGTGCATGCACGTTGCGCGCAGGACGAGGAGAGGCGCGCGGAAGCGGCGGCAGCAGCGGCGGTCGCCTCAGGCAGAGACGACGCTGGCGGCAGCAGCAGCGGCGGCGGCGGCGACGGTGGCGGTGACGGCGGCGGCGGCGGCAGCGGCAGCGCTGCGATACCTGCCTACCGGCTGAACTCGTTTGTGTACACGACGCCGCTGGTCAGCGCCGCGAGCGCGTACAACGCCAAGCGCTGGCTGCTCGACGTTGACGACGACGACTGAGGCGTGACGCGCGTGGGCGCAGCTGCTGCGCTCTTAAACCGTTATGCCTCACTCTGAGCACTGCCGTGCTCGTGACGCACGAACCGCACGATGGGCGGTCGTGCGCGCTGCAAGTCATGCACGTGCGGCATGCGCCAAAACGAGTCCCGCGCCGCGCCGCGTGCAGCAACGGCGCACGTGCGCACATGCGGCGGCAGCACATGCAAGCGTGCACGCTTGCAATATGCGCACAGTGCTCACTACTGCGGGGGCGAGGCGACCACAATCAGCGGCGCACTGCTCACTAGTGGGCGCGCACGCTGCAAAGAAGCAGCCGGCTGCTCGGTCTTGGCTGCTGCTGCTGCTGCCGCCGCCGCTGCTGCTGCTGCTGCTGCATACTGCGGCAAGGAGCGCTGTCACAGCAGGATGAGCCTGTCAGTTCAGCAGCTCGAGCAGTCCCTTGGCACGCGCCGCGCAGGCAGGGGTGCCTGGCCCTGCTCCTGACGTGGCAGCGCTCAGCCACCTAACGCACACCATACTCATTCCGCCTGTGGGGCGGTGATGCGCCGCCACCGCCGCCTGTGCCGCGTGGTTCTCACGAGGCGCTCGAGCTCTGTGCAACAGAATTCAGCTGCGAGTGGCGTCAGCAGCGCGCATGTGCGCACACGCGCGCTCCTTGTGCCTGGTGTTGCGCAACAAGCTAGCGGCCTCAGATGAGCGCTGCTGCAGGCTGCCACCCGACGTGTTGCAGTATTAAGACCATCAGAGGTCCTTCCTCGTCATGTGCGGTGCCAGGCGCACACACAGGGGGCTTCAGATGTGCTTGCGCTTTGGGTACGACGCCTCTGCGTGTCGCACCCGGTCATCAAGCTCGACAGGTTACCTGTGGACGTAATTGATACTTGTCAGCACTGCATCATGGACATGTTGTCATGTGCATGGCGGTCATTGGCTAAACGTCAACAATTGTCACCTGGAAACTCGCATGGCCATTGGGAGTGTGACATCATACCTGAATGCGCACATGACATCTCAATGTGCTTGGGCATTGATAACTGGCACCTCAGCATGCATGTACAAAAGCTCAGACGCTGAAAATGCATGTTCAAAAACACAAAACACAAGTCTTCGGCCTGCTGTCCATCAACATGTATTGAACGTCATTTGATGGAGTGCATATACTTTAAGTACATGACACTGCTCAAATTTCACATACGCTTTGTGACACATGATTGACACATCACCCCTCCCCCCGCTCACCCAAACGCACTGAACTACATGGTCGATCATGATATGCATCGCTAGCACTACCACTACGTCTGCGCTGGCACACTTGTCAGAATGACAGTGCACGCTGCAGTGACTCATATCACATTACCTAAGCAAGGCGTTGATAAATAGTGAAGCGCTGCCACCCTGAAATGTGATGCCGTAACAGCAGGCCACCACACCTACATATGTATGTGGGGAGTGTGATGAAAGCTGAGCACAAGCCAGAAATGAGTGCCGCCATCTGAAAAGGCGACGCTCCACGGCGCCACGCTCAACCTACCTAACCTTTCTCAAAGCCAGGGGCGCTTATGCGCGTGATGTGAGTTGAACATGACCAAGTTCCACAGGCATTCAGTCCGACAGGCAAGCTTCCTGTCGCTGGAGGGCAAAGCGGCCAGAACCTCAAGCGGTGACACTCCTGGAACAGGTGACGCTCCAGTTCCAGCATGCGACGGCGCCACCCTCGTGTGGCGACTGCGCCCACACTCACCATAGCGAGCAGTATAAGTGGTACGGTGCTGCGCAGCAGTCGCCGAACTTCTGTGGCCCCGCCAGTCATAGCGGCGAAACCGCCGCCACATGGATCTGTGACGCACCGCAGACGAACGTTTGACGTTGAGCCACGCGCGTGGTGTGTGCGTCCGCGTCACCTGCCTGAGCGCTGCTTCCTGCCATGAGATGGCCGCCGCAGCAGCAGGCGGCGCTGCGCAGCGACACACCGCGGGCACACGTGCACTGTGCCGCGCGCAGCCGTGGACGTGTGAGAAGCGGGCACGCGGCGGCGCGCAGCAGCGCGGCGGCGGCGGCACCGAACGATGGAGGCGTCGCGCAGTGGCACTGCACGACCGGCATCGGCCGGCACGCGGTTCGTCTGCAGGGCGACAAACCGCCGTTGTCACTCCAGTCCAAGGCGCTCCCGTGGCAACGCCTGCGCGCCTGGACTGCGCGCATCAGCAGGAGCGCGCGCGACGGGGCCGGAATATCCAGCATGAGCACCTCAAGTGGGTGACGCCCCAATCCGCCCTCGCCCACACCTTCCGTCGCTGTGCGCAATGGCACTGCGCATGTGTGACTGTCGCGCAGCCAAGCTGTGCGAGTGCGCACAGTCCGTGCGCGCACAAGGCCGCCGCGCGTCAGGCGATGAAGCTGTGCGAGCGCGGGCGGTCTGTGCGCTGCCCGTCGTAGGGGTGCGACGGCCACCAGCGCGACATGTGGTGCTTCCAGTACCACGCCCACCAGCCCGCGCGCTCGCCGTCGTCGCCGTCGCCGCCGTCGCTGCTGCTGCTGGCGGAGGCCGTGGCGTTGGCGGTCTGGGGGCAGCGGCGGGGGGCGGGGGGGGGGTGCACAGCGAGGCGGTGGACAGGCGATGAGGGTAACATCTCGACGGTGAAGCTGCTTCTGCGCGATACTGCAGAGTTTGTAGGTAGGAGCAGCGCAGAGTGAGCCACAGCGAGTTGAAAGGCGACTAAATGGCGATTGAACAATGGTGTTGGGCCAGACAGAGGCAGCAGCGGCAGTGTGCCATGCACATCAGAAGCCAGTGCATGAGACAACGCTATATTGCAACAGCGTGGAATACGTCTTGCGTAGACTGCATAGTCAAGGCGTCAGGCACCTGCTACCCTTACCCCATGTTTGGCATGTGCCACATGCTTGGTCGGCATAGCATGCTGGGCCAAGTTGCCAGTATTAGATTATGTCTATGTCATCTTTGTCATGCTTTGAAGTATGAGATTGGACCCTACATGATGTTGTAGCTTGAAGCCACCTGTCACCGACATACTTGAAGTATATAGACAATATGCACACGCAGCAGTTGGTGACATTCACAAAAAGTGACAGGTATATGACAGGTTCACTAATTCAACGCCTTACACCCACCTCTGGTGCACTTGTGTTGTAATACGGCCACCCATCATCATCACCAAAGTCATCCACGCCCCCCTGCTGTGGCTGCTCCCCGTGCTGCCCCCTCCCCCCCTGCTGCTGCTGACCCCCCTGTTGCCCCCCCCTCCCCGCCTGATCCTCCCCATTGTCCCCCTGGCTTCCCCTGCTGTCCCCCTGACTTCCCCTACTGTCCCCCTGCCCCTGCCCCCCCTGCTGGTCCTGGTGCCTCGCGTCCCCCCCCCACCCCCGCCCCCCCCGCTGCTCCCCCCCGCGCTGTTCCTCTTGCTCCCCACCCCGCTGCTGCCCTTCGCCGCGCTGCCCCCGGCCGTGCTCCCCCCATGCGTACCCCCTGCTCCTGCTGAGCGTTGAGGGGGGGCGCGCCCAACCCCCCCACTGCCCCCACCACTCCCCCCCTGGCGTGCGTTTCGGCAGGCAGCCTGAGCGAGCGGCGCAGCTCTGTGCTGGCGCAGGGTCGAATTCGGGGGCTCCAGGCAGTCTGCTCCATTTTGAGGGGGGGCGCAGGGGGCACACAGCAGCTGGTTGAGAGCGGCTTGACTGGCGTTGAGACAGCAGTGACAGCAGAGTCAATATAACCATGGCAAGCCTGGTCAAGGCTCGTAGCGCAAGAGCACAAGCAGCTGTGGCGCGCATGCAGTGTGCCACAAATAATTGCGCATGATGGCCGTGCGCTCGCAAGGCGCTAAGGATGTCAGGCCGGCAGTGCGCGCTGCCTGTGACTATCGCTCAGCGACCGTCCTGCGCTGCAACGCGCAACTGATGGCGCGCATACGCTCATATCATATGCTTGCCAGGCGTTTGGCGCGCAGTCTTCACCTGCTGAAGCAGCCCCATGCGGCCGCGGGATCCGCTGCCGTGTCGGTCACGCAGGCGTACAGGCGGTTGTTAACGGCGCTGTAGGGGGCGCCTGAGAACGGCGGATGCTCCGCACACGCCTGCCAGTGCAGACACGGAGAGAGGTGCGCATTGTGGCATTCAAGACGCGGGCGTGTGCAGCACTCGTGTCGCTCAATGGTGTGGGAAGCTTGGGGAAGCCCGCGTTGTGATGCTGAGGTGTGTGCTCTAATTGTGGGGGATGGATGCAATGGCGAGTGCGCAGCAGCAGCAGCGGCGGCAGCAGCAGCAGCAGCAGCGAGGGGCTTCGCATGGCAGAGCCCTCACACAGCGCTACACAGCACGATCATCGCGGTGCCGCACGTAGTGTGAAGTGCATCGGGCTGAGCGGTTGATGAGACAGGCGAATGAAGATGAGGCTCGTCACATTCGACGATACGGCACGCGAACAAACGCCTCTTGTGCTGTATTGGGATGAGAGGCCATGTTGCAAATGCGCCGCGTAGGCCGCATCATTGTTGTATCAGATACTCGTGCAGTGTGCATCAGCCAGAGATGCACATGAGCCAGAGATGCACATGAGCCAGGAATACACGAAGGAAGGCACATAATAAGTTTTTCTGTACTGTGCACAACATGCCGGTGATTGCAAATTTGCCTTTGCAATGAAATACTTGGCTGTGCTTCCCTGAAAATGTCATCGCATGCTCACCTGGCAGAGGCATTCCCACAAGTTGACAGATTCCCAGCCACCGCCGCTGCCACGATCGCCGCTGCTGCTGAAACACAGTGACAGGTGTTAGGGAGGGCATGAAGCATGAGCCATGCACCATCTCTTGCAAGAGCGAGCGCATGCAAGGTGGAACGAGTGTTGGCAGCCCCTCTTATTGGCAGCCATCGAATAATGCATTTGAGACATGATGGCATGCAGAGTAACATTGTGCGATGGCGAACGTGTACAGCCTCCGCTTTCCGCATTGATCGCCGGTTCGTCAGAATCAAGTGCGATTTACGGATGCATGCCTCACGGTCCACTTCTGATGTATCACGTGCCGAACAACCAGTGTATCACACACAGTGAGCGTGTTCTGACTTGTGCAGCAAAACTCGGGGGTGCCAGAGCATGGCCCCCGGGTTCAGTTACTGAGCAGCTCACTGGCGACCACAGAACAGCATGCAGGCCTTCAGCAGCTTGTGATGCAAGGGTTCGTTGCAGATAGAACGTACCTGCTAGTGACAACGAAGTTTTGTGATGCAGTTCTGGGCACCGCAATTCCTCGCAGCAGCCCCCCCACCGTGCATCCCGCCAACACCAGCAGAGCTAGACCCAGCGCCTCAGCTGGCCGCAACCTGGTCACGTAGGGACGGCAGCAGAAGTATTCGGCGGGGATACACAGTTATTGAAGCACACGTGCAATAGCATTGAGCTGACTGAGCTTAGCAGCCCATCAGCGCGCAACTTTTTTGCCTGTCCGTGAAGTCCAAATCCCCAAAGCTGCTTCGCAAAGCAAAAGCGTCGATGCAGCAGCACCAGCGAGGATAGTATCATGGTCTTACTGACGGCATGCGACGTACCCGCGAACATGTTCGTGCTCTCGGATCTCGGGCTCGCCTCCCAGCTCCAGTGCGCCGTAGGAGCGCGGCGCAGCTGACAGTGGCGCACTTTCCTGGCTCATCGCCGCGCAGCAACTGAGGTCAGCGGAAAGGCTTACGCCATAGTCAGCCACTGCACACATGTGTACAAGCTAAACTTCAAGATCATCTTGAGGTTTTTCTCAGGACTTGAACGAAGCACACACGCAGGTGACAGATGAGAGTTCTTGCGGTGGCGTCCCTGGGCGCAGGGCTGGCACTTCAGGCCCTTGAGGCGGCGGCGTTTGCTGCTGCTCCGGGTGCAACAGCACTGACCGTCAGCAATGGCCATCACTGTCCACACTGCCGCAGAAGATCGGAGCTCACAATGGTGGTCCAGAGCCGTGGGGGGGGGGGTTCGGGTGGCGCAAAAAAGGGCAAGAAGGATAAGGACATGGAAAAGGCTGTGCGCACGTTTCAGGTCATGGAGGATCGGAAGGAGAAGAAAAAAGAGAGAAAAAAGGCAAGTTGATGGCTCGTGGTTGCAGGCTGCATACAATTCATCACTGGGGCTCTTGTGTTGTCAAATAGAACGCATCATGAAGTGCAATCGATTGAAATCTCATACACACGCACAATGCACTAACCCTCTTGTTCGGTTTCTTGCGTTGGTTCATGATTTGAGCTGGCTGTGCAGCGCAAGAGGTGAACGCACAGCAGAGTGTGAGGCGTACACTTATGCGTTCTGATGCTCCAGGTCTGACCAGGCCTGATTGACACACACTGGATGTCACCAGCTTGCACCATCATTCTGAGCAAGTCCTGCAACTGGTAACAGCATGTGATGGAAGTTGTTGCCTACCAACAAGTCAATTCGTGCGTCTGCGTTGCACCCAACAATGCATTTTTTATTGATGCAACAGCAGCTGCTCCGTGATCAGTAATGCAAGTTCCATATGTGATGCGGTTGCATATCAAGCCACTGCCGTGCGCTGCAACACTGCTGGCCCCAAGTTGAGAGGCATGACGCAGCCGCTTGTTCATCAGTCTGTCCCATGTTGAATGTGCTGGCCCATGACTGTTGGCGGCGCCTCGCTGAGCGTATCCTGTAGCAATGCGACTGCCTTGCTCAGTCTGCTTTGCATGCTCATTTCACCAACGACGACGCCAAATTACGGGCGTGTAGCAGGCTGCTTGGTGCTGGGCTTGTGCTGTGGTAAAGTCCAGCGCTGAGCATGGCCACGTAAGCGCAGTCTTATGAATGCAAGTGGCTTGTTGGCTCACTCTGCGGTGGCGCGACGATAGCCCTCAAGTATACTGGCTGATGCGGTGAACGCGCTGGTGCGCAGTGTGTGCACTGCCCCATAAGAGCCGTAGCACAAGTCTGCGTGCGGCATTGCAGGTGTTGTGGCAAATCTTTTGAAGTGTAAGTCGTTTGTGGCATATCCCTTAGACATGCACCTGCCTGCCACAGTCTCAGCTCTCGCAGGAAGCAAATGCACATCAGCGCGCGAAGACGTGTATTGTCGTACCATGTTGAGCACTGCGACATCAAAGCGCAGTCACGTAGAGGCATCGCCCAGCCATCAGCATCATCTTTGATTGTGCACGGCCATGGCGATCACCGCGTTGCTGTGGTACCCGTTGCAGTGCCGCAGTAACCCTAACCCTAACCCTAAGCGACGCCGCGTGTCCTCGGCGTCGTCATTGGCGGCCAATGGGCGCGGCTGCGCGACATGTCACGGCTGTTAGCCCTAACCCTACCGCCCAAACCCCTCAACTCTCATGTTCAACCCAGAACCCTGCCCTGACCCCTGAGCTCATACGCAACGCGACACCGCTCGCCCGCTCGCTCACGCCGTGCGTCTCCGTCGGCACGCAACGCGCGCCACACAAGCGCCCCGCTGCTTCTCATGAGACTTACAACACCATCGTTGCGAAACTCTCCGACGCGCACGTGGCCTGCAGCAACTGCGCGAGTCCTCGGCGCCGTCGCTCGCGGCCAGCCGGCAGGGCCGCGGCATACGCGCCAACCCCCTGCGCCCCGTCGCCCAGACGGAAGCCGCGGCGGCGGCGGCGGGCCGAAAGAAGAAGCCCATGCCCAGCCCATTTGAGGTGCGCGCCGCTGCTGATTGTGGGCGACTAGCAGGGCTTGAACTTGTGGGCTTCGCGCATGGCTTCAACTGTCATTCTGAGCCACTGTCACGTCGTCAACTGTCATATTGAGCCACTGCACCACGAGCGCGGTGTGACTCGTTTGTCGTGCTGGTGCCACTGCCGCCGTCAGTGCTCGCTGTGTTGACGCGGTTTTCAGCGCCGCTGTCGTCCGCTATGGTCATCCGCATCCAATCTAGCGCCTACCTTGTGTGTGGCGCGACTGGCGCAATGATAGTGGTGCGGAGGAACTTGAACTCTGGTCACCGCTGCTACATGTGTCGTCACACACGGGAAATGGATCGACACTTGATGCACGAAGCTGTGGGCGCTGCGCCCAACACTTCAAAAAAATGCATACCTCAAAGTATATCCATATGTATATGGTGTGTGTGCGTAGACACCTCGCAGCTTCTTCAGCCGCAGATGTGCTGATCGTCACTCAGGGGTGCGCAGGCGTGCTGTGGAATTGTACAGTGGTGTATACTTGGCCTCGCTGTTGCGGGGGCTTGCAGCGCCAGCCAACGCTGCAGAACAGCGGACTCATCATGTAGTAAACACCCTTTGCGATGACCTTGAATCTCATTGCAGAATTCATGAAGCGACCCTAGACTACATCCTTTGCCAATTCCCCAATGTCGTTATCCTGCACAGACTCACCAACGAATAGCTCAAAGTGCCATTAGCATGATCTGCGATGATCTCAGGGTCTTGCACACACAGCGCGCTACCAGATTCATCAAGCGGCCCTACAGCCTTGTTGCCAACACCCCATCGTCATTTTCCTGCACAGGCAGAAGCGAAGATGACCACCAAGTTCAACGTTGCGGATCTCACCGGCGTGGAGTTCATCGGCAGTTACGCAGAAGACGAGAACGCGTGGCCATCTGAGGCCGTCCCGGAGGTTGCGTTCTTGGGGCGCTCTAATGTGGGCAAGAGCTCCATGCTCAACTGCCTGTTTGGCGAGCGCGCTGCCAAGGTGAGGTTTGTTGTGAAGTTAACACTTCAAGAGTGTGTTGCCCACGGGGGAGGGATTTGAGGATGAAGGCTGCAGACCAGAAACTTCATGTGTGTTCTCGGTTGCTGGCGTTACCTCGGGTAAGGGTGAGGGTCAGCGATAGGGTCAGCGCCCGGGCCTGATCTGCGTGCTCGGTGGTCTCAGGATGAAGGTTGCAAGACCCGGATTTGTATGATATGTTCTCCAGGCGTTCACAGGGCCGCTGATGCGGGCGCAATGCGCACCGTCACGTACACCTCTGAACGACCTCCCTCCTGCCTCTCCCCCCCCCTGCCCCCCCAGGTGTCCAAGACCCCCGGGCGCACGCAGCTCATCAACATCTTCTCGGCGCGCGGCGGCGCGGGCGGCGCGCGCGAGCTGTGCCGCTTCGCCGACCTCCCGGGCTACGGCTACGCGAAGCTCGCCAAGGAGGACATGCGCGCGATAGAGGGCTTCCTCATGCAGTACCTGGAGCGTCGCGCGCAGTTGAAGTTGCTGATACTCCTCGTCGACGCGCGCCGCGACGCGCTCGACTCCGACGCCGAGATCCTCGATTTCGCGGCCGACATGGGGGTGGGCTTTCGCGTGCTCGTCGTCGCGACCAAGGTCGACAAGCTGTCGGCGATGGAAGCAGCGCTCAACCTCGCGCGCATCCGCGACGGCTTTGGGCTCCCTGAGGAGCTGCCGCTGCCGTTCAGCGCCGTCACGGGGCAGGGGCGCAAGGAGGTGTGGCAGTACATCCGTGAGGCGTGCGAGATGGACCGGCGGAAGCAGTAGCCGAGGCGTGAGCGCGAGAGCGCCGCTGCGTGTGTGCGTGTTCACTTGAATGCAACGGTGTTTTCGGCGGAAGCAGCAGCCAAGGCGCGAGCTCTAGAGCGCCGCTGCTGCTGCGTGTGTGCGTCCTCGCTGGTCTGCGACGCTGTGGATCGGCAGAAGCAGTAAAGACGAGCTTGAGAGCGCCGCCGCTGCTGCGGGGGTGTGCGTTTTCACTGGGGTGCAGCGCGGTATTGAGGGGTGAAGGGGGGGTGGCAAAGGGGGCGGCGCGGCGCCCCGCGCAGCGCGCGACGTTGAAGCGCTCACAAGGCTGCATCATTGATGCAGATCGATTGAGAAGTCTGCAGAGACCTGTACGATTGAGTGGCGTGCAAGCTGAGCGTTGCTGCACGCTTCCACGCTTACTATGAAGATGAGCTCGGGGTGGAGGCCCTGGCACAGAGTGGCGCTGCGCTGCCGGATTTTGCATCTTCAGCCGCCGTCAGCACCCTGCAACCTCACCTTCTTCAAGGTCTGGCGGTGCCCTGCCGTCAGTGCACACGCCATTGGTGCCTCGCATTGCGCCTGTGCCTGAGCAGCGCCACTGATTTTCATTGGGTACTGCTGCATCACATAGAGGTGTAGCGACTGCGCAAGCGCGTGAGTGGCATAGCACAGCATTGCCTGCTCATGATGGCCGACATGCGTGCAGACGATTGCGTGTTAATATACTCGGACGCTGAAGTCATTCAGTACACCAATGTTAATGTTCAACAGCCATCTCAACTGTGCCACATGTCGCTTTCCCCCCACGTCCTGTGCTCTGACATTTTGTGATTGCAGCTTTCAGGACATTGCGCCGCGACGTGCTGCATCGCCAGACTGCACCATGGCCATACGTATACTGGCTGTGCAACTGCAGGCGGCGGCCAGGCGTACATGAATTTTTCGTCTACAGAATTTTCCATTTTTCATCCATCAGCTGATCAGCTGTGACGCTCCAGCAAACTTAAACTTGTGCCAGGCAGGACAGCAAAAAAAGTACGCAAAGGTGTGTGGCAAGTGAGAGCTGACGCTGCTGTGCGGTTGCAGGTTTGCCTTCAAAAAATGACTGCACTGCACGAGCGTCGTCATGCACAGTTGCATACGCCTGTCACTGTTACAGCATTCGCATGTCAGCCATGAAAGATGCAGGTACAGAGGGCAAAAGGCCAGCGTCGCGGCTCTCTCTACAAGCATCCATGTACATCCCAAAAGACGCACGCCACCGCCGCGCTTGCGCGAATCACCGCAGCACCTACGGCCCCCCAACATGCAGTACATACCTACCGCCTGTACACCTAAGACGGCGCCAACGCGGCCCCGTCTAGCCAGCGACACGACAAGGCGCGCCCCCCCCATAACACCCAACAACCAGAGCGCGCCATATGCCGCTGGCAGCAGCAGCAGCGGCGGCAGCGGCGGCGGCGCTGCCGCTGCGGTGCGCGCGATACTTGCTCCCCGCCGCCCTCTCTCCTCACAGAGCCGGCTCATCGTGCGCCACTGCCTGAGCGCTGCTGCCGCTCGCAGGCCGCGCCGCTGCGCCCCCGCGAGGCCGTTTCGCACGCTCCGGGGCACCGCCGCCGCCATCCCCGCCGCCATCGCCGCCGCCTGGCGCTGCCGCCTCCGCCGCCCCGCGCTTCCGTCGCCGCGCGGCGGCGGCGCCGCCATCCTGCGGCTGCGCAGCAGCGGCGCCGGCGGCAGCAGCGGCGGCGGCGGGCGCGCCGTCCTCAGCTGCGCCGTCGCTGTCCGCGCCCAGGTCAATGAGCTCCGCCGCCTGTGCCTGCGCGGATGCGCGCTGCCGGCGCGCGCCGCTGCGGCACCGGGCAGCGAAAGAGCGGGCGGCGGCGCGAGCGCGGGATGGGTGTGAGCGCTGCTGCGAGCTGAGCAGCGGTGCTGGCTGAGTCACCCACCCCTCTGTCTGCCGAAGCACTGGAGCGCGTTGCGACGCGCGCGCGCAGACGCCAGCTCCGCCGATCAGAAGCGCGCCAACGGAGGAGTGTCTGGACTCGCGCATGCGTTGCCTCACTGCACCGGCGTCGCCAACAATGTCACCCTGACCCTGATCTCAACCTTAATGTAACCTTACCCTAAAGCTCTTGACTATGAGGAAGACTTTGAAAAGCATTCTTGTTGGAGCATGCGGCAGTTACATGCTCATCCGCTTGCGCGCTTGACGGTTACGGCAGCTTCAACTTGCCGGTCTTCAGACCACACTACATTCACTTCTAGCAGCTCACGACTGGCGTCGGTCTTCTGTCACATCGGTCACCTTGACGTCTACATCTGCCAGTGTGGAGCAACAGGCTATGTAGTGAGCAGCAGCTCTCTACGTTGCAGCAGTTCTCACCGCTGCGCTCTCGGAGACTCCGTCTCACTCACATCGTTTACCGCCTTGGACTTGCCCTTGCATGTACATGCACCAGCCGTGCTTCCGCTGCGAAAACGCAAGAGATTGCAGATGCGCGCGTGCAGAGTCACCTTGCGCCGACGCCCTGGGGCCAGTGCCTTACTTGACACCAGTACCTCCAACCAAAATGTGTCCGAGGCTCTAGGGTGAGAGGAATTTCTCACCGCTGCGCTGTCGGAGACTCCGTTTCTCTCAGGTCAATGACCGCTTTGGTCTTGCCCTTGCCCTTTGTGGCAGCAGCGCTCGCCCCCTGCCCCGGCCGCATGGGCCGCCTGACCATGTGTATGAACCGAATGCCATTGGCGCCCTGTGGGGCGGGACACATGTACATTGCATGCGGAAACGCAGCGGCGTAACGCAGCGGCGTAACGGTTACAAACAATCGCGTGCGCTCGTGTGTGGAGCGTCCCTAGAAATATGTCGAGGTTGAGCGAGTATGAAGTCGGTGTACAGCCGTGTGCTGTGCTGGGGGCACCGAAAGCGGAGATCTGTTGCTGACGCAGCGCGGCGCCGCTTCGACGACAGTTCCACCGCGGCCCCGGGATGCGTCAGCGCACAAGCATGCCCAGTGCTCAGCAGCACAGGCTTCGCCAGAGCGCGCTGCTGCACGCCACAACTGCGGCAGCGGTCAGAAAGCGAGTGAGTGATGAAGTGCCGCTCTTGAGAGGCAAGGCCAGTGCTCAGCAGCACAGACTTCGCGACATCGCACGCTGCTGCGCCTCATTGCTGCGACAGCGGTCCGGTGCAAGAGGTGACGTGCCGCCCGCGAGAGGCAAGGAGAGCCACGAGCGAGCGCAGGTGACTGTGAGCCCCGTTCCTCGCAGCGTATGCACACTGAGATGCGGCGGTTTTGACTGTGGAATCATTGAGTGCAGTCAATAAGTTGCTTGTAATCTGGCTTCTCAGCTTTGGTGCAGTGACGCGGCTGCTGCTGCACAGGAATGCTACGACAATCCACCAAGAGATAGCCTTCACGCATGTCGATGCTGTTGCACTTTGACAAGAGCCTTGCGCAGGGCATGCTGTCCCGAGGCGACATCAGCAGATGTGCTTTGGATGACTCAGATTCTGAGCTGCAAGTTGAAGTACGCATGACCTCAGCAGCAGCAGACCTTGCTGTCAGTATGCATGATCACAATGCATCCAAAGCAGCGTATCTGTTACCAGCAATAGCTCTGGATGAAGCTGGTTACAATGCTATGCTAAATTAACAAGTGTACAGCAACAGTAGATCGCGTAGCACATCGGGAAGGCATGAGTCTCGTACGTCTGTGAACGCAACACAGAGCTGCACAAGTTGCTGCAGGTACTTCAACTTTGATCGCAGAGCTCCACTAAGCCTCCTGAATTGCACTCACTATGCCTGCCTTTTGCAGCGTCTTCCTGCCGGACGAGGCGTCACCATGCAGCTCCCTCCCGCTGAAAAGCAGTCTCTGCTGCTCTGCAGGCACCTGGGTTTTTTGTGCAATGGCCTCTCTCAACTGCGCCAGCGTGGTGTGCTCCAGAGGCAAATGCAGCGGGATGCGGGTGCCATCTAGCAGGCCGATGATAACAGGCGCATCCGCTGCTGCTGCCGGCTTCCCCATTGTGTGTTTTGCCGACAGTTGCGGGTGCTCCCTTACAGCTGCAGTGGATCCCCTGTATCAAAGCGCGTCAGCTCTAACAGCCTGAGCCAGCAAAACCTGATGCGGTATCTAACGTGCCAAATTCCAGGGGACGGAAGGATGAATTGATTTTCACAACCTTGAAGTTGGCGAGTCACGGAAGAAGTTCAATCATGATTCCCTTCCCCTTCCTATACTCTGATGCAGTTGCTGGTTTTTGCTGCCGTCAGCGTGGCGGCATGCAACGGCACAATAAGCAAGCACCTGGGTTCAAAAACATCACACGGCCGCTGCTGTATACAGAGAGCTGTGTATTTTGAACACGGCTGTCACTGTGCACATGGGCACTGGGCTGGCACGTAAGCTGCAGCGAACCGGAGGTACGGCAAATGGCCTAAAAGAATCAAGCGCGCCCGACGGCGGTGGGCGCAGCCACTGCCGCTGCCTCGCGCCGCCGCGTCTAACGCACAGCAGCAGCCGCATTATTCACACAAATCGACAAAGACGATGTACAACCACAACGATCAGCCGTGCGCGTTGGCTCCCTCTCATCATCACGCCACCGCCAGCGCCTCCTGCGGCGCCGCGCCGCGCAGATTGAACGCCACGGGCCTGCGCTTTGCGGCGGCGCGCGCGGCCTTCGCGATCGCCTCTTCCCGCTGCCGCTGCTGCTGCGCCGCCGCCGCAGCAGCGCCGCCGTCGTCCGCGCCAGCGGTAAAGACATACGTCTCCATGAACTTAGGTGCGAAGATCTGCGTGGTCGGCTGCGTGGACAGCAGCGCGGCGGCCTCCTCGGCCGGCGACCTAAATGTGTGGTCGTTCTTGCGCGCAAAGTGCATGAAGGCGCGCGCGAGGTGCCACGACGACGCCACCGCCATCTCCGAGTGGTTGATGGCCTCCATGGGGGAGCCGTCGGGCAGGGTGCCAAACTCAAAGTTGGACTGTCGAGGAGGGAGGGGGGGGGGGAGGGGGGGGGAGTCAGAGTTCATGCATTTTGATGAGCAGGAAGGGTCGAGAGATGGGGTTTTGCCAGCCGGAGGACTGACTCAAGTGGTGCTGGCACCACTGGCGCTTGCAGACACGGGTCACTGCTAGTTGGCGCAACTGCAGCGAGCGCAAGCGTTCCATGCATGCATCGACACTATGAACCCTAACCGTAACCCTAAATGAGGTGTGGTGTTGTACTGGTCCTGTGTTGTGTTGTTGTGTGTGTGTTGTTGTGCGTGTATGTGTCATTGCGCATTCTGCATCCGCTACAGCATGACCGCAGTCTTCTCGTCCGCAGCTGAAATGCGGCGAGCACCGCCCGTTGCAGCTGCACAGCAGGTTTTGTATCTGCAGCAGAAGCGGGCATATTTGCGCGCCTGCAAGCTCTTTCCTGTACGTGCAGCCACGTGACAAGATGAGCACAGCGGCCCTGCGGAACTGTCTGAAACCAACCTCATTGACAAACTATAAGCTCCCACATCAGACCAAAAAAATTGGACTGCACAGAATGCATTGTTGCGCCAATGCTCTGGGTTCTCAGCTCACCTTCTCAGGATGCCATTGGACTGCAGCACGGTAACAAACCGCAACAACAACAGGAGAGCAGCAGTGAGGCGGACGGTGCGTTAGCCTTGCGCGGCGCGTGCTGCGACGGTGACATTCAGACATTGATTTCAAACAGCAATCCTATGTAGCACGAGGGCAGGTGGCGTGCGCCAGCTGTCGCATGCCAGTATATAGACTGCAGCAGGCGACCGTTGAACTTATATGATCAGGTCAACGCATGCGCAATGCGAAGTGCGCACAACAACTTGGCATTGCCACGGTAAATCAGAAACACGGTCGCAGGGTGCAGCGGACTGGCAGCAAATGAAGTGAACATGCACCACTTTACAGAAGTAGTTATACTACTGATTTGGTGTCGTTTTTTCCTCAATTGATCACTACCTTGCCCTTCAGATGTTGAGCATGAGTATGCAAGAGTAGCATACCCATACATATCCCTGCGGCACTTGCCTGCGAATATCGGCACGCGGTTGCCCTCCATCGCGCTCACAAAGGGCTTGTTTTGCCTGCCGAACGCGCAGCAGCAGCAGCGGCAGCACTGTACAGTCAGCAGCGCTCAGCGTCGTGGCCCCCAAAGAAGACTACAGAGTGCCCCCGCCAATGTGCATGCGCATTGCAATTAGGCCGCGGCACAGCTACATAGCACTGTGAATCGACGCAATATGAAGCTCTACGATCTTTTGATTCGTTTTCATAGTGGCGGAGTAGCCATCGGCGGAGGGCGAACCAGTTTGTGGGGACGATGTGTAGCATGATTGCTGGCTTGGTACGGCGTCATTGTATGCCAAGTCAGTGCACATCTCGCTGTATTCATCATCACGCCCCTACTGTGTTGTTTGCGACCCTAAAGCATATTAGGTCCTACGGTATCATGGCAATTGCTCAAGAAGAAAGCGACTTGTCAGCGTTCGGGGGCTGCTGCCACGTGAGGCCCCCGACGCGGTCCATCCGCAGTACAGGCCAACTCAGTCCTGGACGCGCTGTACTCATCGCTCACGCTCACGCTCACACACACACGCGCACACGCCATACCGCTGCGCGCACCTGTCGTAGTTGATGGAGATGACGTGCATCGCGCGCTGCAGGTTCTGGTTAGCCGCGTACGTCTGCGGGCTCAGCCCCTTGGAGTGGCTGTTGAAGGTGAGCGCCTCCAGCTCCATTGCGGCACGCACGCGCGGCGGCAGCTGGCGCACCAGCCTGGGGCGTGCCGACAACAAGAGGGAAGCATGGGAACAGAACTAAAATTGAGCACGCAGAAAATAAGAGAGAAGCATGAGACCAGAACTGGAATTGAGCACGCAGACAATGAGAGAGAAGCATGAGAACAGAACTGAATTTGAGCGCGCGGCGGCAGCTGGCGCACGAGCCTGAACACGCGGAAAAAGACAAGAAGCAGATACACACGGGCACGCAACGCTGTGACGTGGCGGCAGCTGTCGAATGAGCTAAAGGCGTGCAGACGGGCAGTGCCGCGTGAGCCTAAGGGGTCGCGCGGATACACGCAGAACTGGAATTGAGCGCGCGGCGGCAGCTGGCGCACGAGCCTGAACACGTGGAAAAGAAGCAGATACAAAAGCACGCGGCGCTGTGACGTGGCGGCAGCTGTCGCGTGAGCCTAGAGTCGCGCAAGCAAAGGCAAGTGTCGCATGAGCCCAGAGGTTCGTGCGGATGAGGCCAGAACTGGAATTGAGCACGTGGCGGCAGCTGGCGCACGAGCCTGTGGCGCGCGGAAAAGAACAGAAACCGGGTGCGTGGGCGCGCGCGGATGTCGCTACAGCGCATGGACAAGGAAAGAGGGAGGTACGCGAGCGCGTGCCGAGGGTCGCACGGGAGGGGAAGAGTTGCATGAACCCAGGGGTTAGCGAGGAAGATGACAGAACTGGAATTGAGCGCGCCGCGGCAGCTGGCGCACGAGCCTGGGGCACGCGGAAGTGACAAGGAGCAGATAAACGGGCACTCGGCGCTGTGACGTGACGGCAGTTGTCGTGCCAGATCCAAGATACTTGAAGAAAGTGCCCCCCACGCGTGTGCGTGCGAGCGAGGCAGGCCCGAGCCGCTGCGGCGCTAATGGGCACAGCGTTCTTGCTACTGTATGCACATCAGAGTGCTGAGGTGCATGCTGAACCCCTGGAGCAGCGGCTCACTTGCGCCAAGCGCAGAAGTAACTTTCATGTAGTGAGAGATCTTCTGTATGCACAAAAGCATCACCGCGCTTCCTACAGCAATCCTGAATACCTCCACGTATTTCTCCGTTTGCGACTCTTTCCGTCCATCAAGTGCCTATCGCCGAGGCACCGAGCGCAGGAATGACTCACTTGCTCCAGCGCGCGTCGCGCGTGTACACGAGCGCGTAGTTGATGTTGGACGCGTCGTAGCCCGCCTCTATGGTGCTGTCATCGCCGCTCAGCGCCATCGCGAGCCACTCCAGCCCCAGGCACGTCCCCCACAGCGGGAAGAAGTCGCCCTTGGCATTCATTTCCACAACGTGGTTAATAGCGTGCCGTACCCCCGCCGGCAGGTCCGCCTCGCCGCCAGGCAGCAGCAGGCCGTTGACCTGAGACAGGAGGTCCTCCGCCTTCAGGAGGGGGGAACGGAGGGAGGGGGAGCAGAGATTGCGGAAAGGGGCGGGGGTTGTTGAGGGGCACAGTCGGGGGTAGGTGCATGGGGGGGCGTTGGGAGGGTGCGGGGCACGTAGGTAGGAGATGCAGGGGGGGGGGGCGTTTGACGCGCGCCGCCACCAGAGGGGGCATGCGTTGCAGGAGGGGGGGGGTGGAGTGCTTGAGGGGATATTCTGTTACGAGGGGAGGCGTGAGGCCGTATGGTGCAGCAGACCTTTGTGTGTCCTGCGCATAGGCCGTAATGCTTTGCTGCACCACAACAGCAGCCTGTTTCACCGCAAGACGTTGTAAAAAGACGGTGGCACCAAATGAGCAGCCTGGTCAAGGCGTTGTGAAAGGACGTTCAGCTGCACCATTGCAGCGGCCTGGTCGACCTCGACAGGGCAGCAGTGTGACAGGAGTGAAAAACTATGCTGGACGCTTGCGGAAGGCTTCGCCCGCCTGCTGCGCCTTCACATCACGTAGATGGGCCAAATGGAAGGGCACTTGCACAATGGGGTGTGCAGACTCGGGGAATCTCACACGTGCGCACCGCTGTCACTGATCAATAATATGCCAGTGCCACGAAAAGAGCACACGCCTCGACTCATGCTCAGTGGTTGACACTCACCTCGGCAGCAGTAATGTTGTACGGCATGCGCACGGCCCGGCCTCCTGCACTTTCGATCCACTTGACATACGACGCCGCCAGGTACTCGCACTCCCCCGAGCAAGGCTCGTCTGGCCTTGCAGCTGGGTGAGAGACGACAGCAATGATCGGCCTGTCGATGGCAACTGCAACTCCGATGCTGATCGCCGCAACTACAGCACCAGCCCACGAGGACTTCATGATGAGTGTGAGCCAGTGACGGCTAGCTTACAAAATGCTACTCTTAGCGCACAGCTGGCTGAAGGTACTGGTGCAGTGACAACTTCTGACAGTGCCGGTATGATGAGGCTGAGAAGTTGTAGCCCCAACTGCTATGGCTCAGCCGACGTGCGAGTGGTGGTATCAGCGACGGCGGCACCACTCTGGCGCGGATGGCACTGACAGCAAGCTGCACAGCAAGAGCACCACCTCCTTTCTGCAACTCGCAACTTCAAGTTCGTTTTTCGCGCTCTATCCCTTAGCCGAGTTTGTGCTCTCTTTCTGCTGCAACAGCGACCATGATGGAAGTGGACGATGATACGGCGGCCAAGCCTGCAGTGGCACCCGCTGTTCATACCAAAGTGCAGGCGAGTTGCTGCTGCTCCGAGACACAGAACCATTTTTGAAAATCGCATGCCTTCCCCACCTTGTGGTGCTCATCGTGCTGGGTGTTCTACTGCGATTCTTGCAGCCTTGGGTGGAGAAGTATCGCCCGCGGACGGTGGATGATATCGCGTATCAAGATGAGGTGAGCTCGTTGTGTTAGTGCTTGATCAAAGAATCATTTGTAATTTTGCGACTCATCAACGCATGCAAAGACCGTCTATCAAATAATATGCAGCAGGTCGCATCGTGCAGTGATGCATTGAAACTGCTAAGCACCACTGTTATCGCTAAAGCTCATTTGAACGAAAGCACACGCAAATGTTGAAAACCTCGCTCATGCGATCTTCGAAGCTGGCATCACTTGTAGGCGGCAAGTAACGAGCTTTGCTCGTTATCCTTACACGAGCATACTGTGCAATGTAAGGTCGATTCAAGTTCCGCTGAACATGCATCGTGCGCACTGATCTGGCCCGATTTGCATACGCACGGTGACACCTTGAGCGCTAATCTACAGCAAGTAACCTAGCCCTGCGCTACGCTGCCAGCAACACACGCTGCTCTGCTGAACACCGCCGCGCCACTGCGCTGCGCACGCGTCACGCCTTCACCAGGTGGTCAAGACGCTCAAGAAGGCCATATCCACGGGCGTGATGCCGCACTTGCTCTTCTATGGACCCCCGGGAACCGGCAAGACCAGCACCATACTGGCGGTGGCGCGCACGCTATTTGGGCCTGTGAGTGACAAAATCTCAAAACTGTGACAAAACCTCAATACTGTGATTGCATGCTATGCGTTGATTGCAAATGTTGTAAGTGGTGAAAAATCAAGACTGTGACTACTGGCTAGCTTTCTGCACAAGTCGTGATCTTCAACTACTATTCGTTTCACAGTTCCCGACCCCACTTTTGTAACAGTCATATCTCGCGAACCCATGAACCGATTCCCGTCAAAATTGATGTGCCGTGTGGCTCATGTCGCAATGTGTATGACTAGTGAATGGTGGCGCTCAATGCGATGTGCTCGCAGAGCTATGTGAATTACAGTGCGATTTTTTCGATTTTTTGCCCTTTCGAAAAACCATTCACGCCGACAAATTTGCGCACCCCAATGTGAACTGCAACAGCTTGCGGTGCACGCCGGGTTGAGTGCAGCCGTCTTAAGCAATTCCATAGCCATGCTCACAGTCTAGCAGCCTGCCAGAGGCCTGCGCTGTGCATGCTCTGGGTCGTGACCTATGAGCATTCCAGCTGAAGGAGGCCTTCACAAAACGGGTACAAGCTTTAGGCCTGCACCACGCGCAGCCAGCTTGCGCGGTCTTAAGCAAAGCCATAGCCTGCTCGTGTTAAATCGGGGTAGAGAAGCCCGATTCTAATCGGTGATCCGCGTCAAAAGTTATTGCAGTCGCCATCAGCACCTCCACCTCCGCGCAGTACTAATCGTCAAAAAGAGCGCGAAAAACAGCCCGAAAGGGCGCAAAAAGCCGGCGCGACCGATGCAGCAGAATGGCGATGGCATGCGATAGGCATGGAACTCGCGCGCTGGCTCTGTATGAGCCAGTACACAGGGACATAGCGGTGGCAACGCACCAATTTGCGGACATGGAGACCTTCGCGAGTTGTGAATGTTTGAAGTGTGGGTCTACTCCAAAAACGACGTTTTTGACGCGGCATCGCGTATTGGCGGACGAGTGCATTGAATTGGCCAACACCTTTGATGCATGGTACACATGGCTACATGTGCTTCAAGACGCATCAGTTTCCACCAGAATCGGATCAGACGTTCGCCAGTGATGGACGTTGGAAAAAGTGGGGTCGGGAACTGTGAACCGAATAGTATGTGCAGTGCTCAACGGCATTGTTGAAGTTGTGCAGAGCGCCGCAGGGGCAGCGGCGCCGCCTTCTTGTTGAGCAGGGGTGTAGGTACAGGTACCCTTTGCAGGTCGGCGATTGATGCGGGAGATGGAGCCACGTGCAGTCGTGCACGTGGACATGGAACGCCTGCGCGAGTGCATTCATCGGCTGCCTTCACCCGTCGACAGCGCTGCGACAGCTGCAGCGCTGCGCCTGTAACCGCAGCTCTCATGGTGTCAGCCTCACGAATGTGTGCCTCCACTCGAGTGCGCGCACCTCGCCCTGCGCATTCCAACATCACATGCGACTCTTCCCCACCTCAGGTCACACTTGAAGCAGCACACAGACTACAGTATATGCAGCTTTGATTGATCTTCGCTGTAAGGCGCAAACAACAAGTCTATGTGCTACTTTGAAAGCGTCACATGCAATGAACTTCACACGCGACTCCTCGCGCCGCCTCGTGCTGTGCGCACACGCGATGTACTGACCGCACGCACATCCTGTCAACAACTGCGTATACTTCGAAGTATGTACTCATACCCCAGACTATCCATAGACATGTATGTGCTGTCACAACATGACACCAAGCATCACACGCAGCTCTCCGCGGCGCCGCTGGTCACGCACTTCACCGCAGGAGATGTGTATAGTGTTTATGTACCCATGCCTACCCAAAAGTATCAATGAACATGTACATTTTGTCACAACATGACAATGAGCATCACGCGCAGCCCTCCGCGCGCCCACGCGTCACGTGCGGCCACTGCAGGAGATGTCCTGTACATGAATACGTATACGACCCCACAATATATCAACAGTCATGTACGTATTGTCACAACATGACAATGAGCATCACGCGCAGCTCTCCATGCGTCCACGCGTCATGTGCGGCGCCTGCAGGAGATGTGCCGCACGCGCATCCTGTGTATACATATGCTTGAATGCGCATGCCCCATATACCTGAATCCGCATACCCCAAGTGTTGATGGACACGTGTAGGCTACAGTATACCGCAATACCTCAATTAAATACAAGCACACACAGCTCCCCGCGCCTCCGCGGCGCTCGCAGGAGATGCACCGCACGCACGTCCTGTGTATGAATATGTACACGCACCACAAAATAGCAGTAGACATGTACATATTGTCACAACATGACAATGAGCATCACGCGCAGCTCTCCGCACGTCCATGCGTCATGTGCGGCCACTGCAGGAGATGTATCGCACGCGCATCCTGGAGCTCAACGCGTCGGACGAGAGGGGCATCAAGGTGGTGCGCGAGAAGGTCAAGAACTTCGCGCAGGCGGCCGTGGGCACCGCCAACGCCACCTCCACCACGCACTCGTGCCCGCCGTTCAAGCTCATCATCCTGGACGAGGCTGACACGATGACGCCTGGTACGTATGTTTACATGTTCTAATTGTATAGTTGAGACATAAGTTAAGGCGTATGCCAACGCCACCTCCACGACGCACTCATGCCCGCCGTTCAAGCTCATCATCCTGGACGAGGCGGACACGATGACGCCTGGTATGTCGCCATTTACGGTTCGATTTCTATATGAAGTACTTGAGCATACCGCAGTTGAAGCACATTGCAAAGTATTAGAAATTCTAGATGAAAAATGTGCACGCCTACTCAGCAGCATACCGTCGTGGTTACATCAGATTCAACCCACTTGTACCCACTGTTGAGCACATTTCATCCTGGACGAGGCGGGGACGATGCCGCCCGGTTTGTCACCGTCTATGTTTACAACTATGAATCGAGATGATACTGCATTTGTTTTCAGCAAGAACCTGATGCATCCTATTTTCTTTTGTACCAGTGGTGAGCCACTGGTACCCTGCCATTCTGAGACGCTCATGCTCGAAGCGCAGGCGCAGCTGATGCTACAATTCATATAGCACAAACACACCAGCCTTCCGCTTCTGTCGCCGCCTTCACACATTCAAGTACACGCGTGCATGCAAGCGGGCGCTTCCATTGGCTTCCTGTACGATGCCGCACACCACAGTACAGATGCTGTATCCCATAGTGTGGTTGCACCTGGGGCCTTGGCTGTCTCCAGGGTAAGAGGTGGGGCTAGGGTTAGGATTACTCTGTGACTTGGTGTCGTCGCTAGGACGAAGGTGGTAACGCGCCGCTGCTGAGTTCTATCGCCTAGGCCGCTCAACTCCTCTGTACCTACCAAACACGATGCTGTACATACCGTATACGATGCCTGGTGTCTCGTGCCGCATCGCGCGTGTGCGCGCGACTAACGGAGCGCTGCTTGCAATGCTGTCGTCACTGCTCAGACGCTCAGACGGCCTACCCGAGCTTCGCGCTCACAAATCTAGTGAGCTCTCATGCGCGAGCAGCTTGACAGTTTTCATCTTGCGTGAAGTATTACCGTCTTGAATGATCAAGGCTACAAGCCAAGTCTTTCAAAAAAGTATACCACCGTTGAGCAGGTGTTTGCCAGCGATCTGGCGCACGCTGCCACAGATTTTCTTCCGGGTCATGCTCGCATCCAGCTCTGTGACTGGGTGTGAGCGCGACCATGAACCTCACGATGGCGGCTGTTGAGTTGCTTTTCTCCTGTGCTCACATGTGGGGTGCCGTATCGCAGAGCGCTGCCATTGACGCCAAGTCCTCCTCTGTACATACTGTATACGATGCCTGGTGCCTCGTGCCGTCCTGCGCGTTCACGACTGACGGAGCGCTGCTTGCATTGCCGTTGTCACCTTCAGACGCCCAGGCGGCGCTGCGCAGGACCATGGAGACGTACACCAAGGTACGGCCGCGATGCCGCACATGCTCTGTATAGCGTTTCATGCATGGAAACGAATCAAAAGATCGTAGAGCTCCAGGTGACAAGGTGTGGTCAGCTGCAAGTGCCTTGCACCAATAACCATGGTCGCCGCTGCTGCAGTCATTGGCCACGAGTCCATACATATGTATGTGCTAACCTACATGTGCTAGCGGGCAGTGGTGAATGATGGCGCGGTGATGAACACGACTGCTGCGCTTGTACGGAGCTTACATCAAACCAGCTGTAAGGCCTTGCGATGTGATGATGGTGCCGTACAACGCCCTGCCGTTGCGTGTTTGCGCCGCGGCAGTAGCGGCGGCGCGGCAGACGCGGCAGCGCTGTTCCCTTCCGGAAGACAGCACGCTGCTAACAGCATGTGTCGACGTTGGGCGATGCCGTGAATGTCTCACATGCGGCAGGTGCCACTGTCCACTGCGCGCACGAGTGAGTGTCGCTGCGCACCCGCTGTTGGCACAGCATCTCAAAGTTTCGAGTTGCAGTGTTAAAGTCCCCGCATCGACGCCATCCAGCTGCTTGCCTTCATGTGCGCTGCAATGCATGTTAATGATATGTAAGGTGTAAATGAGAGTTGGGGTGGAGCTTGACACTCCTTTGGAGTACACTCTCCCTATGTCTGAGCCATATGTGCGCTGTCGGTCGCGGCTGCAGTCGGCAATGGAAAGCGGGTCGTTTAGGGTTAGAGGTACGGTTAGGGTCGGAAGTTGGGTTTACACGAGCGCTCTGCGCCAACGGGCAGCGGACGGTGGCAGTGCGCTTGGCGCTGGTCCTTGCGCTTGTAGAGCTACCCTGTGACCATGATTTTAACCTGGACTCGCTTGGTATCGTATTGATCGGCCTCTCTTCGAATGCTGCCCGCACCTGTGCCTCTTGTCCCTTCCGCGCATGACGCGCTTCGACTGACTTGCACTGTTCATGACTCATTTGACAGCGTCCGCTCTGCAACCGCTGCCCGCCTGCAAACGTTCAGCACGTGACGCGCCTCCGCCTCGACTCTGACTCTAATTTAGACTACGACTCGTTCGACAGCTCCCGCTCTCCGACTCCTGCAAACCTTACAACTTCCGCAGGTGACACGCTTCTGCCCCGACTCTGACTTTGCCTTTGACTCATTCAATAGCCCCTGCCCTTCAACTCCTCCCACTGCCGCTGCGCAACTTCTGCAGGTGACGCGCTTCTGCCTCATCTGCAACTACGTGACGCGCATCATTGAGCCGCTGGCCTCCCGCTGTGCAAAATTCAGGTCAGATAAACTGCATTTCTTGTCAAGACGCATCAAATTCAGGCAGTACCGCGCTGCCATAGTGACTGTGGATATTGGCACAGTTTGGCTCGTGGCCACTGACTGCAGCAGCGGCGACCACGGTTATGGATGGGAGGCACTTGCGGCCAAGTACCCCTTGTCAGCTAGAGCTCTTCGATCTTTTGATGCATTTCCATAGTGACCATTACAATCACCAGGTGTTTGGGAGCTTGAACACGCTCAATGAGCCACAATGCAGTTGTTTTTGCCCCACCCCGCAGGCCGCCGGCGCTGCGCCCGCACAGCGCCTACCCTCATACCAGCATTTTCTTGCGTGTGAGCGGCAAGCTTGCACTGCTGCCCCCCCCCCCCCTCCCAGACACGCACACACACACACACACACAAACACACACACACACACACACACACACACACACACACACACACACACACACACACATACACACACACACACGCTTCAGCATCTCCTGTTGTAACGAGCTGCGGTGTATCATGGAGAATTGATCACCACGCCGCAGGTATGTATCTGGGACCTCGTGATGATGCTCATCATTGTGCGGTACGCCCTCTGACCCTAAGCTGACGCATCTAACCCTGAGCTAGCCTCCATGCGTGTGCACAGCGTCTTGCAAGCCAGCGCCCCGCGCTTCCGCATGTAAAGAGCCCGTTTCCCCCAGTGACTAGTCGACTGTATCTTTAAGTTGGCTAGTGCAGCGAGTGCATCACAAGGTGGAACACCTCAGACGGCACCCAACCGTACAAGCGCCACCCATGTAAGGCAGCTGAGCCCCGTACAAGCGCCACCCATGAAAGGCAGCTGAGCCCCCCTCCTGCCTGCCCCCCCCACCTGTCAGAATCATTCCTCAACGCTGCATTAGTTCCGTCGCCTCCTAGTTGCTTTGACTCAGCTCAAGGAGTGTAGTTCGGGGCAGGGCATGCCTTCCATGCGTGGCGCTTTAACGGATGGCTTCCGTCTAAGGTGTGTCACCTGGGGGTGCATTAGCTGCACTAGCCAGGATATAGTCGACTAGTCACAGGGGGATACGGGCATTTGATATGCAGAAGCCATTTTTTGTTGCTGGCTTGCAAGATGCTGTGCACACGCATGGGGGCGTCCCTGGCCTGCCAGATCCCCAGGATGTACACAGCCCAGGCACGCAAAAACGTGCCTGTAACGCTGCCTTCAAGCTCAGTACAAGCTGCGCCGGCTGCGCTGTTAATGGGCTAGCATATACAGGCTGTGCAGCTCGTACAGGCTGTGCAGCTCATGTACGCAGCGCCCTGCAAGCGTAGGATCAAAGAGCGAAATTTGAGACGTTGGACACGCCGCATTCTTGTCTTGACACACCTGCCAGTGCGCAAACGAATGCTGTCAAGGTACACAACTACTTCATCAGCGTGGCGTGGCGCACGTGAGCTCGCGCCTGACGGTGGATCGCAAAGCTCACTGGCGCTGTCAGGCTGAAACAGATTTACTTCGGAAAGTTGAACTTACGGTTGACTGCGTGGCACGCCATCAGCACTGAAGTGCCCCACCGCTGCTGCCTTGGGCCACATGCGCGCAACATCCCAACTTGTTGATGTCAATGCTTGCTGCCGGAGTCTACACGTACCTTGCGACCAAAGTGTCTCACTGCGAATTGACGATCAGCCGTGAACGACATTGCCAAACGGCTGGTCCATTTACTATAGAACGAGCATCAATGAGGGGGCAGTGCCCCACTGCTGTTAGCCTTCGCCAAATGCAGGCGCTGTCAGATGAGAGATTTGCTTTGGAGATTTGAAGTTATAGTAGACTGGGCACACCATCAGCACTGAAGTACACCATCGCTGTTGGCCATGGCCACATACACACCAATGAAAGCCGCGCATCGCGAAAGCGCACTCAGCTCGCGTGATGGTGGCAGTGAATCTCCAGTGCACACGCAGCGCATCGCCCTGCTGTCGCTGCATAAAGTTGAAGTTGCGCCGAAGTGTACACGCGCGCCTGAAAAGCAACCAACAGTGCTCCATCGCTGCTGGCATTGGCCATATGTGAACGGCATCGCCAAACGGCTGGTCCATCTACTAGATTATACTATACTACTTCTATAACCAGAGCAACAATGAGGCTGAAGTACACCATCGCTACTGGCCTTATTGATGTGCAGGTTCCGCGCGCTCTCCAACGAGACCATGCTGACGCGGCTCGACCACATCGCCGCCGCCGAGCACGTGTCCATCAGGTGAGCACTGCTGCTGCTGCCGAGCGCTGAGCGCGGAACATATCACTTCATCTCAGTGCTCAACCGATGCGCAATGTGAATGGCTCGAATCATGCTTCCAAGTACACTTTTAGTGGCAGCGCTCACCATGTAGATGCGCATCTCTTCTGTATCATCGCTGCTGAGCACGTGTCCATCAACTGAGCGCTGCTGCTGCTACCGTGCGCTGAGCGCAAAACATAACAGTTGATGTCAGTGCACAACCGATGCGCAACAGCAGTGGCATCAGATTATACACTTTGTGGCAGTGCTCACAGTATAGATGCGCAACATCGACCGCATTGCCGCCGCTGAACACTTGTTTATCAGGTGAGGTGTGCTGCTGCCGTGCGCTGATCACGCAACGTGACACTTCATGGCAGCGCTCGCCCGTTGCGTAATGTGCACACGTTCCAAAGCACTAGCAGACGCCCTTGCGCTCTCTGTGCTTGCCGACAGCACAAGAGGCAGCCATGTATACTTGAAGTTTTTGGTTGCAGCGCTTGACCGTTGTGCTGCGCCGATGTGACGTTCATGTTATGTCATCTCAATGCTCGGCCATCATGTATGCGCGGACGCTGATGACGCGTAGGTAGCTGCGTTGCTCAGCGTGTTTCAATGTACTGTAGGTGCATGGCGCACCCCATGCCCTGCGGTGGTTGAGACTGGCAAGGTGCATTGAGAAAGGGGCTGAAATGCAAGCACCTCCCAAATGGCTGTGAGAGAATGGGGGGCCACGATGCCAAATCCTGCAAACGGCAGTTGCTCTGAACATACTACGTCATGACGGACTGGAAGCCATGCTCGGCAACACCAGACACGGCGATACGGCGATAGCCTTGAGCACACTTGCTTGGCAACAGTCCGAGGGCCATCTTGACCCCCCCCCCCCCCCCCCCCTTCCCCCAACCCCAACCCCCTAAACGCCCCTTGCCGCCCCCCCCCCGCCCCAACAGCGCCGCCGGCAAGCAGGCGGTCATCGGCCTGGCCGGCGGGGACATGCGCAAAGCGGTGACCACGCTGCAGAGCGCGCACCAGCTGTACGGCGGCAGCGGCACGGAAATCACCGCGGAGGCGCTGGCGGAAGTCTCCGGAAGAGTTAGCCCGGCGGTGAGTGGGCGCAGATACTTTTCCAGCAAGTGCACGTATTGCGCCCCGGGAGGGTGCGTGGACGGTTAGGGTTAGGGTTAGGGTTAGGGTTAGGGTCAGGGTTGAGGGGTTAGAGATAGGGTTGGGGTCTCCTGACATGCGCACGCTACCATGCGCAGCGCCGCGGCGCAGGCTTCTGTCCATCGATCTACCAGCATACGCCCTTGTGTGTTTGGGGCGCCCCGCGGCGGTTTCGGTGAGCGAAGAAGCAGAAGAAGTTCGGGTGGGGAAATGCCTTGTATGCTTGGAGCAGTGGGGATGGGGGGGGGGGGGGGGGGGAGGGGGGGGGCTTCGACCTCCAGACTTCTGCACAGCGCCGCAACGCGTTCTAGCAGCTGACGGTACGGATGCCAACGGGCAGCTGGCGTCAGCAGAGGCGTTATGTTGTGCGCTGGGTATGCATGCATGCGCTGTATGCATGCATGTATGTATGTTTGTATGCCCCTCATCGCGGTTGGCTTGCTCCGAAAGTGTGCAGCGAGGAGTGCTGTGTGAGTCGTCTAACCCTAACCCTGACCCTAACCCTGACTCGTCTAGAGTCATAGACCCCCCTTGGTCAACCATTCCACGCAGGAGTTTCCGCAGAATTTTCCACGTCTCAGAGCGCGAACGAGGCGCCGGCGTTGGACTTCACACGCTTATCCATCCTGTGTGATGGTGACTGCCCTGAACAGCGTGTTGGGGTTCCCATGTTGTGATGGTTGCGTTTAGAAAAGAAGGCTCCGTGCAACCTCATGTCTGTTTTGAACGTTTGAATGTTTGTGCTGCAACTCATCATACGCTGTGTTTTCTCTGCGCTGCTCCCGCCGCGCGTTGCCTGTGCTCGCAGCTGGTGGAGCAAATATGGCTGGTGAGTCTTGCGGGCAGTGCCGAGCAGTGGCGGCGCGTGCTTGAGAAGCAGGCTTGTGTCGTGCATTTGTGCTCGTCGGCAGGGGGTGGAGCATGCAGCACGGCTCAATGGCACCGTTGCTGGCGTGCCGACACCCTCAAGGCTGGGTTCTTACTTATTGATTTTGTCAACATCTCTTTTATAAAAGAAGTACTTGAAGTATCATGCATTTCCATATGTTAGTATGTACAGTTGGTAACGGTATGTGCGTGTGAGTGGCGCATGCAGCACTATTCGACAGCACCGTTGCTGGTGCCAAGAAATCGCCACCCTCCTGCAGCACGGCTCAACAGCACCTGCCAGCCTGTAGAGTTTAAGTTATGGAATCAAAACCCGCTCCAAATTGACAACAGGGGTCAGTGTAGGGGGGGGGGGGGTGGGGGGGTCAGAGACAGACTAATTGCAATGGTGTTTTTTGAGGGCCAGGGCTCAGGCTGACTAGGGGGCAACAAGAGCACTGCTCATGTGTATCGCCTGCTGGTCGCGCTACCACCTGGACAGCTCTGAGCAGTGATTCCGCATAGCAATGTCCGCAGCGCCCACGTGCTTCGCGCCCTAAGATGCACCGCCACCACAATGATGCGAAACGGTATCCTGGCCCTGCTCCTCATCCGTACCCTAGCCCTAGGTGAGCCCACACTGCGACGAGCGTAGCTGCATGATGACAGCTGCCAAACCGGCCATTAAAAGAGCTGCTTGTGGCGCGCTCTTGCCACCGTGGCATTTATGTATGTGGTGTTTTCATGTTCACAAGCAGCTCAGGAGGTGACGCTGACCGCACGGCAGCGCTCAAATGCCAGTCACGGCACAGCGAGCGCCAGGTATCATCTTCGCAAGCACGTAACCGAGCTGCTGCATCCAGATTGCGGCATTTTGCTGCATTGATGGGGATGCAGTGCTGGAGCTGCAGCAAGAACTGTACATGGAAGTATACCTCAGTATGCTGTATGACTACAATACTCTCTATGAACTTTTATTTTTTCTCGCTCAGGGCGCGAAAAAGCCCAGATGGTGGATGCCCATGGACATGCAACCAGAATCTACATGTGTTGTTGTGAACACCTTGAAAGTGTCTCGTTGCGGATCACATCTAAACGACATCGCCATATGGCTCTCTATGTACATCATGATGTATACTTCAAGTACTTACAGTTTGAGTGTAATTGTACGTTGTGTTAACGACAGGCGGTGCGCAGCGGCGACTTCAGGACCCTGACGGACGCGGTGGATGCCTTCATGTTTGAGGGATCGCCGCTGAGCTCGCTGCTCACCACGCTGCTAGAGGACACGCTCGCCGACGACGCCATCCCCGATGTGACAAAGGTGACTCTCCCTCGCTGTTTTGTTGCGCACCCTGACATGTCAGCCGTTAGTACTCCAATCAGCATGCATCAAGGTTGGCAGCATATTGGCGAACCATTGGTGCGGTAAACTGGTAAAGTGCAAGTGTCAAAGGTGACTCTCCCTCTCTCCCGCTGCGTGCGTCACAACGCCCGCCGCCAAGGCCCGTTTTCAAATCAGCTGGTTTGGATTGGCAGATAAGCGCTCAGTAGCGCGCAAAGTCTGTAAGCACTCATACACGGGTCTACACGCTTACACACATAACTGCTGGCGAAACACTTCACGCGTGTGGATTACTTGGTGCATGGTGATGATGACAAACGTTGCACTTTTTTTTTGTTTTCCACCGGACTCGCCTTGAATTGCAAAGGGCATACTCTCAAGTACAGTAGTACGCACTGCTGCCAGCCAGCTTTCTTTTGTCTTTGATGGCGCGCCCAATCTAGGACTGCAATCCATGCGGCCGCCCCCATCCAGATTGCTGACACTTGCGCAGCAGCGGTGCGCCTTGTAGGGCTTGAGATGCGCCATTTGCAACTCCTTTGCTGTGCGCTGTTTCTTGCTCAGGGCCCGGTAAAGCCCAGCCTAACAATGCAACGCTTGCTGAAAGGTGTCCATGTCCGGTCGCAAAACTGCGTGATGCTCAAGCGCGCTGAGGGGTGAGGTATGAGCAATCGGGATTCGGGTCGACGCCCAACCCAGTTTTCGGCCCCCGACCTGACAAACCTCAAACAGTCTCAAACCTCCAAAACCTTGAAATAACAGCTCCCTTGCCGTACAGCTACGCTGTCATTGGTGTAGAGTCCGTGGAGACGCTACCAGCTGCTGCTCATCATGAAGTCTCCTGTGCAAATGCTGATTTACGACGGCACGGCTGGGTCCACAGGGCCGTAGCTGTGGGCTGATGAGCTGCTGGTGCAGGCAACTCTGCCTAGAGTCTTTGATCACCAGCAAAGCGGCGTCAGGCACAACCGAGGTGCACTGTTCCTAGCGCAAGCTCGAGGCGGGGGGGGGGGGGGGGGGAGCGGAGCAGTGAAGGTGAAGGTGGCGCGAGTTTGTGAATTGTGCCGCCGACTCTCAGAGATTGGGAGCTGACTACGCTGCAGGGGGTATGGTGATGAAGCACAGCAGCGCTACCGTAGTGACTGTCGCCATCGCCCACTGTCGTTCCGGCGTTGTTTGGCGGTAACCCCGGGAATGCGTTCAAGGAAAGTTCCCAGATATTCCAGCCCTAACCCTACTTACCCTCACCCTAACCCTAAACCCTAACCCAAAGTAGCCCTAGCCCTAAATCGCGCCTGGGTTGGCGACTGACCCTACCTTGTTCACGGCACTTGCTCTGAGCCATGCCTGCAGGTAATCACAGGCAGCATGAAGTTAGTGTCACCGGACATCACCGAATGTAGTCGATTTTGGCCGGTGTCGGTTTGACAAAACGGTTTGGTTTGTGTCGACCGACCGACCCACTTTAGAAATTTATTTTGACCCAAATCCCGATTGCTCATACCTCACCCCTGAATGACATGACTATACGCCTTGCACAATTCGCTTGTCGCTGACCCAAACCCTAACCCTGATCCGCAGGCCGCCATCTGCAAGAAGATTTCCGAGGCGGACTACTCCCTGCTGTTGGGCGCGAATGAGGAGCTGCAGCTGCTGGACGTAGGGGGCTTCATGATGCGCGAGCTGCAGCGGGGGGGCAGGGGGGCTTGACCGCGTCAACTCGGGCGATGTTGTTGAATGAACATCTGCTGCTTATGGTGATGGTGGCTTGCGTATGCAATGTGCTTGTTGGCCACTTGTGGTGGCGTCGCGCTTCGCGCATCGGTGATGACATTTCCTTTCAATATGTGTGATGCGCTGGGTAGCCTTTGGCAGCTGCTGCTGCGCCCATGTCGCGTCTGCCGTGAGCTCACACAAGCGCCGTGCCCGGCACACACCCGGCGCTGCGGATTGGTCTCGGCAACTACTTCTGTTTGGATTGGGGCTAGGGTTATCACTTCGCGGGCAAGTTGCGTTCTGATGACGCTGTTGCACAAGCATGTTGCAGGGCCCCCCCCGTGTAATGTGCAACTTGCCATGAAAACTTGATGGATATGCCGGGATCGTCACAGGAAGTTGGCAGCATGCATTATTATTGCATTACAATCATCAGACGTATGATGTATCATCATGCGTCTTTGTGGTCGTATACACACAATGGCAGCAACAGCGAAGCTGAGACAGCAACAAGAGCCCCTTTGACCTAGTCACACAACATGTATACATTGAAGGATGTGCTTTGTGCATCAGCTGATGTCACATGTAAACCTCTTGGTTCATGGGATGGGTGACTGTTGTGCACAAACTTGAACTCCAACACAAAACACTCCACTTGCAACACACAGCTCGAACAGCTCTGCGGGTACCAACAGTCTACCACTCACACAACAGGGTCAGCTCTCAAACACCACTTAACTTCACTTCTCACAGGACAGCCACAGTTGCTCTCACTCAAGCCGTGTAAAAGCTGCTGGCAGTAGCCGCAGCAGCGGCTGCAATCTATACACTTTGTACAACACGAAAGTATGCCCTTAGGCTGTGTAAAAGCTGCTGGTGCTACTGGCCGCAGCGGTCTTGGGCTCAAGTGGTGCCGCAGCAGCTGAACCAGTGTACACATCTATAACACTAGAAATTGCTGCAGCCTCTGCCTCCGCCACAGCCGGCGCAGCAGCAGTGTACATATGCACCGTGCTAGCAAGCGCCGCCTCCGACTCCGACTCCGACTCGACATTGGCAGGCAAGCTGACGAACATGTTGACGCCCGCGGGCTCGTAACTGTACGTCGGCACGGCTGCGTACCCCGCCGCCTGAGCGATGCGCGCCATGTCGGCCTCGTCGCGGTGCACGAGGCGCCAGTCCAGCAGCGCGTCCATGTAGCCGCGGCTCGGGTTGGACGTGTGGAAGTTGCCAAGGAGGCACGCGCCGCGCGGCGCGAGGGCGCCGCGGATCCACGCCATGAGGCGCGTCACGGTGCGGTCGCTGAAGTAGTCGATGAGGCCGATGGAGTACATGAGGTCTTGGGGGGGCAGGTCCAGGGTGGCGCGCCCCGCGCACACGTGGACCAGGTTGCGGCGCACGAGCGTGACGGACGCGGCGCGGTGGGGGAACTCGCGCGCGAGGCGCGCGCGCACGTACGCCAGCGCCCCCTCGTCCATGTCCACCAGCGTCAGCTCCAGGCGGTCGGCGAGGGCGGGCTGTGCGAGCACGTCGAAGACCTCAGACGCAGGCCCGCAAGCGAGGGACGTCACGCGCACCTTGCGGCCCGGGTTGCGGCGCAGGCACTCCTCGATCTCGCGCTGCAGCAGCGCTCGGCGGTTCCGCACGGCGAGCGCGGCGGGCTCGTCCATGGAGCAGCGGTCCAGGGCGTGGCCCAGGGCGCATCTGCCGCCCGGCTTGTTGGCGTACATCCACTGGATGGTGAGGAAGTCGCCCGCGTAGCCGCGCGGCTTGTCGTGCAGGCGCTTGGTGATGCGCGTCAGCTGCAGGTAGGGGAGCACCTGCCGCTTGAGTTCCTCGAGGGCGGGGGTGGTGGGGTGCGCCTTGCTGCCGCTGGGGGCGGGGTACAGCTTGTTGATGAGCAGCAGCACAGCGCGGAAGCGCAGGCCGAGCAGCTCCATCTCTGCGGGCGATTGTGAGGCAACCCGTGCGGCAGCCTTGAAGGGCAGCGTCGCCTGCTTGAATAGGGCTAGGGCTTCTAATAGCTCCTGGGGTAAGAGCTGAGATGGCGCGCTCACGGGCGTTGCGACGCCTGCGACGGCAAACGGAGTGTCAGAGGGGAGCAGGTTCAGGACCACCGATGCAAGCAGAACGGACTAAGGAAGTCAAATCTACGATCAAAGCACAAGGGACAGATAGACGGATGTGGAAGTCAAATCTACACGGCGCGCATGGTATCTTTGTGCGTGAAAACTGGCAATCCGGCTCTTCCTTAGCTGGGCGGATGATCTAGGTGCTATCATGACAGAAGCATGGTGGCAGGTGCACACGTACCTGCAGAGAGTTGGAAGGAAGCGCGAGTTGCTCGCGATGCCGCGCTGCCCATTGCAGGTGGCACGAAGGCACCAGTGTAGCTGCCGGCAATAAGCAATGCGCACACCAACAGCTTCGGAGTAGCGCGCATGATGGCTGAGTGGGATTGGATCGGTCGCGGCTGGCTTGCTCTCTGTTCTTGCTCTGGTGCACTGCTTTCTGTGGTGGAAGTGAGTATAAGTGATAGCGATCTTTTTGCCAGCATGCATTCGAGCGAATGGAACCAGGGAAAGTTCGCACTGGACGAAGCTTCCCCAGCAAATATCTGATGGGCCATGTCTCATTGCAGCATGAATGGGATGGAACTGCAAGCATACTTCCAAACTAGGGTGATGAGTGTCACATATGTGCTATAGGACTGCAAGTTGTCATCACTGGCTGACAGTTACTATGAGACTGGCCCAGGAGGTCTTGCAATCATGACGTCACAAAATGTCATGTTCGTCTAGGTATACTATAGAGTGAGTCTCTTCACGTAGTAATGGCAGTGTGAGAACACGATCACTTGTTGTGATTCTGCCACATATGTGCCTCTCAGCTGCAAGCCTAGGCTAGGCTAGTGAGATGCGTGTGAAATCACTGATGGCACATGCTGCTCACACTGTGCAACTGCCACAGTGCGCAAAAACAGGCGCATCCAGCACATGCTTAAAATACCTCAAGGAACCTTCGCACAATTACATCGCAACTATTTGCCATCTGCAATGGGGTGACTGCCACAGCAGTTTCTGCACGCGGTCATGCACATGGTACTTGGATGCCAGTCGCGTCGCGCTTTGTCTGCGCCTGCGCTCAAACATCACAAACTGTCACATCAGCATGCGGTGCGCAGCAGCACTCACCTTCCGTGTGGCGTACGCATAAAAGTCTATGTCAATGTTTGGACAAGCAGGGCAACACTGACATTGCAGTTGGAGCGCAGGCAGCAGATGCACTACTCGCAGAGCGTCTGCACAACAGGTGTGCATGCGCACATGCAGCATGCAGGCTTTGACATTCTAGCCATGGGGTGCCTCGAGTTGCCTGCCAATGGTAACACCATGACAACAGTTCAAGCATCATGGCCATGGGCTCTGTACAATCACATGTGCCGCACACACAAAGCTGCCGCTGCTCTCACTCTTCTATGCAGCAGTCGCATGCAGTGCATGATGGCTTGAACATTGCGCACAAAGCGGCAGAGTGCTGCATCAAGGTGATAAAGCGTGTGTCACATATTCACAAGGCGTGGTGCCGGCGCGTATTCTGCAGGCACTACAAGTACTGTATTGCTGGCCAGCGGGCATGCCTGCCACGCTCACTTCCACGCCTCAAGCGACAATTCCTCTGGCAAAGCGCCTCGGCCGCCTGGGTCACGCACTCTTGGCACCCGCGTGTGTCGATCTCTGTTAACAGCGTCAGCTTGCCGAGCGTGTCGGGCAGGCTTGCGAGTTGACTGCAGTCTAATAAGTCTAGCGATGTGAGCTGCGCCACCTCCCCCAGGCTGTCCGGCAGCTCCAACAGGCGCGTGCACCCGTACAGATTGAACTCTGCCAGCGCCGACAAGTTGCCGATGGAGTCTGGCAGTGCTGTCAGTGCGTCGCACCCACTGAGGTCGAGCACCCTGAGCGACCGCAACGCGCCTACGGCATCTGGCAGACTGGCGAGATGCTCGCATGCACAGAGACACAGGTGCGTAAGCGCTGCGAGGTCGCCGATGCTCTCCGGCAGGCTCTCGAGGCTGCGACAGCACCTCAGGTCGAGCTTGGCCAACGAGACCAGATGGCCAATACTGTCCGGCAACCTACGCAGGACTGTAAGCCCGCTCAGGTTCAGCCACGTCAATGCGGTCAGGCCGCCGATGCTCTCCGGGAGACTGGAAAGCATGTCGCAGTTGCTCAAGTCTAGCTTTGCCAGCGCTGTCAAGTTGTCAATGCTGCTTGGCCACTTGTAGAACATCGTGCAGTCGCACATGTCCAGCGCCGTTAACGAAGCCAGGTTACCGATGCTGTCGGGCAGCTCAGTGAGTGTTCTGCAGGCGCTGATGTTAAGCTGTTTGAGTGAAACCAGATTGCCGATGCCATCGGGCAGCCCTCTGAGATTCTCACATTCGCTCAGGTTGAGCTTCGTCAGCGCTGCTAGGCCGCCGATGGTATCAGGCAGGCTAGTAAGGCTATGGCACTCTCTGAGGTCAAGCGTCTCTAATGCGGTCAGGCTACTAATGCATTCTGGCACACTGCTTAGCCTAGTGCAGTAGCTCGCATCAAGCCTGGTCAACCTGGCCAGATTGCTGATGCAGTCCGGCAGGCTTTTGAGCCGCTCACAGCCGCTGAGTACGACAACCGTCACTGCCGACAGAGCACCGAATTCGTCCGGTAGACTCAGTGTGCTCAGTGTGTCAGCTGTGGCAAGAGCCGTTACTAGCGTCAGCGCATCTGCCTGGAAGCCGGCAAATGTGGCGCGAATCGTTGCGCGCAGCATCGGCAGCACTTGTTTGTTCGCATGTTAGTACGCGCACTTCCTGCACTGACCGCGGCATGCGCGTGAACGCCCCGCGGAAGTCCCTCAGGGTCATGACGCTGACGCCTCTGAAGATAAACTCAAACCAGTCCGAGCGACCAAGATCGACGCTGCCGACGCTGGCTGCAACCGGGCTTAGAGCCAAGGCAAGCAGCGGATCGATGTCGTGCACCCCACGCAGCTCCAGGTGCACGACGAGTTTGTTGAGACAGGCGCGGGCCGCTGCAGTTGGTGCACATGTGTCTGTTACGATCAGGCGTACAATGAGCCTGACCTTTTGGTGCATAGATTTGCACAAGCCCCACGCCGGCTTGGACAGCATCCGATTTTGCGCCAGCGCCGTGAACACCTGTGTGAGCATGTCCAGTCTCTCCCCGTCGCTCGCTGTAGAATTTGGGCGCTTCTGCGGCAGATACGCCTCCTCTCCGGCTTCGCCACAGTCGCCAACATCGCCAGCAATCGTCCTCCCGCCGCCGCCTGACACGCAGTCAGCAGAGCCTTTCACGCCATCACCTAGATCAGCCAGGATCCGTTCTGCCTGCTCAGCATGCCCAGCACCTGACGAGCCGCTACCGCCAGTTTCACGCGAATTTAGCGCAGCGCGCTGCTCACTGTGCTGGGGTTGCCGTGCCAGCTCCTGCAGCTTTGCATCGATGGCGCATAGGTAGCTCGGCTGCAACTTGCGCCCGGCGGGCTTGCAGCGATGCCAGCTCTATGGCGTCTTCACCACCAGGAGAGTCGGCCATGGCTATAGCTCGCGAGGCTTACTCCCTCTTTAGCTAAGCTCTTTCACTCCTTTTGGTTCCAATAGTTGAAGTTGCCTTCAGAGGTGAGGTGTGAACTTCGTGCCAAGCAGAGGGACGTGTGTTGGAGTTCACGAAAGGAGCGAAGTGTGAACCGAGCTGGCGATTCAAGCTGATGCCGGCCGCAGACTGACGCGTTCATTGACCACACAGCCAAGCCAAGCCTGCCAGGTACTGTTGGTGCAGTCGCGCAGGCGCTCGTGGCAGACTGTTGGCTGAAGATGCAAAGGATCGAGGGAATGGCGCAGGTCTGTGCTGAGCGGCGGAGGCTGATGATCCTTCAGCTTTAACTGATAGTGTGTGGATCCGTGCAAGGCGAGCTGCCATTGGCTTGAACCAGCGTTGGTGCCTCCGGCATGATGTGCGTAGTTGCTCAGGGATGTCCACATCTGCATTTGTCACGGAGCATGCGTAGGAATATGCCGCTCCACTTGCACTTTGTATCAGGACGCCCTTGCAGCACGACAGATGCGGCCCCCGCAAGGCATCGCCATTGGTGAAAGCGCCAAGCTGTCAGCAGCGTAGCTGCCTGGGACCATTGGCGACAAGCGGTGGCGGTAGCGGTACTGGCCCGCAACATAACTCCGCAGCAGCATAGGCCCCACTAAATCAGCGGCCTGCGTCAGGCTGAACTGCTGTGTCGTATGCATGACGGGCTTCCATACAGTCATTGGGCGCCTCATGATGTCAACACACCTGTTGGAATATCCTCGAACACGGCAATTTCAGCTACATGTAGGCTGCTGCTCATGAGTCTGCGTGATGTTTAGTGGGATCAAATCGGAATTGCAAGCATACTTCCAAGGGGCACATTGTGAGACAGGACCAGACAGGGGTTCACCAACAGCAGCAGAATGGCAGATCCAGGTCTTTGACGTCACAAAATGTTATGTGTGAATGTGTGTACACAGGTATACTATAGACCGAGTGTCTTGCACGATACTGGCGGTGTGGGCTCTTGAAGAACACCAGCCATCGTTAGACAGCGTGGAAACCCTGCAGCACATATGCCTTTCAGCTGCAAGCCTACTAGACGATATGCGCGAACTCTCTGCTGGCATATGCATCACATTGCCCACAACTGGCACTGTGCGCAATGACACCTGAGGCCCTTTGTGCACACGCTCAATATTATACCTCTAGGAACCCCCGCAAAAGCACTCCTAGACTACTTGGGGCGAGAGCAGACAGAGAACTTGGCACCACGATTTTGCACAAAGTCATGCAGATACCATCGCTCGCACTTTGTCTGCGCCTTCGCACAAACTTTGAACAAAATTAATGTTTTGCATTGTCATGTCAGCATGCGATGCGCAGCAGCACTCACCTGCTATGTGGCATATGCATGCAAACAATGTCAATGTCTGGACAAGCAGGGCAATGCTGACGTTGCAGTTGCAGCGCAGGCTGCAGATGCACTACTCACAAAGCGTCTGCACAACAGGTGCATGCGTACATGCAGCATGCGCACAATGACTGCAGTCTAGCTATAGGATGCTTGCGATCGCTCACCAATGATAACACTGTGCCAAAAGATCAAGCATCATGGCCATGGGCTCTGTACAATCACATATGCCGCACACACAAAGCTGGCGCTGCTATCAGTCTTCTATGCTGCAGTCACATACATGATGGCTTAACCATTGTGAACAAAGCGTCAGAGTGCTGCATCAAGGTGATGAAATGGGCGTCACATAATCACGATATCGGCGCGCATACTGCTGACACAACTAGAATGCTTGGGACTCCTCAGCCGTTGCAGTTGGCGTGCCCCCTGTGCTCACTCCTGTACCTCACGCGAAAGCTGTGCGAGATTCCTCTGTTGAAGCGCTTCGGCCAACTGAGTCAGGCGCTCCTGGCACCCGTCGGTGTATATATCTGTCAACAGCGTCAGCTTGCCGAGCGTGCCGGGCAGGCTAGCGAGCTGACTGCAGGCAGACAAGTCTAGCCATGCGAGCTGAGACAACTCCCCCAGGCAGTCCGGCAGCGCCGGCAGGCGCCTGCAGTTGCACAGGTTGAGCTCTACCAGCGCCGACAAGTTGCCGATGGAGTCCGGCAGGGCTGTCAGTGCTTCGCACCCAGCCAGTTCGAGCACCCTCAGCGACCGCAGCGCGCCTATGGCAACCGGCAGGCTGGTGAGACGCGTGCATGAACCTAGGCACAGGCGCGTCAGCGCCGCGAGGGCGCCCACACTGTCTGGCAGGCTCTCGAGGCTGTCACAGCGCCTCAAATTGAGCTCAGCTAGTGCGGTCAGATGTCCGATGCTGTTTGGCAACCTGCGCAGGACCACAAGCCTGCTCAGGTTCAGCGATGTTAACGCGGGCAGGCCGCCAATGCTCTCCGGAAGACTGGTGAGCATGTCGCAGCCGCCCAAGTCTAGCGTTGCCAGCGCTGCCAACTTGCCAATGCTGCTTGGCATGTTAGTGAGCTGAGTGCACTCACACATGTCCAGCGCCGTTAACGAAGCCAGGTTACCGATGCTGTCAGGCAGCCCAGTGAGAGTTCTGCAGACGCTGAGGTTGAGTTGTTTGAGTGAAACCAGGTCGCCGATGCTGTCGGGCAGCCTAGTGAGATCGTGACACCGGCTTACGTTGAGCTCTGTCAGCGCTGCCAGGCCGCCGATGCTATCAGGCAGGCGACTAAGGCTGTAACACTGGCTCAGGTCAAGCGTCGCTAACGCGGGCAGGCTACCTACGCATGTCGGCAGACCGTGTAGTATGGTGCAGTAGCTCGCGTCAAGGCTGGTCAACGCGGCCAAGTCGCCGATATCGTCCGGCAGGCGTTCAAGCTTTTCGCATGAACTTACATCGACAGCTGTGAGCGCTGACAGGACACTGATGTCATCTGGCAGGCTTGTCACTCTTTCGTTGGGAACAAGGGATTGTACAAGCGACAGCGCATCTGCCTGGAAGCCGGTGTCTGTGGCGCGAATCGCTGTGCGCAGCATCGGCAGCACTCTATTGGTGTCACACCCTACCACATGCAGGACTTGCAGGGATCGTGGAAAGCGCGTGAACACCCCGTCGAAGTCCGTCAGGGTCATTACGCTGACACCTCTGAAGAGAAACTCAAAACGTTCCGTCTGACCATGATCGGCACTGCCGACGCTGGTGTCATCAGGGCTCAAAGCCAAGGCGAGCAGCGGATCGATGTCGTGCACCCCAAGCAGCTCCAGGTGCACGACGGTCTTGTTGAGACAGGTGCGGGCCGCTGCAGTTGGTGCACATGTGTCTGTTACGATCAGGCGTACAACGGGCCTGACCTTGTGGTGCATAGCCATGCACAGGTCCCACGCCGGCTTGGGCAGCAGGCGGTTTTGCGCCAGCACCGTGAACACCTGCGTCAGCTTGTCCAAGCTCTCCCCGTCACTGGCTGTAGGCTTTGGGCGCTTCTGCGGCAGAGACGCCTCCTCTCCGGCTCCGCCACCGTCGCCAGCATCGCCAGCATCCCGCCTCCCGCCGTCGCCTGGCACGGAGGCAGCAGAGCCGATCACGCCATCGCCTAGATCAGCCAGGATCCGTTCTGCCTGCTCAGCATGCCCCGCACCTGACGAGCCGTCTGCGCCAGCGGAACGCAAATTCAGCGCAGCGCGCTTCTCACTGTGCTGGGGTTGTGCCAGCATGATCGCAGCGTCCAGGGTGGCGAGCTCCTGCCGCAGCTTTGCATCGACGGCGCATAGCTCGGCAGCAACTTGCGCCGGCGGGCTTGCAGAGATGCCAAATCTGAGGCTTCTTCGCCGACAAAAGATTCGGCCATAGCTATAGCTCACGAGCCCTCTTTGCCTTTACGGCTGAAAGTGGATAGTTGAAGTTTTCTTCAGAGGTGAACTTTGGCGCCCGACTAGCTCCCAGAGAGGTGGTGGAGTCAAGACAGGAGCGATGTGTGAACCGAGGTGGCGATTCAAGCTGATGGTGGCCGCAGACAGACGCGTTCATTGGCCGTACAGCCAGGCCTGCCAGACAACTTTTGGGGGGGCAGCGTCGAAGGCACGAGACTGTACATTTCATCTGAAGGATCAAGTGAATGCCACTGGTATGTGCTGAGCGACGGAGCTCGATGCTTCCAGCTTCAACTGTGTGGATCTTTGCAAGAGGGTCCATAGCGCGCCTTGGCTTGGAGCCCTGCTGCTGCAGCCTCAGGCAACGAGGCTTATTTCGAGCAAGGTTTCGCACACTCTGCAAATTTGGAGGTGCAGGAGAGCATTTCTGAGCACTCTGAAGCATGCAAGGCCAGCCTGAGGTCGCCTCGATTTCATGATGTCGTTGCTGCAGCGCGACGGAGGCGGACGCCTCAATGCGTTGCTTCTGCATCAGTGAAGCCGCCGTCGTTCACTGCCAAGCGGTCCGCAACGTGCCTGCACGACACCTAGGGCGACGCGTCTTGAGCAATTGGAGCTTGTGACCTGGCGTGTAGTACCACACGAATGTACAGCATGAGCGAAATAAAGCAAGTACAGAATGAATTTTTTTATTGGACCACCATCAGCGGTTAACGTCCAGCTGAGAGAGCTTGACATATGCGTGGGGGATTCATTCAGTCAGCAGACGAACGGAACAGGTGGAAATTGCGGATGCTGACCAATCTTTTTCCTGCAACTTTTGATGGCATGTGGATAGGCTTGAATGACTGTAACCGCACGCTACTAATGTAGATCAGAGTGATCACGATGTAGAACAGGACACGATCGCAAGCGATGTACTAGAGATAGCAGCAGGGAGCCCAGGAATGCGTGTGGCAACTGGTGTGGAAGATTCGCACGAAAACTAGTGCTTGATGTTGCACAACCATGGTTAGGCAAAGCTTTTAGTCATGGCGCACCATGTATTTTGTCTCACACGTATCAGAATTCCATCTGAGGCCAGCTAGCTACATGTGTACTTTTATTATATTCCACTTGTGGCTGTGGAAATGCCATGTTGTAGGTGTGTCGCCTTGTTTTCACTCTTGGGTGTAGCATGCAAAGCTTGCACGCCGCACCCCGCCCCCCACATCACCCCCAACAAAGCACCCGCAAGCGACTGTCCCCCACATACTAGCAGGGATACTGAACAAAGCTACAAGACTCTCCCCCCACAGACAGACCCGTCTTAGGGCCACCCAGCTCCACGCAGACTCCATCTCAAAGTTTTCATGCAGGCCAAGGTCACCATAATGGGCCCTGAACTGGAGATTGTGGCTATCTACGTGAACCCCGATATCATAAAGATAAGCAGAGGGAGTCACTGGGCGCCAGGCGCTGACGCTAGAAAGAAAGGCTATATAACTAAGCAAAGCATCGCCTCCTTGATGGGCGAGACGGTGGTTCACCGGGCCCCCCATATCACCCCCAACAAAGCATCCGCAAGCGACTGTCCCCCACACACTAGCAGGAATACCAAACAAAGCTGCAAGACTCTCCCCCCACAGACAGACCCGTCTTAGGGCCACCCAGCTCCACGCAGACTCCATCTCAAAGTTTTCATGCAGGCCAAGGTCACCATAATGGGCCCTGACCTGGAGATTGTGGCTATCTTCGTGAACCCCGATATCATAGAAATAAGCAGAGGGAGTCACTGGGCGCCAGGCGCTGACGCTAGAGAGAAAGGCTACATAACTAAGTAAAGCATCGCCTCCTTGATGAGCGAGGTCACGGCTCACCGCAGGCTGCAAGCCTGACAAGATATTGCCATTTACCGCTGCGAGTAACTTGTGGTTGGTGCCGTGGCGTGCACCCGACTCCGCTTGCTCTCCAAGCACGCCAAGCCGCTGCCTGTCCCTCCTCCGCACGCCAGCCAGGGCTTCCGAGACACCACCAAACGTTTGAAGTTTTCTCGAAGGGGCTACGCACGCTGGCATCACCTGAGGGCCGCTGGTGCTAGCTCATGCAAGCCCTGCAGCCCAGCCCACCCACCACACCAGCCGCATTCGCTGCCACGCCTCTCGGCGTTAACGAGCGTTGTGACTGTACTACATGTGTACTTTTTATTAACTCTCGCTCAGGGCGCGAAAAAGCCCAGATGATGGTCTAACTTGATGCGGCTGTACGGAATCTGCATGTCGTGTGACTTCTGAAAGTGTCTCAACGACAACCACTCAAACGCCGCCGCCGCCAACATGTGTACTACTGCAGCTACCTAGGATATATGCAAGTGGATGCGCAAAGTGTAGCAACAGCGCCACTACGTGCCCTTGCGCCACAGCACGCCAACAACACACCCGCATCAGGACTGATGTTGTAAGCCATCGATTAATGCAGCTGTTCCAATTTTGTACATGACAGCGGCATGGTGGCATTGCATAAGCCGTTGCCGCCCGCCACAAGCAAGTTCACCCTGCGCTGTGCGCGCCCAATCATTGAGGCAGAGGCGAAAGCTAGCAAAACCTGCTGCTGATGCTGCTGCGCGCGTCGCTGCCGTGCACGAGGGCAGCTGCGCGCGCCGGCCCTCGCGTCCATGCGCAGGTGCGCGGAGCCCCGCATGCGTGGCTGTCGCTGCGGAGCGCTGCCCACCAGTCCCACTTGCAAAAAGAGAAGTCGCTGAGCGAAGTTGCTGCGATGGTTGGAGCGCAGCGCAGCTCTCGCGCACGGGGCGCCAAAGCGTCGACACTTGAACTAAATCGCCGCGTGCGCTCTCTGCTGCTGCTGCCGCCGCTGCTGCTGCCGCTGCTGCTGCCGCTGCTGCTGCTGCTGAGCACTGCGTGCATCTGCTGAGCGCTGCTCGCATCTGCTGTTAGGCATCGTCCTGCGCCATCATCTCTCTTCTGTCCTCGTCCTCGCCGTCCTCCATGGGCTCCGGCTCCTCCATCTCCTTGGGGTCCTCGGCGTCGTCCTCCGCCTCCTGCCGTGCGACACGATATGATGTGCGGAGCAAAGTTGTGTTACAATATGGTGCAGGACGCTGCGTTTGGTCCATGGGTACATTCTCCATGTCCTTGGGGTCCTCGGCGTCGTCCTCCGCCTCCTGCCGTGCGACGCGATTTGATGTGTAGAGCGGTTTGGTGTGCACAATGATGTGATGTGCAGAGCGATTGGATGTGCGGAGCAGGGCGGTGTCAGAATGGGGCATAGAAAGCTGCTTTTGGTCCCTTGATAATTTTCCTTCAACTTCAAGTCTCTGGCGTCCGCCGCCTCCTGCCGTGCGGCGCAATTTGATGTGCGGAGCAAGGCTGTGTTACAATCGGCTGCAGGACGCTGCTCTTGGTCCTCGGTACATTTTGCTCACAACTTCTGTCGGCCTGACATTGCGCAACACAAGGTTGAACTCGCAAAGCAGCGTCATCATATCAACATGTGGCGCAGCAACTGAAATTCCAGGTACTTCAAGACGTGCATGCACCACAGACTTCCAAGTCTTCAGCGGCGCGTGCCCTGCCTCCTGACGCGTGCGTCATGAGGGCTGTTCGATCCCGCGGCAAGCTCGCGCTCAACATGTTGCGCAGCAACTAATTTGGCACAAAAATTGTACCTTCAACTTCAAGTTGCATGCACGTTGTAAGCAGGCGTTTCAGGCCAGGACAACCCTTGTTGCACCAGGACGACTTGCGCTGCGCGCAGATCGAGGGGAATGTTCGCCGCGCAAATTCACAATTTCGGCCGACGATACGCGCGGAATGAAACACCATCAGCTACAGCTGTGCCAGCAAGTGATCTGCTGTGCAACCTCTCGCCACGCGTGTAATGCTGCACCCTTCCCCCACTCTCGCTCGAACTGACGATGCGCATTCAGTAGCCCAGCCACAGCTTCAGTCACCAATGGCCTCTTACCCACGCACCACCTCGCTGCATGCGCGCACCTAGATGGCTGTAGTTTCTTCTCAATCCGCTCTTCGCTATGTAGCATTGCTAATTATGATATCCTTTCTTCTATTTCAGTGCGGCAGCGCTCACCTGCTCGTCGACATCATCGTCCGCCTCGCGGCCGCGCTTGCTGGAAGCCATGTAGCATTGCTAATAGTGGTGTTCTTTCTATCACAAAGCGGCAGCGCTCACCTTATCGTCAACCTTGTCGTCCGCCTCGCGGCCGCGCTTGCTGGAGGCCTTGTTGGCCATCTTCTTCTCCGCCTCCTATGTAGCATTGTGCTAATAGTTATGCTCTTTCTGTTATAGAGCGGCAGCGCTCACCTTCTCATCAACATCATCGTCCGCTTCGCGCCCGCGCTTGCTGGAGGCCTTGTTGGCCTTCTTCTTCTCTGCCTCCTCGCGGAACGCCTTGAGGAACTCCGTCAGCTTGTCCTCGAAATCGTGGAACTCGAGCTCCTTGATCGCCTGCGGAGCCGCGGGGGGGGTTCGGCAGCTGAGATTAAACGCTATGTATGTACAACGGTGCGTTGCGGTCCAGCACCTTTGAGGGGCTTTGTGTCGCTGCTTGCGACACCGTGTTACCTGCTTGTTACCCAACGATGTTGTCTTCCACACCGCAACGCGCGCGCGTGGTTTCACCAAAGCGTGATGGACACAGTTGCGCCACCCGCACCGGCAGGCAGACAGAAACCAAGACGCAAGCTCCGCAAGCTGGTGAGACGCCGACTCCAGCTGCTGCCATGGCTTACCGCCAGCAATGCAGAGCGCTGTGCTGCGCGCCGCGCCACCCTGGGGCAATGAGCGCATCGTTGCGCATTGCAGGTGGCCGCGCTATGGGGTGCATGGTCAATGCACGCGCGCACCCCAACACGCAGCGTGGCGCTCGCCCACGCGCCTTCTCCGCAGGATTTGACTCGGCGACTCACTCACCAACTGAATCATCCTGTTACCCGCTCACACGCGCGTGCGCGCGCTGTGCCGGCCATACAGAGTGAACTCGCACTCTCACCGTCTCGCTCACCCCTCAGCGAGTCACTCACTCGCTCACTCACCGACATGACGTCCTGGGCGCTGATGGTCTGGCGCTTGGCGTCCTTGCAGAAGTCGTTGGCGCACGCCGTCAGGTACAGGATGAAGATGCCGGCGCTGCGCGCGAAGGCCGCCTTGGCGTCCTTGCCGATCTGCGCGTTCTCCGGCAGAACGCTCTTGATCACGCGCTGCACGCACGCCTGCGCGCGGAGCCATCCATGCCGCGCAGAGGGGTTGAGATGAGGACAAGGGGTAGGGGTAGGCCAAGGGTCAGGGGAGGTAGCCCTCACCCACTTGTGGAGTCGTGTCATGGTGCTCAGTGCTCAGAGGTGCGGCAGCGCTCTGCGCCGTTCACGATATCGCTCTCACTCACGCGCTGCACGCACGCCTGCTCGCGGGTAGAGTCGCGTCACGGCGCTCGACGTTCAGTCGCCCCCCTTACGATATCACACGCGCGCATCGCAGTTCGAGGGTGGTGGTGCCTGTGCTATCGCGCCGTTCTGAGCAGCAAGTGAATGCCCCGCGTTGCGGCAACCGAACCTTAACCCTGACCCTACGCCTACTCAGAACTGAAGGCCACCTTGGTGTCCATTGTGAGTCCTTCATAATCAAAAGCCGCGTGCACGCCGCACGAGACGCGCTGCGTTACTTCTGCAAGAAATGGTATCGGATGAGCTCAAGGGCAGTAAATGGTACAGAACATCCGAACTGAGGGGCACATCATTCTAGGTGTCAAGGCGACAGAGGGGCGGCCGCTGGTGTGACATGCCAGTGGCAGTGCATGCTGACGCAGGCTCTGACGCCATGAGCCACAGCCATGAAGCAGCAAAGCCACGTGTGCCGCGCTGGCGTCAAACGCAAATACACCTGCCATCTACATTGCATTGCGGACGCGTGACGACCGATGCCTGTTTGTATCTGACATCAGAGCAGCAGCGGCACGAAGTGTTGCTGCAGTGTCACTCCCGGCTACGAGCGCTGCAGTGCGAGGCTGGACATTGAAGTTGAACTTGGCAAAACATCCACACACACCATGGTCTGAGCCTCTATGGAGCGAGCTTCAAGAAACGCAGGGCGCATCTGAGCGTGCTTCACACGACGCGCACGTGTGGCAGTGCTCTTCGGCGATATCATGCAGGCTGGCCAGCGCACCGTGCGTGGTTGCGTGATGGTCATATTCATTATAAATCGCGTATGCTCAACTGCTCAAGCTGAATGGACATCCATAACCATCTGCCTACATATGCGAGGAATTCCAAAGCGCGGCGCACCATGGCAAGTGATGCAAAGCGGCGCTGCGCCCGCGAGGGGTCGTATCTTGTGCAACTCCAGGATATGTCAGATGACCATGCGATGCAGCAATCGCAGCGCCATTGTCGCCGAAGGCGAGCATTTTGTGCATGAGTTATGTTGAAAGCATGCAGGCGCACAGCGTACCACAGTAGCTCAGGCTATTGTCGTGTCCACTAGGTAAGAATGAAGATGCATATCTAGATGGAGAATTTGTCCGTAATGTGGTGTGTGGACTTCAGCACCAATCTGTCCAACACTCCCGCCTTGGAAAGCGCACCAGCGACATCACAGCAGCACCTACAGCATCTACCGGTGCGAAATGAAGTCCTTTGCTAGCACAAACGTAACCCACCTAGCAAGATGAAAAGCAACATGAACTCTGCGAGATTCATGAAGTCTGCGAGATACTGGATTTGCCAAGGCCCGTAGCTCGCGCACAATGTTGCACCAACAGGAAGAGGACGTCGGCTGCCTACATAATGATAATGCCACTTGTCAGAACATGTAGGCTTGAGCCTATACCCAGGTATAGCGGACTTGCCTGCGGCGGCTCAAACTCAGGGGTCTTGCTGTCCTTGTCCTTGTCCGCCATCGCTGCCCCTCACACCGCGGCCGATCAAGCGCTCAATTAGCTTGATGCACAGCACAAGCAGGCAGTACTGATGACCGCCAGTCCAATGTCCGCTGTGTGCTCGTTCCGCCCTGCTCCTTCCGCCAAAGTTCAAACAACTGCTAAATGGTTGAAGTTCGCTAAAAGCTGTTGAAGTTCACCAAAAACAAAACTTGTGATCTTCAAGAGCGAGATTGTTTGTCATTCATCATCAAACAGACGCAGGCTTATTGATAATGATATACATACCAAAAATATCAGCAAAGTCATTATGGCACAAGCCCATTGGAGCAAGCAGGCAATCAAGCAGGCAATCAACACCACATGCAGACGTCGTCGGCAGCGAGTGTGTGTGTGGAGTTGGCCTGAGCCGTGCCATTCATTCATGGGTGTCATCTGTTATCCAACCTGACGCACCCAGCCCACTCCGAGAGTCTCCATGGGTCACCTTATGTGACGAGCTGTTGTTGCAGCGGTGGCGGCAGCTGTACTGCTGCGACAGTCATAGAAGTGGCAAGCGCAGCATGGCTGCGCCATAGCACACGGCATCATCGTTCGCTGGCGTTCATCGAGCACGGCTTGCGCTTTTCCAAGCCATGAGGGGCCAGCGCACAAACGTGCTCTTGGCGCCATGCAGCATGGCCTCTGGAGGCGACAGCTCGTCGCTTGGGTGCTGCTGCTGCTGTAGCAGCTACTGCTGTTTGCTGGTCCGTTGTTGATGCCGCTCCACGCGCATGACAGCGCTTCTTCTTATCTGGAAAGGCAAAGGAGCGGGTCCGCGCGCCTGCACGAAACTCCTCGTGCAAAGCTCTCATACTCCGCCCTCGGCTTACGCCCGCCTGCTTCCCCCTGCCCGCCTCTACCCCCCGCCGGCCTTCGCCGCCGTGGGCACGACCGCAAACGTCACCTTCAAGTCCCCCCTCCGAGGGCCCCCCTTAATGGGCATCCCCCGCCCGGGGACCGCGCGCGTGAGCCCCGCGCGCACCTCCCCCGGCTGCGTACGCAGCTCTGCGACGTCGCCGGGAGCGAGCAGCGGCACGCGCACGCGCACGCCGCGCTCCGCCTGCACCCTCGTCACACGCGCCGTGAACACGAGATCGTCGCCCTCGCGGGCGAGGTAGCGGTGCGCGCGCTCGCGCACGACGAACGTGACCGCGCGCACGCCGCGCCGCGCGGGGAACGCCACGCGCGTCCCCGCCTTCCACCCCGGGCGCACGCGCACCTCGACGACGGCGCTCGCGGGCGCGCCGCCCGCGCTGTCCGTCACGCGCAGCCTCCTCGTGCAGCCCGTGTACAGCTCCTCGAGGGTGCAGTCGAGCGCGCGCTCCGTCGGCGGCAGCGCGGCCTCCGGACCCGCGAAGGGAGCGCGCGCGCTGCTGCCGCCGCCCCCCCCCGCGCCGAAGCGCAGCCCCTGCATGCTGGGCAGGTCGTCGAAGGTTGACGACCCGAACATGCCCCCGAGCATGTCGCCGAGGCCCCCCGCACCCCCCTCCGCGCCGGCGCCGCTGCCGCCGCCAAACATGGCGTTGAACATGGACTGCGCGTCCTTGAACGAGAAGCTGCTGCTGCCGTTGCTGAAGGTGAAAGTGGTGGCGCCGCCGCCGCCTCCGGGGGTCCCCCCTGGCCACCCCCCTGGTGCCCCCTGCGCTCCCCCCCCCGCGCCGCCCCCCCCTGCTGCGTAGTTTAGCCCCTCCTTGCCGAACTGGTCGTAGGCGCGGCGCTTGTCGGGGTCGCTGAGCACTGCATAGGCTTCGCTGATTTCCTTAAACTGTGAGGCGCGAGGGGAATGCGGCATTCGATGACGGTTGTTTGGCGGAGAAGCAATCCAGAGAGCTTGCGCGAGAGTGGTTTGTGAGTTGTGCGAGACAGGCAGGAGCTGGATCGGCCGTAGGCGAAGCTTGCATGGTGGTTTTGGCTTCATACAGGCGCCGTATCCTCCATCGTTGCAATGAGTGCAGTTCTACAATGAAATGCTGCTTGTTCAACATCATTGAAGCATCCGAGGTCGACCTGATAGCTCTGGTGAGGTTCAACAGCAATTCCACTTGCATGTACATAGGCGTCGCTTGTGCACCGCAGGCTACCGATGATATGCAAATCATATTAACATCAGCAACACCTCCACACAAGGTTGGCGTCACCGGTACTGAGGAACTCGCGGCCATGGAACTTGATCGACTCACCTTGGCCTCAGCTTGGTCCTTCTTCTCTGGAGGATTCTTGTCCGGGTGATGCTTAAGCGCCAGCTTCCGATAGGCTCTGGTCAGCGCCTTGTCGTCGACGTCCTTGGGGACACCTGAAGCCCGTGTGCAGTGCAGTCAGCGCGGTGCATGATCAATCAAGGACATACGTGTTGATCAGCTGCCATGGTCATTGTCAATCCTGTCACAACAGCAGAGTCGAGATCGTTGGAAAGCACTCCAACGTACCTAAGCACTCGTAGTAGGACGCCGCAGCTCTGAGATCAGGCAGGCACAGCAGCACCAGCAGCAGGGTCCTCAAGAGCTTCATGCTGAAACAGAATCAGTCCCTGCACAGCTGCACTCCGTGTATGACCTCCAGCACAGCGGCAGTGCTGCGTAATAATGAGAGCGACCGATACTACTGGTGGCTTCGCCGGCCCTGGTAGCTCAATGCTAAGCTCATGGTACGCGTCATGAGCTTACACTGTAAACGAGTTGAACACACACGCCACGTGTCACCCCGCCACGTGTCCCCCCTCATTGCACACCTGATCAGCACGCCTGGAACGGACGAGGAGTGCGAAGCTAGGAGAGCTGGAGTGCAGCTGGTGGCCATAGGAGGTTCGGATTCCATTGGAAAGGGTAACCCTCAGCAGCAATCTCTGGCACTGAAGGAGGTGCGTATGGTATAGCGCGGTCAGATCAGAACTGTGCTGTTTCAGTCCTGCTAGAGGACACAACAGGCCGCTGCCGCCAACCTATCGCCAACCTCTGCTGCAGTTCGCTTGTCAACTTTCACCTCAGATTCATGTACGCCAGTTGTCATGTGCTGCTTGTGGTGTGCTTCCGAGCACGCAATGAAACTGTAGTACTACAGCATGACCCGACTGTGCTGCGCCAACATGCGGGTTTAAACTCTCTTCTGCAGCAGCATGGAGGGCCTACGGATAAGCGTGCCAGGCGATGGTGGGTTTGGTGCCGGTGGTGGTGGCAGCGATGTCGCTGCTAGGCGCTCTCCCAGGCGGACACCGACAGCAAGCTCCCCTCGAAGGTGAGAGGGCCGCTTCATCGTGCTGTAGCCGATGTCGACATGTAAATCATTGCTCATGGTACAACTCATCAGCTCGCTGCGCTTTGCCTTGTATTCATCACCTAGCACAAAGGTATCTTGTCGCACAAAGCACGACTTAGGCACCTCTAGCGTCTCGGCGTCATTTCATTTTGCTTTCTTAGGAGATGGGCATGTGATGTTGGTATTGTATTGCGTTGTGATTTCAGCATTTGTTCGCACTACACATGAAGGCTTCCCCGCTCAGGCGTGCTGATACTGCTGGCAGTAACAGCCCCATGAGCGTTCAAGACAACATCAGGCTGAACCTCCTTAGGTGCGTGCAGTGACCACCTAATCTGCGCGGCTATTGTCTTAATGTGTGTATTCGTTGCGCCAGCGAGCGGGTGCCCTCATATCTGCCTCTGCAACGGCAAGTCACGGGTGGACCCACCACAAGTCACTTCATTGTGTCACTTCACTTGTACCTACCTACCGTCCCCCGAACCTCACCTCGTCTCACCTGTTGAAGCGCATCGGCGGCTGCGGCTTAAACCTGCGCATTGCTGTCCCACAACGGCAGTCACACCCATTCACGCTTGCCAGTAGACAGCCCACAAACCTGGTCCTTTCTCACAGCGCACACGCCACAGCGCCACTCGACCTCCTCAGCAGCCCGCGCCCAAACCACCACACCTCACGCCAACATCCTCCCCCCACACCAACATTCCCCCCCCCCTACCCTCCTCTCTCATCGCAGGTCGCCGCCGCGCGCTGCCGCCGCCGCCGCGGACATCCCCAGCGACTTTGAGTGCTCGCTGTGCCTGCGCCTCTTCTACGAGCCCGTCTCCATCGCGTGCGGCCACAGCTACTGCCGCGGCTGCCTGCGCCGCGCGCTGCGCTTCAAGGCGTCGTGCCCCATCTGCCGCGCGCCGCTGCACGCGGGCGCCGCCGACGCCGCCGCCAACCTCGCCATGGTGTCCTTCATACAGAGGGACTGCGCGGCGGAGTACGCGGCGCGCGCGCGCGAGGCGGCGGCGGATGCCGCAGAGGTGAAACAATCTGAAAACCATTCTCAAAGATCGTAGAGTTCTAGGTGACGACGAGTGGTTAGCCGCAAGTGCCTTCCACCAATAACCGCAGTCGCCGCTGCTGCAGTCATTGGCCACCAGTCAAACAGTGCCATCGTATTCACAGTAGTCGAAAAGACCTTTGTGTGCAAGCTCTTAGCGTTTGAGGCGTGGGTGTTCTGAAACATTTGCTGCGCGACGCTGTCTTGCGTACTCAGCTGTGTACCCCCTTCGCGCTCAGCCTGTTGCCGCCCCAAATGCGCAGCGCACACCGCTTGACTGATACAATTACTTGGCGGACCACTTGGCACGCGCCTGTATGGCTCCGTGCCTCTCACCACAGCTGCCCCCCCCCCCCCCCCTCGCTCCCCCCCCTTGCGCCTCCGCGTTTTTCAGGAGGCCGCTGCGGCGAAGCGCGCGCTGACGCTTGGCGAGGACGCGACGCTGCTGCCGGACGGGAGCGTGCAGGTGTGTATGTTTAGGCGCGGTTTTGAACAAGTGTGTGTGAGTGTGTGCAGGTGTGTGTGTGTGTGCGAGGGGGAAGGGGGGGGGAGAGCGCGTACACGTGCGCAAGTGCGGATGAGCAGGGTTAGAGGGGTGCAGTGTGAGAGGTTGAGGTTCGCATGAAGGCATGTAGGTAGGTATGGATTGGAACGTATGTGGGTTGCGGGTGGGTGCGCGCAGCATGGGGGTTTGCACGGGGGGGGGGGGCGTAAGGGTTCGTGCAGGCGAACATGCCAAGGGCGCGGAGGAGGCTGCCGCTGCCGCGCGCGTGCGTGCTCACGCTGGGCGGGGACGCCACGCTGCTGCCGCACGGGAGCGTGAAGGTATGTATGTATGTTTAGGTGCAATTTGAACTGGCGGTGCCGCTCAGCTCTCAGAGCAACAGCAGTGCTGAACTGAAGCGGTGGCACTTCTCACGCGCAACCGCCGGCAGCGGTTGGACTGCTACTCCTGGTGCCGCGGTTGACCACAAAGGGGTTGGAGTACTCAGTGCTCGGCGGCAACAGTCCGCAGCGTTTTCGCGTCGGCAGCGTGCCCGGCGGCGTAGCAGCGCAGCGCGCCAATTCGCCGCTGTCATGGGGCCCAGCCATGCTGAGCGCTGACTTGCAGGTGTCGAGCAGCTGTTTGGGCAGCAAACGGCAGGCACCACAGCTCACTACAAAGCAATGTTCACCTGTCCTCCTGCATGAACTCGCGCAGCCTTCGCCCGCTTCCCAAACTCGTGCTCACACACGCGCACGCGCCCTCCCGAACTCGCGCAGTCCCAAACTCATACACACACGCACACCTACCCTCTCCCTGCGCCGCAGATGGAGGTCTTTGTGGACCGCTACTCGCTGGTGTTCCCCGGGCAGCCGATCACGCTCTTTGTGTACGAGCCGCAGTACGTCATCATGGTCACGCGCTGCCTCAGCGGCGGGCGCCGCTTCGTCATGCAGCGCGCCGCGGAGCGCGGCAGCGTCGGCACCGTCGTGCAGATCGACGACGCGCGCATGCTCGGTGAGTGAGTGACGAGCGCTGTCACGCCGCATGTTCACGCGTGTACAAATAGGCCGGTTGTGGATGCCGGAAACGGTGTCGACGCGTGCCGCCTCAGCGCTCCGCTCCGCGCCGCCGCTGCAGCGCTCAGACCCGCCGTCAGAGTTACGCGGCCGCGGTGAGTCGGCGGCGAGCACTGCCACGCTGTCACGGCAAAATGTTTGCTTGCTGTGGTGCCTCAGTGCTCAGTGACAGCGCTCAGCGTCAGAACACGTCATTTGCACAGTGCGATGCATAGAAGGGGGGGGGAGGGGGTTGGGGTTGGGGGGGCCCGGGGGGGGGGGGGGCGCAGTGCGGCGCGGCGCCGCGATGCGATGCGGTTCAGCGCATCGACACGCATCTGAGACCGGCGGCAGTTGGAAATCCGTGCAACGCGCTGACTTGGACCATGAGCTGTGCGACGTGACGTGCGCAGCCGAGCGCGGGCGAGGCGTGTGCCGACAGCACGAGGGGCGCTGCGGCCACCTACCCCTGAACCCCTCCCTCCCCCCCCCCCCCCCTCTTGCCCCTTTGACAGCGCAGGCGGCGCCCTGTATGCGCTGCACGCGCACGGCCTTAGGCACTGCATCATCATATTATATCTACCCGCCCCTAACACACACACACACCCCTTTCGCCCCCCTTCGGCGGCGCAGGCGGCGGCCAGTACCTGCTGCAGGCGCACGGTGTGGGGCGCTGCGTGTGCGTGAGCGCGCTCGTTGCGGAGGCGGAGGCGCACGGCCTGCGCTCCGCGAGCATCGTGCCGCTGGACGACGACGACGACGCGCCCGACGGCACCGCCGCGGACGCCGCGCTGCCGCGCGACGTGCTCGCGGTCGCGCATGAGGCTGCAGGTCAGTGGTTTCTCTCTGTTCTTTTGCGGTGGTGGAGTTCCGCGGGCTGGAAACGGTTGAAGTTGGCACGTGCACGTCTGGGCTGATCAGACTGTTTGAAGTTGGGCGCTGCCACGCGACGTGCTCGCGGTCGCGCACGAGGCCGCAGGTCAGTGGCGATGGCGGTGTTTGTGTGCGGTGGTCGAGGCTGGCGTCGCCTGCCCTGTTGTTCAGCACCAGTATCCGGTGTCTTTCACGGGGGCTCAGACATTGCTGAATATGCACTTTTACCCCCCGAGTGTGAGTATGGGTGACTCATGCAGAGACCGAGTGAGTATGCACCGAGTATACTCGCCATGTTGGGCACACCGAGTACGAGTGCTGCAGCTCGGCAGCCAATCCGAGTGCGAGTATTTACTCGCACACCGAGTATGGGCCCTAAAGGCTGCAGGCGAGTATTGACCGAGTATTTGGCGAGTATTGACCGCGTATTGGCGAGTATTGATGCATTGCAGCATGCATTCGCATGTGAAGCAGGCATAACACTTGCACCACACGTGCAGCATGTGGGGTTTGCAGCATGATCACACGATACACATCTAGCAGCACTGCTGCAGCAGAGTTAACAGAGTCATCATGACCATCTGCTGACCATGTCAGGCAATAATGTGTTAACTTGAATATGAGTCATGTGCCGCAAACATGTATTGCAAGGGTAAGGAGCGCCAGCTGATTAGCAGAGCAGGGTAGGGAAAAGCACCAGCGTAGTACTAGCAGACCAATGATGCAACACACATGGTGACCACAGTTGCGACACGCATTGCATGCAAAAGAAACAGGGCAGGCTGGCAGTGCACACAAACAGCCGTTGCTCAATAATCTGGCAGTATTACTGGCAGCAGGAAGAGCAGAGACGTCAAATGCCGTTGTAGCCTGTTACAGGCTTGAGCGCATGTATATACATTCCAACCTTTCTTGCAGATCCTCACAGTCATCAAACTGGTAGCATAACCCAATGTGCCAGCTAGGTCCCTTGCAATTGTCGCTTAACTCACTCAGAGTCTCCATCATCTGAGTCACTGCTCCCGCTAGTGTCTGCGACATCAAACGGATCGTCCTCATCACCAAACAACTGAGGCATCATTGACTGCACCTGCTGCCTTGACAAGACTGACACCTCGTTAGGATCACTGATGAGGTCACTGTTGCTTATGATCATGAGCAGTATTTCTGCCATCGCAGGAGACAACCTCGAGCGCTTTGCAGTGATGATGTTGCCAGCATCTGAGAAGTTGCGCTCAGAGTCGACTGAAGTGGGACGCACTCCCAACAACACGCGGGCTATCTGGCCCAAGTGCTCATATTTGCCCTTGCTCATGGCAGACTTCCACCACTGAAACAGGCTGTAATCATCGGGGGGGGACTGGCTTGTATGAAGTGCATCTTTATCATAAGCCTGCAACTGCTCCACGATGACATGATACTTGTAGATGGCATCCTCGCGCTCGACGACAGTGTACGGGGCCAGGCGATCATCGTCCTCCCAAAGAATCGGTGGGTCAGAGCCAGCTGCTGCTGCAGGCAGCGCAGCTTCAGGGCCAGCTGCTGCTGCTGCTACTGCAGGCAGCGAAGCTTCTGCCTCGTCGATGACAATGAAATCTGCAGCAGCATCAGCAGCAGAATCGACCGCAGCAGCTGCCGCCTCCATGGCAGCAGGAGCAGGAGTCTCTGGTTCAAACATTTTGAAAAGCCGCGTCGGAGAACCGAGAATGGTCGCGAAACGGTCCGGGCAAGCGAGCCAAGTGTGCTGCTCCAACCGCGCCACTGTACTCGGTCGCATACTCGGTTGTAGCCGTCAGACCGAGTGATTATCCACAGCTGCTTCTGCAGACCGAGTGAATATTGACCGAGTATAATCGGTGCCTGTGCGGCACCGAGTGCCGAGTAATACTCGGTCATACTCGAGTGCTGCACTCGGTGTCCCGAATTATTCGACAATGTCTGCGGGGGCTGAGCAAAAGTTGAAGTTGACAGCGACGCGCCCCGACGGCACCGTCGCGCTGCCGCACGCTTGTGCTTGCCATTTCTTACGCAGGCATAGGGCAGTCTGTATCGCGGCATTCCTCACGCGGCGGTCTGAGGCTCGCGCCATTGGCCCCCTGTTGTTTGGCAACGACTTAGGTGTTTTACCGGCGGGGCCGAGCAAGAGC